>JAMZAV010000438.1:0-1200000 GCA_024449915.1 Sweltsa coloradensis
AAAAAGACTAAAAAATGGCTATGTCCATAAACTAGGTCAAGCAGCTGACCATGGTATAGCCGGCCAGGATGGCCTTGGAAAAAAAGACTATCTCCATAAAGTAGGTCAGTGCCCAAATTGCCTTATTCGGGCAACCTTGGTTTCTTTCTACCAAGATTGCCTTCATAAAGCAACTTGAACACTGAAAGGAAAAGAGAACAACAAGGTGTTAAATTACATGCTAAAGTCATTGGGAATAAGAAGGTGCTATGTACAAATGAATTATCACAACAACAGCATAGGTTAGACAGAATATATTATATTAGGCAACACTGTACAAGAAATGGTCATGGAGAAAGAGGCTCTCCACGGCCTTGAAATTGCAAAGTGACAAGGATTAGTGCGTAGTCATCTCACCAAATTTGTTTCAAAGGTACATCGTTTGTAGTTTTGTCCAGTGATCGTGGCGTGTTAGGATGCGACGTAGAAGTGCTGCGAGTGAAGTATGGTGCAGCAGAGACGTTCAAAGTGCAGTGTGGATGCATGGAGAGAAGATCGATTGAGAGGAGTAAGATGCGCAATTTTATGCATCGCACAGCAAGACTTTTCCAATTCTGAAACGACCAAAACATAGAATAAGTTTCAAAATAGCAACAAGCAAAGCAAGATAAGCAGCATTATGTGGGAACAAAATAGAATTGTGTTTGTGGTCTGAGAGTGTAAGTTTAGGCATTTAAAATATGGAATTCTAGCCCCTTATGCAATGGGGGGGATCTGCGATAGAAACTAACATCGACAGAACACAAATTTTAATGTTCAGGCAAGTGATTCCGACTTCAAAAGTAATAGAATTGAATTTTAGACCAGCCAACAAAAGCAGTGTTAAATTAGATCCACCCTAGACAAAGTCTGCGTCTGCAATGTTGCTTCTAAAGAAGTTCTGAACAACATTTGCTAATAAATTGATTAATTGGTAATTAAGAAGAGAAATATATAACATTACAGTGAGCATTATTGGTGGAAGAAATCTTAACCAGCTACCTACTTGTAAAATTGGAGCCGTGTTCAAAATGGGTGATCGTAGATTGCGTTTAATTAAAATAGAAGAAGAGAAAATATTAGGTGTAGGTGGCAGTGGTAAACCAGTTACTTGTTAAGTCAGAGTCGTGTTCAAGGTGGGTGATCATTGATTCTCTTCATAATCAAGTCTTTACGAGACATTCATGTATTCTAACGCTCGTTTAGTCCTCTTAATTTATACAACGCTCTTGGAGACAATTTGAAATGACATATGTTAATTCTAAAATGCACAAAACAGACATTTTAAATTTTAATACAAAACAACATATAATAACAGAATTGCTTTATTTATAAACATAGCATCTTGACTCTGGAGCACACAACAGGAACTTACGGTACGTCGACTTTATGCTTAAGGCTATTGTACTACCTCTGGCCGATAATTATAAGTCGAAGAAACATGTCTGAAAAGTTTGCTGAATGAAAGAAGGCCTTTAAAATAACAGAAAAAAAAAAGTGTGAAATATTTTGGGTGGGACATAACCTCACTTTTGGAAATTATATTTAGATTTTTGGACAAAAGTGTAGACTAGTTCAAAATTAAATTTTGAGAATCGGTTTTCTGGACATAGTTTCTGAACACCTTTAGCTATAGCTTGACTATAGCTAAAATAGTTTTCTGAAAATAACAGTTGGTGTGTGACACCAAACAAACAGTACAAATACGAGTTTTGTACCGTTTGACAAAAAAATTCGTACACCAACTGTTATTTTCAGAAAACTATTTTAGCTATAGTCAAGTTATAGCTAAAGGTGTGTAGAAACTATGGCCAGAAAACCGATTCTCAAAATTTAATTTTGAACGAGTCTTGTATGCTACACTTTTGTCAAAAAATCTAAATATAATTTCCAAAAGTGAGGTTATGTCCCGCCCAAAAAAATTCACAATTTTTTTTCTGTTATTTTAAAGGCCTTCTTTCATTCAGCAAACTTTTCAGACATGTTTCTTCGACTTTCAAATTATCGGCCAGAGGTAGTACAATAGCCTTAAACATAGTGTATATTAGTGTGTAGACATACAGCAACTCTCTTTTTTGTATGTTGTTCCGTTTAAAAGTGTCAAGTGTTTTGCGCATTTTAGAATTTGCATATATATTTTCAATCCAGAGCGTTTACAAATTAATGCGAGTACTTACGAGTGTGAGAAAACATGAATGTATTGCGACGATTTTAAGAGGGAATACAACACATTAACAATTGGCAATAGCTATTTATTCTGTCAGGAAGCATCCAACAAACATGGAACCTTGCATAGTTGTCAAGGAAGCATACATGAACAGCCCTGCTACCTTTGATTATGAATATTGTTTGTTAATCAAACAAAAAGAAAGAAGTTGTCATTTTTTAACAAAATCCAAAATAGTCAGAATCAGGTTACTATATATGTGGCTTTAGAACCCTTCATTTCCGCTTCCATTACAAGTTTCAAACAACTGAGGTGTCAGTCAGCCAAACGATCATAAATTTGACTGAAACACATGTCATATCCTTATAAGAAGAGGGAGAGAAAACAGTTTGTGTAAGATTGTTGGTGGCAGGACTCAAAACTGCTACTTGTGGAGTTAGAGCAGTGTTCTAAGCAGTGTACAATTCATTTGTCTTGCAAATTAAGAGGAAAAAACCCTTTTCTGTGGAGTTGTCAGTGCCAGGCGTCGAACCCACTACTTGTGAAGTGAAGTCTAGCTGTGTTCAAGGTTAGTGGTTACTAATTAAAATTAAACAAAAATATGTGTACGATTGTGGAGGCAGGTGTTGAACCCGCTATTTGTAAAGTTGGAGCTGTGTACTTTGTAAGTGATCATTGATTTGACTAAGATTAGAAGAGGAAGAGAAACCATTAGGGTTTGAGTATTGTTGTCAGTGGGAGAAATGTATTCATTTGTTTATTTAACGCTTATCCTATTCAGTTTAAAAACTGATTAACAAAGGAAGACTCACTACCTGTAATGTCGGAGCTGTGCTAAGGTGAGCGATTATTGATTTTCTTTGAGGATGTAGGAGATGTGTTTTTGGCAAATCAAAAGGCTAACCGACACCACAGATGATTGAAATTTTGTACATTTGTTACAGAAAAAGAATAATAGGGCTCTCAAGTTTGTTCAAAAATGTATTTATTTCCAAGATTTTTGTTTTGTTTTAAATAGTCCAAAATTACCATATGCACGATTTCTTTTCTGGGTGAATAACGCAAAACATTGGTAACGTACATCCATAGGGCTGTCCCTGAATGCTTTATCAACACTTTTCCAAAGTTTCATATACGTTCGATTTGCCAAATGCCAAATGTTTCCTATTCCCCGTTGAGCAAAAGACAAGAAAACAGAATGTGTTAAATTGTTGGTGGCAGAAATTGATCCCGCCACTTTTAAAATTGGGAGTTGTATAGTCTATTTTGTAGGTGATAATTGATTTGTCTTGGAATGGAAGAGAAAACATTGTGTAGGATTGTAAGTGGCAGAAATTGAACCCACTACTTGTAAAGTCAGAGTTGTATACTTGGAAGTAATCATTCATATATCTTGGAACAAGAGAAAACATTGTGTATGATTGTAGGTGGCAGGAATTGAACCCAACGTACTTGTGAAGTCGGAGCTGTAAACAATGTAGGTGCTGATGGAATTGGCTTCAAAGAGGACAGGTAAACAATGTGTGCGTGAGTAGGTCGCAGCTGTGTTCAAGGTAACACTTTCTTGATTTGTTTGAAATACATAAGAGGATACATATGTATGATCGAACCCACTACCTGTAGAGTCTGAGCTGTGTTCAAGGTAGGTCATTGTTGTTTTGTTTTAATAATTAACAAGCGTAAGAGAAAACATAATGTGTAGGATTGTCAGAGGTGGGGACCAAACCCACTACCTGTAAAGTCTGAGCTGTGTTTAAGGTAGGTCATTGTTGTTTTGTTTTTAAGCGAGCGAAGCGAGCGTTTCCTTTTGACTCTGCCGGAAAAATTAGTCACTGGTTTTGTTTTTTTTTTTTTTTTTTGTTTGTATGTCTCGCCATAACGTTTCGAACGGAGGCTCGGATCGAGTTGAAATTTTGACCATCCGCAAGCTTCGTTCTCGATGAATTGCCATTAGTTTTGTGGCAAAATCGTTCAAAAAGTTAAAAAGTTACAATAAAGTTTAAACGAAAAGTTTTTTTCTAAAACTTAACGGGGACAAAATCTGAGATAGCCAAATCATTTAGAATGTCCGTCCGGTCACGAATATGTTAATTTTAGGTTTTGATCCGATAAGTTTGTGTAGATGGAAATTACATTATAACAAAAGTAACGTTGCCATGGAACGAAAAGATGCGCGAAGTTTCTAATGCACTGCCACCTAGAAGTAATCAAAATACTTTCGAGGGAAGCAGTCTATTATTTGTCACCAAAGAGTTTAAATATTTTTCCCAATGAGTCAAAGGGCCTCTAGATGGTGGTGGATTTTATCCACAAAGTAAAGATTTACATACGGGTTTACCCAAATACCTTGGCAATAATAAATATATCGGAAAAATGGCCCTGTGGACAGCGAACGTCGCAAATTTTAAATTTTTAAAAAATGTGCATTGTGGGTCTAGCTATAGCACGTGCTCGCTTATCACGCGTCCAACTGAGCGTTTTTTTAATAATGTAAATGTTCAAGAGAAATCAATGAGTAGGATTGTCAGTGGCGGGAATTGAACTCACTACCTGTAAAGTTGGAGCTATGTTTGAGGTAGGTGATTGTCAATTTGTTTAAATAATTAAATAGTGTAAGAGTAAACATTATGTGCAGGATCGCTAGAAGCTAGATTCAAACCCATTACCTGTAAAGTCGGAGCGCTGTACAAGGTAGGTCATGTTGATATATTTAAATTATTAAAATATATAAGAGGGTAAATGTGTTGGATTGTCAGAGTTGGGAATTGAACACGCTACATGTTTAGTCAAAGCTGTGTTCAAGGTAGTCGTCCATTTATTTCTTAAATTAAAATGCGTAATAAAATGTTTTTTAAATAGGGATGTCGGTGGCAAGAATCGAACCCGCGACCAGTAACATGCGAGCTGTGTTCAAGGTACGTCCAATGATATTTAACATCTATAGAAGGCTAGATCCCCAGTCATTGGTCGTCTAGCCTGTCAATTGAAGCCATCATGAATAGGTCAGTTTATATGTTAAAGTAGGTTGTAGCAATTTGTAGACCAAATATTTTTCAAGCTTGCTGTCAGGTTGACAGGCGAGCATATTAAACATTAACACCAAATGATTACTAAATTCCCTTATCCAATAACTTCTTATTGTCTCTGTGCATTCCAATGCTGCACAAGCTAAAACTATATCAAAACAATCCAGAAAAATACTTAATCGCATCTAAAACCCAATGTCAAGCATAAATTGAAACGCCAAATCGCCATCTTGAATGGTCAGATTGACGCTTCAATTTGGTACGCTAGCGCCTGTATGGACGTACTGGAGACTGGTGATTAGCCTACTATAGATGTTAAATATCATTGGGAATGTCATTGTTGATTTGATTTAATAATAAAAAAGTGTTGGAGAAAACGTAAAGTGAAGAAATGATAAGAGGCGGTAATTGAACCCACTACCTGTAAAGTTGGAGTCGTGTTCAGGGTATGTCATTGTTGATTTAATTTAATAACAAATTGTGTCAGTGAAAACAATATGTGCAAGATTGCTACCGAGTGGCGTAACTAAGAGGGGGGGGGGGGGGGGTTAAGGGCCCCCCGAAACCACTTCGAGGCTCATATTTTAAAGAGCAGAAACAGTAGTTTGTGGGGTTACAACAGCTGTTCACTTTTCCAATTTGACAAACAATTGGTGAAATGAATATGTTTTGCATGTATGCTTTGTCATTACATCAAAAAGTAGGTTGAAATTTAATTAAATGGGTCACTTCCAGTTAAGTTTTTTAGTTTTTAGAGCATAGATATAGTTGCTGTTCATATACAAGGTCCGACCGAGTGCAGGAAGTTTAACTTTTGAGCTGTTTTATTAAAGTTATTTCAAAACTGCCTCCATTATTGTGCATTTAACATACTTTTGATGGTTTAGTTGTGTAATCAAATTGAAATTTTACATCTAAAATCAACTAAGTGTATATAATCTTCATAAACAAAACGGTGATCCTTCAGACTCGCCATAGACGTTAAATAAATAAAATAAAATAAATAAATAGTGAAAAAATCGACTTCGGCAAATACTCCTCTGGTGGTTGGGGCTTTGCCCCAGACCCCAGCTACCGGGTATTTAAATCCACCCCAAAAATATTCCTAGTTCACAGACGGGATTCCAACCCACTACCTCTAAAGTCGGAGATGTGTTCAAGTAAGGTCATTCTCAATTTGATTAAATTGGATGAGCGTAGCGAAGATTCCATTCTACTACACTGGAGAAAAAAATCCGGATTTTTTTTTTCTTTTTTTCTGTTTGTATTTTTGTGTGTCTGTTAACACGATTCCGGCTAAACCGATACTCCAATTGCGATGAAATTTTCTGGAGGCCTTCGAAATTTCTGAACTTAGAACTGCCAAGTTTTTGAGCGTAATAGAAAAATTATTTTTCATTAAAATAGCAATTTTACAATTTTTTCGATTTAAAAAAAATTCTTCGACTTATAACACCTACATGCTTTATCCGATTCTAATGATTTTTGCACAGATCCTTTATTTTATGAATTAATATATTCGTGTGAAATTTGAGCGCAATCAAAAAAAAATTCTCATGAAAATCACAATTTTACGATTTTTTTATTTTTTAACTTTCTCCGGCTTATAACACCTAGGCCTACATACTTTATCCAATTGTAATGATTTTTCACAGAACCTTAATTTTATGAATTTACATATTCGTGTGAATTTTGAGCGCAATCGAAATTTGTTTTTCTCGTGATAATCGCAATTTTACGTTTTTTTTTTGTTTTTAAAAAATTACGCTCATCCAACAACACGACTGAAAAAGCTTTGCGAAGCTCCCTGGTAATTAAAAGTGTAAGAGTAAACATTATTTTCAGGATTGCTAGAGGCGCAAATCGAACCCCAACCCACTACTTGTAATGTCAACCTAAGTTGTGTTTAAGTTAGGTCATTGTTGATTTGATTTAATTAATAATTAAAAAGCATAAGAGAAAACATTGTGTGCAAGATTTTTGGGAGGCGGGAATTGAACCCACTACTACATGTATTGTTTTAATAATTAGGCTGCTTTGCGAACGCTTTTTTCAGTCGCGTTGATCGATGAGTTTTTTTTAAATATTTCTGTCCCAACGATTACTACGTTCTTTTTTAGTATAAGTGGGATCTCACTACTTTTTCAAATTCCAGTACAAATTATTTTTTTGTTAAATTTTAAAAAAGGATAATTTTTATAACGTAGTATTAATTGCTATGGTAATACCTATTAACAATAGAATGTAAAATATCTAAAGACTTGTGATTATTGTCAAGTTTATATAGTTACTTGTTAATTATTATAAACATGTAAAAGGCTTATATTAAAATTAACTTATTCCTTAATGCCCATGTAAAATATCAACGTCGTAGCCCCACCTGTTTGGTCAGAATTGGCCCAAATATCACGAAAATATCGCATTAAAAATTGCAAAAAATTATAAAAGTACAATATTCATGGAAAATATTTTTTTTATTGAACCCAAGTTCAGAGATTTCTAAGGTAGCCTTCAATTTTTATCAAGATCGCATATGCCGTTTGCCCTGAAGAGAGCTAACAGACAAAAAAGTGATATTGAAGTCTTCGCTTTGCTCATCCAATACGACTTATTATTACTATTGATTTGATTTGGCATTTAAATTAATTTAATTTTTTTAATCCCACACAGAGCTAACATCGCTTAACATTGTCAAAGTACGATTTCAATGAGAAACACTTCTTTGATTGTCCCCAAAATCATAAAACATCTAAATCCAGTGATTTCAAACGTTACCATAATGTTTCATCAAGATTGGAGTAGCCATTTGCTCGGTCATGAGCTAAATATCAAGAAAATATTGCATTAAAATCCTTTATTGTACCCAAAAACTCGACAGATCGAAGTTCATAGATTTCGAAGGTCCCCTCCAATTTGATCAAGATAGCACAATATGCCAGAACAAACAGACAAAAAAACAGAGCTATTTTACTCCTGGGGGGGGGGGGGGGGGCAGTAGTGAAATTGAAGTCTGCTTCGCTCGTCCTATTAAAAAGCGTAATTGTAAACATGTGAAGCATTGTCAAGAGGCGGGAACACCGTCGTCTGGATGTATGTAAGATACAAATTAGCTGCTTGTCGTGGCTCAACAAAATTTGGTCATGACTTTCAGTGAACTTTCAGTCGGTAAAGAAGTTCATGCCCCCCTTAACTAACACCATCTATGGTTCAAATCTGGAACTAGATCTGTGAAACTTCCTTTACATACCTGAGTTTGTTGTCATAATTCATGGAAAATAAACAATTCCTTAATATAAAACGTTCCAACTAAATAAAAATATAATTATCACCTTTATTATTCATTAATTAAAAGCCCGGCCATAAGTCCCAATCCTAAACCTGAAATAAATCTACTTCCGCCCCCCTTAACTAGCCCTATCTAGCGGCAGACCGACAAAGCTCTATTCCTTTTGCATGTCAATCATTTAACATGGGGAAATCCGAGCCACGACAAGCAGCTAATTTGTATCTTACATACATCCAGACGGCGGTGGGCGGGAATCAATCTCGCTACCTGTGAAGTCCTGTGTAGTAGGCAAGTCATTGTTGATTTGATTTAAATGGATGAGCAAAGCAAAGACTTCAATTTCACTTGCCCTGAGAATAATAGCTGGAATGTTTTTTTCGTTTGTTTTTTGTCTGTTTGTATGTTTGCTCTCTACCAGGCAAATGGCATTTGCGATCTTGATGAAAATTGTAGGGAACGTTAAAAACCTCTGAACTTAGATCTGCCAAGTTTTTGGGTACAATCAAAGAAATGTTTCTTGTGAATATCATACTTGGGAGTATTTTTTTAAATGCAATATTTTGGTGATATTTGGCCCACGACCTGGCAAACGGCGACTCCGATCTTGAAACTTTATAGCCACGTTTTAAATCACTAAACTTCGATATGTCATGATTTTAGGGACAACCGAAGAAATATTTCTCATAGAAATCGTACTTTTAGGGCAACGATAATCAACCATTAAAGCTCATCCATCAACGCGACTGGAAAAAGCGTTAGCGACGCGTCCTAGTAATTAAAACGCGCAAGAGAAAACGTTATGTGTAGGATTGTCAGAGTCGGGAAACGAACACGTTACATGTGTAATCAGAGCTGTATGTAAGTAAAGTCATTGTCGATTTGTTTCAATAAAAGGTGTAAAAAAAAATATTTTGATTAGGATTGTCGGTAGCAAGAATCGAACCCGCTACCTGCAACGTCCGAGCTGTGTGTATAGGTGATTGTACATTTAATATAATAATAAAATAGGTCAGAGAAACATAATGTTGTTACAGACGGGAATCGAACCCACAACCTGTAAAGTCGGAGATATGTGCAATGTAAGTGATCATTAATTTGACTTTGAAGTGGAAGAGAAAGAGAAAATATAATGTGTAGGATTGTAGGTGATAGGAATCGTACCCGCTACGCGCTACTGGTAAAGTCGGAGGAGCTGTGTACAATGTAAGTGATCATTGATTTGACTTATAAGATATAAAAACATAACGTGTAGGATTGTAAGTGGCAGTAGCCGAATCCTATAGTCGGAAAAAGTCGAATTGAGAGTCAATAAAGTGACTAGGCTATCTATAATAATAATAATAATAATATTAAATGGTTTATTGCCATAGTATCTACATTTTGAGAGAAGCATTTTCAGATGTATAAAAAAAATACAGAAAATAAAGAGAACAGTAAAACTTATAGGTATAAATTATTATATAAATGAATAGACAAGAAATATGTTCATGAATTACACTTTCATAATCTTGAGTCTAAAGTAAACTTAATAATACTAGGTTCTAAACTAAATACTCGTTTATGGAGTAATAAGCTTTTGAGATAAGGAATTTTTTTACAGAGTATTTAAAACGGTCTAATGAGCCTATGTTTTTTAGTTCAGTCGGTAGTTTATTAAAGGGGCTAAAAAACCCAAAAATTATTTTTTACCACGTGATCTATAGCACAATACTACACTTAAATGACCGTTTAAAAAATTATATCTTGCAACTGTGATTTAACACTAATTTTTTAATTTTTTTTAATCCAGAAATTGGCAAAAATTGGTGTTTTGGAAAATTTCCTAAATCGGCTTTAGCCTTTAACCTGCTTCTTTTTTGGTCCACATAGATACTAGAGCATTTATTACCAATCTAAAATACCCCTTTATAACATCATGTCTTGAAACTGTGCCCAAATATACCCTCAAACACGCAAAAATATGCATTCCAAAATCACACCCCAACTTGGTAATCAGCATATTTTGACCGAACTACTTGCCCAAATTACAAAACAAAATATAGAGAATTTACAGAAAAGGCTGTCGAGTACGTCAATAATGGCCAATATTTTTTGGATCAAAATCCTCCAAGGTCACGGGGCATAAAGATCGTCCCCATGTTATATCTTATGGGAGATTTTTGCCGATGGGACCTAGCTCGAAAAATGTCATGTTTGACAATTTTTTGGGAGGTCATGGTGGCCCCAATAATTTTTCTGTTAATTGCTAAATTCATTACTAGTTAGCCTGAATGAAATATATTTTTTGAGTTTAGCGGTTAAATACCCCTTTAAACAATTTTATGTGTGTGTAATCAGAGTTTGTTTGGGTTGAAGATTTTGAAAAATAATTTACATGTATGTTGTTTTTTAGACGTGTGTCGTGGGTGTGGATATTGTTATTTGTTGGAAGTGTTTTTATGTTTTTTTTTTTAACTTTAAGGATTGCCTGTAGAATGAACAAACTATAGTGTTAAAATATTTAATTTTTTAATTAACTATCTAGTTGGTTCCTCTATACAACTGCCTATTCTGTACAGAAACTATCTTTTTGACCTAGTCAGGAAACAATCTTTGACTTCTCACCTACCATATATACCTACCATATACATATCGACAATGTATGTATTTTCAAGAAACCTACATGATCAACGAATTATTGGAAACATGAAGCAATAACAATAAAATTGAATTTTCAACACAAGAAATTTTGATTTTATTCTGTGAGGGGGGGGGGGGGTATTCAAGAACACTTACCTTCAAGACGCTGGTCGTCATGGCGTTGCTATGGTTGTGTCGTCAAGATCCTCAGTCTTCCTTGCTCCCCTCCAGGCATTGACGTAGGTATTGAGTGCAGGCAACTCGTAGACTGAAACATAGAAAACAATACAATTAGTTTTGACATTAATGAATTATAATAATATTGTGATATGTGATGGGTGACCTTTAATTTATTTTAATTTGGGCATATTTGCTGTGAACTATCGAAACTGAAAGCATTGTGTATATCAATAGTTACCTCCCATCAAAAGGGGCAAAGGGCATATGAGTCCACAGCTACTACAGGGCAATTCCACGGTAACGGAATTACATTTCAGAGAGCTAACAACACATTCAAAAGACAATATTTCAAATAAGGTAACCTTGTTTAACTGTTCTATAAACTGACTTACATAGGACTTCAATTGAACAAAATTTAGCACAAGTTTATTTTATTTTAAAATTATTTTAAATGAGTTTTCAGGCAGGTTTTTGACTGGTAACGGAATTACGCTGAAAGTGCCATGTGTCCCTGGTTTAGTTAGTAATTGTTAAAAACCTGTGAATTGTGCAATAAAAATATCTATTTTGCAGCTTCTACAACATCTAGAAGCATAGTACTAAACGTAAATAGCATACCTTCATTAAAAATAATTAAATTACTATATTTAATCCGTATTTATATTCGGTAACGGAATTACGACCCCCGGTAACGGAATTACCCCAGCAAATTACACGTTTAAATAATGCTTGCATGTGGTTTAATTTAACTCTTAAGATGGTGTGATGCAAATCATTGAAACCTTTAAGGATGTTTGGCATTTTGGTTGATATTTAAACTGTTTTAAGGTATTTATTTTCGGTAACGGAATTAGCAAATCTTGGTAACGGAATTACCCCAGCGAATGATAAATTTTCAAAATGCTTGCATATGGTTAAATCTAACTCTTAATGAAAGTCTAATGCAAAAAAAGGGTGATTACTAAACAAGGGAGTCTACTTTTCAACATTTAACACTGTTTTTGAAGCAATAGTGTTCGTAATTCCGTTACCGTAATTCCGTTACCAATGAAATATGGAGTAAATACATATTTTTAAAACTATTTTTGATTAAACTCTTCCTTATTTTAGTGAAACATTAGAAAAAAGCTACTTTATTGTAAATTAAGTGTACAAAAACATATATAGGCCCTATTTTTAAAATTATTGATTTTTGGTAACGGAATTACATTAGGAAACAGTGTATTGGTAAAAAGAGTTAAATGGCTAAAGTTCGGACAATTATTTAACTATTTTTGTATTATCTTGTCAATACAACATGTAAATATTGAAAGGAGTATAAATGAATAAGTTTTTGCTTAAAAACATACCCAAAATTAAATAACCAAAATATGTTCTTACAATGTTCTCCAACCTGCAGTGGTAGGCCTATAGTGAAAATTAAAATGCATGCTAAAGTGAGAAAAAATATAATTTTATGGACTTTTATAAATTATTTCCAAAGCACAACATATTAATTTACTTAAATTTTCATGAAATACATTTCTATAAAAATATTTAATTTTCTCTAGTCAGGGACACTTAGCTGTGGAATTGCCCTACAGCAGATTGTGAAATACGACATTAAATAAGTTGATAAAAAAAATAGAAGTCACCCCTCATCATCACATTACTTGTAAACTATTACTTTTAAACAGGTCAGGAGTTGAACCTATAGATCTTATTTTAATTTCAAGAAACCTACTAGAGCAGCAAACTATTTGCTGGAAATGTGAAGTTATTTCCAAAATATACAACAGTGAATAATTGTGTAGCTACTACTTGCCTGCTATAGAAGCTAGTCATCACAGCGTCGCTAGTTGTGCGTCGGCGAGGACCATCACCCCAGGGCCCGAGTCACCCCCGACCCCTCCAGGCATTGACGTGTTGAGTGGCAGACATCAACTCGTAGGCTGGAACATAAAAAACAATACAAAATTAGTTTTCACCTCATAATTCATATTTATTCACTCGATCCAATACATTGTAAGGATTTAACCCCTCTTGGGAGAGAGGGAATGAATAATAACTACTACGTACATGATGAATTAATTAATTTTAATAATATTGTAATATGTTATGGGTGACCTTGAATTTATTTTAAATGGCCCATAGCAGTGTTTTTAGAATTCTTTGACCTATCGAGCCATGAAAGCATTGTGTACCAATAGTTTTCATATCAAAAGGGCATACGAGTCCAGCTACTAGAGCAGCTTCTGAGAGTCTCTGAGAAGTATATCTTACCTAAAATGTATGATCAAAGTGAATAAATAAACTAAACTAAACTATTACGACATTAAATAAGTCATTACTATTTATTTAAAAAAAAAAATTAGAAATAGGTCACTACTCATTGTAACATTATTTGTGAACCATTACTTTTGTAGATCTTATTTCAATTGCAAGAAACCTACTAGATCAGCGAACTATTTGTTTGAAATGTGAAGTTATATTTCAATAATATATACAACAGTGGATAATTGAGTATTATAGCTAGCTAGAGAAGCTACTTGCCTGCAAGAAGCTTGTCATCACAGCGTTGCTGTGCGTCGGCGAGGACATCACCCCAGGGCCCGAGTCACCTCCGACCGCTCCAGGCATTCACGTGTTGAGTGGCAGGCATCAACAACGGCGGACTGGAACATGGAAAACAATGCAATTAAATATGTTATCTTTACAATCCATCACTTGTTATGATTTGGGCGACCTCATTTTATTTTTACTTGGACTGTGTCCCAACTCTTCACGATTAGCTCTATGTTCTGAGTAGAGGATGATCTGGCACGTAGCCTACCACCATCGAAAGTACAGACACGATCAAATGCTTAAGGTCTACGTTCCATTGAAAAAGGCAATGTTGTGATTTGTTGTTTTGTGTTTATCGAAGTATACTTTCCAGGTTTCGAATTATCTTGCAAATGTTTATTTAAGAATGTTAGGATCGCGTAATGTCGAGGAAGACACTGGCAAAAACCTGACAAATAGTTAAGTAAAGCCAGACATAAATTAAATCAATCTAGATCTGTGTCGCAAGAGTTGACTCACCATGACATTACGCATTATCAATGACGAGCACGCATGCAGTCACGAATCACGAAACTGGCTTAGTCAACTACTATCAGAGACAAAATGAATTTGAAAGTGGATTGCGGTTAACCGTTTCTGTGTTGAGGATAATCGAGACGTGATTTTGACAATGCATCATCGCGTGATTTATAATCCACGCATTTTGTTCCACGCGGTGTCACATGTTATTAGCATGCACCTAACAATAGTAGCCAGTGCAAAATATTAATTTTATTTAAGTACCTGGTCTTATTTGATTACTTCCTACAGAAATAATACGAACAAAATTATGCAAAATTACTATGGAAAATCGATTTTCAAAGTACTAGAAGTTACTAGAACCAGTGAGAATAAAGACGTCAGGCGCAGGTTACGAGTTCATGCTAAACTTACATTTCACTAAGTAAATAAAAATACAAACACAAATTATGCAGAAATTAATGTACTATAGGCCTACTATGGAAACTAGGAGTGTCGGTTTTCAAAATAGAAGCAAAGTAAAAATTCAAAGTATAGGCACAAGATTGATCAAATAGCAAACCTTCGTTGTGACCAGCAAGTGGCAGTGCGACTGGTTTAAGCCTTCGTAAGCCATGAGATAAAATTATATTTGACAAGATTGCGTTTAAAATCTCGTGGATTTACATTGAAGTCTATAAATAAATAGCTCTTGTACAACTTTTACTTGTATTATTCTATTCGAGACGATCAGTGATTGTCTTAGGACTAAGCCTACCGTTGAGTGGAAACGATGCTACCCAGAATGCTGAGGCAAGCCTTCACGCCCTGAAGTTAAAACAAGCAAATGGTTCACTAGATATTCGCGCACGGTAAACCTGTAGCAGAGCGGACGTGGGTATTATAGCGGCTAATACTCCACCTACAAAACCTTTAACGTCGCTATTTTAATTATAAAGGACTTTCAACGGAAAAGTACTTTCGCTTAAAATAGCGACGTTAAAGGTAAAGAAGGTACTTTAGATTTAAAACAGCAACGTTAAAGGTTTTGTAGGTGGAGTATTAGCCATACCCACGTCCGCTCTACTACAGGTTTACCTCGCGCACTATAAATTGGATCAAAATGCATAGCCAATAGACAAATCTCGATTTCGACAATTAAATTTCAAACTTGATCATCGCCTGTTCTATAATGTTTAATTTAATTGTAAAATAAATTCCACGACAGTAGGCCTATGTGCAAACCACAAGACAACACGAACGTGCAAGCTCGCAATGGCCAAGGGTAACATTCGACCTTGACACGACCTTTAACGACAAATTTAATAATTTCTATGATTTTAACAAGTACGTAAGCACACACGAGTAAGCAGGTTGTTAATATTACCTAATAAAGATGATATATTATGGCTTATTGGGCCGTATTAGATTGTTATGATAATATGCCCCATTGGACTAAACCATGCACGAGTGTCTTCAACTACAACATAGACGCAACACTTGATTGGAAATTGGTCTAAACGTCTCTTAATTTCTATTTATCACGTAGAATTTCAATCAAGAATAATGGTAATTATGCCGTTTACGGTTTTCCGAGAAAAAAGATGAAAAAATTTACTTACCATATTCCAGTGTGTGTAATTAATGTTTCTTAATTCATTTTCAGGTACCGCATTATGGTTTTTAATTTTGTAAACAATGTTTTTCATCTTTTTACTAGTGGATATTGAGCCGTCATTTGTGCGTCCAATGCTAGCCTACATCGCCATGTTGATTTGGAAAGCGTAATCTCCTCTGACACGGCTCTACCGCTGCGTACGCAGCGTAAAAAAGTATTTTTGTTTCAAATCGCGACGTTAAAGGTTTAAAAAAGGTATTTTTGTTTAAAATAGCGACGTTAAAGGTTTTGAAGGTTTGTTTTTGCAAACTCGGGATAGTGAAAAACTAATTAATTTTTTACGTGAACACGGCGTGCTATTACCTATCTCGTCATCGTTTGTTGCCGTTTTAGTTACAAAAAATTCTTTAAAACCTTTAACGTCGCTATTTTAAACAAAACTACCTTTTTCAACCTTTAACGTCGCTATTTTAAACAAAAATACTTTCTTACGCTGCGTACGCAGCGGAAGAGACGTAGCGGAGGAGATAGCGCTTTCCAAACCAGCATGGCGGTCTACGTACAGTGACAGCACAATTTACACTGGTAAAAAAGACGAAAAACATTAGTAAAAGTGAAAAGATCGTAATGCGGTAGCTGAAAATTAATTAGGGACTATAAATTACACATACTGTGAAAAGTTGGAAAACATTTTATGCATTTTTTCTCGGAAAACCGTAATCGGCATAATTACCCACAATTATTATCATGGCAATGTCACATGAGCGCAAATGCCCTATATTCTAAGAAGGGCATTTCAGAAGTGTTTTGACTTGTTAGGGCTATCAATGTAATAACCTACCACACATACACCACATACCACATACCATACCATACATACCTTTAACGTCGCTATTTTAAACAAAAATACCTTTTATAACCTTTAACGTCGCGATTTGAAACAAAAATACTTTTTTACGCTGCGTACGCATCGGTAGAGACGTGTCAGAGGAGATTACGCTTTCCAAATCAACATGGCGATGTAGGCTAGCATGTGGACGCACAAATGACGGCTCAATATCCACTAGTAAAAAGATGAAAAAACATTGTTTACAAAATTAAAAACCATGATGCGGTACCTGAAAATGAATTAAGAAACATTAATTACACACACTGGAATATGGTAAGTAAATTTTTTCATCTTTTTTCTCGGAAAACCGTAAACGGCATAATTACCTAATTGTGAAGCAAGTGCTTTAGCTAAAATAAGGAATTTCTGGGAAAAGTGAAATAAAACCAAGTTCAAAGTAGAATAGCAAATATGCATACAGAATGCATTACAAGTTTACAACACATTAGTGGGTCGGACTAACCTGCAGTGCAGCGCAGAGCGACTGTATCAGAGGACTGGAGCTGGCGAACTGATTCAACTACTCGGGGTCGGGGACGGCTTCGCTTCGGCCACCTCACCTCGGTATTATGACATCACTGCCTCCACAGCTGACGACTGAACTACAATCACTTGGGTGGGGGTGCGGGTGGGGGGGGGGGGCACTTACAGCTTTCAGTCATGAAAACCATATATTCAAAAAATACTAATGAATTAAGAATTTTCCGAGCAGGAAATTCAAATTAGTAGGGTTACCAAGAGATCAACCATACATACAAAATAAATTTTTGATGAAAGATAAAATAATGATAAGTTTTTCGACCTAGAATTAGATCTCAATATTTTTCCATAGTTCTTGTGCGTAAAAAGCCAAAATGTGCGAATCACAAAAAAGTGGTCTAAGTGTGAGACAGGGACGACGCTGAGGGGTGGTGAGGGAGAGACATGCGATGTCCCCCCCCCCCCCGTCCCCCAACCAAACATGTCAACTGAAGCTTACATTATATATTATATTTATTATTAATTATAAACAACAACAGGATTGTACCCCACAAGTGTGATGATAATAATAATAAATCTTCTTAGGTCTAATTAACATAGTGGATTTCAAGAAATAGTTGCAAATAATAATATGTATAACTTCAATCCTGATGACTTGCATATAATTGTGAGTGCGCGTGAGTGTAGGTGAGGTGTCGTTGTGAATAATAACAATCATGTATTGATTTTTCACTGGCCATAGGGCAGGAAGGCTAATGTTGGGCACGCTTGTCCCTTTGTAGCCTGTCGATGTGAATGTAGGTCTAAGTGCGTTTTTTAAATGGGCTGCATGCAGGTGTAAAGCGTTTATTTGTTACAGAATAGGCTTACCTTAAACATTGTATTGTAAAACAAATTCGTTCGAAACCCGGAAAAATTAGCCACTGGTTTTGTTTTTTTGTTTTTTTGTTTGTATGTCTCGCCATAACGTTCGAACGGAGGCTCGGATCGATTTGAAATTTTGACCATCCGCAAGCTTTGTTCTCGATTGAATGCCATTAGTTTTGTGGCAAAATCGTTGAAAAAGTTAAAAAGTTACATTAAAGTTAATCGAAAGTTTTTTTTTTCAAACTAAACGGCGACAAAATCTGAGGTGGCCAAATCATTTAGAATGTCCGTCCGGTCACGAATATGTTAATTTTATTTTGATCCGATAAGTAGTGTAAATGGAAATTACATTATAACAAAAGTAACGTTGCCATGGCAACGAAAAGACGCGCGAAGTTTCTAATGCACTGCCACCTAGAAGTAATCAAAATACTTTCGAGGAAGCAGTCTATTATTTGTCACCAAAGAGTTTAAATAGTTTTCCCAAGGAGTCAAGGTCCTCTAGATGGCGGTGGATTTTATCCACAAAGTAAAGGTTACACACGGGTTTACTCAAATACCTTGGCAATAATAAATAATTTTGGAAACATGGCCCTGTGGACAGCGAACGTCGCAAATTTTAAAATTTAAAAAAATGTGCAATGTGGGTCAAGCTATAGCACGTGCTCGTTTATCAACGCGTCCAACTGAGCGTTTCCTAGTAAATGTAATAACAGCTTTCTAGAGCAAATAGAAGCTAAGCATTCTTGGTCAAGAGCTGACCAATGTTACAACAATGAAATGTTAATTAAATCCTAAAACTATGAAAACGCTTAAGTCCCGCCGCGTTGTTGGATGAGCGTAATTGGTGCATTGAGCTGCCATGTGTTATGCGAATTTTCTGTTGTTCTGTGGCAAAATCATTACTAAGTTGATTTTTTTTTTAAATTAAATTAAATTAAATTAAAAATTAACTTATTTTTTTTTATTTTTTTAATTAATCGTAATTGTTAAAAAAATCGTAAAATTGCGATTTTATAAGAAATAATTTCTCGATTGCGCTCAAATTTTACACTAATATATTAATTATAAAAATAAAGGTTCTGCGAAAAAATCATTACAATCGGATAAAGCATGTAGGTGTATAAGTCAAAGAATTGTTTAAGAAAAGAAAAAACCTGTAAAATTGCGATTTTTATGATAAATATTTTTTCAATTGCGCTCAAATTTCACAAAAATATCTTAATTCATAAAATAAAGGTTCTGGTCAAAAATGATTAAATCGAATAAAGCATGTAGGTGTTATAAATCGAAGAATTTTTTTAAAATTGAAAAATAATCGTAAAATTGCGATTTTCATGAGAAAAAAATTTCCGATTCGCTCAAAAACGTGGCAGTTCTAAGTTCAGAGATTGCGAAGGCCGCCATAACATTTCATCGCAATCGGAGTATCAGTTTAGCCGGAATCGTGTGGACAAACACACAAAAATACAAAAAGAAAAAAAAAAAAAAAAAAAACCTCCGGATTTTTTTCTCCAGTGTAGTGAAATGGAATCTTCGCTTCGCTCGCTACGCTCATCCAAAAAGAAAAAACCTGTAAAATTTTGATTTTTATGATAAATATTTTTTCAATTGCGCTCAAATTTCCCAAGAATATCTTAATTCATAAAATAAAGGTTCTGTGCAAAAAATCATTAAAATCGAATAAAGCATGTAGGTGTTATAAGTCGAAGAAATTTTTTAAAAATTGAAAAAAATCTTTAAAATTGCGATTTTCATGAGAAAAAAATTTCCGATTGCGCTCAAAAACGTGGCAGTTCTAAGTTCAGAGATTTCGAAGGCCTCCATAAATTTCATCGCAATCGGAGTATCAGTTTAGCCGGAATCGTGTGGACAAACAGACAAAAATACAAAAAAAAAAAAAAAAAAAAACATTCCGGATTTTTTTCTCCAGTGTAGTGAAATGGAATCTTCGCTTCGCTCGCTACGCTCATCCAAAAAGAAAAAACCTGTAAAATTTCGATTTTTATGATAAATATTTTTTCAATTGCGCTCAAATTTCACAAAAATATCTTAATTCATAAAATAAAGGTTCTGTGCAAAAATTATTAAAATCGAATAAAGCATGTAGGTGTTATAAGTCGAAGAAATTTTTTAAAAATTGAAAAAAATCGTAAAATTGCGATTTTCATGAGAAAAAATTTTCCGATTGCGCTCAAAAACGTGGCAGTTCTAAGTTCAGAGATTTCGAAGCCCTCCAAAAAATTTCATCACAATCGGAGTATCGGTTTAGCCGGAATCGTGTGGACAAACAGACAAAAAAACAAAAAAAAAGAAAGAAGAAAAAAAAAACATTCCGGATTTTTTTCTCCAGTGTAGTGAAATGGAATCTTCGCTTCGCTCGCTACGCTCATCCAATAACAATTAAAAAAGTAGATTTTTTTTTACGTTAGTATGTCAAGTTATTTTTATTTTATTGCCACCAACAACAGAGTTACCTCCACAAGTGCGATATAGGCATTTCATAAAATTAGCTAATACTAAAGCACAAAAAATAAAAATGATATCAAAAATCAAACAACATCTAAATATGTCTCAGGTGCACAAAAGAACATTATACTAAACGAAATGCAAAAAAATAAAATAAACTATGACGATTACAAAAGTTATAAACCTCAAGAACATATTTGCATATGCATATTTGCAAGTTGCATTCAAAAGAAATAAATCAATAAAAGACACAATTGTAAAACTTTTTCCCATGACTACCGAAAATCATAATATTGTGTTGTGTGGGTCGACATTTCGACGTGTTCAAAAACGTTATAAAATGCTGACGTTTCAATACGACTGTGCTCACCATCACATGAAGCAAAATCCACAAATTTGACACTGTTGTGTGTACACAATTCTTTTGCTGCACATTAGCACATCTCAACGTGTAAAACTATGTCCATGCTGGAGATTTAATTCGGATTTTTTTCTTCTTTACTCATTGAGTACTGTTCTCTGATAATATGGTCAATGGCTGCGCTGACAACTTAAAAAATATATTGAGTAGTTTATATATCCCCCCCCCCCCCCCCCCCCCGCGGTCTGCGTATGGCTCCTCTATCAGGACGTGGGCTCGAATCCCGCATAACGGCAAAAGGGATGTTTTTTTAAATCGTCCTTCATCTTCATTTATCACCACTCATCGTCTCGAATAGCCTAAGAGAATGAATATAAGACGTTTAGCAACAAAAATATTATTGCTATTACACACAATCGTTCCTCCCAAAGCAAGAACTAATAAACTAGGCTACTCAGAATTTCTTCATTAACGTCAACAAATATCAGACATCGGACAGGGAACGGTAAATTAGTGTTATCCTTACGAAAAAGTTATTTTTGCTTCCCCCAGAGCCCAACTTGATGTAAAAGTCAACCAAATATAGAATAATATATTTCACAATCATATCAATGTCTAACATTTGAATAAAAGTATGTGATTGCGTGATCATCTATACCATAGTTTATATATTATAGTGTTGGAATAATTTAAAACATAAAATTGCGTTGGGCATAGCCCCAATCACATTCCTAATGTGTCTAACTATCTGGTCAATCATCCTGTGCAACCTAAATTAGAAAAAAACATTCAGTCATATACAAAGCAATAAGTGTGTGTGTGTGTGTGTGTGTGTGAATGACGTGTGTTGTGTGTGTGTGTGTGTGTGTGTGTGTGTGAATGACGTGTGTTGTGCGAGTGAAAATAAATGTGGAATAGCAGATTTGGGAGTTTCAAAATATTTGCATACTAAATCGCGGTTGAATTCAAATTCCTAGAAAGCGGATCAATAAGGTGCTGCAACCTGTAGGTAGAAACTTGCAGTATAACAACTTTGAGAGAGCAAGGTCCTCTAGATCTCCGCCACCTGGCGGAGGCTCGTCTAACCCCGCTCGTGTGGCCACTAGGTTGGGTCGTCGAACCCGTTCCACAAGTATAGCACCATTTTGGTGACATGCACGAGAAATAGAGGGAATTTTAAAAAATCAAAGTGAACATCTACTTAGCGCGCCCTAAAACTTGACCACAAAATGACGATGTAGAGGGGAGAAAAGAATCGCGCGTATTTCGAGATAATAAAATTGAACAACACAATATAATGAAGCTAGTAGTTTGTTGTAATGCAAATTTAAAAAATGAAATAATTTTAAATACCTTATGTTATAGTGTGATGTGTTATCCATGAGCAATTTTTCTTACGATTTTAAAAAATTATTTCTAAAAGCCTGTTTCTGATAATTTTTCATCACATGCCTTGTGCCCAAGCAACACATGTGAAATAATTGGGTTAGCGTAGCGAGCGAAGCGATGATTCCATTTCACTACACTCGAGAAAAAATCCGGAATGTTTTTTTTGTATTTTGTTTTGTTGTTAACACGATTCCAACTAAACCGATACTCCAATTGCGGTGACATTTTCTGGAGACCTTTTAAATCTCTGAACTTAGAACTGCACGGTTCGAAATATCGATCGAAAAAAATTTTTTCTCATGAAAATTGCAATTTGACGATTTTTTAAATTTTCTTGTTTTGTTCTGTTTGTATTTTTGTTTTTTGTATTTTGTGTTTGTTAACACGATTCCAGCTAAACCGATACTCCAAATTTTGATGAAATTAACTTGGAGGCTTTCAAAATCTCTGGACTAAAACTGCCACGTTTTTGAGCGCAATCAAAAGATTATTTCTCCATTAAAATCGCAATTTTTTTCTTCTTCGTTTTTCTTATTTTTTCTGTTTGTATTTTTGTGTGTTTGTTAACACGATTCCGGCTAAACCGATACTTCATTTTCGAGGAAATTTTCTGGAGGTCTTTGAAATTTCTGAACTTAGAACTGCCACGTTTTTGAGCGCAATCTAAAACTTATTTCTCATTAAAATCGCAATTTTACGGTTTTTCGATTTTTAAAACTTCTTCGACTTATAACACCTACATGCTTTATTCGATTGTAGTGATTTTTTTACAGAAACTTAATTTTTTGAATTAATATATTCGTGTAAAATTTGAGCGTAATCTAAAAATTATTCCCCATGAAAATCGCAATTTTTCGCTTTTTTCGGTTTAAAAAAGAAATCTACGGCTTACAGGCGCGTAGGAAGGGGGGGGGAATGGGGGGGGTTCCCCCCCCCCACTTTTTACCACTTCAGAATCTTTAGAAATTCAGTCTCGCCGTAAATACACACGGAAACAAATTCTGAATAACGAAATTTTAAATAAAAGTGTTTTTTTTAATCCATTTACTTATGATAATGATTTGGGTTTTTGGGCCAGGGTCTGCAGTGTATTCCCCCTTTCCCCTTTCCCTTACCTATCCCTCCTTATATTTAATGCCCAAAAATTTCGTAAATCCTATTATTTTTTCGACGTGATCAATGAAAACCCCTATGCATTTTCAATGGTTTTTAGCATGCAGGGTTATCTCTTAACTTTTCCAATTTTTTTTTAAAATTTTTAAATATTTTTTACTGTCCCAAAAAATACTTTTCTTTGGGTATTGCTTTCGGGCCCACGTTTTTTTTTTCTAAACGCACCAAAAAACACCTCTAAAAACCTCATTTTAAAAATTTTTCGGCCTGCGGCGCTGTAGTTGGGGGGGTTTCCCCCCCCCCAAAAAACCCCCCGCGTACTTGGGCCCGCCCGATTTGGGGTCCCCCCCCCCCGAAAAGGAAAATTCCTACGCCCCCGGGCGGGGTTAAAACACCTCATGCTCTATCCAATTTTTAATGTTTCTTCACCCAAAAACATTAATTTTTTGAATTAAAATATTAAAGGAAAAATTTTAGCGCAATCGAAAAAATTTTTTCTCAAAAAATTTGCAATTTTAAAGTTTTTTTTTAAAAAAAAATTTCGCTTAAACCATCAACGCGCCCCAAAAAAAAAGGTTTTCGGGGGCTTCCTAGTAGGGGGTTTCACATAATCATAAAAAAACCCCATTTTAAAGACGGTATATTTTTTTTTAAGGTGGCGTGGGAAAAATTACATTTCGCCCAGAAATGCTCGGGTTTTAAAAAAAAAAACGACGATATGTACCAACAAAACCCCCTTTAAAAACGTTATGTTGGATGAGCGTATCGAGCGGATCGAAGTTCCATTTCACTTACCCCTGAGAGAAAAAATCCGGAATGTTTTTTTTCCCTTGTTTTTTTTTTTGTATTTGTGTTTGTTTGTTAACAAAGAATTTTCCCGGGTAAACCAAACCCCCAAAAATGCGATGAAATTTTTTGGAGGCCCTTTGAAATCTCTGAAATTAGAACTGCCATGGTTTTGAGCGCAATCGAAAAATTATTTCTTGTGAAAATCGCAGTTTTACGATTTTTTTTAATTTTTAAGATATTTCTTCGACTTATAACACCTACATGCTTTATTCGATTGTTATGATTTTTGCACAGAACCTTTATTTTATGAATTTATACATTCGTGTGAAATTTGAGCGTGATCGAAAAATTATTTCTCATAAAATCGCAATTTTACGCTTTTTTTGTTTAAAAAAAAATACGCTCATCCAACAACGCGCCTGAAAAAGCGTTTGCGAATATTCCTAGTGGCATTCACCCTTATTACAATCATGGTATTCAACCTCGTTAACAACCTCCAGTTTTTAGGTAATTAACTCATTAGTATGCAAAGTGTATGAAAAAATATTATACCCCGGGAAATGCTCGTTTTAACGGAAAACGACGACTTGTCCAAACATAACCACTATATGGGGTTTAGTAGCATTCATCCTGATTACTAACATAGTATTCAACCTCGTTGACAACCTCCAGTTTTTTAGTTAATTAACTCACTAGTACGCAAAGTGCGTGAAAAAGTACTAGTTACTGCATTCCCGCTCTAGAATTAAGCACCAAGATGGCTTCTAATTCGCTGCTGCGACGACCTAACCTAGAGAGTTAGACGATCCTCCGCTAGGCGGAGATCCAGCAGACCTTGTGAGTAGTCGTTCGTTAGGCCTTGATGGGTGACCTATAAGGTCGATAAAAGTAGTTGGCGCGTCACGTGGTTGGGGGCGTTGTCTAACCAAGTAACCCATGTTTGCTGTGCACTCAATAAGGAATTAATAATTACTAACTATTATTTAAAAATAAAATATAATAAATAATAAAATAATAATAATAATAATAATAATAATAATAATAATAATAATAATAATAATAATAATAATAATAATAATAATAATAATAATAATAATAATATGCAATATAGCGGACGTGAAAAAATACACAAAAACCTACAAAACATTTAACGTTTCCATTTAAAATATAAAGACTTTTACCCGAAAAGACGTTTAAGTAATTGTTATCACCCATGAACAAAAAAAAACTATAAAAACTTTAACGTTTCTATTTAAAATTAAAGTACTTTTTAAAATCGACGGAAAGGAGTTTTATTAATTATAATTAAAAAATAAACAAAATAACCTTCAACACCTTTAACGTTTCTATTTAAAATATAAGGACTTTCACCTGAAAAGGAAGTTTTACATAAGAATAGATTGTAAAAAAAAATTACCAACACGGAGATTTAAACCGGGTAACTTTGGCCCAAGAGTCTAACCCCGTTACCACCCTGCCACCCAGTGCCGTGAGACCGAGTCGCCTACACACGTGTGGTGGTATGGACGATAGCCGCTGCAGCAGTCGAAAGGGGCAGTCGAGTCACCCAATCAAGGCCTAATCCGTCTTCCCCTTGTGAGAGAGGTTACGCATTCTTTCGGAGAACGAGCACACTTTCAGCTAACGCTTTCTCGTGCAAACACGTTGACAAACGTAACAAAACTTAACTTCAGCTTCAATACAGAAACTAGTTTTGATTTTGTAGGACACTTTTGTCCAAAAACACGTATATTGTGGTGTTGGGGGTAATATTGGATGTAGAAAGTAAGTAAATGGAGCTATTTTGTCGTGAGTAATATACTATTTTAACGAAAAGCTTTGAAGCCATGTTTCACTTGGTTTTTTCTCAACGCTAAATGAATACATAACCTCACTCTTAGACTTTGGCTTTCTTCATTATTTGTGTCCTGTCCGAGGCCTCGAAGTTGTGACCAATAACTTAAAATGAAATTAAACTTTATGTTTGGTCAATTTTTGACAAAGAGTCGTGTTACCTTTGTAACTGCTCCATTGGCCACTGGATTATGTAGGCGAGATTTTGTAGTTGGAGGATTCTCTCAATCGGCCAATAATTACTGTTTCCAATGTTGGCATCAATCGGAGAAAGGGCGCCAGATTCCAAAACATACCTGTGCCATCAGATCGACACAATCAACTACATTTCCGTCAATTCTATCCTGGCAAACAAATTCCATTTCAATAAGAGGATATGCCAAAGGGAAAGACAAAAAGAAAGTGGATAAAGGAAAGAAAAATATCCAAGTAAACGATGCAAAACTTTCTGAAATAGTTAAACTTGATATTCTCCGTGGTCAATTTCAAAAGCATGTTGATAAATTACAAGATGATTATTTCAAAAACCTTTCACTAAGATCAACAACTGGTACAATTGAAACCCTTCAAGTAACCCTTGAAGGAAAAGAACACATCCTGCAAGAGCTAGCACAAGTTGTGCGTAAAGACCCCAAAACTGTTGTTATTAATATGGCAGTTTTTCCACAAGCAATACCGGCTGTGATTCAAGCCATTCAAAAGTCTGGTATGAACTTGAATCCCACACAAGATGGAACAACACTGTTTATACCAATTCCAAAGTAAGGTTTGTCAAACTCTTAACTGGTCAATAGGCCTCTGCATGAACAATATTCCGGAAAGAGCTTCCTGCCATCTTTGGCTGCTGACCTACCTAATTTTGGGTAAAACTACCTACAGTAGCTATAAGGTACCCCGCTTCGCGCGCAAATTTTTCAACGAATACTGCCAACCGGGTAACAACAAGTATCCCCGACCTCGTTTTTAACGGAAAGGATTTCGGGTGCGCTCTTATCGATAATATCCTAAAACTAGCGCGGCGTACTACACAGCTAGGCGGAAAAGTCGACTAACCTAACGAAAGTACACCTTTAACATAAGTAGTAACAAGGCAAATTTATTGTTTATAATGTAGTTACTACCTATCGCATTGTGTAAGTTGGCTGCAGTGGAGATGCGCGCGCACGTCGGTTTGAACCGGGGTACCCTATACTGTAGTATTACTTAATTTTGTAGTCCTTTAGCCTACAATTCCAGTAAAACAAATCTACAGAAAATGTCCAACTGGTTTAGCAGGCCTATAAACCTAGGTAGTGATTTGAAATGCATTAAGTAGAAAACTGTTGCTCATGCCTAGACTTAGGCCTAGGTACTTACGCTAATAGGTCTATAGGCTAATTATAATGTAATTTATTTTTAAAGGGTAACTAAAGAACATCGAGAAAATTTATCAAAAAATGCCAAAGTTCTGTTCATCAAATGCCGAGACTCTATTAAAGATGTGCAGAATAAATTTATTAAAAGTGTCAAAAGCAAAGACGACGTTTCGAATGATGATTCACACGATGCTCAAATTCAAGTAAGTAGCCCTACTGTCTAGGCCTACTAATCAGCAGTAGGCTTAGTTGGCCTGTGGCTTAATTTAAGCTCCCTCTAAACTTGTTTTGGCCTGTCTATGTCTAGATAGGCTATGCCAAACAAGTATCAATATCCTTGCAAACAAACCCATATTGATCAATAAAATAACAAACTAAACTGTTCACCTTCCAAGTATGTAGCCTGCCTATTTGTATTTAATAGTATTTAGTATTAAATTTATCATTTTCTGCTTTAAATGCTTAATTGGTAGGCCTAAATATGAATTTTGTAAAATGCTTCTAAATGTTAGTAGGCCTACCTAAAAAAATCATGTTTTCCTCTTGCCTAGAGGCTATCTGTTTTTGGGAACTGTTTAGAATTATGTTCTAACATTTCAAGTGGTTTTTTAATTGAAATGTTATAGGCCTAATAAATCATGTTGCATTAGAAGTGCAAGAAACACAGCACATTTATGGTTTTGGTGGAAAGAAAGAAATAATGCTAAATTACAATGCCATTTTTACATCTACATCTCTATTGTGTCTATACTTTATATAGTATATATATCTATCCATTTGTGTGGCTCGTTGGTCTTGTTGTTAGCCTACCTGCTTCCAATGCAGAAGGTCCAGGGTTCGATTCCCGCCAAAGTCAGAAGTTTTTTAACTTCTGATATGGACTTAAGTCCATCAGTTCTTGTATTAGGTATTTGTAAACGGTGACTTTGGAGCCGTCCTAGCAACGAGGCACATAATAAATTCAATGTTGTTCTGAATCGGCCTTGTTGATTCTGGCGTTGATTTGCGGGTGTTCGCACTGTCCATACCACTGATTACTATATTTCCCATTATAAAATATCGATCTTTGGTTGGTTATCGCTCACTCGTCGATTGCGTCAGAGCCTACAGGGTTGGCTTGGTCGCTTTGATTTACTGTCCCCCACTGAAAATCAGTTATATAACTGAGTGGGTTGACTCTAAATACAATTTATTTATTTATTTATCGATCAGATCTTTCACTTGCCCTCAATTGACATAGGCCTAATTAATTTGCTACAGGTTCATTTCTATCAAAACGGTTGGTTTATGAATATGATCAATTATTATTTGTTAATTAATCGATCAAAAACTTGTGATATTATATTATTACAATGCACAAATACACATAGGCCTATTATAGGTACATTACAAATATTATCATGTTTTTTTTCTTCAAATATTCTAGGCCTATTGATAGCCTACTAGCTATATTGCAATTTTCTAGTTTACCGGTAGACCTACCGAAGGCCCTACTTCTTCATTTTTGTATTGTTTCTAGTGACTTTCAAAGGTCACAAGCTAAAGCTATTAGGCGGCCCTATCTTTGGCCTAACATGCTACTTTTTTAAAGTTAGGGGGAGGGGGGCTTGCTTGAACATCACTCAGAAAGTGACAAGTTTGTGATTTTGGGTTGGCAGCAACATGACATTGGAAAAAATGTTGCTTGTTTGTGATTGTTCAATGATAAGTAATCAATCACTAATCATCTCCCTTCATAACCCCAAAGTATAAATGAACCATCCATAAGTCCCGAATTTTTGTTTAGCCGAGGACGAGGTCGTTTAGTTGGTTCCCACTCGAACACCGAAGTTAAGCAACATTCGGCCATGGTCAGGGGGAGAGTGGGTGAACGCTCTGCCCTGAGACACACATATATCGCTGGTTAGAGCAGACAGAGGGTTCGAGAGCTAGTGTAATTGCTCCGTTCTCCTCGACGTCTGCTCGGCAGTCCGGGTTAGTGAAGGAATCTATTTGACTGTCAAGGTTACACTGACCTTTCAGATGGGACGTAAAGCTGTTGGTCCCCAGTGGTACTTTTTGAAAGGAGTAGGCTACGTGCCGGTACCGGGTTTCCCGTCCTCTCTCCTATTAAGACTCCGTATCATGGGTGGTAGAATTCTTTTCCTTCGTATTATCGGTAAAGTTGCTAGCAGCTCTACCGACTAGTAGGCGGGTTTCTAGTTGTCAATCATGTAGCATCTTACAAAGGGAACTGGCGCCAGCGAATATGTTTGAGTTTACCTGCCCGCTCCGACTCCGAGGCATCGTGGTTTTGAATGGCTTAGGGTTACAATAGGTTTGCGTGCACATAAAAATAAGTGCATTGAATATTTTAATCTCGATTTGTATGTTATTTATTTATTTGTTTACAATCTGAATTGCATATTTGAAGCAATATTCAAATTGTGTTTAAAATGATACCTCTTGGCAGTAGGCCTTCCCTGTTTCATAAACAAATACACACGTAAAAGTATAATAATAGATCCATCCGTTCATTCTGTTTAAAATTTATTTGTTTAGAACTAAAACGAGATTATCACTCAGATCAATATTCAATCAACGCCAAAGTAAACATTGCGATAGTAATCGACAGTCCGCATTGCTTGGTTAGAATCAGGTTCATATCCCGAGATAATAAGAACTGTGTATCTTGAGTAACTTTCCATCACCACACATGGTTAAAAAACCTATATAATGTATTGTTAATGTGTCATAAATAATAAAATTAAATACGTTTAAAAAACGTAGAAAATGATTCATGTCCCATCCCCTGAGCGCGTGCATAATATTGTTTACTATTTATATCTATATTTTGTAAATAATTGATTAAGACAAAATATGTCCTCAATGGGCGTATTCTAATACGTATAATAATCATTCATCAATGTGTTTACTTTTTTTATTACATTTTAATGTAGTGCCTACAAATGTACCTATGTGTATAAGTAAATGGTAGACACGGGGGGGGGGGGCGGAGATGTGTTCTGTGTGAATGTATTACACACGAATATTATAAGAATGTTTACCATAGTTGCTATCTAGGGCGACGGTCGGTCGCCCGCAGCCAAGCGCACGCGACTGCTAGGCGATGACTAACTCGAGACCCTGTTTACGCCTACCCGAGTTGGGGGTTTTCAGCTATCTGCACACGCCGCCCCGAAAAATTTACAATCTTGAAACTCGGTATATGACCTGATGTGTGGTCCATGACCTACCAAAAAAATTCAGCCGATCCGATAACCCGTTTCAGTGTTAAAAAAGTGATTCAAAATCGTTGAAAACCTTCCGGCTGGCTGGCTAATTCTTGGGGATAGGAATAAAAGCCTACAGAAAAAACGGTAAATCCTAAAACTATGAAACTTGGACCACACTGAGATGTACTTTAGACGCAATCACTTGCTTTCAAAACCAAAACCAAAACCATTTAAATTCAAAACCATTAATAAATATCTATCACATGGGCTCCATGCGCGAAATTTGGCATGGGGGTAGATAAAAACATAAGAATCAATAATCCGCCGAGAGGCCAGCGATATTCCACCTCCAACACCCCATTAATCACCCCCTAAAATTGGAATAATTCATAGCTCTAACCCAAAATTGATTTTTTATTCAAATTAGTTATTAAAATATGTTTTAATGTGTTTTAACCCAATCGGACTATTCTCATTTCCTAAACCACATTTTTTCAACCCCCATCCCTAATAGTTTATATTATTTTTACCTTGATTTCCAGCATTCACCATGAAGGCACCTAATGAGTTATCAGCATGAAATTTAGCATGATGGTACATAATAATAATATGAAAAATAATCCGTCGAGAGGCAAGCGATATTCCACCCTCAACACCCCCTTAATCATCCCCTAAAATTGGAATAATTCATAGCTCTTACCCAAAATTAGTTTTTATTCTAATTAGCCTAGTTATTAAAATTATGTTTTAATGTGTTTTAACCCAATTGGCCTATTCTCATTTCCTAAACCACATTTTTTCAACCCCCTTCCCTAAAAGTTTAAATTATTTTTACCTTGATTTCCAGCATTCACCATGAAGGCACCTAATGAGTTATCAGCATGAAATTTGGCATGACCTTAGCCGTCCAGGCTAGGCACTTACCAACTGAGCTATGCAGCCACCAATTTAATTCTTACAAAAGACTAGTATAATAAACTATTTAATTTAATTTTGGTTAGAAATCGTTTCTTTGTTTGCTTCACCGAAATGTATTGATATCTAGTTACGTATTTAGAAAGTGAATAAAACTCCGTCTAAGCCGTACATCCGAGCAATTTAGATGGAAAATTACATTTGAAATTTCCCTCATTTTTTTAATTTTCGTTTATAAGTATTTCACGCATTGATATGAAACAAACAGCAAAAAGATTACCCCAAATACAAAAAAATTGTGAAAGACGGCTTCCAAGCTCTCCTTCAAAAGTCTTTGGCTGTGAATGTTGTGAGATATAGAATTTGAGCCAATCTTTTCCTTCTTCCTCCCTAGTTTCGCATTGAAAAGAAATAAGATCATTTCGCCTGTTGACGAGCGCCAAGCCAACTATTTTCGTGGTAAACAAAGTAAAAATTTTCAACTCAAAATCATTAAAACTAGGAAAACGCTAAAGTCCCGCCGCGTTGATGGATGAGCTTTTTAAAGTTTTTAGTTTGCGTGGGTTCTCTTTACTTTTGCAAGTGCTTTGTTTTGCTGCCTACGCATTGTAGGTGATTGTTGTCAAGTTTCTATTGTTTCTTATCAATTGATAATATTTACCGTAAAAAACTTATATTAAAAGCTTTATTTCTATGGATTCTGGCTAACTTGTTCAACTTTTTCTTACAAAAGGTACTACATCACTATAACCTTAATGTCCATGTATAATATGGACGTTGTAGCCCCACCCGTTTGGTCAGAATTGGCCCAAATGGCACGAAAATATAGCACAAAAAATCAAAAAACTTATATTAAAAGCTTTATTTCTATAGATTCTGGCTAACTTTTTCAACTTTTTCTTTCAAAAGGTACTACATCACCATAACCTTAATGTCCATGATACGGTAATATGAAAGTTGTAGCCCCACCCGTTTGGTCAGAATTGGCCCAAATGTCACGAAAATATCGCACAAAAAATCGAGAAAGTACGATATTCATGACTATGAGAAATATTTCTTCGATTGTACCCAAAAACAATACACCTCTAAGTTCAGAGATTTCAAAGGTCCCCTCAAATTTTCATCAAGATCGGATATGCCGTTTGCCTGGTAGAGAGTTAACAAACAGACAGAAAAAAAAAAAAGAAAAAAAAAACACCCGAGCTAAATTCTTTGGGGGTCAGTGAAATTGAAGTCTTCGCTTCACTCGCTTCGCTCGCTACGCTCATCCAAAAAATTACTTGGCCATTGACTTTTTAAAGTTCTTATAATGAACCAAATTCAATGGCCATTTAATTTTTTATGATTTTGAGTTTAAAATTTTTACTTTTTTTACCACAAAAATGGTTGGCTTGGCGCTCGTCAACAGGCGAAATGAACTTACTTCTTTTCAATGCGAAACTATGGAGGAAGAATGAAAAGACTGGCTCAAATTCTATATCTCACAACATTCACAGCCAAAGACTTTTGAAGGAGAGCTTGGCTGCCGTTTTTTTTTTATTACAAATTTTTGTATTTGGGGTTAATTTTTCTCCCGACTTATCTACACAAACAACACGCAAACAACTCCGTCGGACAACATCCAAGTCGGTGTTCCAGCACTAGTACTTGACGGGTGTACACTTATTGTTTTGTGAAATTATACAACAAGCACTAACTCGAGCAGCATTGATTTTCCGAACAATATAGGCCAATAAAATAATGTAATCTCGTATGATCTAAAATTCGATCTTCACGTGACAAGTGCCAAAAGAGAACTGAAGACAAATGTTGAGCAGTGGTTAATTTGGGGGAGGACGCAAAAATTATATCAAAAATTTAAAAATAAAATTATAGTAATTGTTTAGTCAATAGAATTACAATGTTATATCACACTATACTATTTACAATAAAAAAACGATGTTAGATTTGGAAAAATTACTTTTATATACCCAATCTTCTTGGGAATGAAGAGTTTTGGTTCAGTCTATTCCAGAGCATTATTGACGAAATTTTGAAAGTCAAAGGAAAATGGCTGAAAGTTGGTTGAATGAAAAAGGAAATTGAATAAAAAAAGGAAAAAAGTTTTTTGGGCGACGGGACAGGTCAGGAAGGCGATTATATGGAAATTTTGAGTCAATAAAAAAATTAAAGTTCGAGGTGCAATACAATTCTGAGCTATAATTTTTTATTGTTTAAACACTCCTTTGTCTCAGTCTCAGCTCCGAGTATCTTCTTCTATTTACTGTTTTCTTTTTTTCCTTTTCCAAGTTTCAATATTTGATTCATCTGCATTAATTTTAATTATACATTTTATACCTATTAATTAATCTGGTATTTTTTGTTTGTTTTGTTTATTGTCCTAATTTTGTGTTGAGGTTTTTAATAGGTCCTACAAGCCCAGTTGTTGTTCAGTTCCTGTCTGGTTCCCAAACGAAAACCATATCAACGCAAAACATTATTCCTCCACTATTACAATTAGAGCTCATCTACGACTAGAACGACCCAACCCTTGACAACAAGTTTTATCTTTACAAATCATCAATAACTGGAGAACTTGTGACTGGTTTCCTACGACGAGCCCTTTCATTTTCTCAACAAAAGCAGTCTTTGAAAGGAAGACGGCCAGACGGGTCATTTCCAAATAGCTGGCTGGACTTGGGGAAAGACACATAAAAAACGGTCAACGTTCACGAAGTTTAGGAGGTCGCTGCTAGATAGTAGCACATTCAATCAAACTTCGGCCAAATTTATTGAGTAATCTATAAATTTATTCTCCGAGATATGGACATTGGGAAATGTGTTTTTCAAAAACTTGAACTTTTTCGCAAGTCAGATCGTTCTATCTCTTTTAGTTTCCAAGATAATGAAGCATTAGTTTGTGCTTTGTTTTACATATAATTGATCATAAAAATAAAAATGTGATTCAAAAAGGTTTAAGAAAAAGTCCAACTTGAACAATGCAACTTACCCGATTCAAATATTGTGAATGGTTTTCTTTAAAAATGTGGTCAAAGTTGGCATTTTTCTTGTTCTAAAATGGCTCCGTGATACGGGCTCTTAATAATTCCTCCTCATCTTCATCTATCCCCACTCATTGTCTCTTAAAGCATTAATATGAGACGTTAAGCAACATCAAATCAAATCTGGATTTTGGGGACAGTACCAATTTTCTTAATCCTCCTGTCTTGGTGTCCCGAAAATTACTTTCGGGATGCCCAAATGTCCCAGATTACCACTAATAAGAAAGTGATCCAATTGACCAATATGGGCTACCAAAAAGAATATTAAGGACAGATTTAAAATGAGGATGGATGGAAAAAAGTGATAAATTGTATTGATAAAAATTAATGATGATTTCACTGCAGAGAAAATAGATGAGAAACCATGTTTTTAAATGTGGAATTTGTCCTCTTGCAACTGGGATCCAACCAATATCTAGTGGGTAGATGAAAAAACACTTTTCTTCTGAAACTCTGAAGCAAATCATGTCAAATCCTAGAATTACTAGTGAGTAGTTGTTAAGGGTGTGACACTAGCGTCCTTATTTATGTGCATCATCATAGTCAAAAGAAAGACTTTACCTTTCTTAGAGTTTTCTTTGCCAAAGTAACTCTTAATAACTTGTAACTTTTATTTAAAAAAGTGCCAGCCTTTCACAGCTGATCAGAGGAAGAAACAAGTGCTGCCAACTTAGGTCACATTTTTTTAATTCCAGCTAAATAATACTTGAATTCAACAGGTTGTAAAGACTAATAAAGCTATGAAAAAAATATTTTTAGATACCATGGAATATTGACTTTAAAGTGGTAGACCTGTACAATAGTATTTCATTTTTACTCAATGGCCACTATCATCTCAAAAGTAGGGCGGATAGTACGTATATTCTTCTTCTTTTCATATACCTATGCCCGCATTTTTGGCTTACTGGGCCATCATGCATTTTCTGGTTTTCCAGTAGAGACGGGCTTCTTTTTCCTCATAGTTCATGCAAAGTGGAAGGGTGTCAGTCAGTGACAGTGAGTGTAGGCTGTAGCATACAAGTAGTCGACCGGCCTATATGCACAAATGAGCATTATAGTTATTTTATAATTATGTGTTATTAAATTATTACTATTGTTATTTGTCCCGGATTTTATCTTTGGAAATAAGATAATAACCCTACCAAAGTACCTCGTACATTTTACATCATTTAACATGAATGTGTTTGTATTTCAGATCACTGCTTTAGCAAATCAATATATTGCAACAGCTGAGACTGTCCTTAGTGAAAAACAAGCTGAGCTTGCAGGCAACTGAACGTCAGTGAGTGAATGAGGGGCAAACAGTTTTGAATGTAAGCCTCCTAAGTCTAACTCTCTCAACTGTAGAATCTTCCTTGTGTATTTAGGTCTGCACTTGAAATTATTTAGCCAGAGAAGACCCTATGATAGAGGTATGTAAATGTAGTGTTGTACTTATTTGATAATAAATTAAAATCGGTGAACACACATTTTTGAAAATGCTATAAATGCTAATTTTACTAAAAATAATGTTCCTCCACTCCACCCATATTGAGAATTAGTTTTATATTATGAATAGGGGGCCTATCCCAATGTTTTAAGTGGGTAAAATTAAATGTTTTAATCTTAATTGTCCCTTTAGGCCATTAGGGATGTCAAGGACGGGTACCCGTTACCCGCTCGTTGCCAGTGGGTACGTATCCAATTTTTCATTACCCGTTACCCAGAATTACCCGTTTTTTCCTTTGTCCATCGCGATCTTTTTCACAGAACAGACAATACATCACGTCATAATACCCCTCCCCCTCCAGCTCGTGGCTGGCTACTGTGATTGTAGCGAGTAGTGTTAACTGTCTTTTTGAAAGTCGTATTTCTAGGAAATTTTGACCAGGTGAAGTTTGATTCCAGCAGATGTTTTGTGCATTCACAGCACTATTCAGAGTCCGATATCTATTGTGTGACACCTTGGATGATATTTGGTTTGAAAGATGAGATAACAAGAAGTGGAAGATTACTTTGAATGAACTGATACAGAAGTAGTGTGCAGGGAGCGGGAGTACATGCATCAGGATAAAGGCAAGGTTTGACCTTGAGCAGCCTACGATCTAATTTTGGTCGCATACATATGTACAAGAAAGGAATATAGTAATCAATTAGTGTTCTTTTCCGGTTGATGTAGTTGCTCCGATCCCATGAATCGTGAATCATCGTACACTAAAACATAGTGCCCTTTTACCAATACTTTGCAACTGCAAATGATTTTCTGAATCATTTGACACCCATTCCTTTGTAAATCAGTTTTTAACTGAATAGGATAGACGTTAAATAAATAAATAAAAATCGTATATATTTACTACCCGCGGGTAGCCCGCGAGTATCGATCGTGGGTAACTGGGTACAAAAATTTCCGACTATTGACATCTCTAATAGGCCTATTGGCCCTAGCATTATTTCTCATTAGAAGTGCATTTATTTAGGTTTTTTTTGGAAAGAAAGAAAAAGATGCGTTACAAAATGCTAAATGGTCAAAATCAACCCTCCAAGATTCATATCGAGAGTATCTCACAAGCCAAAAATTCTACTCGTACGGATAAGTCAGGGGTCTGGGACAAAGCTTCAGCAGCCGGGAGCATTTTGGCGCAAGCGCAAAATCTTTGTCCTTTAGTTATTTTTAACATTTTGCATTTTTTTTGCATCAGCCTATCTGTAGTGACTACCGCTGTGATTCAGCCAGTTTTTATGTTTCATTGGGATTATTTTTACAGGTGATGAGAGGAATATTACTTTTTGAAGTAAAAAAAATTCTCACAACCAATCAAAAGTCACTCACAACTTCCAAGCTAGCGAATAGGGCTGTGAACGGGTACCCGGGTACCCGCCCGTTGATAATAGCCCGGGTAATGAAATGAGTCGTCGGGTACTCGTTTGACCGTTTTTCGTCTCAAATTCCGCTCAATTAACGCGGCCGCCGGTCAGGCTTGCACTCGTCGGCGCGCAGCGGCGGCAGTAAGTGATTCGTTATTAAAACGCGCTCTATTCGTCCGTCGAGCTCCAGTGAGTGACGTCACCAACACGCTGCGCTGGCACCCCTATTCATCGTAATCGCCGATAAGTGACTGGCGGAGATATTTAGCATTCCGGCAACATCAATTCTAATGAATGTGCATTTTCAACAGCTGGACATTAGAACGAGCATCTCTGGCGCCGACCGTCGACATGTTCACGTTTATGAGAACGTGCGTGTTAAGTGATGACTGTCAATATAAGTATGAAAATTACTGAATTCACTTTGTTTTTTTTTGGTAATCGTAAAAAAATCTTAAAATTTCGTAATTTCGGTACCGCCCGTAAGATCGACGGTACCCGGGGAGGCATTTACCAATTGCACAGCCCTACTAGCAAATGTATATGTATAATTTTGAAGAGGTGGCTAAATATTTTTAAAAAAATGTTACATAGGCCTACCTCTACAGTCTTTCCATGTTCTAGGTAACTAGAAATATGATCAATGCCTTGTAAAGATAGCTAGAACTGCTATGTTATCCTCTGAAGACTTTTCTATATTAGTGTTGGCTCAAGTTACTGACAATATTAAAGGTACATAATACACATTTTGTTAGGCCCATATATACTAGCTTAACAATTGTAATGGCGGTTGTAATTCTCACTTTCCTTCCTAACGTTTATTGTTGTCAACTTTCTACATGCTATAATGAATATAAGTGTCTTTATTCACTTTGACATGTATTACTCTGTAATGGGCCTATTGGCTAGGTAAATGAATGAATGGGGAAAGAAAAAAGGAGTCCAACAGCTAACCTGAAAAGTGAAAATAGTATAGGTGGCTGCATGAGACGAGTATATATTTAAATATACAAACAAACACAATTGTCAAAATGTTTCGGCCCGTGTAGCCTGGGTCACTCGAATTAGAGAAGCTACTTATTACTGCTGCTATTATTAGTTGTTACTTACTTAGCTTGCTTGTATACTTAATTAAATAAAAAAATCATTACCCTTAAATTTGTTTTTAAATATTTTTGAGCCATTTTTTTTAACGGTTTAGTGACCAGGGCCACGCGAGCCGAAATGTTTCAACAATTGTGTTTGTTAGGATATATTTATGTCTACTCATCTCACGCAGCCACCTACGATTTTCAGGTAAGCTGTTCCAGATTCCTTTTTCCTTTCCCCACTCATTCATTTTTGCCATGATATCATTGGTAATGATTGATATGCTATGTTAGAGATGAGAGATGTTAAAATAGCTTATAATATAAGACTATGGACTAGAAAGAACCAAGATTGGTAGTAGTTGCATGCTTGTAGATATAACTTAGTGAGTGAAAATATGTACTGATATGTTGTGCCCAATAATAATCATTGATTGTTTAATGTTTATTGCTTGTTACTACTCAATTGGTGGAGGTGAATACAGTGAAGGCTTAGATTTGTGATAAAGTTAATGTATATTTTCTTTTTCTAGAAATAATATATTTGTATTAGAAATGCTCATTGTATTAAATAACCTATTATAATACTGTACATTAATTTTTTACCATGATTCTACTACATCCAGGAATAGCATTACATCAATCCACCCTATATAATGTTTATTTAACGTCAATCTTATTCAGTTATAAGAGGAAACTGATTTTGAAAGGAGGACAACTAAATAAAATGAATTCATTTCATAAATGCAGGCAAAATAAAACTGAATTAAAAACACCATCTCCTAATTATTTTATGAGATTGGAGAATAATAATTATTATTAAGGTGCTTTAATCTGTTGTATTGTATTGTTGTAATGTAACATAGCATTGGCCTAGGTAATCCCAGTATAAAATGACTGATAAATACATCCTGTCTTGAAACACTCTGATTCTGAATAGATCAATATCTAGTTGATGGTGTCAGCACCAACAGAGTTGCCTTTGTCTGCTTTAAATTTAATGTCCCCTACTGAAAATCAGTTATTGAGTGGGTGACTCTAATTGTGAATTTATTTTGTATCAACAAATTTACTCTTTGCTTATTAGTTATTAGTTATTACTTATTAGTACGGTAATTTTATTACCTAGGCTATTATCTTCAATCAAATATTTTAGGGAGTGGTAAATACCTTGCATAGTTGTATTAATAAACTCTATAATTAGAATTACCGAATTAAATTTAAACTCACTCTCACGGCTAAACCCCGAATACATATGTACCACATCCTGATATAATCTGCAAATACCTTATCTCCATCGAGGTTGTGGAATACCTCTGTAAAATGGTGGAGTTGGAGGAGTACATCGTCCGCTCCTCTGAGTTCCCATAAGACTTGGACCACTCACCGCCCACAATGATTATTCCCTATATTAGATTTCCATTGTTATACCAAGCTGCTATAGTACATTTTATAGTCAACTGAGAGTAGCTGTTTTGGCATTGCTTCCAAATGAAGAACAGTTTGGCTAGCCCCAACTTGCTTTGTGTCGTCTTAATAGGGGTTCCAGCTATTTCGAGTCCTTGTGTTATTGACTTATTGTTGTCTGTTCGCCGATTCCTTCCTTCGTTCAATGGTCATGTTGAAAACTACTTCTTCTATCATAAAATTTATTGAGGTCTAACAACAATCACGGTTTACCCTTCCCAACTCGGAGCCTCATCCACAACTAATAAAATTAAAATTAAAATTAAAATTAAAAATAATTAAATTCATATTCATTCACAGTAGTACAACAAGTGGAACACATTTACGTTTATCTGACACCAACGCACAAGCGTTCGAATCCCGTGTAAAATACCTTTTTATTTCGTCATTGACGCTATAAAAACATATTTTATTATTATAACCGATGTTAAATAGTAAAAGACGGAATTCACAAATAAATACGAACAATCTGATGTTACAACGTTATACGTTATACGTGCCAAGCTGATTATGGCGGTTCCAAAGTAACCAGCAAACATATTATTGTTCTTATACCAAATCGAATGAAGATAAAAGAAAACACAGCCTGCACCGGGATTTAAATTTAAACCCGGAACCATCGGCATAGGAAACATGAATAAACCAACTTAACAAACCCATCAGAAAACTGAGATTGACTCGTATTCATAACCGTCCTTTATCCGCCGATGCGCCTTTGTCTGCTTCGTTATTGTCTTCCTCTTGTGCATGTTATTTCCATTATCAAGCAAGTAACTGGAGGCATAGACGACAAAACTTCTTTAGGTAATTCACGGAGCTAAAAATCCTATTATACAATCAAAAGTTGAGAACCATTAGTATTAAAATGCAAATGTGCCCTGACAGTGGCTTGCTTCAGGGCTGAGCATTAAAAACGCTTTGACATGCATTTATTTATCAATATGTGTGTATATCTATGGCTGTGTTTTTGCTTGTACAAGTTATGTTGTATAACTGTATACATTTAGGGCCTATATATATTTGTATATTATTGTTAGGCGACACATTCTACAAAGATTTGTATTTTGTATTACTTATGTATTAACAATGATGACTGTCCAGAAATAAATTGAAATTGATTTGTTCCTCTTTTAATTAAAAGTCCTGATCCCACTGAAAATCAGTTGCGTGAATGAGCGGTAGACTCTAAATTCAAATTTATTTATTTAAGTTAATTTAATTCGATATCGATAGGTTATTTGCCATTACTCCGTGAGCCATATACAGTTAAGACTTGCGCTAAAGCGTACATGCCACTATAAAAGAACTATAAAAATTATACACGGCTGCTACAACAACATGCATTTTCAGAATTATATTATTAAACAATAGTTTTACGAAATTATATGGTAATTTAGGAATACAATTTATGCAGGTCAAGAACACACCACATTTTAAATTATACATTCTGTTGCCTTCCCCCTTCCACTGAACACCACATCTCGGAACCTTACCACCCTCCATTAAATATTTACGAGCTACTCTAGGGGATATCCAACATCGGCTGGGGAAAGGAACCGGTTTTCGTAGCCTGAGGCACTCTCAGTTCGCTATGGAATGCACTATATCACGTTCTGTCTAAGGTGGAGGTCCCAAGTATAAAAATATTCCAACTTTCTGGTGGGCTAGCCCCTCCCCCTTTACCCCCAGGGTAACTTATATTCTGTATCATACTTGGTGGATAGGGAGTAAACAAAATAAGCATTGTAAATCATAGGTCATTTCGGTTTTATCGTGAGTCGTAACAAACGCACAGACGGATAAACAGACAGGTCAGAGGTGCATAGGGATGCTTTGCTCCCTAATACTTTCTTACTAATGTTACCATCAGTTTGATGCCACTGGGTGAAGTGGGTTGCATACAAATGTTTCCGGTACTGCTGGTTTGGATCATTTTTACGCACATAGATACATTTTGTTCTAATGTTTTTCAGCTTAGTGCGCTTTTAAAAAAAATCTAAAATCATGATTTATTTTATTTAAATCGGATTTATTAGATTTAGATCAACTCTTTAATTTTCATCGGATTTATTTGATTTAGAACAACTCTTTGATTTAAATGAGATTTTTTCTCGGTTTAAATCAACAATATCAGTGTTTCAAAACTTGTCAAGTTCGTGAACGAATCAAATACTTTCACAAGCATCACAGAAAATCTAATTGACACTTTTTTTAAGGAAAACTTTGCATAAAGTCTGTTTAAACTTTTGTGTTGGTAGCTGCAAATGTAAAAAAATTGCAATTGATTTCAATCAAATATTTTTATTAAATAAATTATATCATTTGATTTAAATCTGATTTGATTATATATATATATATATATATATATATATATATATTAGTACTTTAGATTTTAAAAAAAAAAAAAAAAAAATCATATATATATATATATATATATAGGTTAGTACTTTAGATAGAAATTAAAAAAGTGACTACACCGGGGTTTGAACCCGGGACCTTAGCTTACCGGGCTATGCTCTTACCAACTGAGCTATGCGGCCACCAATTTAAAACTATCTAATTTTTGGTCTGTTTTGTACATTGTTAATAACGTGTGTAGAGCAGATTGCACTGCCTATTAGACTACATACGAAATTGACTTGGAGAAATACAAACCATCTCTGTAACCCTAGAGTTGGGAAATATGATGTTTTACCTTGGCTTTATAGTAGGCGACTATGACGCTGTTATGTTAGTACTTTAGATAGAAATTAAAAAAGTGACTACACCGGGGTTACAGAGATGGTTTGTATTTCTCCAAGTCAATTTCGTATGTAGTCTAATAGGCAGTGCAATCTGCTCTACACACGTTATTAACAATGTACAAAACAGACCAAAAATTAGATAGTTTTAAATTGGTGGCCGCATAGCTCAGTTGGAAAGAGCATAGCCCGGTAAGCTAAGGTCCCGGGTTCAAACCCCGGTGTAGTCACTTTTTTAATTTCTATCTAAAGTACTAACATAACAGCGTCATAGTCGCCTACTATAAAGCCAAGGTAAACCATCATATTTCCCAACTCTAGGGTTACAGAGATGGTTTGTATTTCTCCAAGTCAATTTCGTATGTAGTCTAATAGGCAGTGCAATCTGCTCTACACTCGTTATTAACAATGTACAAAACAGACCAAAAATTAGATAGTTTTAAATTGGTGGCCGCATAGCTCAGTTGGTAAGAGCATAGCCCGGTAAGCTAAGGTCCCGGGTTCAAACCCCGGTGTAGTCACTTTTTTAATTTCTATCTAAAGTACTAACATATATTATATATATATATATATAATCAAATCAGATTTAAATCAAATGTTATAATTTATTTAATAAAAATATTTGATTGAAATCAATTGCAATTTTTTTACATTTGCAGCTACAAACACAAAAGTTTAAACAGACTTTATGAAAGTGTTCCTTAAAAAAAGTGTCAATTAGATTTTCTGTGATGCTTGTGAAAGTATTTGATTCGTTCACGAACTTGACAAGTTTTGAAACACTGATATTGTTGATTTAAACCGAGAAAAAATCTCATTTAAATCAAAGAGTTGTTCTAAATCAAATAAATCCGATGAAAATTAAAGAGTTGATCTAAATCTAATAAATCCGATTTAAATAAAATAAATCATGATTTTAGATTTTTTTTAAAAGCGCACTAAGCTGAAAAACATTAGAACAAAATGTATCTATGTGCGTAAAAATGATCCAAACCAGCAGTACCGGAAACAAAACATATATATATATGTTTAAACTTGGCTTTATAGTAGGCGACTATGACGCTGTTATGTTAGTACTTTAAACAGAAATTAACCCGGTTTAGTCACTTTTTTATATATATATTTTTTTATATATATATATATATATTACATGACATTTTTAGGTGTAGACCACGTACAAATAACAATAATTAATTAAAATAATAACTCATTTTGACGTTTCGTTGAGATTGCACCCCACTTTTTCAAAAAACTGTTTATTTATTAAACAAAACACATGTTATATATATATATATATATATATATATATATATGAGTTTTTAGACTTTCGTGGTTGGGATATGATGTCATTTTTAAAAAGTTTTACGGTAAAACCACGTACCTTGTTAAAATTGAAGTCCTAGTTGGACGTTGTCGAGTGGGTGCAACGTTTCGCCAATGTTACAATTGGCCTCTTCAGGCGAGCGTCGAGCTGTTACCAGGCCGAGCACTGTCACTGCACTTTTTTTTGCAGTGACAGTGCTCGGCCTGGTAACAGCTCGACGCTCGCCTGAAGAGGCCAATTGTAACATTTGCGAAACGTTGCACCCACTCGACAACGTCCAACTAGGACTTCAATATTAACAAGGTACGTGGTTTTACCGTAAAACTTTTTAAAAATGACATATATATATATATATATATATATATATATATATATATATATATATATATATATATGTTTTTGGATATTTTCGTGGCCGATATGAATTAATGAACTAGGTTTTTCGGTTATAATGCCACGTTTATTCACATTAGGCCAACGTTTCGATGAAATTTCACTCATCTTCTTCAGGGCCAATACAAATTAATATATAAAAAAACGAAAACTACATTACATTGATAAATTCAGAACAAAACTGGGAAAACAAAATACAACAAAATATAAACAATAGAAATCACTGCACATATGGCAAATTAAAACAACTAGGAGAGTTGTTAAGAAGCAGTAAGGACCACATTCACCTAGAAGGTAGTGGCGTGTATGAAATTCCGTGTGGGAATTGTGACAAATGCTATGTGGGTCAAACAGGAAGAAACATGTTTCAACGAAAACAGGAAACAGGCTAGCTGTTGAGCACATGGATAAAACATCAGTCCTTGCTCAACATTCTAAAGAAAGTGGTCATGTTATCGACTTTGCTGGCATGAAACCCATTGCCACCGTTGAGGAGTTTCTTCCTAGAATGTTACGGGAAGCCATTGAGATTAATAAACGATCTCACAGTCTAAATAAACAGCAAGATAGCCAACGTTTATCTGTAACGTGGAAACCTGCAATTTCAGGGATACATGTACAGCCACATAGGCTGGCTGTGAAACCAATGGACCAACAACCAACGCCCCAGTTAGTTCCTGCAGATGATCTGTTGCAAGTAAATACATCGACAGTCAGAGTGACAAGATCCATGACGAAAAGCAATATGAAGGACATGTAGTGACTTTCTTCTTTCTTTGCAACGTCAAGCTTTGCAGTGATTCTTTGAGTTGTTTTAATTTGCCATATGTGCAGTGATTTCTATTGTTTATATTTTGTTGTATTTTGTTTTCCCAGTTTTGTTCTGAATTTATCAATGTAATGTAGTTTTCGTTTTTTATATATTAATTTGTATTGGCCCTGAAGAAGATGAGTGAAATTTCATCGAAACGTTGGCCTAATGTGAATAAACGTGGCATTATAACCGAAAAACCTAGTTCATTAATATATATATATATGATAAAAACAAGGATCTTGGGTAAAACCGCGTCGAAAATAAGATGAACCAGGGCAGAACCTGGGCGTCCACCGACGTTTCGTCTGTACTACGTCAGACATTTTCAAGGTTGACTGTGACTCTACGGAGGTTGGATGACTTTGTTGGTTCTGTGACTCCAACCTCCGTAGAGTCACAGTCAACCTTGAAAATGTCTGACGTAGTACAGACGAAACGTCGGAGGACGCCCAGGTTCTGCCCTGGTTCATCTTATTTTCGACGCGGTTTTACCCAAGATCCTTGTTTTTATCCTATGACGGGACGCGAAAACCTACAACAATCCATATATATATATATATATATATCACTACACTTTGTTCCAACATCATTTAGTTGGGTAAAGGGGTGTTTACACCATTTAAATCTTTGGCATCACCGAATCAGCACCGGCCTGCCATTTATTAATTTCTAATATTTTATATAAATTATTAAAATTAAAAAAAACACCCTGTTTTTCAGTAAAGCAAGGTAACTTGTCTCAAGCCATGAATATTTTTGCTTTTCTGAGTGACTCTTGGAAACATTGTAAAAAAAATACCAATGATGGAAATATATCAACTAACAACTAACAATCAACCATTTATGATTTATTTACATAATAAACACATGGACTTGTATTTTTAAAATCTATATAGAACTATTTTTGGTTTTACCCAAATCAAAGTTTGCTCGTTGCATATGTGCACGTATTATAAGGTATAACTTATTCTTACAAGCTACACCATCATGTGCAAGGGAAATCCACAACAGTTATTTTTTAAATTATGATAGAATTAAAAGAATATGGGCCTACACATTTTTAAATTGATTATGGTTTGTATTAATTAATGTGTACCCTTAGAGTTCTCTCGCTGAGTAACAGAACTGATTTTCAGTGGTTGACTTCAACGTAAAGCAGTTCGTAGAAACCGTTCCGGCGCCAACCTCATCGATGAGTGAGTACAGACTAACCCGCAATCGGTATTTGTAGTCAAAGCCACATGTATTGTGATTTGTTCTTAAGACCCTCCAAAGTCACCGTAAAAATATGAAGGTATTTTTAATTTTAATTTATCTTTTTTTTTTACCAAAATGAGCATAATATGCTCTTTACAATGGCAAGACATAGTTATAACATAACTTGGATGGAATAGATTAGCTCCATGCCATATTTAAACTTATTCAGGTTTAGACTTACGATATGCAATCTAACTAAGCAGATTAAATTTACAATGTGTGTGAAATTATGGAATATAAACTGTAGTGTAATGATATAATTTCATAAACTATGATAGAAGATAAATTATAAAAAAGTAACAGCATTAAAAGTAGCAAATTCTTACATGAAGCAAAAAATACTATTACTTCTTAGCTTATTATAGTTATCATGTCAGCAAATCAATTAACTTGAAGCAGTCTCCCAGTTCATTTAGCTGTATCATTTTTACTTTTAAATACATTTTGACTGATGCATTTTGTAGACCAAGAAAGCTTGTTGCAGAGGGCAGACCCTGTTGGTTTATATTACGGTAGTACAACCAAACTTACTGGTATTGACATTGTCTATAAATAAAAAGATTACCATGGGATCATATGAATGGATTAGTCTATATCAGAATTTGAAAACATTCATATCATCATCATCATCATCATCATCATCATCATCATCATCATCATCATTCATATCAGAATTGTCTGAAACTGAAATAAAAAATGTGGGACCCTCTGCATTGGAAGCACGGATGCTGACCACAACACTGACCCATCAACCACACAAATAAAACTAGAATGTCACTTGTTGTTAACAGATCAGCGGTTGAGCCATGTTTCTTGCTGAATTTGACATGATATTGATTGATGATTTAATGAAAGAAAATTTCACGATAGAACTTACAAACACACTCACAAAACATAAAAACAGATTGATTTTCATCAGAGTTCCGTTGATAGACTCATTGTTTTTTGATGTGATTTAATAACAAAAACGATTACGCAACAAAGAATAGGCCTACATACATATTTATACAGAACAAATTATCCCAAATTTATTAATTTGTAATTATTTTCATTTGATTGTGTATTATTAATTTATTATTGTTGTGATGTGAAGAATATAATTTTGTATTAGATTATAACTCATAGTCGGTAAATTTTTAGGACATTATTGGTATATTTCAATAACGATGTCATTGTCATCAAAACGAGCTTATGCTTTGCTTATTATTATAGTATTATTATGCTCACACTATTATTGACATTGTTGTCTTTACAACCAGTCATGTTGGTAACAAAAGAGATCATGTGACTTTTATCATATTATTAAATATTTCCTCCCTTACCCCAAGGGCCATCAAATACATTCTGTATCATCCTTGTTGAAATACGAATGCAATGCCAAAAAAGTGCATCCTAATCGGACGTCGTGTTCGGTTATGATCGTGAGATGTAACACACGTACACACGGACGGACAGAAATGTGACGCTTTATGGGAGTTTACTTTCTAATGATTTGTAAACGTAACTAATTAATATATTTGCAAGCTTATTATTTGCAAGTTGTTAGAAGGCGCGTAGGAAAGGAGGAATCCCCCCCACCCCCCTCCAATCCAGTTATACTGGAATCACGTCTGAATCACTGTCACAACTGAAAAACTAGTAGTAATCTTATAGATACATAGGGTGTGCTGACTTGTGGTTAGTTGTGCAGAGAAGCATCATCAGAAATCATCAGTTCACCATTCCCCCCCCCCCCCCCATACACACGAAAAAGAATTCTTACGCGCCTGGTTGTTATTTACATATCGGATCGTATTCCTAATTTCTGCTGGTAGATATCAACCCTGCCACTCTTAAATTTTACTTTTTTTGGGGTCGAAACCCGGGCACGTCAAAATTTGGGTTTGGCAATGTTATAATTTCTGGTATTTTTGTTCTTCTCGTTCATCCCCCAACGATACTTGTTGCGCCTCTATCCCGTGCTGCTATCTGTGGCAGTATATTCAAATGCTACAGCATCCACTTTAGCTCTGTCGACTACTTGTATCGACATTGGGGAGGTGCTGCTGCTACCGGATACAACTATAGCTTTTGTTTTGTTCTTGCGGTAGCTCCGTCAATAACATTCTGGACAGAAAACGGCTATCGTAATAATTTTGACAATTTTAAAATTAATTTTTGAAAGTGGTATGGTATATAAATTCGTATGTATCGTACTTCGAAGATACATAATTTGGACGGTAATTCAATTTTAGTCAATCAATTGTTTGGTTGATTAAGACGTCGAAGCGATTGCGCTTATCGTGACGATTGGACTGAGGTGATGATTTATTGTTTAAATTAAGTTTATGCTAAACCTAACCTAAGAAAATTCGCATTCATTCCACGCAACAACAAACGAATCAACGCAAATATTTGTTATCGTTGAGTTTGATTGTTTTATTTCCGGTTTTATGTGATTAGGTGGCTTTTTCACAATGATATTCAAATCTACAGTTTGATGGGATTTTAATAAACGTTTTTGTAAAACAACTTTTGTTAACAGTGTTTAAAACTGACACATAGAAAAGATCAGAATATGCTTAACATTTTCAACATATCAGTGAACAACTGAACATATTTGTAATCGTCTCGCCTTTGGTTTTGTACGTGTGGGCTTGCAACAGGTAGCGGATTCACGCAAACTCTGAGCTGTACTTAATACAAAAGCGCATTTTACTCCAGTCATCACTCATCACCATCTTCTAACATTTATTGACTAAGTATTTTACTTGACTGCTTAATCAAGTATCGGTACTTAAATATACAAATACTATAACTCCAGTTTCCATACATAAGCTGTCACACTTTTGTTTTTGTTTATAGTTGTGTGTTAGCTTATTTAATGTTGTATTTAGAGCATAAATCTGCAAGAAGATTCTGAGAGTGAACAATAATATATATATATTTATCTATTATGAAAGATAACTATTTTCAATATTGTGCTATGGTGTTGATTTAAATCGTAATGTACGAAAATAGAAGTAAATGAAGAGACAAAGGAAAAGTAAAATCAGCAAAGAGGACAAATCTTTATATCCAAAAACATAAAAAAGGGATTTGGCTCCATACGTCGTAAAATTGTCGTCTTTGTGTAGATCGGGGTTTATTGGCATGAAGAGCAATCATTACCCTCCTCGGGCCACGTAAATACTGATCGAGCATTGGCTCGAAGCGTCGAAGCTTAGAAGGCGTCGTCGATATGGCCACGCCCACCTGAACGACGCCCGCGGAAGAATACAAGCATGGCGCGAGAAAAGAATCGCGGAACTGGCGAGTAAAGAGGGGTAGGGGGATGCGATGGAGATAATGCATGTTGTATTCTGTATGAAACTGGTTTCCTTACAGAAAGACGCCAACTCGAAAGTTGTTTAAGATTTTAATCTCAAGATGTATTATTTTAACACGTAAGAATTGATGGAGACCGCAACACCATATAATTTCGAGAGACTGACATCTGAGAAGCTATCAATTAAGAAATAAATAAAGATTCATCAAAATTAAAGAATTCGTGCTAGACATGTAAGTCAAAACAATTTTTACATTATTTACGTTTCTACCGCATGGCATTTGCGTCCGTATTTAACTTGACTAATAAGACATGGCGCCTGTATTTATGTATACGAATACTTAAAGTTTGAATTTCAAAATTTGAATACATTTTATAATTAATATCAAGCATGGATTTTTATATAAAAATTGATTCATAAATTTAGCGCCTGTCCTGATTGTTTTCTTGTCAGCATGAATGTAAACGTAGGCACCAACCTGTATGAGTGAGGTATATAATATGTACATGTCTAATGTGTTTGCGTGCGTGCGTGCGTGGAGTGTTTGCGCATGCGTGTTGTGTTCCTACATAATCTAACATAATACCATGTTTATAAAATTATGCTTCCTTTCACATAACCTATAGAAGCACAGTCTATACGCATTTTACCATATAGTATATTTATAAAATTTCTTGTTTGTGGTGTCATGATCATATTTGTGTCATAACCCGAACATTGTAATATAACATTTTTAGTTATATCTATAATGTTTTTTAAGCATACAATATTGTTGGTTGCTAGTTTTATAAGCTTCTAATAGTTTAAATTTAAAATTTGATATAATATAATCACAAAATAAATCGTGTCATTGACTACGCCCAACTTTAACATTAACTGTACACATAACCTGCAATTAACAATTAATTTAATAATGATATTGTTATGGATAGATATTCTACTTTAAACAGCAATATATTGTTGTTGACCAAAAAACTAATTATTACATATTTTGAGCTATACAAAATTATTAAACTTGATTTTATTGTTCGTCACCTTATAAAAGGTTGTATCACATTGAACTTTAGTTATGCTTGCTTGTTTTTAAAATGGAGTGGCGTACGTTATTATGTGTATAGGGCTACTGTTCTGATTTTACAGTATATAGGGCTAAGAAGCAAAGAAGGATTTTGCTTTATAAGTAAATTTGTCCTAAAACAAAAAGTAATACGTATAATTTGCATATAGTTTTACAGTTACGTCCATCCAAATAAACAAATTTGTACTCTCCTATGTTAAAGTTTTCTAGAACTTTGTTTTCCAAGTACTAAATGCTATCGTTGAATGAAGGTCGTTTATAAAGCCCAATTATCTAATTCGCTTCGCAACTTAGTCACCAACTCGCGTGTACGACTCTAACGCTCGGCGCTATAGGTAGAGTAGACCTGGTTAGTAAGCGAACACGTGCGCTAATCGCCTAATGCACCCCCTAAAACTTTTCCCCAGTACATCACTACCCTGTCTGCTTAAACCTCAACCGTTGAAAGATCGCATAGAAAACAATTCATTTCTCTACCTTGTCGGCATCGGTAAGCCGACTATTCGAAAACGCCCGAACAAAATATCGGAAAATGGAAATAACATTGGATTTCCATTATTTTTGTGTCAAAGACTGACACAGCATGCATCGTATATATGTAGGCCTATGTATACAGCTTAAGTATAGCTTAGAGGTTCTTGTTTTATCCATACAAAATAAAAAATATTCGAATCGAATGTGACAAAGCACATAGGGTGGATGGGTATCATAAGTCCCCCACCCGCGCTTGTTATTTCCCCCAACTTGACGTAGCCAACATTACGAAAGACAAATGTTCAGATAAAAAGGGCGAGCCTCGTAACAGGCTACACATCACCCGCTGCCTCCAGGACGACTAACCACTGGCATGCACCAAGCACACAAGCGATGGACGGCATACATGCCCTACTACCTCGTATTTAAAATTCCGATAATTTTTTACGCTCGTTTTTCTAAACGTGTATGGTGCAAAATGTTAAACGCGTTTAAAGGAAAAAGATTTAGGAATTTTACAGTTTAGGGGGGTCATATTATGTGCGGTATAACATTAGCGTCGAATTACATATAAGTTAGGCGAGCATTTTATTTACCATACAGTGTTACCTGTAAATAAATTCATGTACGCCCAAAATAGAAACCCTCTTTAGCAAAGTTGAATAATGAATAATGAATAATCAGTTGAAAGAGACACCAATTAAAATCAGTCGAGTCTAATTGAATATGAAATAGTCGATCCCACTCAATTGAGTTTTAACAGTTTAGGCTCGAGTCGAAAACATACAATATTAGTGACTAAAGTAGCTAATTGTTCCAAAAAGGTTTAAAAAAAATCAATACAAAACATAATGATTAACTATAACACATATATGAGAGAGTACATGCATTAGCAGGTAGCACACCAAGTAAATGTTATTTTGCGTCAAGTATACTTGACAACTTATTTGGTTGGTTAATTAACGAGATTGAAGACCGAACAAATCGTGTTGATACTAAATAATCTTTGGTCTTTATTTGTTTAAAAATCTAAATATTGTATTATTATATTATAAAATTGTAATAGGCCTATCGTATTTACCGGATGTATGAACAATAAATAATCGCTCGTATAATCACTATATTAAAAACTCATCACAACTCATTAGCCTAACTCGGAAACGTATAAGTTATTATAAAAACCACTCAACTCAACTGTACTTTAAACTGGGTTAACTACTTCTATTTTCGATATTTCGGAGACTCCATCTCCTCTGACTGTCGGGCATGGACGATGCTTGAGGAAGGAGACGGAGTCTCCGAAATATCGAAAATAGAAGTAAGTAACCCAGGTTAAAGTTTAGTTGGGTGGTTTTTATTATCACTATATTCATTCCAAATTATAAACTAAGTGGCCGTGTTAGAAAAGCACACTTAAATGCCATATCCCCCACACCGGTTTTGATATATTTCGCCCATAACATTTACTGAGAAACATGTGCAAGAGTCGAGTTGTACACATACACAGCTCGTGAATGAGTTATGACGTGTATGTTATATTTTTATAATTTTGACTTGCAGGTTAAAAGCCATACGTCGATTGCGTCGGGGCCTACAGGGTTGGCTTAGTCGCTTTGGTTTAATGTCCCCCACTGAAAATCAGTTACATGATTGAGTGGGTAGAATCTAAATACGACTTTATGTATTTATTTATTTATTTATTTATACGCAAACGAATCAAGGATTCCCTATATATGACACAATCACTGAATCACCAATTATTACGGTTTAATGGATAACGTTACAGATTCTAGTTTAGTCAACAAAATGTCACTGTTATCTTTAACACTAAGTCTTAACTTGTTGGTCATGAACTTATATTATAATTGTTGGTCGCGGCTGAGAACACTCGCTCACGGCTCACCGCAAACAACACGAGGCAACGTTCCGTTCTCATTCCTAAACTTGTGACAACAAACACGCTCAGCAAGGGAATCGCACTTCTGTGTATGGCTATAAGTTGGAGAAATATATTTAAATAAGGACTAAAACAAGCAAGCACGGGATATCCAAAATAGGGAGCGAAGTAACATATTCAACAGATTGTTGAATAAGAACACACAAATTAAATCTTATTCATTGAAATATCGTTTGGTGGAGGTGCCGGGTACCAAATATGATTCTTTATTTGGCTAAATCTAGTCTCACTCTCTTTCCCGGGACCCCTAGGGTCACTAAAAAGTAAAAATATCCCTTATCATTCTTGTGTTGTTGAGGTTTTCCGTTGCCCCTGACAACAAATACGCTGAGAAAGGAATCGCACTTGTGTGGCTATAAGTTGGAGAAATATTTTTATATAAGGTCTATAACACACAAGCACGGGATACCAAAATAGGTAGCGAAGTCACTTAAGCAACATTTTATTGTAGAAGAATACACATGTAAAATCTAAATAAGCCTATCTTTTGGTGGAGGTGCCGGGTCCAAAGATTATTCTTTCTTAGGTTAAATCTTGTCTCACCCCTGACCACCAGAGTCACCAAAAACGCAGAAAACAAATAATGCATGTGGATCGGAGGTTGTGTTCTGCTTTTACCGTGAGACATGACACGGTGTTTATATTATAAAAGAGGTAAAAGACAGTAGTTGATTTGCTAGTGATTGTGAATGGATCTGCAAGTCCAAATTTGACTGATCAGTATGTTGTTACGTGTAATAATCCATTGGTTGATTGATTCTTGTGATTTTTGATTGATGTTTTGATAGATTGTTTGATTTTGATTGATAAGATTGATATTACAGATTAGCATATTTTCCAAAATATAATAATACATCCAAAATAAATAATATGCAGATCAAGACGGTTCACTTAAGAACAATGAATGAAGCATAATATTGTGTTCAAGAATAACCCTTTTTTTTACAAGCTGCAGAAATAAGTTTGCATTATGTATGACATTAGTGACTCGTTTTATCTAGGTTTATTACCGCACCCATTGTATAAAATTCAGTCTCCGTTGTGCAACTATTAATTCGTCAAAACATGACAGCATTTAAATCTCCGCAAGTACAAAACATTACCCATGAAGTTGGAGGCAGACTATGTAATTATTCAAGTTTATCCTCGTCTACGCCGGCTTCGTTGTTTCCTGAGGTGTGAAGCGCTGTCTATAGGCTCGCCACGTCTAGGGCAACTTTCTGCGTGGTTATTGATTTCTACCATCCCATCCCACACCACATCCTCTCACGGCTTCCTCTCATTTGCTACCCAGTCTTAATATGTAGGGAGGTCCTGTGTGGGTGCTGTGTGTACGACACAAAGCTGGACGGAGCTGACCTAGGACATGATTAGCTATAGAGAAACTCTCTGTAGGACAAATTAATATTGTGAAGTCGAAGATTTACTTGCAAAACTCTTAATAAATAATATTAAACAAATTTTAATTTATTGGCGCCACCATACAGTGAATAATAATTGAATAATTGAATGTCAGTAAGAGGAACGATTTCAACGTTGCTATGCTTCGATATTATAAAATATTGATAGACCGACAATATTGGAGCTTAACTTGAAGTCCAAACCGAGATATGAACCCCAGAGTTTCTGTATTGGAAGCAGGAACCAGCAACGCAGGGTAATAAGTCCAACTCACTCATTTATTGTGTTATAGGAAAGTAAAATGATGATGTAAGTTCTAATCGTAATTATGAAGATTGTTTCCTATGAAACTTCCAGCAATTTTGTTTGCGTGTACTTTATAAACAATTGAGACGAGTTTTGTCACTCGTGAATAAGGGTTGAAATACAAACATGCATGAGCCTGGTTTTATTTTATAAGTTAATCTCCACAATGACTGAGCAAAGACTCAGAAGTGCAATACAAAACCATTCACCATACATTTTAAACAGTGAACATCACAACTCCCAACTCGTTTGGTGATGAGTAAGTGATAGCAAAGATTGGTGATAGTAGCTGTTGAAATACTACATAAAATTATTGCAGAATAGCAGTCCACACACATCACATACAAAATCACACATCAATTGAGAAGAGATATACCCAGTGGCCCGACAGCTTACTTGGTAAAGCATCGCTACGTAAAGGCGGAGGACCCGGATTCAATCCCCGGTTGGGACACATCATTTTTACAACAAAATAGTGGGCTTTACTCTGGAAGACACAACTGGGTTCAGCTTACACCTAAGTAAATCGTTTCCTATGTGTCCATGTTATACCAGACACAATCTCAAAAGTGCACTGTGTATTTATTTTTCTGTCAATGAACTTCTCATGGTTGTTTTTCTTTCTCATGTTTGTATTTAGTTAACTCGCCTAGCATCCTTTCTCTAGGCAATATCCACTCCGGGTCTGTAGCCCTCTAGGTCAACTCTATTTCTGTTCCTTGAGTTCACCTCCACCCTAAAGTGATGACATCCAGCAATGGCCTAACAAGGTACCCGCGCACTTGGGTCCGTCATCGTCCCACCGAGAGGGTTGATGTTTAGTCAACACCCCGGAGAGTTCACCCGACCCGTGCGACGGTGACCCTACTATCTAAACAACAACCAACATCTGTTTTGAGATGCGGAGGAAGTGGCTGGAAATAAGTCAAAGGTGCTCGTTCTCGTCAGCTGCCGGGAGAGTAGGAAGGGTGGTGGTAGTTCCTAGGTTCGGCTGGCGGAATAACATGGGTTCAATACCTGGTAAGGTAGACGTTCGCGGTGGCTTATAAGATTGCCCTAATCATGACTAGGTGGTGGCTGCTCCGAAGCGCGTGGCTGTAGGAGGACGCGGGTTTGTGTTTTTGTAATTGTCTTGACCATCATCTATCACCATCTCCAATCATCGACTCGAACAGCAATATTGCAGTAATCAAGACGTTAACCAACAAATGTCAATCAATCGTCTATTCAATCCCTGGACACATTGGTTAGACCTCAGATGGTCTCGTTGTCCTGTGGTTATGTATATCCCTCCCTATTCATATCCAATATGCAAGGAATCGGATGCAAATCTCGCTTCAGGTAAAGGCGTTTTAACTTCTTTTATATAGACTTGAATTATCTGTGTGATTCAGGGCCATCGGTATCTAAACGATATAGACCATTAGTCTCAGGAAGCGACCCTCCCCCCCCCCTCGAACTAATTTTCACTATAGCAGTTTTGTTCAAAAAAAAATCACGATTAATAATCCACCTGTTTGCCACTTGGCAGCAGGGGCGTTTGACCTCCAGGGGTGTCCAAAGTCGAAAGTTTGCAAAACTTTGACCTGCTATAACGGTCAAAGTTTTTGATTAAATTCCGAAATTCTTTTTAATTATCATTTAACACATTATTTTTGATTTTTTAAAACAAAACGCGATTTCACTTTTTGTAAAGGGGTGCCCAAAATTAATAATAATCGATTTTACTGTTTTATACACTTTAACATTAAAGATTGGACATATAATCCGCATTAAAGCTTTATTTTATACTAAAATGTAAGAACAACTGAATTTAAAAAATAAATTATGCAAAAACAATTCAAGGGCTGTCCAAAATGCTGGGTTTTATATTATTGCTAATATTCAACATTTTTTTAAAGTGCTAAAAATGTGTTCATGTTACTAAAATCAGTAAACCTGTCTAAGAATACGTATTGTATGTGGGCCTAGCAAAGAATTATAATTTTTATCAGGGTGCCCAAAAATTTTGAATTCAAATTACAGCAATTTGAGAGAAATAACAATAAAAATAGGGCAAATCAATGTATTAGTTGGCCCAGTCATCACCGAATTTATATTCTAACCTAAACAATAAAATGATGAGCTGTTTTAACACAGGGTTGTCCAAATAGTGTGTTGTGTTCTTGTAAAGAATTGTTTGAATAAGGTAAAACTCGATCATAATACCGTCAGGTGCAAAGGAAGCGACCCTCCGGGGCCCCCCGAACTAATTTTCACCATAGCAGTTTTGTTCAGAAAAAATCACGATTAATAATCCACCTATTTGCCAGTTGGCAGCTGGGCGTTTGACCTGCAGGGGTATTCAAAGTCGCTTAATGTTGTTTTTTAATATTGCCGTAGTTCTCTTCGCTCTTGTAAAATTTTCAAATATCTTTCAAAATACAATCACTAATATTATTCCCACATTTCTTCCCTGCCCCGAACCTGTATCTACAAAAATTGTGTGCTGTGAGAAAACACAGCCAAAAGTATAAAAGAATGGAATGTATTGAATCGTTATGTATGGAATCAATGTGTATGTACTTCTGACAATAATAATCATACTAATGGTCCTTCAGAAGTGCTTATACCGACTATATTGAATTACACATGTACATACAGACATACATACAGATATGTACAGTTATTACGGACTCACTGTATAGTAATAATAATTATACACCCAATGTTCGTGATATTCAACTTATCTTTAATTTAGAACAGCTATCTCTTTCTCATCTCATCAACATACATCAAAACACACCCTACAGACTTGGCAGGATATTAGTATCACCCTTCACAGCTATACTTGTGATGACCACAGATAACCCAAGGAGTTTGTGATGAAGGTGAAGCCATAAATACTGATTAGAGCTGCACGTAAGCCTAGCTAGATGCTATTATCTTAATTTTTACTTTTTTGTATTTTTGTTGTACAAATTTGAAAGAAATAATTTTAGGTATAGAGAAAGTTTTTCCATTGGCCGAGTGGTGATACTAATCAGCTATACACAATGCACAATAGGGCTTATAGGCAGCATATACAGCAGTCATAGCCAAGCTGTGTGCATTATCTGGAACAAATATGACTTGATAGAACTGTATTCGTATCTACAATTTGACACCGCTATTTGTGTTTTTGTGTATCTAAATTATGGCAATGAGGCGACTTCTTCTCGGTGATTAATCAAGATGTTCAATCTTGTTCGTTATTTCGAGAATTGTATTGGCATTTCCTAATGACAATTATGCATATCAGCGACCATAAGTAAATCAAGGTGTCTAGTTGTATTGACTACACCCATCCCTTGATTTACTTCAGTTCGAGGGTGTACGTGATCAAGAGGATAAGAACGAGCTACTTACTTTTAATATAAACCTTGCAAGCTCTCCGAATATGGTTCTTTCTGACGTATAGTAGGCCTACAGACTTTCTGCATCCCATCTATTTTGACTAGTTTCCCTGTGCATACAACAGGGTTGAATGTGAAATAAATGTATATCATTCTAAAACAATTTATGTGTCCCTATTAGCTTTAAAAGTATACTCAAATGTACATCTGGAAATAAAGCCACAAGCTGCATATTCTTACTGGAGATTTTGGACAACCTTGTGAATAATAACAGAAAATAGTAAAATACACAATGAAATGATAGAAAAACATTTTCACCGTGCAACGGCGTTCATGCGGTTTGGAGTTCAAACATTTAAATAAGTATGATAATTATTGTTGATCAACTTGCAACACACGAAATATTCAATCATTTAGTATAATTGTAACTTCTTACACGATACTCCTAAAATATGGGACGTCCCAGTTACCAAATGACAAATATGCATTCGTGGAAAAGGCATATAGTTTCAGCTATAAAAAAGCATAGCCCCTTTTTTTAGTTCGAGGGGATGATTTACATACAGATGTAAAAAGGCTGCTATATGTTGCATAACATCATATATCTTTTTGGACAACCCTGTATATACCATAAACAAATCCGTAATTGTTGTTTTAGGTTGTACATCGTGCACAATGTTAGGTTGTGCAAACAAATTATGAAATGCAGATAAACTTTACCTAGGAAAAATATATGAACATATGTTTGCATATGAGACATTGGGCACCCCTATCGTCTAAACGCTCCAGATGTTTAACTGACAAACATGCATGCATGAGAAGAACATAGTTTCAGCTTTAAGAAAACACACACTGTTTTAAGTTCGAGGGGTTATAATATACGTACAGATGAAAGAATGGCCGCCACAAGTTTCATACTATTTTGTGACTTTTTGGACAACCCTGTGTATACATATAGCAAATCAGTAGGTGTATTATGTTTTGACATCATGTATGATGTTAGGTCTTGCAATCAAATTATAAAATGAAGATTAATTTGCATTAAAAAAATATTTTAAAATATATTTTTATGTGTGACTTTGGACACCCCTACCGTCTAAACGCCCAGCTGCCAATTGGCAAACAGGCAGAAATGGAAAGAACGATTAATTTCCTTTAAGAAAAAATATGGTAGCATTAGTTCGAGGGGGGGGGGGGGGGGGAGGGGGGGTTAAGAGCCACCTAATGGTCTAATAGCTTGGAACTTTCTCTGCAACGAATTGTATTTCGGTTATGTTTTTTTTAAATTGTATATGTATGCCAATTGTATTTCCATACAGTAAAATTATGAATGAATAACACAATATTAATTACCGTACTAGAGTGTCTACTTCGAAATCGTGCTTCCTGCCCTCATGGAACCAACTATATAGTATTGCAATGGCACTACCGGACGCATTCCCCACTAAACGCTAGCATTACTGCGGTGGCTATGTCGGTTTATCCTACAAGCTCCCTGACTATTATTGTTATTAATATTAATAGATGCGTTCTATATTCTATGCGATCAAACACAAACACAATCTAGGTATCCCTCTTCAACGAGCAGGCTTTGTTTCAGTTGATTTCTATATACAATATCAATTTGCAGAATTAAAAATAAATTCACATGTTTGTTTTTTTCTACTTGCTGATATATAATTAATTTAAGATAACAGGACTGCTGACAATGCATGTTTAAAACAGTACAAACTTTACATTGGAATGTACCACAAGGGTCAATTCTTGGGCCCTTTATTTTTCATTGTCTTTATCAATGATCTAACTGAAAGTATAGATGATGCTGAACTTTTTGCTGACGATTTTTCCCCAGTCATAAGGCTGATGAAAGCAAAGCTCTTCGGGATAAATCAGAAGAAAGACTAAATGAATCAAATGGGTGGTTTACAGCTAACAAACTTATTTTAAACTCCAAAAAAACTAAATATATCCAATTCCACTCAATTCAGAGATTAAATCTTTAAATAAATACCATACCTAACTTATTTTTCAGATAATTCAAAAATAACACAAGTTTCATCAAAAGTATTTTCTAGGCTTAACAATAGACCAACATCTAACATGGCACGATCATATCAATACATTAATACCAAAACTTAATTCGTCTTGTTATGCTATAAGGACCATCAAGCAGATAAGTAACATCCCACAGCCAAAATATGCTACTATTCATTATTTGAGTCATATATAAGCTACGGAATTGAATTTTGGGGTATATCGACCCACATTCATAAAGTTTTATTATACAAAAAAAAGCAAATTAGAGCAATTTGTTCCCTTGATCCCACAGAACACTGTAAAACCCTTTTTTTTTACGCCACAAAATCCTTACCATTTCATGTTTATACATTTTCAAATCAATATTAGTAATTAAAAAAATATACACACCTACTCGTAATGCAAATGTCCATGATCATGACACACGTAAAAAAAATCACCTACAGCTAAACTCATATCACACAAAACTTGGACAAGTAAACTCAAACTACTTACATAAATCTCTTTTTAACCATCTTCCAGAATCCATTAAAAACATTTCAAGCTATGACCGTTTCAAACATGAAGTAAAACAAATTTTAATTCTAAAAGCCTACTATTATCTTATTGATTACTTAAATGATACACTCACAGAAATTCCTGTTGTCACTTGATATTATTGATTAACTATAGTATAATGAAATGAACCTTATTTTATTACTTTTCAATAATTATAATTATTTACAATGTATTTCATATTATTTGTCAATTTCTCATTATATTAGTATTTGTAACATTTTTTTTTTATTTAGCTAAAGGACACATACACTAAAAATTGTGTTGTTGTTACATAAAATGTACAATTTGTCCTAATAAAAAATTGAAAATTGAAATTGAAAACTTATTGTACTGTTACTCGTTTGATGACACAATTATAAACGTAGAGTTAAAATACGTCTACTTTCCAGCCGATCATTAAAAACCCCATAGGGCATGTCAACACATTAGTAGAACGAGTGATTACAGCCCCATTGGTTGATCATTTCATTTTATCTTTTGAATAAACAGCTATAGAGTATAATGTGTTATCACATCGCTAAATCTTAAACCCATCATATGGGACAATTTGCTGCCACTTAAACAAACTTCCCTTGGGATGACGTATCAGTGACTAGAATCACGTGCAAGCTGTGACCCCCCTCCCTCCTGACCCTTGGTCCCCCCCCCCCCCCACCCTCGCCGAGAACCGCGTAATAGGATAGTAGCAGGCTTATGAGATTAAGCCAAGCGTGATTAATAGATTCAGGGAGCTAAGCTTCGTATCAGACGGCAAACTAAAGTCACTTGCTTTTATAGGTTATACATCAGGTGGCTCACTTTACCGGGTGGCTCTGTCAACATGTCACAATAATAACAACGCCAGATATTATAAGCTCGTGTGTGACATAACAAGCGCTGACTTAATCTGTGGTATTGTAATTACTTACCATGAAGAAATTCATTTTCCATAGCAGGATATAATATTAACATTTTGTTATTTGTAATTTTTTATTTGTGTTCTTTAATCTTAATTATAACGTTTAAAAAAGCATGTATATAGGTACGACCTCTTAGGATATTTGTAAATCCCAAAACAATCATGTATTTTTTAATCGTATTGACAAAATGCAGAAAGCAATTTTTTTTTAGAATCGCCACGTTTCTAATTTTCCAAGCGTTTCATGAAACCTTAAATTTTGTGTTTCGACACAATTCTCTATAACTAACTATAGAAAGCAATTTTAAGATTGTTTTCTGGTTTACTATTACCCATGCCGCGCAGAGTTGGCACTAAAATATAACGCTAGGAACCAGTTTTTACCTGGCTTGATAATACACGCGTTTCATTTTAATGTTACTTTTGGTGGAGGCGCCGGGTCAGATGAAATCTATTGGCCGTGCATTCAGACGAGTTTATTTATTTTTACTTTGTTTTCCTTTGTGGTTTATAAAATGATTTGCAAATTATATTTTAGAAATTTAAGTAAACGATCATTCGAAAATATTTGTATTTTAATGATTAAACTAGGCCGATGCATATTATTTGATATTTTGAAAGTGTTATGATTTATTCAGTGTAAGGCATACATGCCTAAAAGTGAACGCATTTATTTTACTATCCTTGGTGATCTTTCGATCCTGATTGATTGAAACTGAAGAAAAAATAAATTGTCAACTTATACAAATTTTCAACTTTTTGTTTTGATAGAGTTGAGCTCATTTTCGAGATATCTCAATTATCTACACCACGACATTTTCGAGCGGTGTGCTGCCTCGGTAGCCGTCACTCTATAGAAATTATAAACGTGCCACCCGATGTTTGCCGAGGTCACGTCTGTCCGTGGAGTTAGTTGTAGGGAGAGTATTATGATGTTGTACGTGTCGGCCGCCGCTCCTGGGGAATTAAAGTAAAGGGGTAGCTGCTGCACAAGTTGGCCAAACAGTGGATATTGCGATATGCAAAGTGGAAGGCAGGTGCTGTTCTCAACGGGAGAGAGACAAAGCCTTCCTTAGTCTCTCAGCCTCGGCCGATAGACTAGAGCCAGGTGAAGCCGTTCGAAATTGTTCCAGAGTTTCGAATCTATTTGAAAATTCCTAATAATATTGGAGCGTGTCTAAATCAATGTGGGTTAAAACGCATCAGAAATGAATATATACTGCAATCTGGAGTTAGTTCTTGGAAAATGAACATTTCATATTTTATTTAGAATGCCATACTATTTAATTTTCAAAAAACTGTTTCAATAGAAATTTTGGGTTAATAAATAACAAAAGTTCTGAAACTATTTTGCGTCTCTCATCGTTATATATAATTTTAAAATATGTTTTAATGTAGGGGAAGGGCGACGAGATAGCAATTGTAATCAGATACTATTTATTCTCCTTTATACTCATGGGTTTAACGAATCAATGCTGATTAGATCCCACTCTAATAGATCATTGTAAAAATCTGGATGAAATCTAGATTGTGCTATAATGAAAACGCTTACATGCAGTCATAACCCTATAATTGTTTGGCTTCTTGGTTAAAGATAGTTGACATATTATTGGTTAGAATGATTATGATGTTTATCAATCTTGTAATTTAATTTTACTTATTAAAAACATGTAACCTTGGCAGTGTACCATTCAAAGTTGAAAACTGCGTATGGTATGACTAACAATGAGCGTTGGAGAGTAATTCTATTTTGCTGGTATAATACTAGATTTCGATAATATCGTGCTGTATTATGTTTTAAAGAGATAAAAATGTGTGACATAACACATTCAGACTTCTGAGATATGAACACTAAATGTTTCCATCATTGGCATACGACACGTGTGTTAAATTGTTGTTCTTCGCCTATTAGCTTGAAACACGTGAATCTTTGTTTTGTAAACTCGACCATTTCGCTTAGATGGTTCACGCCAGCTGATGGCTTCACGTGGAGTTAAAAGCCGAATGTGGACTAATAGCCCGTACAAGCCATGAAATTGCATTTGAAAAGATTATCAGGGAGTTTACACATCCGATTAGCACCCCCAGTCCATAGTACGATGACTCCGCGATAAATTTCGCACAATGATCGTTTAGATTGATGGTTATTCGAACCCCTTTCTTTAAATCATTGCATGAAGCTCTTGTTAAATTGAAAGGGTAGTTTAAATTTTAAATGTTTTTTTAAAATTCTTTCCATTAAAGCCACTTTTAATCCAAGGTCTCCACTCTACCATATCATGCCTCACACTAGAGTTGAGGTGAGGTCACGCTTGAGGAGCATTAACTCAGGGGATGAAGAACTATAATAGTGCAATGTGGATATTGTGATTTACTTGGCTGACCGAACGTTTTTACCCTTTTGGGGCCCTAAAGTTTTCGGTATCTCTAAGTTATTAACGTGTATATATTTATTTATTTGCTATGAATTTAACGTCTATCCTATTAAGTTATAAAAAATGATTTAAAAAGCTATCCTATTAAGTTATAAAAACTGATTTACAAAAAAGGACAACACATCGACATTGATCGACATCGACATCGACACACCGTCGGGTCTACCCTTTAGATGTGACGTCACAGAAGCTCCTTTGCTAGGCCTGATAAACAGATAATAAGGCCTTGGGATGGCACGTGCATCGTTACTGCCCAGTGGACTGATTCTTCTTTCAGGGTCGGTGGGCTGGTGGAGGACGGGGGCCGACTGAAAGCGGCGGCCCTGTGCGGAGTCAGTGTCATCTCTCACACTAGGGCTGCTTGTTCCAGGGTCGGTGGGCTGGTGGAGGACGGGGGCCGACTGAAAGCGGCGGCCCTGTGCGGCGTCTGCTGTCGGCCCATCTGTGACCGCTACATCATGAGGGTGACTGACACGTCCTATCACGAGCGATGTCTTCAGTGCTGCATCTGCGGCGGACGTCTGGCACACACGTGCTTTACCAGAGACTCTAAACTCTACTGCCGACTGGACTACGACAGGTAGGACGATCATCAGGCTCATCTCTTATAGTCTATCTATACAATCTAATCCCATACCATCTCTTTGGATGGTGACCATTCGATTAACTAGGAAAACGCTCAAGTCCCGCCGCGTTGTTGGATGAGCGTAATTGGTGAATTGAGCTGCCATGTGTTTTGCGGATTTTCTGTTGTTCTGTGAAAAAATCAGAACTTTGTTGAAATTTTTTTAAAATTAAATCAAATTAAATAAAAAATTAACTTTTTTTTTAATTAATCGTAATTTAAAAAAAGGAAAAAATCGTAATATTGAAATTTTCATAAGAAATAATTATTCGATTACGCACAAATTTTACACGAATATATTAATTCTTAAAATTAAGGTTCTGTGAAAAAATCATTATAATCGGATAAAGCATGTAGGTGTTATAAGTCGAAGAAATTTTTTAAAAATCGAAAAAATCGTAAATTTGCGATTTTCATGAGAAATAATTTTTCGATTGCGCTCAAAAACGTGGCTGTTCTTAGTTCAGAGATTTCGAAGGCCTCCATAAAATTTCATCGCAATCGGAGTATCGGTTTAGCCGGAATCGTGTTAACAGACAGACAAAAATACAGAAAAAAAAAACATTCCGGATTTTTTTCTCCAGTGTAGTGAAATGGAATCTTCGCTTCGCTCGCTACGCTCATCCGAAAAAATAGATGTTTGAGTTGTTGAAGTTTATTCTATTGTTAATTAACAATTCGGCATTTATGTATTTTCTTGTTCCAAATGAATAAATAAAATTCATTTTATGCCTTTCTTATTTTTTATTGGAATTTGTTGTGTCTTTCATTGTCATAGTAGATGACATTTTGCTTCTAATTGCATTTTCGATGGAACATACTAAACAATATCTATATATGGATGGAGACACTGCTGTATGGTTCCCAAGTTGGTTTCACTACATATTATTATTGTAGCAAGTTGTAGGGTAATGGGTAATTGTATGATTCGCAAGTTGACTTCACTGTAGATTAGAGGCAGTGTTTTAAGGCACTTGTATGACTCGCCAGTTGTCTTTACTGCAAACTATTAGAGGTGGTTTTGAGGCAGTTATGATCGCAGTTGTTACTGCAACTATGAGGTTTTGAGGCAGTTGTATGATTCTCAAGCTGGCTCCACTGCAGACTAGTAGAGGCAGTTGTGAGGCAGTTGTGAGGCAGTTGTATTATTCGCAAGTTGTCTTCACTGCAGATTGGACTGACACACAACACAAGCTCAGCACTGCCTCGCGAATCCCTTGATGAGCGCCAAGACTCAAGTATTTTTATTGGGTCTCTCCACCGATGCCAGCGATTCAGCCAGTCCGTCTGTCCGTCTGTCTGATGGAAGTTTGTCCGGAATTCCACGGACGTTGCAAGCAAATTCCTACATAGTTCCGCCAACAAACTTCTTCGACTTCTTCCCTTTCTTCTTTAGCCAACTTGAAACAGGCCCTGAGCTTTCGGACAAGCGAGCATGCAGTGGGCTATTCTACAGGCGTATACAAAAATTCGTGGAATATTATTTCTCGTGAAGTTTAGTGTTTTGGAATATCTTTCGTCCGATATAATAGGGGAAAGTAGCGCTAACTTATATATTAAACATGTAACTCTGGCTATGAGTATCTCAATTTTCGGCGTTTTATTAATGGGTGTTCCAAGTTTATAAATTAATGTCACTGTTAAATGTTTTTGATAAAATGTCCGTGTAATCTTTGGAAAATAAAACATACGAAGTAATAGAAACAGGTTGATATTTCGACAGTACGACGCCATTTATGTTCTTGGTTTCCAAACTAATAGACTCCCAATAATAAATAATCAAATTGTTGCTAATTACTCATTGAAAATACTAATAAAACGCTTAGCTAATGTTTGTAGTTGATCTTCACCATATAAAATACGCTTCAAACAATTAACAACTTTCTAACTTCGTTTAAATTTTTGTTTTTATTTCGCCCGATAATATGTTGCTTCTAAATGCCCCATAAGTTTTAACAACGTATATAAAATATGAACATTTCATGCGACATATCGCAATTATTGCACCCACACTCTTTCTCTTTCTGCTGACCCCCCCCCCCCCACACACACACACACTCATTTCGTTTGTTTTACCTTTTTCACACCAAACTTTAAAATTAAATTAATACATTAATCAAGTATTTCGCTTCAACGTCGACGTCCGGCTTACAACACATAGTAACCACCGTCATCCCGCCATATAGTATTGAGGTATCGACCGGCCTAGCTACATCATTGCTATGTCATAATCATATGTAGGCTAGCCATGGAGTACATAGATCAAAACATCAAAGGGAGGGTGAAACCTCCAACCCACCCCTATTCAATAAAATAAACCGCGGCACGCTTGTGTCCCCTATAGCCCACGACCCCGACCCCTCCATGCAACATATTGGCGTCCTCAGATTTCCGAGACGCAGAACGCAAGCAAGGACAATATGCTGCCACCTCTGCACAATACGTACGCCGGCACCTGCGACGTCGTCCGGGGGGGTGCATGGCAAGTGACCCCACGTGATGTCACAAAGAGACTCGATTTCACTTTTTATGTCGTCGCCATGTTGGATTGACTTTGTGCGCCTCGACCACAACATAATATAGAGAGGTCGTCTTTTGTTTGCAGGGCCCCTACAAACAATGGTGTAGCGCACATCATATTCCTTGACGCGTACACGTGCGGCGATTTCTCGTACTACAAGAAATAATTTATTAATATATTCCAAACGGCGGCAGTGGTATTTATATCCATTTATTATCCATTAGAACCCCTTTGGTGCAATAAAATTAATAGTAGGAGGCGAAAAGTTTATTCGCCTTCATGCGTCGCTTTGCTAAATCTCCCAGCGCTTTAAGTCGCGTGTTCGGCGCTAGGCTGAAAAATGCCTCATGTAAAAGGCATGAGTGACGATAAACGAGGTATGCGCGTTAAATGAACGTTAGCGAACTTCCCTTAATGAGGGCCCTAAATAAATGAATGGGGATCTTGAGGGGTCGTTTATAGCGAAAAAGTCCTACAAGTGAAACAAAATGTAAATTAGATTGCTACGTAGAAAGTTGGAAACTGTGTCGAGATAACTTATGCTGTGGGATTTCCTATTTTCGTTCAAAAAGAAGGGAAAGTTAATGTAAACATGTGATTTCTCTTTACGGAATTTTCGAAGTTATTTTACGAGTGGGAAAGACAGGACAGAGCTTTCAGTCAGCTGGCATCCAATTACACTTTTTTCTAAATGTAGAATTACCGGTACGTACATACATCCAACTAACGAACAAGAATATTGTATTGACATTTTGAAGGCTTTTTGGGTTACTTTTAGGATTTTGTAACTTTTGAGTGAGACCTTGAATGTTGTCAGTATAATTATAATTAGGAAAACGCTTAAGTCCCGCCGCGTTGTTTGGATGAGCGTATTATTGGTGCACTAAGTTGCCATGTGTTTACGCGGATTTTTACTGTTGTTCTGTGAAAAAATCATTAATTAGTCGAAGATTTTTTTTAAATAAATGAAATTAAATAAAAAATTAACTTTATTTTTTTAATTAATCGTAATTTTAAAAAAGAAAAAAATCGCAAAAATTCGATTTTCATGAGAAATAATTTTTTGATTACGCTCAAATTTCACACGAATATCTTAATTCATAAAATAAAGGTTCTGTGAAAAAATCATTACAATAGGATAAAGCATGTAGGAGTTATAAGTCGAAGAAATGTTTTAAAATTCGAAAAAAATCGTAAAATTGCGTTTTTTATGAGAAAAAATTTCCCGATTGCGCTCAAAAACGTGGCAGTTCTAAGTTCAGAGATTTTGAAGGCCTCCATAAAATTTCATCACAATCGGAGTATCGGTTTAGCCGGAATCGTGTTAACAGACACACAAAAATACAAAAAGAAAGAAAGAAAGAAAAAAAAAAAAAAAACATTCCGGATTTTTTTTTCCAGTGTAGTGAAATGGAATCTTCGCTTCGCTCGCTACGCTCGCTACGCTCATCCAATAAAGATAAAATGTAATTTATTTACAAACTTTGCTATTTGTGTTGGCAATATCTACAATGCAAATTTGCCTATGCCCTCAAATTGTAATGCTAGTGGCATAAATGAAGTCAAGTCATGCACTATACTTTTTAGTAATGGGATAAATGAAACTATGTTGTAGTTTGAAGATGTCGAAGAAAGAAAAATAACAGAGAAGTATACTTTTTTAACTGAAAATACGAACATGAATTAATTTAAGACATTGGTAATTTACTATCGACCTAAAGAGGTCTTGAAATTAAAGGTTAGACACGACTGCTTTATGGGAACGGTAAATTTTCGTTCTTCCCATTTTCTATTTGACCACTGTTCCGAATAATTTACTATGGTCGTAAATTTGGGATACTAACTTATTGAAAGGAACTTTGTTAATTTACATCTTTACTTTATTTTTGAGTTCGTGTGCTATATTAATGCTATATGTTACTCATTAGTTTCGTGTAACTTTTGTGAAACTATCATTGTTACGTATACTCTGGGTAAAGGGTCAGCATATTCAAAACTTTGCCTGCTCTCAATAAATGTTATTTACGTCTCAACTTATTTATAAAATTATTTTAAGTTGGCCGTAATGGCTATTTGGTTTTTGTTGTACCATTGAGTAGCTTTTACCTTTCAATTATTTAGTGAAACAACAGAATTTAATTTTACAATATATTTGATTGTCAATGAAACAACGCCATTTTCAATATACGTTGTATATAACTGGTTTCGTGATTCGTTTCAATTTAATTTCATGCCAGACCACAATGTGTGTGTATATACATACTTCAATCGTCTATGATATCAAATATCACGTTGTACATTCATATTTTCACATTACCCATTTTTTCTATCATAGACCTATATGAATATTCTTTACACAATCGCAGAATAATTATATGTAAATTATATTTGAAATTATTGCGAACTAAAATCAAATTTAAATCTAAATTAACTATAAATTAATAATACGAATTTTGTACCGTCACATCCCAGGCTACCAGTGATTAGATTGTACGGTTTACATTTTATACGTATTCTATACATTAAAGTTTACAACGCAAGAACCTTCTTCAACTATGCGTTTTATTCGATATTAGCTTGGGACATTTACAAAAAGTATATAAATTGACGCCACTAGTTTTGTAAGTCAAACTGCATGTAAAAGAGGGGAAAAACCAATGAATACTATATTTCTAAGTATAGGAGAGTAAATATATACGTTACCTCCAGTTAAAAAATTAAAATTAATTTTGCATTACATAAAAACACTTTTACCACCTTTTCTTACGTTGAAACTGCCTTGAAATCTTAAGATTTCTGTTCCGATTGCATCTGCATTATGTTTTCATTTCTTGTATTACCTTTTACTTGTTATTTAAATTATATTGTTACAAATTTGCATCCCGTGTGTTATATTTCGACAGTTTACTGAATTGATTGACTCACTCAAGACAGTTCAGATTTGTTTTAAACGAGAGTTCGTAACATAACTGGATTACAGTATTTTGACTAGATTGGAAGTTTTAAGATTTTAAGCGATCCCAACATTTTACATTGGATAAATTAGTAACATCTTTCTAATATTGTCCAGTGTATATTTGACAGTTTGTCGAAATAATTTGACTCTCAAAGACGCCAGGCTTTTTGATGACAGGATTAAGCAGTGAACATATTTCTGAATAGTGCGTATCCAGGAATTTCATAAGGGGGGGGTTTTAATCATTTTTTCATAGATGTCCAAGGCTAAGTGTGCGGGGTCCAGGGCTTGTCCCCCGACAATTTCGAATTCTTCAGGTCATTTGGTAAAATCTGTGCGGTTTTAAATTTATCAAATGACGAACTTTTATCTACTAAAATCCCTGTGTTTCCCCAAAAGTTTTCTATTTCAAGGTATTTTGGTGAAAATCTTGTCGTTTTTAAAGCATGCAAATAACTTTTTATCTAAATCGTTTTATTAAAGTTATTATTTACAAATTTTTGGTGAAAATCGTCGTTGTTAAGTTTCGACAGTTACTGAATATTTCACTCAAACAGTCAAAAAATCAACTAAAAAGTTGCATACATATTTCTGAAAGTGGTTTTTTAAGCTTCTGCGCACCCTCTAATATTAAACCTGTTTTATTTACATTTTTCTTTGAATTTGTTTGACTCTACAAAGTCGTATGACAGTTTTTGTGAGAAATGGTTTAAGCAAAAATCGCCAAAAATATTTATGATGGAAAAATAAAGGTACATCTTCTCTAATATTCGTCCCATGTGTTATATTTTGACAAGTTTGTCGAAATAATTTGACTCTCAAAGACAGTCAGGCTGTTTTGATGACAGAATTCAAGCAAAGATCGCCAGACATATTTCTGAATGAGAGGACAATGCTTTGCTCTCCTCTAATATTTGTCTCCGTGGCCGATGTTGACTCAAACTGGTCGAGCTGAGCGAATACACGCAGACTCCGGCCAAAGCTCGGGGACTTTGAGTGTTGACTTAAAGTTCCAATATTGCCATGCGGATCTGTCCGCCGGCAGGGGGGGGGGGGGGTCACGTGTCTAAACCCTAGGGTTTCCTGTGTGCTTCTCGGGCACCACCTCGGGGAATCACGAAGCGGGTCGGTCAAGAGATGAGAGAGCACCAATTGCCTCGAGTTCCTATTGACCTCGTTTGATCAAGGGGGTGAGATCCGTTGACCGTTACGCCTCTTCGTCGTCGCCTCTTAGTGCTCGCTACAGGTTCGGGGGCAATTTCAGCGCTAACTTTTCACTTCGGTCGAGGAGGTACGTGACTTTGAACGCGGCGACGAAAATGAAAAGGTCGAAAAGAGCTAAGGGAAATATCGGACATGAGCAATGATGGTAATTTGTATTGACGGAGTTTTTGTTTGCTTTTGCTGCTATCCGAACTCGCACATAAGAGCGTCCCTTTTGTTCTTCCATACGAGACACTAGTCAAATTAAATTTTATTGCATCACCATACATTTTTCCGTTACTTAATCATTAGGGAAAATAGTTTTACGTAATACTTCCGTATCACGATTTTTGTCGTCCAGTACAAAACTCGTGTTTCCTTTGAAAGACAATGGGAAAATGATTAAAGAATGGTAAAATTATGTAGTAGTTTAATGCGAGACTTCTAATGCATCTAATCCGTACGAAAATTTAAATAGTTATTACTTTAATCTCAGAAGCAAATCGTTAGAAATTCAATGAAACATTTCGCCTCATTACACATGACTTCCCGATAGCATTCTGCATCTAACGTGAGTTTAAACAGAGCTTAATGAACATGTGGCCTGGGGCGGCTCCATTGTAAACCCCGTGACACTCGTAATCCCTCAACAACCGCCAAACCACAAGTCATAATCCACGATCAATAGCGACGCTACCTTATCAGCCGACTCCGATCTCATGACAATCAACGCACTGGATATCTGAATAAATAACAGATATTGAATGCTGTCATCGAACATTTAATTAGTCTTTGTGGTGGTGTTTCATAAACGGCTATTGGCAGGAGTCAAATTATTGGCATATGAGAGGGGTGACCAAGCAGATGATGAGATTAATATTCATAATGGGCGAGTCAAAGTGACTGAATGATATTTGTTGCTCACTTGTATTATTATGATTATGTCGGGAAATCATTAACAATGTTGTATTTTACCACTACGATGCGACAAAATAAGCAGCCATACTTATATATTTTAATTATTGTAAAATAAACTAAACCAACACAACATCAAGATATTTATAGTTATAATGAGAATTTGCTTCTTGATGTATCTATATTATAACTACGCTCGACTAGTTTTTTTGGGAAATCTATCCATGATCTGTGGTGTTTGAAATTTTGGTTGCCAAAGCAGAATAAAACGTAATGTTATTGTCTATTTTCGTTACCTATTTTCCGTTACGTTACATTTGCAAGACAGTACGTTCAGAATGTTACTCTAGAATAAAAACACATTTCATTTCCCTATGCTGGATCAGCAGAAACTTGTTTTTGTAGAGGAGAGGAGCCGTGTTCTGTTTGTAAGCGAAATGTTCTTATGCCTGGTTTCTGAACAACGAGTTTTTGTAATAGTTCGGTTGGAGCAACCAGCAACGCACTCAACTATTTCCAAGTCTTATCTTGTAAGTGAACTGCGGTTATTGATTTCCTGTGAGCTCACGTCGTAAAGACACACACATACTCAGTAATAGGGGTGTTTTGTGTATAGGCAATCGTGTTTATGTAATAATAAGCTCATATTTTGCGATGGAATGATTGCCATAGGTTCTAAATAGGATTTATTTATCATGTGAGTATATTTACGTCGACTTTTGGGCCATAAGTAGTTAATTCGAAACGAGCAATTGAAATTTTAAGGGGATTTGACCACACAATTTTCTAACCAGTTTTTTAACAATGTGTGGCTTTATTAGGTATCGCCATAAATCCAAAACGATGTTTACGTTCTCACACACACGTTTAATGACCCGGCACCTCCATCATCAAAACATAAACCAAAATTTAAAGAAATACATTTTCTTCGGTATTGTAAGCATTATGATCCCAATACACATTTACATGCCCAAAAAGTCATATTCCCGTTTTAGTTTTTCACTTTTTTCCGTTATTTTGATGTAGAGTCCAAATATCGATACTAAAAATATTCCCACGTCGATAGCGTATCGAAATATTGATTTATTTGCCAACCCCTACCCTAATTAGTTCGTAAAATTACTAATTAGTTTAACGGCACATTTAACATGGCCTATTACGATGTATCCTAATCCACAATTTGATTGGTTCATAATCAAAATATGGAAAGATGATAACAAATGTAATATTTTATTTTGTTCGAAATATCATGTTCATTTCAACCTGTTTGCCAATCAATATAGGCTGCGAGTATTAAGAATAAAATGTGAAGAAAAATACTATATGGGGAACCATCTTTAAATAATAGAACAATTCATTTGTCCGGTAAATTAAGTAATGGCTGTATTGAAATGGAGATAGGCGCAGTAAGGTGTTTGTAGGAGGAGACTAGTTGTTTGGTCACCCCCGAATCAACCTCTTGTTGCTCCATCAAATTAAACCAGGCTGATCAATCAACGCGTGAGATAAGTGTCGTGCGTGTGATTTGTTTGACAGTTATTGGCAAGAACCAATAGCCACACGCACTCCAGCTCTTATTCTCCAACCTGCCAGAATCCACGGTTTATATATAAACCCGTTCGGTGACCTGAGAAATTATATAACACTGTTTTATAATTATTACTAACAAACTATTGTAGGTTTAAAGTAATATAATGAGATTACACATTCAATATTATGTCACGGTGTATAAATGAAACTGCTGACCAATAAATTCTAAATCATTATGGTTGTTCAACCAACGTTTGAAATGAGATATGATATTTATTTAGGTAATTTTACTGACAGAAATCTCAGCTGAAAGATTAGTTCAAATAACCACCATTTCAATTTCAATAGCTGCGGTAATGATAAAAAATGAAAATTAACAAATCACCAGTCCTCTAGGGGTATCGAACCCCGGTCCCCTAATTGCTGGTCGGTTGCTCAACCCTTAAGCTACCGAAACGGTTAACTTAATAACATCTGGATTGTTGGTGCAATGTGTATGTGAATAGATTGAATAAATATAAAATTAATGTATTTGCTTAAAATTGGCAAATATGTGGCTGAAGGTAGAATCATCGATTTCACACTGTACTAAAACGTTCTGAAGATGACTCAAGTTTTTACGTCGACTTCTGTTCTTGTTTGGCTTGTGATTGTTATTCAGCTGTGAATCAAACAGTTTGTCGGGTCTGGTAGCTTTTTGTTTGTGAAAGGTGTATCACAAGGTTGCGGCCTCTCCCCTTTGCTATTTTGTTTAATTCCTGTCTAGAAAATGGCTGAAAATTGTAATGGGACACAGATACGGTAACGGATAACAAGGTGAAAGTATTTCAACAAGTCGGTTATTTGCACTGTGCACAATTATTACAACACGAGTTTTTACATTATCACGAGAATGACCCTCGAGAATAACAAGAATAATAACTACCGGACAGAATGCCAAAGTCCATACCAAAACTGCAGCAAGCTCAATTAGGACGACTTGTATAAAAACCATGTTTTGCTAATGTAACAAGTTATAATAACGAATCCCAAGTTGCTATAGCTAGTACCTAGAGTGAGTTTCCCGATGTCTATTTGTTATAATATTATGTAAGAATGAACAGTCGATTAAGTAAGAGCACACGGCAAGTATATTATGCTAGTGCTGTTATCCACACCTGCAGTTCTTGTTTCGGAGTGCTTTGAAATTGAATAGTATATGGTGCTCTGTGTGTGTGTGTGTGGTGTTGTTTAACTACAGGCACAAGTAAGAGGAGGGTGCGTTCTGTGTTTCAGGCTCTACGTGAAGAAGTGTCTGGGTTGCTCGGAGCGCATCGGATCGGATGAGCTGGTGATGAGAGCGCTCGACAGTGTGTTCCACCTCCGATGTTTCGTCTGTGTGTGTGGTGTTGTTTACCTAGAGATGTAAAATTTCCGGAAAGATAAATCTCGGAAATTTTCCGGAAATATTTCCGGAAATTTTCCGGAAATATTTCCAGAAATATTTCCGTGCCTAAAATACATGCAAATTGCAAATATAATGTGGTGGAGTGTAAGGATACGGTTACCTGAGTCTGTATGTAGGATGATAATATTGAATCCTACATAGAGATACTAGGTGTGGTAGGTGTAGACCCACTGCCACTGGTTGCGTGTTGTGTGAGCTTAAACATCTGAAGGACATTTAAAACACCCCTCCAAGTGCTTTTGCATCCTTGTAACATTCATGATATACAGTTTTGCACAGAACTTGCACCCATAGGAATCATTTTTAGTGTTAACTTGTGGTTGTTTTTAAAGTAACTTCTTACTAGTTTATTTTGATGTTTCCCCATACTGCAAACTTACAAACTAGGCCTAGGCCTACACTAAAACAATTAATACAATGTGAACTTGTCACTTGTCACATTCACATGTAGATCAACCCTTCTTCTTCTTGTTTTTTGTGGCCTTGGAAGCTTGGACCATGTGGCCAGTTAATATCTAGGTATTTTATTGCATTAAGAATAACTTAAGAATAACTTTATTCAACTTGATGTGCACATGGTACATGCATAACTCATTCATTCATAAGTAATAAAAATAAGAACAAAAGGGAAATGGAAGAAGCTGGGTGTCATGAGCTTGGAAACTATATATTAGCATTATTTCCAAGTGCACTGCCCACCTCATTCCTTTACTTATTTGCTACATTTTGTGCGGGAAATTTAAAATATATTTCCGGAAATTTTCCGGAAAGATAAACTCGGAAAATTTCCGGAAATATTTCCATTTCCGGAAAATTTCCCGAGGAAATATTTCCCATTTACATCCCTATGTTTACCTACAGGCACAAGTAAGAGGAGGGTGCGTTCTGTGTTTCAGGCTCTACGTGAAGAAGTGTCTGGGTTGCTCGGAGCGCATCGGATCGGATGAGCTGGTGATGAGAGCGCTCGACAGTGTGTTCCACCTCCGATGTTTCGTCTGTGTCGTGTGCGGCGTGAGACTACAAAAAGGCGACCAGTTTGTCGTTAAGCAAGGGCAACTGTTTTGCCGGCCGGACTACGAGAAAGAAGTGGAGATGCTCCAAGGATATGCTCAGGGTAAGCCTATATTATTGAAGTCTGGTTATTTGGCCTTTTTCGTACCCATTTCGTTAACAAGTATTATCTTAGACACATAATTATTTCCAACGTGTATAAAGCACGTTAATCGTGTTAAACGAATACTTTCTGTTTTTTGGGTGATCAAAATTATTAAATTATAAGCAAAAACATGCATTTATGGTGAAAACGACAAATACAGCACTTAAAACGATGTGTGGCTCGTTGGTCTTGTGGTTAGCGTATCTGCTTCCAATGCAGAAGGTCCAGGGTTCGATTCCCGCTAAAGTCAGAAGTTTTTAACTTCTGATTTGGACTTAAGTCCATCAGTTCTTATCTTAGGAGTTTGTAAACGGTGACTTTGGAGCCGTCCTAGCAACGAAGCACATAATAAATTTCAGAGTTGTTCTGAATCGGCCTTGTTGATTCTGGCGTTGATTCGCGGATGTTCGCACTTTCCATACCACTGATTGCTATATTTCCTATTAAAAATATCGATCTTTGGTTGGTTATCGCTCACTCGTCGATTGCGTCGGGGCCTGCAGGGTTGGCTTGGTCGCTTTGATTTAAAGTCCCCCACTGAAAATCAGTTATTTAACTGAGTGGGTAGACTCTAAATAAAATTTATTTATTTATTTATAAATCTTTCGGACAAAAAAAAGTGAAAAACTACCATTAAATGTTGCCACGCAAATCCTTTGATCTGAATGCATACATAGTTAACTTAGTTACGTTAAGCAAGTTCTTCGTAAACATAAATGTATGCATTCTATTATCAAAAATTACATTTTAAATCAATCACAAAATATGCATGCCTCTTATGGAAGTAATACATGTTGTTTAATAGGCCTAGGCCTACAAGTTTAATCAAACTTATATTTTTTATAATATGCTTGTTTTTTTTGTGTGATGTTTATGAGTACCATGACATTTAATGGAATAAATTTATGACGATTGGATAAAACAGCTACTAATAAATTGTTCTGACAGGGTTTAGATTCTTAAAATTGGATTAGAAGTAATGACAATTAGAAGTTCTTTCTAAGTAGACTGTACATTCATTCATAGCCCTATTTATATTTGGTTGTGTTTATTGTTTTTCACATCACAAAATGTGCGTATGGGAAAGCGGACCTGCTACAGTAATCATGATTGAAATAAGCAATATCATGTAATCCTTACACGCATAATCTCTACAAAAACACTTTCAACACGTTGTATTATCAGTATCGATTAGAATAACAACAGATTAGGCAGGATAAAGTGGGCCATTCCAGGTTTTGTGCAGGAAGTCAATAAATTATTGAGGAAACCAGACACGCTTGCGTCACGAGTTTTCACGTTGAAAATACAATTATTATTCGTTGAGGATTTAAATGTGTAAAATTGAGTTATGTTTTCCCCAAACGTAGCGGTAAACACCAAGTATCCCTACTATTATGTAATAATTAAATTAGGGGCCTAAATTAAAATATTGTTTTAATTGATATTGAGTAGCTCTTTAAATAACATGCATTAAAAGTGGGCGTGGTCTTCGTAAAGGTAGGTTGCTGTTGCTGCTACCTTCTGCTTTAATAAAACTATTTTCGTACTAGAATACTAATTGGCTAGCAAGTCAATAAAGTACTTCTTGCATTATTTTTAAATGCGATTTTATAATAATTACATTTTGTACGTATAAACTAACAGTAAAGAAACTTCGTCTTTATGTATAGATTTAAAAGGATAACATTATTTAATACTCGACTGCAGAAGATAATAAGGGGCGGAAAGAGGGGGAGGGATAAAATAATATTGTCATAATATTCTAATTCATGTAATGACCTATTTCACACTTGAATGGACTCCATAACTCTAAGATTTGTACCCTCTAGATACTTCAAGTTGTGACTCTTCTTCCACAGGAGACTTCTCGTGCGACGACCTCCTCCCCACTGCGCGGACGCAGGATGGTCGTCGTGGACCCAAGAGACCCCGCACAATCCTGACCACGCAGCAGCGCCGAGCCTTCAAGGCGTCCTTCGAGGTCAGTCCCAAGCCGTGCAGGAAGGTGCGCGAGGGACTAGCCAAGGACACGGGACTCAGCGTCAGAATAGTACAGGTAACAGCAGCTATCTTTCGCTTAGGATATGTAGCGTACAACGTATTCATGAAACCATACATTTCATTGCCTTCTGGCAGTCAGCCTCAGAGCTATTAAAATAAAGTGATCATCTATTAGGCGGGTTCCCAAAGTGGGGTTCAAGGTTGTTGCTTTGGGGGACCACAAGCTTCGAAATTTCAAAGTACCAGACAAATATGTGAGAAATAATTTTTCGATTGCCCTAAAAAAAAAATTGGCTGTTCTATGTTCAGAGATTTCGAAGGCCTCCAGAAAATTTCATCGAATTGGATAATCGGTTTAGCCGGAATCGTGTTAACAAACAGCCAAAAATACAGGGGAAAAAAAAAACATTCCGGATTTTTTTCTCGAGTGTAGTGAAATGGAATCTTCGCATGTAAATATACAATGTAATTATAAAATATATTTTTCTTCATTTCTAAGTTGTATGTCTTCCTTGTCACATGTTGACGACAACACTTTGTTAGTCAAATTCCGGTTCATCCCATGATCTGTAGTGTATAGTGTAGTTTTAAATATTACTACACTTGTAATCATATCATTCATTAGATGGGTACGTTCCGTAAGTTGTTCAATATGCTATTTGCGTGCTTGACCCATTCCGAAAGCTGTTGAATATGCTATGTCTGGCGTTCCGTAATATGGTTTGTGAGCAGAGTTTTTATAACTGAATAGGATAGACGTTAAATAAATAAATAAATAAATAAATAAATAAGTAAATAAATAAATTCAGCACGCACAATATGCTCGAGGTTTTCACTTGAGAATTCTCAACAAGTGGGAGAGTTGGCGGTATTTTAAAACAAAAATGGCGGATTACTTTATTAAATTGTTATGTGTCGTTCTTTGACGTGACAAAACCCCAAAAAACTTACGTAATAGTTGTTTCACCTGAGCCAGCCGCTTGAATAAACAATGGTAAGGTTACGTACACTTACTTTATAACTTACACGCCCTATATGACGGACTTAACCTAAAAATTGCGTAAAATATGTTTGCAGCGCCTATGGCAGCGCGCTTGCGCGCCTCCCCAAAACAGCCATACTCATGCTCGACGTGTTCCGAAAGTATATCGTGCTTATAGATGCCTTAACGTGCTGGAGAATGCCAGCACCAGAGCATATTCAACAGCTTTCGGAATGTACCCGATGCATCTGTATGCATTACAGTGCTGTTGTACTGTATTATTTCTGTGCTATTCTCTCTGTCCGAATCATTCTGGATTGTTTTGACTTGAAATGTATGTCTGGTTGAAGGAGGGTATTTAAAAAGATGTGTTATGAAGGTTGTGAGTTGATTTTAGTGGAAGGGTACTCAAGAGAAACCTAATCCGTCGTGGGTATAGTGCGATATGGTAGCTCTCTAACGTGGGTTTAAAACATGCAAACTTCAACGTCATGTATGTACCCATAGCTTTAGAAAGGCTTATTTTAGTTCCGCGCGAGTCGACACTTTTTTAGGCAGTCTTTGGACGAGCATGGATTTGGAACCCCTGATCTTATGTACAAAATAGCATAGTTTGGTGGAGGTGCCGGGTCGACTTATTATAAAGTGAAATTGAATTATCGAATGTTCTATAATTTATATTATATTATATGAAATTGTTATCAATTTAACAAATGAAGAGTATTCAGATCTATAATGCACCAACAATCCAGAAGATATAAGTTAAATTAAAAATCATTATTAAAGTTTGATATTAAAAAAATGTATTCATGTAATACTTAAACTTGGTTTGAATATTATCGTATTTATTGTGTATAATAACAAATGCATTAGCATTGTTATTCATATTTTTTAGTATTGTAATCACCATAATATGTATTAATTGTATTTGTCCCATATATGTGCTATGCACATGTCAGTGGACTGAAAATAATAATAATAACCGGCAACGGGAGACCCGGATTTGATACGATGCTGAGATAGATTTTGTTATTTCTGACTGATTTCCATGTAAATAATTAGAGTTGCGAGAATTAAGTTTTGAAGAAATGTGGAGGGAGTGTCAGATTGAAATGATCTGGGTACTCAAAGCACAGGAAGGAACTGGGAGTGAATAGCTTAGATTACTTTAAAACTACACATGAAGAGGACACAGGAGAAGAGAGCAAGACGCATCAAAGACGCAAGGCACAAAATACAGGAGAAGACACAAGAGACACATGAAGATGATGCGGGAAGAAATCATTCCGAAGATACAGTTTAAACAGGACTCAGAGGACAAGCAGAGAGAATGGAGAATGGAGGTCTTAGGTGGGAAGAGGATATAAAGAAATGGGTGTGAAATCTAAACACAACTTGGGAAAAAGTAAAAAACGACTGATTGAGAGCCCTGGGGAAGAAAAAAATGAAAAATAGAAGACGTAGCAAGAAAGACACAATATGGGGATGCAGTTTTACCGTGAAGGGGGGGGGGGGGAGATTGAGGTAGGATACTTCCGTCTCATTATCGACTTCATTGTTGATTGATCTGTATACAATGTTTACATATGGTACCAATTAATATTATATTGCCGTATTTGTAATTACAATGCTTTATTTGTGACTTTTGTAAATTACTGATTGTTTGAGTTTAGAAGGCATAATATTATTATGCATTGTGAGGGCTGTGGCCTCACATCATGTGTTTGTTATTAGATATGTTTATAGTAGTCACTAAAAAACGAACGAGTTGAAATGGATGTGAAATGAGTGTACTATGTTTGAAAGTAAAGTAATTCAAATAAATAAATAAATATACAGTCCACATTTAAAAAAGCCTACCAGTTTTAATCATTGGTCCAACCGCGCCAGATTTATCACGAGTTTGCTTTGCTTCGACAGTGTCAGCAACCAGCAGAAAACAGGTCAGACAAACTATTTATTACTTTAGCCTTTCAACATGGAAAAAAACAAATCAAGCTTTGGGTCAAGCAAAGGGGAATTCACAAAGCTACCATTTCACGAATTCAGACGTTTGTCAGTAGTCTCGACATATCGCAGGATGTCAATAAGATACAAATTAGACTTGAACAGTTACTGGAAACCTGGACAAGGTTTGATGAGGTCCAAACCAATCTAGAGTTGCATGATGAAAACATAGACCATGAAGGAGAGAGGATCACCATTGAAACTCTGGTTCATGACCTTAGAGCAACTATGTCAGGCTTGTTAGAATCTAGACAACACTTAGTTGACCTTGACGCCTCAAATGATACAATTGGCGCATCTCGCAGGCCTAGTAAGACTAAGTTAAACCTACCGTCTATAAAGTTGCCTAGTTTTGACGGCTCTTATACAAAGTGGCTGACGTTTAGTGACAGCTTCAGAGCTATGGTTCACGACAACAACGATGTGGCCATTATAGAAAAGTACTACTATCTGATATCTGTTCTAACAGGACAAGCATTAGAATTGATTCAAAATTTACCTCTGACTGAGAATAACTACACTGTGGCTTGGAAATTATTGGAAAATCGGTATCAAAATAAAAGGCTGATAGCATCTCAACATCTTAAGGAGTTGATCGATATTAAATCAGTACAAAAAGAATCTGCTACTGAATTGTTACAGTTTATCAACACAGTGTCTAGTAATCTAAATGCTCTTAAGGCCTTAGTATTGAAACACCTTTGGAAGAAGTCACATTGTTACATCTATTCACCAGACGTTTAGATAGTAATACACGCAAAGAATGGGAACTCACTCTCAATGATCAAGCATTCCCATCACTTGATAGTTTCATCGCTTTTCTTGAACACAGAAGACAAGCTCTAGAAAACGTTCAACCCTTCAGTAACAGTAATTGTACAGATCGTAAGTTCATTACTGCTGAAGTCAAGGGAAGATTCAATCCAAGCGATAGAAAGTCTAATGCATACATTTCTAGGCCTACAGACACAACTGTACCTAAATGTCAGAGTTGCAATGAATCACATTCGTTGTACAAATGTGATGAGTTCAGGAACTTAAGCCTAGCTCAGAAACAATATTGTGTACAAAACAACAGGTTATGCTTCAACTGTCTTCGCACTGGGCACGTTTTTCAAGTCATGCCACTCAAAGGGTTGCCGAAAGTGTGGCAAAAAACATCATACTCTGTTACACAATTCTCATCTTGAAAACGTGGGTTCTTCTGACATGGTTCAGAGAATTTCTAATCCTGCACCATTATGTGACAACACAGATAATGGTCACGAGGGAAGTTCAAACCAGTTTCAGAACGCATGCTGTGCATTCAAGGATATCCAATCACATGTTCTACTATCAACAGCAATAGTCCTCATAAAAGATTGTAATGGCAAGCTTCAAGAGTGTAGAGCTCTTTAGACAGTGGAAGTCAATCTAACTTTTGTACTGAAGATTTAGTACAACGATTAGGATTAAAGAAACATAGGAACCCCATTTCAATTCGAGGTATCAATAACGTAGCCTCAGAATCAAAGCATATGGTTGAATGCCAACTGCAATCTAAAGTAGGCAACTTCAATGCTAACTTGTCATGTTTGGTTCTGCAAGCATAACCGGCCAGATGCCAGATATGTTGATTGAACATGAACAGTGGAATATACCCGACGTCGATTTAGCTGACCCAACATTCTTCCAGCCAGGAAGGATTGATCTGTTGATAGGGCAGAACTCTTTTTCCATCTTCTAAGGCCTGGACGAAAGTCAAGATTAGAGAATAATTATCCTATTCTACAGGATACAGAGTTAGGTTGGATACTGGCAGGACGTTTCCAACAAGTATGTGGCGATGCCTCTACTGCATCTGTTACCGCACACTTCTTGCAAACAGATGACAGTCTAGATCGGCAACTGCAACGTTTCTGGGAACTTGAGGAAGTCCACTCAAAGCCAAGAACCGACGAAGAACAAAAATGTGAGCAACATTTCCAAAAAACTGTGACAAGGAATAGTAAAGGGAGATTTGTAGTAAGGCTTCCATTCCAGGCAGATCATGAGACTCTTGGTAACTCATTCGATCAGGCAAGCTACAGATTTAAACATTTGGAAGGTCGGCTGCACAAACAACCAGAACTACGATTGAACGACAACAAGTTTCTTGAAGAATACGAAAAGCTAGGCCATATGGTACAAGTGCAGACAGATACAGGTGTACATTCTGACAATGTATACTATCTGCCTCATCATGCTGTGTTTAAGGCTTCCAGCACCACAACCAAGACACGAGTTGTTTTTGACGCTTCAGCCAAAACTACGAACGGTAAATCCTTAAATGATATCCTGATGGTGGGTCCTACTATTCAACAAGACTTGTGGTCAATCGTGGTACGGTTTAGAACACATCAAATTGCATTTACAGCTGACATTGCTAAAAATGTATCGTCAAGTCAACGTAGATCCACGGGATACTCGATATCGAAGAATTCTCTGGAGAACATCGCCTGAAGAATCTGTCAAATGTTACGAGCTTACAACAGTCACCTACGGCACAGCTTCAGCTCCCTTCTTGGCAACACGATGCTTACAACAACTTGCCGAAGAAGAAGCTAGCAGCTATCCTCGCGCTACAGAAGTGCTAGGACGAGACTTTTACGTTGATGACTTGCTCAGTGGCTGTGACAATATCCAGGATGCTCTTCAAATTCAAGATGACATGACCATGCTATTAAATAGTGGAGGATTCCCACTCAGAAAATGGTGTTCAAACTGTCCAGAGTTACTTGAAGCAATACCTACAGAGTACAGAGAAACCCAGTTACCTCTCAATTTGATCGCACAGACAGCGTTAAAACACTTGGTTTATTGTGGAATCCGAAGTCAGATAAGTTTCTCGTACAAAACAAAAGCTCTTCATATTCGCACGATCAAGTGTCTGCCACGAATGTTACAAAACGGAAGATTTCATCAATCATTGCGTCGATATTTGATCCATTAGGTCTCGTCAGCCCAATAGTGATTTTAATAAGATATTTCTACAGAAGTTATGGCTTCATAAACTAGACTGGGCTGATCGACTACCACAAGAGTTATTGATGGAATGGAACAAGCTTCACCAACAACTTCCTTTTGTCAACAACATTGAAATTGACCGATTAGTTCTATGCAAAGCACCAATCATAGACATACAGATTCATGGTTTCTCAGATGCATCAGAACGAGCGTATGGATCGTGTTATATCTCAGGTCAGTCAATGTTCAAAATGAAGTTAGTATTCATCTACTGTGCTCAAAATCAAGAGTAGCACCTGTAAAAAAGGTAAACTCTGCCCCGTTTAGAACTTTGTGGCGCATTGTTACTAGCGCAACTGGTACAAAAAACACTACCAATCTTGAACCTTAAGATTGACAGCATACATCTTTGGACGGATTCAACCATTGTTCTATCATGGTTATCCTCGTCTTCAAATCGATGGGAAACATTTGTTGCGAACAGAGTATCCAAAATTTAAGAATAACTAATGTTAAGGATTGGAAACATGTAATTTCCAAACACAATCCAGCAGATCTTATTTCAAGAGGAACTGATCCTAAAAACACTTAAACAACTTGATATATGGTGGCACGGACCTGACTGGCTACAGCAACCTACTCTATCGTGGCCCTCATCCGTCCCATCATTGAACAGTGACAATTCCATATCCGAAAAACGTAGAATTGTCAACACCATGTTAGTTACTAATACTGTAACAACCGAGATTATTTCCAAATACTCGTCACTCTCGAAACTGACACACGTAGTTGCGTATTGTTTGCGATTCAACTTCAATTGTAAGAATTCGAGTCAAGAAAGTCAGGTGTGCTATCTGCTGAGGAGCTGCAATCGCTCTCAAAATTGCATTAAATGTGTGCAAAAGATGTTTACCTTCGTGAAATTCAAGAGCTTCAAGACAACGGTCAAGTTCAAAGAAAAGCTTACTGTTAAATCTTCATCCATTTAGACGATGAAAAGTTCCTGCGAGTCGGTGGGAGATTAAATAATTCAGAACTTCCATACGATAACAAGCATCCACTTATTCTGCCACCAAATCATGATCTTACTAAATTGATTATCAATTCTGAACATCTCAAGCTACTTCATGCTGGTCCGCAATTGTTAACTGCATCATTGCGCCAGCAATATTGGATCCCCAGAGCAAAACAAAATAATCAAGAATTGCATTCACAAATGTTACCTTGTTTCAAACTGAAGGTATCAACATCAAACAATTGATGGTCAATTACCTAAAGCCCGTGTTCAACCATCTCGTCCTTTTGTGAACACAGGAGTAGATTATGCTGGTCCCTTTTCAATAAAGACTGGATCAGTACGCAGCAAAACTACAATCAAATGCTATGTTGCAATATTTGTATGCTTTGCAGTAAAAGCTGTACACTTGGAACTAGTGAGTAATTTAAACGACTGAAGCCTTTATAGCAGCGTTAAGAAGGTTTACAGCCAGAAGAGGCAAGTGTCTACACATTTACAGTGACAATGCTACGAACGTTGTGGGCTCAAACCGTAAGCGTCAAGAGTGCGTAGGTGTTCCTTACCGAATCGGTCTGCGAGCAGATCAAGGAATATGCTGCTAAAGAACAATTTACGTGGCACTTCATTCCGCCCCGTGCACCACACTTTGGTGGTCTCTGGGAAGCTGCAGTGAAGTCCATGAAATTTCATTTGAAACGTGTGGTAGGGACGGCTACACTGACGTTTGAAGAATTAGCTACTCTACTTTCTCAAATTGAAGCATGTATGAATTCCCGTCCTCTTACCGTTTTGTCAAACGATCCTAATGATCCAACGTTTTTAAGTCCAGGTCATTTTCTCATAGGCGCTCCATTAATAAGCCTACCTGAGCCAGACTTGCTTAACACGTCGACAATCAACCAGTTATCACGTTGGCAACGAGTCCAACATATGCACCAGCAGTTGTGGAAAATGTGGTCAAGGGACTACCTCAACGGACTCCAGCAACGACAGAAATGGTCTACTTCCCAAAACAACCTACAACCGGGAATGGTGTGCCTTGTTCGAGATGATCGTCTGCCTCCTCTCCAGTGGAAACTGGGGGTCGTAGAAAGCATCTGCCCAGGGAGTGATGGACTAGTTCGAGTTGTCAACATACGATTAGGTCGCAACGTGATGAAGAGACCAATTCGTCATTTAATTCCTCTCCCTACTCAATGTCTTATGTAATACTTCTTTGTATTTTGATCTCCAATCAACGGGGGGAGTATGTTTGAGTTTAGAAGGCATAATATTATTATGCATTGTGAGGGCTGTGGCCTCACATCATGTGTTTGTTATTAGATATGTTTTTTAGTAGTCACTAGCAACGAACGAGTTGAAATGGATGTGAAATGAGTGTACTATGTTTGAAAGTAAAGTAATTCAAATAAATAAATAAATATACAGTCCACATTTAAAAAAGCCTACCAGTTTTAATCACTGATGTTATTATATTGTGCGCAAAGCCTACTTGTACTAATTGTCCATCTTTGTAAATCCATTTTTCGTAATTGAGCAGGATAGACAACAGTCAACAATTAATAAAACAAACTTGAACATAATGATAGAAATGGTGGAGGTGCCGGGTCCACGCTTCATGCAAGAAAAATTACTCCCTGATTTTGCTGTTCCTGTTTTTTTGGCAAACCTAATTTATTCGTTTGAGTGGGATCGTCTTACAAATCAGTTTTTTCCTTTTCATTTTTCTTTTTTAATAATTTTTAATCTTTTTTCCTTTTTTTCTTCCCCCCCCCCCCTCTTTCATATTTGGTTCATTAATCATTTGCATTTAATATCCTTTTGGAATTTGTTACCAAAATTATTGTGTTTTAATACATTGTTGTAATAATAGTACTTCAAATATTTACTTAATTAACTGTAGTTCATTGTTGTGTCTGCATCTATGTAATTAGATTTATTTAGTTGTCCTCCTTTGTAAATCAGTTTTAACTGAATAGAATAGACGTTAAATAAATAAACTAACAGTACGTCCTTGGACGTCCCAAATCCTCTTCACCCAATACCTAGGAAGTCGCATGTGGTATGAAATGATTTCTGACCGCCCCATATAAAATAATCCACCAAGATAGAGTTCCATAATGTTGGGTTACGATAAATGAACCCGTTCTGGTAAGCTGTCGTTCGTGCGCGATCAGGGGTTATCATCGTTCCTGGATTATTTCTGCGAGGTGTGTGTGTATACGGTGGTGGGATTAAACGTGGGATCGTAACTTTTATGATTATCATTTTCATTGTCGTTACCATTATCGTTATCATTATCACAAAAAGTAATGTACTGAGTGCCTAAAATGTCTCTAGGTGCCATTTCTTTAGAGAGAGCGACATTGATCAGAGGTAGATTCATAAACCTAAACATTAACCTTCACAATGTCCTTAAGGCCCTAATTTTGGTATACAATTTTGTTGGCTAGCCTAGTGTACCCAAATGGAAAATAGGAATTTCGATCTTCACTTTATTTTTTTATATTTTAAAGAATTAACACAAAACATGGAGTAGTAAACAATTTTATTGAAATAATACGTATTTGTTCATCACATATTGTGCTTAAAATGTTTTATTTTATTGGATTTGGATTTGTTGTAAATATATTTTTTGATTAATATGTATTTAACAAACTAGTGACATGCAAATTTATGTCCTAAGAATGATTTCTAATATGTGATTGATTTACGTTGACAATGACAATTTTAAGTCGTCATCTCTTCTTCTGTCATATGAAAATTCATACCAGAGATATGACAAATTGTGTGATAAATAGGTGGTTTTGAAAAAGTCAGTAACTTTAGATAATGACATTTTATTTATGTTTATATTTATTTATTGGTTAACACTCAAGTTCAGAATTGCTGCCATAGTACATTCAGGTAGGCTAATCAATTTTTTTAAAACATAAAACTCGGTAAAGAAAACCAAAAAACAGTCGAACATGATAGGTTAACACTTAATTACAATAACTAGACCTATAAAACAATAGTTAATATAATTTAAATTATAACGTAGGGCCTACAATGTTTTCTTTGATGATTACCAAAGTACTGATAAGTAATAAAAATAACATAACACAGAGTAAAACATTGTATTACATCAGCATGATCATATCGTTTAGCTCGTTAACTTTTTTAAAGTATTTATATTAATATTTATTTATTATATTTTTTTATGATTTTATTATATAATCATAAGGATTATCACAACACAAATTGTATGTAATATCCTTAAAAACTAATACATAAAAAGACACAATTAATTAGTTGTGAGTTTAGAGAATTTGCCTTTGAAATTGGTACCACGTATTTGTTGGTAATGGAAAGCTGATATTGATGCTTTCAATAGATTTGGAATCGGCATTTGCTTTGCTGTTACGTTTCTTTTTATAAATTTATTGAATTCCGATGTGTTTTTATGGAAATATTATTTTTTGTTTTATTTGTATTGTTTCGGTGATATTTGAGTTTAATGTTCTATAGACATAATGCATTATTCTAAATTTCCATTGGCACGTGTATTTTTTATGTAGTGTCGATACTGGCTTTGTTCCACCTCTGTACTCGTTGAAGTATTGGCATTGGCATTTTCGTAGTTGTGATGTTTACATTGGCGTTTGGCGTCTGTTCGCTCGCTACATAGACATGTCGGTGTGGATTTAAGCGTACGCGGTGTAAAATTAGTATACGCACACAAACACAGCCCTACACGCTAAGCGCACTATCCTGGTAACACGCAGTAAAGTGCACTAGAGAGTCTGACGAGTGCTAGCCTGTCTGTATGGCGCGTACTCATGTTCTGCGGTTGTTTACCTAATTTGATTGCGAGACTCACGTTTGGCTTTCAAATCGCTACCGCCGCCGGCTTTGTACATGCGAGCGCGATTATAACGGCCCAGATACGTCGAGAGACATTTTGTTTGTGTTACGTATTTGTTTAATGTGTTTTTCTTAGTCAATACCTTCGGGAAAATCTAGATTTGTGTATGTATTTAAGTTGCGTTGAAATGGATGTTCATTTTAAAATAATATGGGTTTTATTCAGAAACAGTTCATTGCAGAATTGGTTTCACGTTGTAAATTGTGAAATATTTAAAAGAAAATTAGTTTTCTTGAAAAGTATTTTTCATGTTTTTACAATGTTTCTACAAATAATAGCCCTATGGTACAGACGATTAATCACTGAAAATAATAATATAAAATAATATACAAGGAAGAATGAAATTGTATTATATACCTTTTGTTTATAATTCGTGTATGCTACATTCATACAATGACAGAAAGATACGTCGTGCCGTTGTCTCCGACTTTGGAGGATATAGTTCAACACCCACCACTGGCAATCCTGCCTTAAAGTTTTTTCAAGGATTTATTCAGTTATTATATAGCATATCAGTATTCGGTTATGCCAATACTAGGGATTTGATTGGACATTCCATTTGCACATGAATTTCTGTGGTATGTCTAGTGGACAAAAATGGAAAATAATCTACACAGCCATTACGCAATCTTGAATGTTAATTAATGGTTGTTATCTTCTATGATAACATCAGTACAACCAATCCGGAAACATAATAATTTACACAAATCTGTATTTACATTTTAAAAATTGAACTCAACTATCGACATTTGTAGGTTCAGACTTCACGTCCATGAGAATACATTTTTATTGTCTATAGATATATCGCTCAGTTATTTTTGTGTCCTTGTTTTGAGATTATTTGACTGGGTCGTTCTCTCTTTAAACCCAATCAAAAAACTTTTTTTTGCTCGGACCGTATTAAACTCAAACCTGATTTACCGGGTTCGACTCCCAGACTCAGTATCGCGTCGTGTCCAATGGAAAGCGTGTGTGCCATAGTTTTCAACTGCGAGAGTGCCGTGCAATGGACGACCGCTCCTAGCCCCAGGGCTGGGTGCATTTGAGTGGCAAACACGATGCATTTGATGCATGTGATCGCCTGGTACACATTCATTTCGATGATGTTTGTGGTCGGTGTTATTGACTGGGTTTCACATGCGGTAGGAAGTTTATAAACAGGTAGGAAAACACGAGTCCTCCTGATGAACATAGTATCATTCCGTGTTAGTTGGACTCCCGTGGATGGAATGGGTTTTAGAGAGTTGTCCTCATTTTGAGCGAAAACCACAAACTTTGATGAAACGCGTTTTCCAAACTCTTCTTTTAAAATTAAATTAATAGTGAAACAGATTTATTGTTCATAAATGAACTAATCACTGTCCTGTGTTTTTTATTAAAGTAATATTTTGAAAAAGTGAACTTCCGTCGACTGGCTGTTAATGATTTAAAATAATGGTAACATACTGACAAAAACAACCACAGCTATGTGGATGATTATTATAAAAACTATACAAAGTTGTTTTTATTGTAAGTGTATTATGCACGTAGAAAATCATTATGAAACAATTAGTACGCTATTGACACTGGTTTTTTCGAGGGGGTACATGCATGCAATACCACAGCCAAGAAGATTATGTCAACAATCTATCACTATAGAATAGAAAAGAAAAACACGTTACATTAAATAAAACAAGAACTTTGGCGAAAGTTCAGGACATGGCGATTGGTGAGTAGGTATAGAATTACCACCAAAACTTGCCTTTTAGCTGGAAAGTACACTATAAAACATTTGTTACTATTTATTCATATAAATCACGAAATCGGTTTAATTTATTCTTCCTTCTCCACTCCATTTGAGAGATCGTCGGTTCGACCCAAGTACTGACTAAGAATTTTGTTGTGTTTTAAGTTGTCGTCAGGTGAATTTTAGAAATTGAGTCTTCAAAAATACCAAAATCCATTGAAAGTTGTCCCTTTAAAGGTAGAAGACTAGAAAACTTGTAATAAGGCACGTTTGTGTATGCCTGTCAGCTACTTGCTTCTACCTACGACTTCATATTCCTTATTTAATTACCTTCCAACATTTATAAAACCTGTGCACTAGTTTATAGTTGATAATGAATGTATTGTGCTTCGCTTCTCAGGTTTCAAGGAGAGAATAGTCGAGAGTCAAAGAACAAACAACCTTATTTCATCTACTCGATGACAAAGAGCTTTGTTTCCTTGATTTGCGTCGGAGACTGAAGTTCTTGTTTGCCGTAGGTTTGGTTCCAAAATCAGCGAGCCAAGATGAAAAAGATCCAAAAGAAGGCGAGACAAGAAAATAATAAGACGAAAGACGACGAGAGTAGTAATGAAAAGATCCAAAAAGTGAAAGAAGAGGAGCAAAGTAAGAGATTTTTAATAATGCTCCGTTTCATGTTTGCCTTACTTTCGAAGCCAAATAAATCCGCATGGGTAGTAGTTTTAATACAGAATTTAGTTCGGTTGAAAAGGATTTTCTGAGAAGGATCCTTTCGACAAAGTCCCTTTAAGCCTTGACTTTGGTGAAACTTCTCAATAATCTATAGGCCTAGGCTTTGCCGGCACGGCGCTAGGCTAAGATAGTTTGGCCTCATTGGGCGGTGGGATCTTGAAATGGTCCGCCAGTGCTGCGGGCGGTATTTTATCAGGGGAGGGGCGGTGCGTTGCCACAGCAACGGGCTGGCTTCTCTTTGCCCTCACTGACGTCTCTCGTTGCTACACGGAAGTCACGTTCAAGCCAGCAGCCCTTTGTGCCGAGTGAAATAAGATTCCACGGGCTGAGCCGGGATCCAGACTCATTCCTACATGGTGTGGTATTATTAGCCTTTTATCACATATCACATGGTTGAGTCCAATTAATATAAGGGTGGGCTATGTATGCGCACTGCTGCAACAATGCAAATGTGTAGGAAGAACTTTGTCAGCAAGCAACGTACTGTATTACTAGTCCTTGTTCCACATTTAAACTATTTATGAACAAATTGAGTGATAAAGTGATTCAATTGCACTGTGTATCAAAATTTGTGTTTGTGCAAAATCTACGTAGAAACCTACTTAGGTTATAGATTTTTGACATACCATATATGTATTAAATATCCCTTTGGGGGATACCATGATATAGAGTACACAATGGCCCAAACTGTTAGTTGTTAGAGTCAGGAAAAATATATTTATTTTCTTGTATTAATATTATTATTTTGTGTACATAATATGTAATTTTAGTTTTATTTACTGCCCTACTTCGTAAATTTGCTTTTGTTACTGAATAGAATATACGTTAATTAAATAAGTAATTGCATTTCAATACAAGAGAAAGCGCCACGCATACGGTCTTTTAGTGCTGGCCATTGATTGTCTGCATGATAGGGACACGAACACATGAAAACGACGAGTAAACGTAACAACATGTCTCGTTGCTCGCTCGAACTAGGTTTTTTTCATTTATATTTGATTCTTTTTAATTCATTCACTTCAAATTTTTAGTATACGATGTGAATATGTTATCAAAAATTGTTGATTTACTATAGTACTTATTATACTTGATTGTTATAACATGATTTTTCAAACCTTGCACAATTACATTTAATTATTTTGAGTACATTTATGGACTTAATTTCATTTAGTTGTCTTCCTTTGTAAATAAGTTTTATAACCGACGTTAAATAAATAGATACATAAACAACCAACGGTCGAGTAATATCGAGTACTTCACTATACTTTATCAGGTCTAACACTAAAGCTAAGGTGACGTTACTACTAGGGGATAAATTTGAGTCGGTGTCGAAGTTCATAGGCTGATTGGCGAGGCTGCTCGACTTTCTTTTATCATATGACTGTATTTCCAATCACAATCACGGATAGGGAGCGAAGTTGCCTAAGGAACAGATTGACAAAGAAGAACACACAAATCAAAACTTAACATTTGAGATTTTTGGTGGAGGTGCCGGGTAGAGATTGTTCTTGTAAAATACTAGCCCCGCCCCATTGATCCCAGGTCACCAACATTCTGTATCATCTTTGTTGAAATGTAGTGTCAGCAAAATACGCATGTCAATCGGAGGTCATGTTCGGTTTTTAGTGTGAGACTTGACACTCGGCCAGACGTCAGACTAAGTCGAGCCCGAAGGACAGAAATGCGATGTTTATTCAGCTCTTTCAAACCCCGCGTTCATTATAGTGGACGGTTCAAATTTGATTTAAAGTTTTTTTTTAATTTCGCCAATTTAAAAAAAAATGTGGAATTCAAATTCATCTTCACCTTCTCATTTTGATGCGATGAATACTTCCTTTTTTAGAGAAGATTGAAAATTGAAATGTGCAAAAACGTAAAAAAAAAAGTTTTTTGGGGTTTCTCCCGGAAATGTTATATATTTCTAGTATTGCTAGTATTTGAGATACAAAAATCCAAAATATGCCAAAAATTCGGAAAAATGTGTTTGAGAAATGCACTTATATTTAATTTGAACATAAAACGTTGCTTTTATTCAAAATCCAAAATTTCCCATAATTCCTTAAATATTACAATGAAAGTTATTTTAAAAAATACTTAGGGAGTATCAGAAAAATATGCGAAATGTTAATTTTTAGCTTAAAATAACAAAATTGGAGCCAATTTAATCATGGTCCGAATAAGTTAGGGTAGGCCTAACTACCTCATATGTATATATTCTATTTTTATTTGTAAAGTACATCACACACTTCATAAAAATTGTTAGTAAATAAATTTACAAGCAGTGGGTATGTAATTGGATGAGCGTAGCGAGCGAAGCGAAGATTCCATTTCACTACACTGGAGAAAAAAATCCGGAATGTTTTTTTTTTTTTTTTTTTTTTTTCTGTATTTTTGTTTTGTCGTTTTAAAACCCATTTCGGCTAAAAACCCATACTTTCCCAAATTTCGGGTGAAATTTTATGGAGGGGGCCCTTTGAATCTCTTTAAAGAAGGAACTTCCCAAAGTTTTTTAGCGCAAACGAAAATTATTTTCTCATGAAAAATCGGAAAATTTTTTTCGATTTTTTTTATTTTTTAAAAAATTTTTTCAGCTTATAAAACCTACATCTTTGGGCCGAAATTTTAAAGATTTTTTTTAACCCGAACCTTATTTTTTGAAATTTTTTATTCGTGTGGAAATTTTTTAGCGCAATCCAAAAAAATATTTCTCATGAAATTTGAAAATTTTAAAGTTTTTTTTTTTTTAAAACAATTCCTTTTTTTTATTAAAATTAAAATTTTTTATCCCATTTTTAAAAAATTTTTTTTTTTTACAGAACCTTAAATTTTTTAAAACCCTAATTTTTTGTGTAAAAAATTTTTGGCGGGAATTGAATATTATTACTTAAAGAAAATTTTTAAAATTACGACCCTTTTTTTCCTTTTTTTAAAAATTTTCATTAATTAAAAAAATTTAAATTTTTGGTTTAATTTTTTATTTTTTTAATTTAAATTTAAAAAAAAACTTTAAATAATAAAGATTTTTTTTACAGAAAAACAAAAATCCGCTTTAAAAACATGGCTTTTTTCTTCCCAAAGGGACCAAATTTCGCTCATCCAAAACCCCGGGCGGGACTTAAGCGTTTTCCTTTGTCCCATAGACCCTTTTGTCTGCACTACCTTTTCCACCATCTTGGGGTTTTACTTCCCCCAAGGCGTTTACTTAACAAACATTTCTAGTATGGGGGCCCCTTAAAGTAAACGAAGACCTCTCTGTAATCCTTTCCCCGCCCGGTCCGCAAACATTCGTCTCCTGTTTGCTGTTAATTTTTCTGAGGGGAAACGTTCTGTCCCGTCCCGAGATGAAATTTTTCTGGGAGGGGCCGGGCCCTCCAAAGGGAATCCTTAAAGTTGGGCCTTTTGCTTTTTGAACGGCCCCTTTCGCTATAAAAAATAACCCAACCACAGTTAAAATTATATTTTATGGGCCTTTCTTTTTTGTTTTTTGTGTGGGAAGGGGGAATGGCCAAAAAGTTTTTAACCCAAATTCAACCCTTTCCCCCAACGGGGGCGAAATTTAAAGTTTTTCTTATTTAAATATAAAAAATATAAAAAAAAACGGGTTTTTACCCTTTAAAAACCAAAAAAAAAAAAAAAACCCTTTTTTACTTTTTTTCATTTAAAATCGTTAAAAACCCTTTAAGGGAATTAAATTCCCAAAAATTTTTCCCGGTTTTTTGAAACTTAATTTTATAATCGTGATGAACGGCAACGTTATTATTTTTTATAACTCTTAAGTTAAATTTTATCTGAAACCCCAAACCCCGCAACTCCACATAAAAATGGAAGTACATTTCAAAATCTCTATCGCTGTACCCAGTATTTTTTTCAGGATGGTAATTTTTTCAGCAGAAAACTTGTATGTGTGTACGATCGGATAGAATATTGTGACATACTTGTAATGGCGAGTTAGTCACGTATGTTTTAGGATCGGGACAAAGTGACAAACATGATGCCGCTTCAGTATTGTCATGCCAACAGGTCTAGCCTCTAGATCATTAAACAAGTGTGTCGTACTCGTACTCGTGTATAGCAGCACAATTGCGATTCTCATTTCCGTTCTGTGTTGCATACGCTCCATGCGATTCTCTTTCATGTCTCTTCAGCAAGAGTCTCTTTACCCTAGGACAGTCTTTGTCACTTCACTAGTGGGGAGGATGAGTTGAGGGGGGTGGAGGAATCAAACACGAAACTTGAGAAAGAAGTTAGTTTTCAATATTTTGAAAGTTTTTAATACACCACGCAATTATATTTCGGCCATAATGCGAAATAAGTTATCGTCAATTATTACTCTGGTAAACAAATAATTTACTTTTCCGATTGACTCATTATTTTTTAATTCTTATGTTAATTGAGAGGCATTCATTCGTGCGATCATTTAGTTACGCATAAATATGATTTACCTACACAAATATTTATATTCGAATTATATTATTCGAAATCAAATTTTCTTGGTATTGTGTGCCCTTAAACTCTTATAACTAAGTACATAAAACATAAAAATTACATTAATCATTTCGCAAATTTTCACCATTATCGACTTTAAACTACCAATCTACGATAATCTAAAACATCATGTCTTATGTTAGAGATTTTTATTTGAAAAAGTACAAAACACCGTGGATATTATGCTAAAATTTGCATAATTTAGTTCTTCTATGTATTTTTACTTAAAATAAACCGCGGTAGAACATAATTATCTTTTTCTTCCAATCGCGATCTTTTTATCAACTTTCTCTCACACCTCGTAATGTGCTGCTACAGTTCAGTGTGTCCCCTCTTGTCACCAGGTCCTCGGGGTATGACGCCTGGCTTCCTCAACGACAGCTGTAGCGACACAGAGGCGGGCTCGGCAGGGACGGCCGTCGACGGCTACCGTCCCACCCCCTCCGACGCCGACCTCCACTTCATGCCCATCAAGGAGGAAGTCATGGACCACGACGACAACTCCTCCTTCTTCAAGAACAACAACAATAACAACAACAACAACAACAACAACGGGGAACACCATTCGGTGCAGCTGCACCCACAGGACTACACCTCAGGTATGCACCACGTGACTAGGTCTGTTACACTTGCCGGGCAGATTTCGGCACAAAACATTGCTTGTTAGCATGAAGTATTTCCTGAAATTTAAAAGTGAGATATATTCCTTACAAATCAATTTTTATTGGGCCCTCCTTTCGAATGCGTTTTAATGCGGACTTTTACAAAATTGCAATTTTGACAATATTTGACGGAAGTTCGTAGGAATGTATATAATAATTATTATTATAAGGAGAGTGCGAGTAGTGATTTTAAAGTTCGAATCGAATATCGTGGTTGACGGGCATGGTGGAGGTGCCGGGTTTGCTGTGAAATTCTATTACACACTATAAAATTCGAATCAAATATAGTTGTTATCTAATTTGCATGAGAAATATGAATTATTCTACTCACCAACCACATAAAAATGTTGGTAAATCTTCTTTCTAAAAATATCACCTAATTGTTTCAATCATTGAATACATACAGTTTCTAGGGCCGACAGATATAAATCAAAGGTCGTCTACAAACAGTGTGTATTCTTAAACAAATCCTCTACACTAAGCTAGTAAAAGTGTCAGTAATGCTAACTTACTAGCTGATCTCAATAAACTTTCGCACGAGACCCATCCCAACTTTCAAAACAAAACTGTCTGATTACCTTCGATGCTTCAAATATGCCGACTCTTATCAAAGCAAGATAAGAACATAAAGCACTTCTGATTTGTTGAAACTTGATTTCACAACTGCTGATACAAATGACTGACGTCCAATTATTGTTCTGACTTCCATAACTGATTCGTTGCATGAATGCTTCCTAACTTTGCTTTCCGTTTATTTATAGTTTTGTTGTATGGCTTCATTTTCAGGTATTGAAGGTTATTACGTAGCAGATCTCAATAAGGAACTTGCCTTCTATTCACAGATATTACACTCTCCAACCCCTCTCATTCTCCCCTTCTTTAATCTTATTCTCGTGACCATATAAATTTGCATCTAAGCTAATTCAAATTTATGATGATCCAGTTTACTTCACTGGAATTTCACAAAATAATATACATGAACATAATATAATATACACTACTCTCCTTCATCCTCCTGTATAAGAAGTTAATTATATAAAATATAAATTCATGAGTTTGTTGTTGATTTACGCTTATAATAATATGTAGGTGGTATTTGTATACCATATACCTACCGTGGTATGTATTCGATTCACCTAAAGGGGATCACTACTGTTTAACTAATGTAGGCCTATACTCTTCAACGGTGTAATCATGTCACTTTCAATATTTAATTCGTTTTACAAAGCATGCAATCATCCTATATTTTAACACTTTCCATTTTGTTCATTTTTCTACCACAAAACTTTTATAAATCCATTGGATTGTATGACATAGCCCCTACTCATAATTTTTATATCTTCCAATATTCCCATATTCATTACCAATTGTTTTTTGTTTCCTTTGTAGCTTCTTCATAATGCATTTTTTTTTATTGATATACAATGATTACACATTCCAGTTCCCACATTTCTTATCAATTGATGATTTTTTTCTATCTCCGAATATGTTGTCCAAACATTGAGAGCTGTATGTACTTTATAAATAGACATATTGTTAAGAAGAAGAAGAAGAGGTTGTCGTAATAATTTCGGTTATTTCTATACAAACATTACTACCGAAAATGTTGTTATTTCTTGATAAGTCTTGCTAATCTATATTAAAGCATGGGAAGCCCCTCGTCTACGTGTTACAAAACCGCCGAGAGAGTATGAATGACGAGAAAGAGGCCGCGAACAATAGATAGGCCACCACCACACTATGCGTTGTGAAATACTAAATCATAAACGTGAAAAATCTCCCTTGTGTATAAATTGACGTCGGTTTTCTTGGCTGATGGTTGATCCATGTATCATTTCCTAAACACATAACCCCCGACGTACGAGGGGTGTGAGGTCGTATGTTCCGTCAAATGTGATGATCGTATGTGAGGATGTGTAGGGCTTTATGGCTGACACGGGAAACAATATCGCGAAGCACGAGAAAAATCTCGTGAACTCCGACTCCAGGGGTGCCACGCCTCGGCGGCTCGCGATAATTCATCGTCACGTGACGTTTGCAGTTAAATTACAATTTTGACAATTAAAGTTGAGGAATCCGAATGATAGAACTGGCGTTTTGGATTCGCGTTCAATATGTGTAACATTTATATTTTTAATCGTAGAGTTTTTTTATATCATCTATTGTGATTCATTTAAACGTGGTTAAATATTAAAGCTCAATGGGTCGTATTATTAATCAATCATACATTTTTAATTTATTTTATAAGAAATCCAAATATAATTATGTAAAGTAAAACGTTAACGTTAATTGGTTTCGCGAATGGTTCGGAATCTTCAGAATCTAACATAAAATGTGTCAATTTAAATTTAATTGCTGTTCAAGATCCCCAAAACAATACCTAAATTGAAAATCGGATAATTTAGAAATACTGTCGAATAAAATTGACAGTGAAACGGTGGTTTGTTAATCACTCAGGTATTCCAGCATCCAATACGGAACTCTCCGCAGTGGCTCGTATTTTTGGGACGCAGGTCTGAAACGTAGGAACGCGGGTTCGATTCCCGCATAATTACGTCATGGGTTTTTAATTGGCCTTCATCCTTATCTCACCTTGTCTCGAAAAGTTATATCGTGATAATACAGACGTCAAGCAACAATAATCAGTGAAAATCATTCAATTTAATTTAATCAAACGTTACAAACAAAGGTGTTGATTGATTTGAAATAAAGTAAATTTTTAATTCCTTCCCAATTAAATGTATTACACGCAATAACGCAATGTTCGTTAACATGTTTGTTTAGAAAATTAAGGTTTAGAGTTTTGTTCTCTTGATGAAAAACCTTAATAATAACAAATAACCTCAGTTTAGCATCGGGATTCCATTTCATGATGGAATAATGATTATCTGAACAGAGTATCTAAACAGCCCGATCAATCACAAAGTGTAATGATAATCTGGTTATATGAAATAAATGTTTGGTCTCTAGACGGCTAGCATACTTTATCAACCACGCACAGAACCACCTCGAGTTTACGGTTTGACATCCCTGTCGGCCGATTCACCTCGAGGTAAAAACTAGCCCAGAATCAGCCCCCCCCCTCAGACCCCGGCCCCACAAAACGTTGAAGAAACGCTTTATCGCCGTATGTTGCCGTCATTACTTGCACCCTTAATGGTCCCAGCTTTCCGCCGCACGAAAACTCGACGGCGGCGAAGAAAATAGGAAAAAAATTGTTGGCTCGTGTTTTCATCGTGCATTCCAAGGGAGCCGGTAGGGTGCAGGCTTTCCACCGAGGACGGGAATAGGGCGCATCCTATACTGTTTTCAGCCGACACAATGGAGAATCAATGACATAGCTAAAGGGAGACAAATGACTATCGGAACACGGCGAAGGCGGAGCTGGGCGCGAGGAGGAGTCTTGGGAGATTGAAATATACATCGGGAATAGATCATTGAGGGATAAAATAGCAAAACATTGGGAAAAGAACAGATAGCGATAAGCGTGGCGATCAACGGATTTATACCGGGTATCAATTCGCCTAATGGTTGATGGAACGTTTGGGCTTTGCGACTCGGTCGATTCGTATGCGATTCTTTATTGTTCGAGTAAAACCGTAAACGAACCTTTTTCTACGTAAATAAAGCTTCAATCGTGGTGTAAAAGTCATTTCATGATTTCAACGTTTAACTACAAATATTTAAGTTTTACGTAATAAATCGTTCAATTTAAAATCACATTTGGTGGAGGTGCCGGGTCCGTGTTAAGTAAAATAATACTAACAAAAATTATTAAAATTTACAAAATCACAATATCGGATAAAATTGTATACGAATTGATTTGTTAGGTTGGTGATAATATCAATGAGAATGAGGTTCTTAATTTTTCTTGCAGCCATTGGCACTTGGCAAACCTTGTCATGAGTAAGGTTATGTATGTGTTTTGTTGATGTATATATACCTAATTGCCTACTGTATAATGTTGTACTATATACTAGGAAAACGCTAAAGTCCCGCCGCGTTGATGGATGAGCGTTTTTTTTTTGCGTTTTGTGCGTTTGTTTGCATTTTTTCCTTTGCAAGTGCTTTTTGAATGCATTGTGGAGGTGATTGTTGTCAAGTTTCTATTCTTATTTGTTAATTGGTATTATAAACTTCAAAAACTCATATTAAAACCTTTATTTCTGTAGATTCTGACTAATTTTTTCAACTTTTTCTTTCAAAAGGTACTACATCACCATAACCTTAATGTCCATGTGAAATCTGAACGTTGTAGCCCTACCCGTTTGGTCAGAATCGGCCCAAATGTGACGAAAATATCGCACTAAAAATTGAAAAACTAATATTAAAACCTTTATTTCTATAGATTCTAGCTAACTTTTTCAACTTTTTCTTTCAAAAGGTACTACATCACCATAATCTTAATGTCCATGTGAAATATGAACGTTCTAGCCCCACCAGTTTGGTCAGAATCGGCCCAAATGTCACGAAAATATCGCACTAAAAATCGAAAAAAATCGTAAAAGTACGATATTATGAGAAATATTTCTTCGATTGTACCAAAAACAATACACCTCTAAGTTCAGAGAAAACGAAGGTCCGGTCAAATTTTCATCAAGATCGCGTATGCCGTTTGCCCGGAATCGAGCGAACAAACAGACGGAAAAACAAAAAAAAAAAAAAAAAAAAAAAAAAAAAAAAAAAAAAAAAAACCCGAGCTAAATTTTTTGGGGGTCAGTGAAATTGAAGTCTTCGCTTCCGCTCGCTACGCTCGCTCGCTCATCCAATTATTACTAATATTTTTATTAAATAACCACAAAATTTGTTAGTAGTAGGGCCTACGTCCCCATTTAAGAATGTTGTCAATTAAATACATTTTTATCATAACCAAAGCCATTTTGAAAATATTTTGAGTTGTTTATATAAGCCCATAGCAACCAACTGAGTGGTTCCACTCAAGGATACTATTATACTCGTTTGTTCCACTTATCAGTGATTAGTTTATACTGAAAGACCGAGCCTAAAGCTAGACGTTTCAATATTTAATTCAATATTTTTTTTAATCAAAGGACAAAATCAATGTGTGTGATCATTGTTGCATTTTATTGTCTTTGTTCATTTTGATTATGTCTTGTCATTGAATTCAAGACATCTTGAACGAAACACTGAACCGTCTAAATTAGTCTTTAAGTGTCAATACTTGCAGGACAATTAAACATCCTCACTCTATTATTAATGTTTTCACCAATCTTACAAACCAATTTGTTGATATTGTAATTCATTTTTGATCGTATTATTGGATGAGCGAAGCGAAGACTTCAATTTCACTGACCCCCCAAAAAATTTTGCTCGGGTGTTTTTTTTCTTCTTTTTTTCTGTTTGTTCGCTCTCTACCGGGCAAACGGCATATGCGATCTTGATGAAAATTGGAGGGGACCTTCGAAATCTCTGAACTTAGAGGTGTATTGTTTTTTGGTACAATCGAAGAAATATTTCTCATGAATATCGTACTTTTACGATTTTTTTCGATTTTTGGTGCGATATTTTCGTGCCATTTGGGCCGATTTTGACCAAACGGGTGGGGCTACAATGTTCATATTATACATACATTAAGGTTATGGTGATGTAGTAAGTTTTTAAAGAAAAAGTTGAAAAAATTAGCCAGAATCCATAGAAATAAAGCTTTTAATTTAAGTTTTTACGGTAAATAATAACAATTGACAAGTAACAATAGAAACATGACAACAATCACCTACAATGCGTAGGCAGCAAAGTAAAACACTTGCAAAAGTAAAGATATCCTACGCAAACTAAAAACTTAAAAAAAAGCTCATCCATCAACGCGACTAAAAAAAGCGTTTGCGAAGTTTCCTAGTCAAAATAACACAGACCCGGCGCCTCCACCAAATGTGATTTACAATTGATCGATTTATTGCGTAAAAGGTAAATGTTTGTTTGTCGAACTTTAAAATAAAGTTTAATATTTTATTAAATAATCATAAATGAAATATAAGTGACCGCAAGCCCAATATCAGTAGATCGGTCCGAGGGCGATACAACAGCCTTAAACTTATTTTCCCCACCTATTTGTGTTGTTTTTTATTTTATTTTTTATAATCAATAAGTGACGGGAATCGTCGTTCTTTTTGCAGGGGGTGATCCCCGCGAAAAGATGGACAACAGTTTCGTGGGCTTCTCCTACAATTCAGCATCTCTCGAATCAAACCATCCAGCACACCACCTCCACAACAACCACCACCACCAAGCCATGTTCCTACACCACCAGCCGTCCCTAGGTCTAAACCCCATAGACAGACTCTACTCGATGCAGACGTCGTACTTCTGTGGCGAAGAAGCGGCTCTGGTTGACCAATAGCAAAAGTGAAGTGACGTCACTTATACTGTTTTTAATCCTTCATCCACGAATTGGACTCAGAAGACAACCAATAATCCTACATGGTGCTGATATCATTGAGTATGTAACAGTTATGTAGAAACCCTACGCTATCGGCTGTTTGTATGTCTTGTTGCACCGCCCAATCTACAATATTGATCGACTATGGTATAGATATGCCACAATGTGTTGATCTGTGTGTATGCGATTTATAGTTTTCGCCAAGGTACTATAGAGCATGTTTTTCGGCGTTATTGTACAGCAGGATTACATTACTACTTAAATGTGACGAAAGCGAAGAGAAAAGCATAAAGTCTACTGAATATAACTAAATCAAAATAAAAACATCGGGTATTGAATTGAATGGTCACGAAAGTATCGCTGGACCCAGCTTATACCTATAGGCTTGGATCGATATTTTCAGCGTAAATAATAGAAGAACAAGCTTTACCAACCCCCATTCTTGGCCATTGCCGAAGCACTAAACATGCTAATTGTCAATTTGAGAAATACACGACAGACTTTACATTTTCAAGACAATTGAAAGAAATTTCAGCACTCCATCAACGTGGCGAAAATTGTTCTGCTTCGACATAAATAGCAGGTCTAGCTAAGTAGCAGTCGTTTGGCAGGATAAAGCGGCAGACAAATAAAAATGGCGTTGGGTTTCTAGGATTTTCTACTAGACACTGCACTATAATCAATGTTGATAGACTTCACATTCCGACATTTTTGCATCTTGGGGTACCTTCGGCAAAAAGGTTAAGTTTCAGTAAGTAATACGTGAAAATCCGCTTGATGGATGGCGCTACACTAAGCTCGCAAAGTCTTTAATCTACAAGTTTACACCTCAATGAAAGATCTATTGTGTTAGTTAAACCCCACACAACAAATAATTCATTTTGACACTATCATTCAGCACAGTTCTACTTAATTCCTGGAGAAAGATTGCTTTTAAATCAGAATTGGCCTAGACAACCTCAAGAACCAGTAAGCCAATAGCAACATTTGAGAGATGGCTTCCCCAAATTCAGACACACGGGAGAAAGGGGATTTGTAGGAATTACTATTGTGAGAGACAGGTCAACAAAAGTAGTTTGACTGGAACTCAAACCCTCAACTTCAACCACGTAGTGTACTCTATTATCTGTGCTTCAACTGTCTTTCTCTACACAGTTGTGTACAACTGCACAACAATCGCTATGTTTTACTGGACTAACTATTTAGAAATTAAATGACGAATTATGTTTACTATATTTTGTTTGATTTATTTATTTTATTTGTTTCTTTAGGGTTTCTTTGAAGCTTATCATTACATAGATTGTGTAGAATATTACATTAATGCTTAATGACACACAACCTTCTCAGTGAACACATAAGACGACGAGGATTTTTTTTTAAAGTGTGCTTTGAATGTGTAATATATATGAAGGTATGTATGTAAAATGTAAATAGATGTTTATTGCGAATTAATTTTACTGTTTATCTGCTGTGAATTATGAGCAGCAAAAAGTGTCTAAAAATTTGGACTGATGTCAAAAATTATTCCACTAAAGCATATCAAGGGCAATATGTTTGTGTAATATCATTGTTTTGGAACTGATATAGAAATAAAACATCTTATTTATTTTATTGTGAAACAAGGTAATTATGCCACGGTGTTGTGAATGCCAACTAGTCAATACAGTTACCCATTGTCCTAATAATAAAGGAGCGAGTCTCGTTAAAGTTTCACATGCCAATAACTGTACATATTTTGTATAAACTAGACAATGATGTGCGCTTTCACTCAATATCTCGCATATGTACAAAATGTTCAATAAATATTTTTTCAACATTATCAAAATAATATATTAAAGAGGTGTTGTACTAAAAATTATGTTGAAGGTTTTTGCTTTTAAATATGTTACTATTGCTCACTAACATATTATATTTGGCGTAATTTTGAAACATCTGTAACTATAAAAATGCACGCTCTCACAGCAGTTGTATTTCACTGTCTGCGAAAACAGGTCTTCAATAATTGGTTTGCTTCATGAAATTTTGTACACAATTTCTCTACAAACAATGTTATATTTGAAATTCTGCCAAAATCCATTCCTACACCTACTGTGAGCTTCTGTTGTAAATAAATCCGGAGGAATATAAACGACCTGATTACATCCAGTTCTGTATCACGATGTCTCTGTGTTTTCCTTTAACCAGATTTGCATGCAAAGTTGCACTGGTGTTATTGGAGTTACGTCTTAATCCCGATGCAAATCCGGCTGACTTATCCTGTAGTCATGATCTTAAGGTATTCCCTACTCGACTTTGTACGCGTATAGGAATCTTCTACAAAGCATCCAGCAATAGTGTCTTGCCATTGCTCGACATTCCAAAGACACCAAATGTTTAGCTGTAACATGAGGACGAATAATTGTGAAACAAACTGGAGAGATGAAACAGATCGAAATGCTCAAACTTCGCTCGGTTGACTTGCATCCTCAGCATTGTAACGTCTTGGAAAATATCCCCCCTTGTACCACCCTACCCTTTGCATCTGTAACCCTTGTTGGAATCCTCTGATCTCTCTTCGTCGTTCTTGAAGTGCTTTGTCTCTTCCTCACTTGAATGATTTTAACCTTAACGTTTTAACAGCACGTCGTAGAAATGTGGTTGCTTCTAACGTTTGGCTGCTTCTCGTATGCGCTCGCGAGAATACGCCAGACAATAAGTTTCGCGTGAAAACCCTAACGTGGAGCTGCGGTTAGAGAAGGTTTGGCGAATAATTCTATCTGGTTAAAGTCGGAGATGTGATGAACAAGGAGGAGGAAATAAAATTAAATGAAGTTGAAACGAGAGGAAACGAGAACAAGTTCTAATATTACTAGACGAGGAATAAACAAAACTTTGACGTAAGACAAAGTTGTTTCTTGTTTGTAATTTATTCATTTCGTGCAGATAGCTTAGACAAATGGAAACATATATTCAGGAAGTCTATTGAACATTGATGTACAATATTACGTCTACAAGTTGATTAAAACAACAACAAAAAAACAGAGGACCTAAATATGTAAAAAATAAAATGAAACAAGTTACGAATATATTCATTTTATGTGACATGGCGCTATATGTTATACGTTTTGATTAAATTTTAAAAGTAGAAAACCACATTTTTAGTTTTACTTCCCAATCACACATAATATTCCAAATTAATTAAAACTGAATCTTTAAACAAATACATAATATAGGTATAAGATGACATATAAAATATAATTAAACATAACACTAATATATATTATTTATTACAATTCAGAAGTTAAAAAATCCATCTCGACTGGGGTGAACTTTTTAACTTCTGAATTGTATTTTTAGACGAGTGAGCGAAGCGAATGAGGATTTTTTAACGCTACTCGATCGGGCCTTGTCGTGATTAATTCTGTTTGTCTGTTTGTCCGTTTGTCCGGGCTCATACGGCCAAACGGCCAAATAGATCTAGCAGAAATTTTAAACAGACATCCCCGACCAGGTAACTTAGAACTGCTAACAAAATGAGCGCAATCCGTTTCGATTTAAACCCTCAAGAAATAATAAATTGAAAAATATGCTTGAAATGTGTAGGTTTCATTTTCTCAACAATGCTTTTTATTGAAGAAGTCATTTTTATCAAATAATTTTTGGTAGACCGTGATTACATGCATAGCAGTGATCAAGGTATATCGAATATGGAACGACCAAGGTTCCCCTAAATTCTGCTGGTTCATTGAGTAAACCTTGCAATCTTTACTCGTATTTCGTACTGGCTGGCTATGTTTTCCATAGTATTGTATGCATTTCAAAACATGTTTTATAATTTTTTAAATACAATCCAGAAATAAAAAAATCTTTTCCGACCGGGGGTTTGAACCCAGGTCTCCCACATTTTGGGTATAATGGCGCCTTAGCCAACTAGACTATAGGGAAACACCAAATTCGTTGTTAGACGAGTGAGCTAGTCATGTGTTGAGTACCCGGGAACATTTGCATTTAAAATTGATAATTATATTGGTATAAATAATAGGGGTTTTAAGTGTAGTTGGTATAAGGGCGCATCAACTGTAAGGCCATAATGCTCCACTCTAGCCTATGATAGGCTAGGCTAAGGTATGGGGAAGAAAAGGAATGTTATACCGGGTACTCAACACATGGCTCACTCACTCGTCTAACAACGACTTTGGCGTTTCCCTAGTATATTAACAATTCCAACTACGAGAGTGTTTCACGACTAACCAAATCTAGAAACAAGTAGATATATTTCATTCTGTCTCACTACTGAAACAGTATTCACTCTACTACTAACGCAAATTGATATTTTATTATTTAAATGTGTGTGAATTAATTTCTTATGCCATTGTATTATGCTTCACTTCCATTTTTAAAACCCAATATTCATTTTAGAAATCATATTCTAAAGCACTGAAGGTTTTTAAATTCGCATTATATTACAAGTGTAAAGAATATGACACAGATCACCAAGAAGGGGACAAGCAATTTGCCTTTGTTCCAGCCAATAACAACGTGAACAATGGGTCTGTGCAGACAGCGCATATTTGTGCCATGACTGATTCGAAGAACCTTGCATTTGCGTCCCTGCCTCCCCTCCCTCCGTGCTATGCAGGTGTTTGTGGATAAAGAGACAACAGGGTGCAAATATCAACACCCCTGTAACAAGGCTCAAACAGACAACTCCCCCCCAACGAATCGAATCACGCGCCTCAGTAATTCTCAACAATACAACACCATAATGATAAAATTTATGCCTAGCCGCAGCCGTGGATCAAAGCATTTACTCCTGTTCTGTTGGCTTGATGTTCAGTAGCTCAAATTGGTTGCATTACCGTGAAATATTTCGTTTTAAAAATTATAACTTTGTATTTTATCGAATCAACATTCAAAAGTCCCTTCAAATAACAAAAATGTACTTTGCAAAGTATAGAGTGATCAAATATAAAACTGCATTATTAGTTTCGCTCTACACATTCCCCAATTGCAATGACGTATTTTTTAGCAGATAACAGCACAATTTTGTTTAATTTTTAATGACTACTTGTCACACTGATTATGTGGCATGATGCAGTTTGTGTATCTTTATTTCACAGCAAGAATGCAATTTATTGACGATGACCTGTATTTTTATTTCCAATAGAATATGTGTAGCACTTACAAGCTTCTCTCTTAGAAACGCTCTGCGAGACTACGCATTTAATACTTAGGTACCCTTATAGCGTTGTTGTCTATTTTATTTTTTTACATTTACTTATTGGTGTATTACTACATTATTATTGCAATTCCTTCATCGTGTATATAAACGATACCCAGTGCTTGTAAACAGTAAGTATCACTTCGAAAGTCGAAAGAAGAAATGATGAGTTTAATTAATTGGTTGAATTTTTTCTGGTTGTAGCTACATATAGAGAAAGGTACAACAAATATAATAACTAACTTAAAATACTAATATTTAGACTGGTAAATTAATTAAATTACCTTATTAAACGTAATTTTGAACAAGTTGTTGATCAGTTTTGCTCTAAGGAAGGGACGTAGGTGAAGTAGAGGGTGATCCCGTACGATGTACGATTATTTCTTATTATTATTTCTTCTTCTTCTTCTTCTTCTTCTTCTTCTTCTTCTTCTTCTTCTTCTTCTTCTTCTTCTTCTTCTTCTTCTTTTATTATTATTATTATTATTATTATTATTATTATTATTATTATTATTATTATTATTATTTGTTGTTGTTGTCGGGTCAGCAGATACATAGATCCGTTCGAGCTTCACAACTTTATCTACACTCTAAATCAACGTCTACTTTTAAAACAGTATTTGGTTAAATAAATTTGTTATTGACTTCGTAATGATATAATAATTAGTGTGCAGAAGTTTTACTGGGACCGGCTCAATCACACGCTTGCACCCTAGGGGCGCACCCACCCCGATAGTCTTTCTTTTAACCCTGCGGTGAACGAACTTCACAATACGATTTTAACTGTTGTTAACGATTCCTAGAACGTCGAGACTAGAGCGTGAGCTCGAGAGTTGAAATAGCTCTACATCGGTGAGCTAGTTTTTTTTTCACTATAAGTATTAATAATTGATATGATATTATTACCAAACCAACAATACAAGAACGGGTTAAATGTTCATGGGTATAGTCGGGCATGTTGCCTCCAAGCATGCTTAGCACAGTCATCTGAGCTACATTGTGTTACAAAAATGTCGTATTTAAAACATTAATTATTTCAATTGTGTGTTGTCAATTGCAACGGGACCGTGACTAAGCTTCTTCGTATATAATCCATTTTTTCATTTCCACCACCTTTCACACCTCTCTGGTCTCGTTCGGTAGGCACTAAGTCACTATCCGGGGAGCGTATTGAGTCTTTCAGGTTCTTGTTATCTTGACTAAGGGGGAAGGTAGAGATGAAGTCACTGGCTGTACATGTGATAGCAAGGGGTGCGCGTGAATATTGCCGCGACCGAGCGTTAAACCCAGGACGAGAGATGCCAAAACACGTGAGTGAACGCCGAGTGTGGTGCGTGTTAAGCAGGTTGTACTTCAGGTTGGTTGCCCTCTAACACTTAGTGCATTGAATAGAAACGAGCCTCGCATGGTTGGTTTTGCTGGGGAAAGTTCGAACCTATTTTTGACAACGAGAAAGCATTACCTGAACCATGTCTTGAAAAAACTGATTTCAATTTATATAAGAACGGAAGACATTTTTCTCACCTGTGAACATCTGTTAATTCCCAAAAATAGTACGATTGTCACTAACGCAGCCCCCCCCCCCCGCATTTTATAATGTTGTTTAATAATGTTATAATGTGAGTTTAATGTTCAAAAACTCAAAAACACAGTTATAGTGAATTCTTGAATACATTATTATTTATTTTGTGCTTAGGTTTAATATGCACATTTTTTTAACAAAATGCTTTGTCTAATACACTTGTTATTCAAAAACCATATTTATATTATTGTGAGAGAGATTTAGTCACCCTTAGATAAAAAAATACTGAGTGAAGTGACGAATGTTGTTAAATTAATCATCATCACAGCCAGAACCGACATTGTTGACTCGAACGTTAAGCGCGCGAGTATGATTATGGAGGTCCTGGGTTCAAATCCCGTCGAGACCGACAACCATGTCTGAAGTTTTTATGCGAGGTTTTACTCAGTCGTTAATCTAAATGCGAGTGATCGAGTCCTCTTAAACACCCCTCGGAGATCTCTTCATAATTGTCCTAACTCCAATACACATAGTTTGACTCGTGAAGAGGGGCATGCATACCACAAAAATTATTATTATCATGCCCAGTATTTTTTCCGCGTCTCATTTAGCACCCAATATTATTCATAAAACAGCATGATTGTAGAAATGTACAAGTGAAAACATGACAGATTATGTTCTATCACTAGGAAAACGCTTAAGTCCCGCCGCGTTGTTGGATGAGCGTAATTGGTGCATTGAGCTGCCATTTGTTACGCGGATTTTCTGTTGTTCTGTGAAAAAATCATTACTTAGTCGAAGATTTTTTTTAATCAAATTAAATAAAATAAAAAAATAAACTTAATTTTTTTAACTATGAAAACGCTTTAGTCCCGCCGCATTGATGGATGAGCTTTTTTGTTCGTTTTTAGTTGTTTGTAGGACCACTTTTCCTTTGCAAGTGCTTTTTGAATGCATTGTAGGTGATTGTTGTCAAGTTTCTATTGTTACTTGTTAATTGTTATTATAAACCTCAAAAAAACTCATATTAAAACCTTTATTTATATGGATTCTGGCTAACTTATTAATTTTTTTCTTTCAAAAGGCAATACATCACCATTACCTTAATGTTCGTGTGATATATGAACGTTGTAGCCCCACCCGTTTGGTCAGAATCGGCCCAAATGTCACGAAAATATCGCACTAAAAATGGGAAAAAATCGTAAAAGTACAATATTCATGAGAAATATTTCTTAGATTGTACCAAAAAACGTGGCAGGTCTAAGTTCAAAGATTTCAAAGGTCCTCAGAAAATTTTATTGCAATTGGAGTATTGGTTTAGCCGGAATAGTGTTAACAAACACTCAGAAATACAAACAGAAAAAACAAGAAAAACGAAAAAAAATCGTAAAATTGCGATTTGTATGAGAAATAATTTTTCGATTGCGCTCAAAAAGGTGGCATTTCTAAGTTTAAAGATTTCAAAGGTCTCCAGAAAATTTCATCGCAATTGGAGTATTGGTTTAGCCGGAATCGTGTTAACAAACACACAAAAATAAAAACAAAAACAAAAAAGAAAATCGAAATAAATCGTAAAATTGCGATTTTCAAGAGAAATAATTTTTTGATCGATTTTTCGTACGGTGCAGTTCTAAGTTCAAAGATTTCGAAGGTCTCCTGAAAATTTCATCGCAATTGGAGTATCGGTTTAGCCGGAATCGTGTTAACAAACACACAAAAATACAAACAAAAACAAAAAAGAAAATCAAAATAAATCGTAAAATTGCGATTTTCAAGAGAAATAATTTTTTGATCGATTTTTCGTACGGTGCAGTTCTAAGTTCAGAGATTTCGAAGGTCTATATAAAATTTCATCGCAATCGGAGTATCGGTTTAGCCGGAATCGTGTTCACAGACACACAAAAATACAAAAAAAAGAAAGAAAAAAAAACATTCCGGATTTTTTTCTCCAGTGTAGTGAAATGGAATCTTCGCTTCGCTCATCCAAAAACTAATCCTTATAACAGGTCAAAAGGTGTCTGGACAATGGAGATCGGTACCGATGCATGGCTTACCCAACCTACTAATTTGTGAAGCTGATATCCCCTGGTCGAATGACAAACAATGTCGCCGGCCGAAAGACAACAGAGACTCTCGTGTTATTGGAACCAGTCCAGCCGTAATGGATCTAGGGGACGTTGAAAGTATCGTTTTAACAAGGGGTGGCTCAGATTGTAAAGTAGATGTCACCAACAACGTAAACTAGATTAAGGTAATCACCTTGGTAATTAAGGGGGGTTGGGGGTAATCCAACTTGAACAAAACCATATTGACAGCTGAGGGTTGGTCTTTATTATCGTTGCCGAGTTTACATTGTTCAGATTGTTTTATTATGGCCTGAATATCCCCCTTGTTATTTATTCAAGTCTGCATGTGTACTAGGTACTAAATCAATAGTCGAAGCTTGAAGCTAGCAGAAAGATGAACAATTAGATGTTCAGAAATAGGCCAATAAATTAGAGAATTACCAAAGCAGTGTTTCATTATGAAAGTAATTACTTAAAGAATTATTTTGGCGGGTCATTTTGCGTAATGAAATGACGCGACAAAATAATTTTAATTGTAATATTCCTTACCGCGAAAGCCTTCGTTTTGAAAATAATTACTATTATCAGTTTCTTGTTCGATTAATATTTCTTTTGGGTTGGGTTTTGTTAATATGCTACACAAATCATTCTTGTGGTCGGACGTTCACCAATATTATCACACATTTAAGAAATGTCCCTTTACGTTACCCCGATGCATTTTCTTGTACAATTGGGCGTTGGTCCGGAGTCTGTGGAATCATGGACTTTGTGCCACCTCTTCTATCATCAATCATACATAGTTTAAAAAATGAATGTATGTAGGTATGTTTGTCCTTTATGCATTACTACACCATTCTACCGATCTCCATGAAACTTGGCACATATATGTATTTTTTCACGGGGAAAGGTTTCTATGCTATCCATTTTGTTGTAACTCCTCCACGTGGTGATCGGTGCCTGCAAAGAAGACTCACAAATGAATTGACTTCGACACCGTTGGACATATCACCATGAAAGTTGACACATAAACGTATTTTTATGGAGAAGTACACTCCCGCGAAGGGTTCTGGCATACGTCGCAGCAACACGCGACAGGTAAGCTAGTAGTATATAAGCACAACAAAAATATGTATCCCTAACGTAACCAATAAACAAATCTATGTTAAATTAATAGAGTAAGTAAATAATGCTAAAATATTGAATATTTTCAGGGTTAAAATTGAATATTTTCAGGGTTAATTTGGTGACAGGGGGAAAACGTAAAGGAAATATAAACAAATACACTAAAGTAAAATGTAAAGACTGTTAAAAATATGAGAGGATGATTAGAAACTGATAAACCTTGGGTTTTGGCAACATTTATTAATCGATATAATCTAAATTCACAGCGAAACATTTATATCGTTGTCCTCACACGTTTATTATAATCCTTTGTTTTTTTTATTCACCATCAGACAAAAGAATCCCATGAAACCCATTATTGCACAGGTGCGATTATTCCCCGCGTCCTACTAGAAATGTATCACCGATACGAGCTGCGTATTGAGTCGCGCGGGTGGCTGGAATTGCGTCTGCAATGCCCACGAGGGTATTGCCAACACTTGTGTACTCAATTTATCGTACTCTGCGATATTTTTATACGTTACCTCCCGATATGAGCAATAAGTTCTGTTCGGGATAACGAGAAATAGGTAGTAGGGTGCTGACCGCAACTGACCGCTACATTCGTTCTAGTGGCAATACTTTTCTATCGCATCAGATTGCTATTTTTTCGAGGATTAATATGAAACAGGGGTACCTAGAATGGTGGGTGCAGAGCCAATGGTCGATCATCGACGTATGTTGTTCATATGCCCGCATGCAAAAAAAAACTTGTAAAAAGGCTGCCAAGCATTACTCAATCATAGGCATTGAGATCTAAATGAAATTCCAACCAAACTGATGTACCCTTTTTTTTCATTTTCGCACTATAAATTCACAAAATACGTAGCTTGAATAATTGAATTTGTAGCTACATTATTTTTATTGTAATGGATGTGGCAAATTTGCTCAGATGTTCCTACCACATGTATGTTATCTTTGGTGTCTTTGAAAGTTTATTTTTTTAAACAAAGAAAATAATAATTCTTCTCTGCAATTGCTGAATTTGTCTCCATTAACATCGTTGCCATTACTCTAAAATCAAACTAAATCCATTATCAAAATTATAAACTAAAACTTGATCAACGGCATAATTTGAAGAAAATGTATACAGTGTGACCAGGTTAGTTTTTTGTTGCATTCAAGTGTTTGTAAAAGGGGACTCAAACAAATATTCGGTTTAAGCTTTCGTGCTTAGCTATTTTTTAAACCTGTTACGGTACATAATTAAAATTAAATTTGTAAAGTGATAATTAATTAAACCTGTTACGGTTGGTAATGTATGCCCCTCTTCAGGCGAACTAGGAATGTTGCAGATAGGACAATTGTGAAGGGATGTCCGAGGGCTGTTTAAGAGGACTCAATCCCTTGCATTCGCATTAATGACCGAGGAAAACCTCGGGAAAAACCTTCAGTCAGGAATGCAGGTCATGATGGGATTCGAAACCGGGACCTCCCGAATCAGTGTCGAGCGTTTAGCGCTCGAGCCAACACTGTCGGTTAACACAATGTAGCACATTTACAGTGGACTCTTGCAGACATCAACCGAGTAGACTAGCACGTTATCGCTTGTACACACAATAACCAGCTGACTTGACCTTCGCATCATGAGGTGGTTGTGAGGGCTAACCTGAGACCGCAGTGAGTGACCTCGCCTCATATCGTGTCTGGCACTTGCCGAGTGAAGGTGCGATTATAGTGCGTGAGTAATCTCGCCGAGATGTCGACTAGGTGAATTTCGAGACGCGCGGGGCTGGACACAGTTGGCACTGAAACTATAGCGTAAGTCTGTCACATTATGATTAAGCTAGCGGGATTATAATAATGCATGACTATCCTTGAGGTCTAGCCCTAACGGAATATGAAGTAGGGCCTTATTATCAATAAACAGATGTTGGTAATAAAATATGCGTTAATATATAAAATTCCACACAAAATATTTTATAAAACTGTTGCACTTGCCGTACATTCTACACTACTGCTCGCCACACATGTAAAATAGCTAAGTTTAAACCTGTTGTCTTTAATAACAATGCCCTACACATAGCTGTGGCCTGGCTACCAACGCACGGTTTGCCACCCCTGGACCGGCGAATCTCATATCATAAAATGTTGTCACCACACACAAGTTATTATATAGCGGCCGTACGTTCCCAACAGTGGCCACCAGAACGTTCCTAGTTGCAACAATCTCATGGTCATGTCGTAGCTGATATTGTCTACAGATCGCAATAACACTATAGGTTATGCGGCATAGGGAATAACATTTTATATATATGTATATATATACATATATATATATATATAAAAAAAAAACACAGCATATTTATTGATCAGGCTGTCGCGGTGATAGGCCTATTATCTTTCGACGTTTCAAAGACCAAAATGTCTTCTTCATCAGACTCAATGGGTATCAACGGTATCAACACTTAAAAGTTTTGCTGTGCTTTATGCTATTGTAATATAACCATAATGAAATCGATTTTATATAATAATATATATATACGTTTACTACGTCAGGCAATGTATATTTCCGACATTTATAAAATAAATATCACGGATTCGATTCGTTTTTACACGGTATTTGCTATAGGGTGGCCATATTCATTGCGTTTAAACGGGTCTGGTTGACGATAAAGGGTTGAACATTGTTTTAGATCATTTTGCCAACGTATCCGGTTTAAATATTGTTATTTCAAACCCTACACTTTCAGCATGATCCCCTAAAACGAGTGGAGCCTGCCATAAACTTTTATTTGCGTTTATTTCTGGAATACATGTTATATCAAGTGATTTTTCTATAGCTCAAAATAGCATATTTATTTATTTCTGATTTTTTTTATGTTTTAGCTTTATTAATTTTTAGTACAAATTCAGAGTGGATGTTTTGTCTGTCTAAATCTATCAATAATTGACTGATAATTTAAATTTAAAAACGTATATTATTGAGGAAGAAAATTAATAAGAGAAGAAGATTTATTGATTATTTAAGGTAATACAGCAATTGATAAATAAAGCGATTACTAAATGCATTAACAAGCGAAAAAATTTATTAGTTGATAATATGAATTGTAAAGTATTGACTTTTACGGTATCATATAATGTTTGTGTATTTCATGCCTCACTAGATAATTTAAAACAAATCACAGTCAGAGCCTTGCTTATACATAGCATTCGTATTCAAATCAAAATCAAATCAAATAAAACATGTATAATTGTCAATTTTGTCTCGGTTATTACAACAAAATATCCGCATTGTGATGAGATCTTAGAACATTTTTAGAATCTGAGTTGGATGGTTAAGTATTTCCTTGCAGAGATGAACTGGGAAAACAATATCTTGAATGCGCTCTATCAAGCCAACAACTTTGACATAATGTGAGTTAATAATCTTTCATGGAATTTAAAAACGAGCTAAAAACAAAGAAATTTGTGTCTTTAGAAAGAATGCGCAGAGGAACAATGGCAAGAGGAATGGGGGTAGGGGGAGGGGGGCACTGCGAAGCTAATGAACAAAAAGATTCGAGTTCTATCAAAATATCAGAAAGAATGTCAAAGAAAAAATTGACATCTCATAAGAAAGCGGCTAATGAAGCAAGAATGGAATTTTGTTTACTTTTTCTACCTTATTAGTTATTATATTATTTTGCCTCTCTTGCCTCTTAAATATTTTCCCTGGTGGAAGATAACACGATGAAATTGCTTTACGTTGTTGCTTATTTTAAAAATTTCAATAGTGCTATTTATGTGAGCTGCATGAGATAGTTAAAATGAAATAATGTGTTTGAAACTTTCTAACAAACAAGGCTTAATTTTTTGTATCATTCATTAATTGACTCCACAGTTACATAACTTAAGATTACTACCTTGTTTAGAACTGATTGTTATAATTTGACTAAATTATACCAGTATACATTTATAATTTTCCAAACATATTTTTGGTTCCGTACAAGGTAACAGAATGTTTTAATTTTTGTTTCGATATGATAATATGTATAGTTACTTTTATCGCATACTTTACAACTTATTGGAATGCGAAAAGGGGGGGGGGGTCATTGCGTGTAGTGAAATTCGAGACAATTGCCACATTTGCACAACCTCAGTTCGATACGATTAGATATTTGAACTCACATCCCTTGTCACCTATGTGCAGTCCATGGTAACCTGCAACATAACCGTATAAGCCACTGTGTTTTGCTATTATTTCAATCAGTTTGTTAAAATTACATCAAACCACTTTTTTGTAATTTTATAACTTAATCGACATTATTTTTCCAGATATTTTACAACAGTTTTGTACTAGAAAATGGTGTTTATTGTCTTGGTGTGTATGTGTGGTTTTATCATTTATTTACCATGCCTCTCGCAAAAACCACAAACTGATAACTAAACATAGCCATTAAATACAATTTTGATTGAATGATTGAGTTAGGACTTTAATACAGTTGGGATTTAGGTCAGCGAAGCCTTTTCTTACATCCAACCTTTAAATATAATACAAATTGCTACGACAAATTGGTGAATGACAAATTACTACTCACTATAGTACTTCTAGTACTGTATACGCACCATGGATGAAAGTATCAAACAATATACCAGTTATAAATATAAATCATTGGACTTTTTCACTGTTAGCTAAAAAAATATTTTATTTTAATGTGATATTTACATTTTTTTACAGAAATCTTTATCAAAAAAAAATTTAAAAATTAAAAAAACCACAACAACCCGGACAAAAACATTTCACAAATTATTATAAAAATGGCTGTGCATTAAACCAAATTCAACAAAAAGTTTATTATGAATAAAAAAAAAAAAACCAAAAAACAGAACATTAAATTGACAAGTTGGACAGGGTTTTTTGATGTATGAAATAAAGCTATTGATCTAGTGATGAAATTGATGGTCAGAACTTTTCCAAATGGCTGGTAATTAACACTAGGCACACTGATTGTATTGGCCACACATGAAATCAAACCCACTTCCTTAATTTCCGTGTTGTGGCATTAGACTCATGTGCAAGGATTGAAGCGTTTTCCCATTAATATGATGATGATTTCATAAAGATGTTTTTGCGAGTTTTGAAGTATCAATCTTTTGTGTTTTCACATTGTTCTTCAGACGCCTTCAATCCTTGCACATGAGTCTAATGCCCCCAACACGGAAAATTAAGGAAGCTGGTTTTTATTTCATGTGTGGCCAATACAATCAGTGTGCCTAGTGTTTTAAATTTTCCAGCCCTTTGAAAATTTTCTGGGCCATCAATTTCATCCTAGATCAATAGCTTTATTTCATACATCAATAACTGTCCAACTTGTCAATTTAATGTTCTGTTTTTTTTGGTTTTTATTTTTATTCATAATAAACTTTTTTGTTGATAATTTGGTATTAATGCACAGCCATATTTATAATAATTTGTGAAATGTTTTTTGTCCTGTCTGTTGTGGTTTTTAAATTGTTAATTTTGTTTGATAAAGATTTCTGTAAAGAAATCGAAATATCACATTAAATAAATATTTTGTTAACTAACAGTGAAAAAGTCCAATGATTTATATTTATAACGTTACTACCTGTTATATAGTTTCATTTTTTTTTTTAATATACCAGTTGTTTTAGTGTGTTTTACCCTTCGTCAACGTCCCAAAGTGTTAAAATACAAATACCAAATAAAAAATTGTTAGGAACTGGAATTTATGACATAATTAGCATTTTCTAAATTCAGTACGTATCCATCCAACAACATCGGCTAAGCATACCAAAGATAGAACACACGTAGTTTATGAAAGACCATACACATTAATTAACACATTAATTTAATTAATTAAATAAACTATAAATTGCGTGTACAAGAAAATCTTTTATAAATGCTATCAATATTCGTTCTCCTGTATCCGATTGTACTCTTATAACAAGGAGTTTGCAGGTAGAGGTTCTTGTACTAAACTGCTCGAGTTTTCGGATCGGGTAGTGTAGGCGTAACTGGCGTTATAATGGTACATGTAAAAATGAATATTGAATTTTAGTTGTGAAGAATCTAAGAATCTTAGATTTGGATTTCTCCCAATTCATTTGACGTTTTATACCAAAGTTATAAATTAAAATTTTCCGGACCGGCACCTCCACCATTCTCTAAAAAAAAATAGTTCCCGACAATCGGGTACCCTGATTTTATTATCTAATAGGCCCCAAAGTACCCGACCGACCTGAAATTTATGAAACCCTAACACTATTACTTATTTGATGGAAGAAATAATTTGAAATATATTTTAATGTACGAGTTTAAAGTTTCGGTTCTGATTATTAATTTTAGGGATTTTATTGGGCTTAACTGAGTTTCTATTTGTAATTGAATTGAGTGAGTGAACTACAAGACATTATGAATTTAACAATTAAGTTAAACCCTTAACACTGGGTGATACCACTTTTCTTATTACAATAGTGCAGACAAATCCTGTGATTATTTCAGCCCTAGTCAGAAAATAATAGTTTAAAGAAAAAAATCGATTTTGGAATCCATTATATCATTTAAATTCTCAAACTTACAATAGGTATCCTCTGTGATTGTGTTCATATGAGATATAACAACAATATTCTCATATAAGATACAAACCCAAATGGTCTAAATAAAATAAATAAATAATAAATACATTTTATTTAGAGTCTACCCACTCAGTTATATAACTGATTTTCAGTAGGGGACTTTAAATCAAAGCGACCAAGCCAACCCTGCAGGCCCCGACGCAATCGACGAGTGAGCGATAACCAACCAAAGATCGATATTTTTAATAGGAAATATAGCAATCAGTGGTATGGACAGTGCGAACACCCGCGAATCAACGCCAGAATCAACAAGGCCGATTCAGAACAACTCTGAAATTTATTATGTGCTTCGTTGCTAGGACGGCTCCAAAGTCACCGTTTACAAACTCCTAAGACAAGAACTGATGGACTTAAGTCCAAATCAGCAGTTAAAAAACTTCTGACTTTAGCGGGACCCTGGACCTTCTGCATTGGAAGCAGATACGCTAACCACAAGACCAACGAGCCACAATAGCCATCAAGTAGTAGTTGTAGTAGTGTTCTTTATTCATCAGCACAAGTTGCTATTTTCACAGGGAAAATGTTCATCCTCGTCTGTTGCAACGTACTTGCATCTATTATTTATTTTTCAAATTTTGTTTTTATGGACCTAATAGTATGAATATTACAATCATAATGTTCTCGTTAAATAGTTGAACACACTTCAATCGTTCATAATAAATCGTTTAGCAAAACGGGGGCAAATAAAATAAGTCAAATTTGAAAAATATGTGTACGGAAATATTAACTTTCTTCATTTCAAAATTAGGTTCGCGACGAAGATGTGTATATTTTAAAGGCGCGACCCCATACTGCAACCCATAGGGAGTCCCCTATTATCAACATGCAAGACAATAATCGTGTACGCCGCCCCTTCCCACGCAGGAATGAGGCTGTTACCGTACAGACGATATAACCAGACGACATCGTTGTTCCCCTTCTAACTCCATTCATTCACCCTCACCTGTTTATCAAGGATAATAAAGCCTCATGGTTGGTGACATATTTTCTCGATGACGGTCTTAACCCCGGCAAAGTTTCACGTCTAGGTTTTAAGTGTCAGCCATCATTCTGAGCGGAGGAACACGAGAAGGAATAAGGTACACTCGGGTACACAAGAGATGGAACACCTTCTTGACGAGGCACACTCTGTACTCAAGCTCCTTGTCTTGACGGTTTTTAAGTTTAATTTAATTCAAGCTAACTAAAAAGACTACTTTCGTAATTTTGTGTAGGGAATGTAGTTCTAGCGTTGAAGATTTGGAAAATGAAATATCTCATAGCACAACATGATTATCTTACCGTATCGAATTATGTTGTTTATAAAATATACCTACCACTACATCAAAAAAGGCTATGTTTTGCTGCCAAAAAAGGCTTTTGTAGCCTTCAACATTTAACGTAGTACAAATAAAAACATAAATATTTGAATGACAGTGATACTCTTCCATATGATTAAAACTAAAACAACATGTAAGGTTTCTACATTTTAGGATATAATATATTAGTTGGGTTATATGAGATTTTTGCACTTTCTAATGTGTTAACAAATTGAAAGTTTCCTGGATAAACCTAAGTCTAATGTGTTTTAAAAGTTGTTGAAAAGTGCCACGCATTGCACTTTTATGAAATAGGTAAATGTTAAAAGTAAAAGTTTGTAATACACTGAATTGTAAACTAATAATAATTACCATAAATAACTATCTTAATTTTGATTGGGCATTACAACTAAAAGATTTACAGATTTTTGACTGTATTAATTTGTTTAAGCATGTTCGACATATTAAAGTCCGTCATTAGAATTTTATTGTTGATTGCTAAGAAAGATTGAAGTTTATACGATCGCAATTTAATTTCACTAGTGTGTTGTCACTTGTAATGGAAAAAAATATCCCTTACTCATTTAGTTGCAGAATATTAACACCTTTGAATGAACCTGGTATAAATGTCAAGAAAAATGTCATAGTTATTTGTAGGACTGATTTTAAACGCATCGCTAATCATTCTTTGACATTAGATACAAAACATCACACTTGATAATTCCATAGAGTCACACACGAGCCCAGCATGAGGTAATGAACCAAGGCGCGTCTTTTGTCTCCACACCTGTAGTATGGGGGATCCCTTGCATCCGTGGAATGTAGCATGGGGCGCATCGCGGGGGAGTCTCATATAATACAAGAGGGAACTGCTGTCATGTGACGCATGCGCGCTGCGACGAATTAAGGCCAGCACCCTCGTGTTTTTACTCGTGGAACATTCCACAGCAATGAGACTCACACAGTTCATCAAATTAGACAACTTGAAAACGATAAAGTGAAATTGGAATTACGTGACGCTGAATGCTGTATATATGTGCGACGCGCGGCGTTGCATGGAGGGGCTGATGTATCTAACGATGCTGTGACAAGTGGGAGGGGATACAATAAAGATTAACCAAAATAATTTACGAGGCTTTCAACTGTAGAAAGTTACAATCAGATTTTGGAATATTTCTTTATTTTTTAGCGTTGTTTTCATTTAATTATTTGACACTCAAGGAAGAACGGAAACTCATTTTTTTTTAAAATTGTTGGTTATTAAATAATAAGTTCACGGTTTTGTTATTTAATGGAATAATTTTGACGGAAATCGTAATACCTATTCAATATTATTATAATTATCTTACAAAATCATCACTAAATAATAACTAATCAAGATAACATTCTTTTACTTGCAATATAAATGTAAAATTGAGAGAATCAGAAAGAAAGCAAAAGCAAGTTTGTGTTCGAATACCAATCTAGGTAAAGATGTTATTGTTATTTAATTGTAGGTCACTTCTTATTAAGGATTTCTGCAAATTACAACAAAAAGAGTTTTATGGATATCATTCATCCTGACCAACATTTAAAATTTGAATTATGGTCGAATATGTATTATTCATCATCATCGCCTTCATTTACATATAATATAATACCCGGCACCCCACCAAAATTGAAAAAAATTCATTTTTCGTTCACCGTGATCGTATAATATGTATTATTAATTAATGCCTTCATCTACGTATTTAAATTGGAATTAAAAAACAATTGACATATTATTTGTTAGCTCGAGTAATGGAAAGTATAACTCAAACATTATACCCGGCACCTCCACCAAAATAGAAAAATTATATTTTTTTTCACCAACGATCAAATAAATGACATTAAATTTATTTTAATGCAAATTCTGAGTTACTACCATATACATGCTATATTGCGATGATATTCTAAAATATAAGTATGCAATAAGATATTATAACACCATAAAATAACTTATAAATAATTGTATTTCTTTCATTTGTTTTAGAGATAAAATCTGCCCTACTTTTGATTCGCGTAAAATTTCAGAGCATCAAACTCGTTCACTAGATCTCTTTGAAAACTTCCCGTTTCAAAACATTTTCCAAAACTTACGTTCGGCACATTTCCATCAGCGCCTTTACCATCCCCGTGCACGATAATTAATTAAGTTATAAAGTTTTGTAAAAAAAAACATTTCTCCAGCGTTTTTGAAACTGCAGTTAAGTTTCGAACGGTAATGTCTCTCATTCGTGTTGAATATCACAACTCTTCGCCGTAAAAAGAGATTTTCCTCCTCTGTTCTTCCTAAGTTCCGAATTTCACGACCAAGCTTGCCAGCTTCCAAGGATAATAATCCCGTGCACCCTTTAAGACTGTCGTAGCTTTTATGGTTATATCATCTCTGGAGCCATGCGTGATGGTAGGGAGGTAGTCTATTGCAGGTGGCAGTGCGGCGGGGGTTTAAAACAAGCCAGCCTGCCTGCTATAGAACACATCAGATGTGACGTCAGCTAGCTGAAGACGCCTCGTCGAACATTTCGAGAAGAAAATGTGAGAAAGCGAAGAAAAGAGGAACGTTTGCATTTTATGAATAGTTAACAAAGAGATGTGGCGGTGGAGGAGGGGAGGTAGAGGGGGGAAGGGGAATGAGGGGGGTGAAAAGTGTAAAGCAAGTAATTGCTCGTGGGAAAGATAATGAAGAAAAAAGGATTTGAGGTAAAAGTATTAACACAGGCTGTGCAGATGAGGATAACTAGGTTTCAAATTGAGATACAAAAATATTTCCGAAATCGGGGGATTTCTTCTTAAGCCGTTCTATAAACTCGTTCAAAGTTCATACCTGAAACTTGCCTGGTAGGTAATAATAAACAAAAACAAGTTGATTGACAAAATGTTATATATTTTATAATCCAAATTATCGACCTAATTCAAAGAATGGTATTCAAACGATTTAACTTATTAGTAACGACAGGTAAATACGATCTATTACTTGTTAGTTAATATATCGCGAAGAAACTGCACCTGTTAGCTAATTTATCTAATATTAATTGTTTTTTCTTTGTGTTACTTGGTGAAACTCGTTTATCTGTAATAAAGTCTCCAAATGAAAACCAGTTTTTTATTTATCGATTGGTGGAAGTAAATAATGTTTTCAAATTTGATTTGTATTCATTTGTGTTTTAAACTTCGTAATTAGATGACCATCATTGTCCCGAATAGCTTTGAAAGCATGCAACAATAGGAACTCATCTGATTCTAGCAATACTATTTAATTTAGACCCAAGGAAAGTGTGTTTCGTTTAAAAAGTTTTACAACGTCCGTAGAGAATGTATTCAAAATTGAATTTGTTTAATCAATTAAATAGCGATTGAGTTTATGTTGCTTGCTTGATCGTTTATGAGAATGTAGACCCATTTCCTCTGATTCTGATGCTTTGTTCTCCGTTCAATCAAAATACACGTTTTTTTAAACTTCTGGAGTTTATTTATTTATTTCATTGGTCAATTGGAGAGAGTTGGGTATGTTATGATTTTAATGTTAATGTCTCACAGTTAAAAGGTAATGCATTTTCACATTTTGGAGTAACGTTTAACAGTTTGTTATTTACATCAGTGTTATGTACACCGACGAACTAATATACCAACAAAGTGCTGAGTCGTATTTATATTATTTAATTATGTCGAGGTTTCGGAGGTTTCGAGGTTAAATTAATGAGGACTATTACCGTCGTTGCCAAAACCAACAACATTAGGCCTAACAAGCTACTATACATAAACGTTTCTTAAACGGTTTTTCACTAGTGTGCTGATTATTGTATCAAGGTGCAAAATACACATCCATTTGTAAAAAATCATATTTTTCCAAACAGGGAAATTGTGTCGAAATTCATAGGGGTATTAATCTTATCGAAAAGGTTTTTTTGGGCCCAAAAATATTGCATTTTAATAATCCAATAACCTGTTCTACTAGTTCCTTATTTATAATCGTATTCGATGGTGAAGAACCAATACCTTCTATCTGCCATTTTCTGCCAAAATTGTTGGTGTCTATGGACACAGAAAATTATTTCGAATTTTTTGGTGCTAAAAGTGCTTATCTAAAAATGCTTAAACATCTCCAAAGAGAAAAAGTACCCCTTCTCAATATTCCTATCTGCCACCGGGGCCAACTAGTTACTTTTTTTAAATCATTTTAATGCCTCCTGAAAAATTTTTGCTTTTTGGCAGATAAAAGGTACTGGTTCTTCACCATCGTATTGCTGTTTTCTTTTCATTACTGTTTTCAACTGTAATTGTTCTATGTAAAGGTTGAGCATTTGGGAATCAATTAACACTTATCGTTATCAATTATATTAGTATTGGTAAAAGCCACATGGATGTCAGAAATAAAAGTTTGTTCAAAATGCAACAAATAACTTAATCAAATAAATTTTTGACTCTGTCGTATAAAGTACATCATGAATACCGTTGAATTAAAACAACATTATAATAAAATACCATTGGCGATTCGAGTATAACCTGCTTATTTCATAAGACGTAATCATTTTTATCTGTGAGTTTAGATTATTATTATTCACATGAGAGTTGTTTGCAATTTTTCTAGTACATACTAATGAATATAATACCAGAAAAGTATTATTTATTACATTTTATTTATATTTGAAATTGGTATCCACATTTTGAACTTTTATTCTAGGATGAGAGCGTAAAAACCATAACGTTAATGTATTCTAATTATTTTACAATCTTTTGATTTAAATATAAATTTTTATTTTGTGAGAACCTGCTTTTTTTTTGTTTCCCAACTTGAAGTTTGCGACGCATTTATGCCGGTGCTCAGTATATGGGGGTGTAAGTGGGGTGGGGAGTTGGGGTTACAATCTAAATACGCTTTTAAATAATTGATAGGGCCCCATTTTGTTTTGTCACTCGCCCCGTCTGCGGCGTTATCAACAAAAAATATAAGCCGGGGGTCGAAGTAAGAAAAACAAGGGGCAACCCAGCAAGAGGGGCTGTGAAATCATGAAATTTAATATAAAAACATACCACCTTTAATAACCAGAATATATACAATGGTTTAGAACTCGTGAACAACAGATCCCCAATTCAAACATCAAAATTCAAAAGGTCTCATTCCTCCCCAAAACAAGTAGCATAATCCGCTTGGCTATATGAAAACCAACGTACCAAGTTAGCCAAATTACATAACATAATATACATTGGGTTATTTTTAAAACTTAAAAGACCCCCTAAAACACAGTTGGTAAATTATCCCAAAGTTTTTTCGGCACTCTCAACCCGGGGCCGGGGAACCACGTACAACTTCAGTATTCTTGTCCAACAATCGGCTCACTTGCCGGCCTACGCGAGGTATGAAAAATTCTTCAGAAAGTTTGTACAGTGATTTACTTACAGTTCGTCCGGTAAATATTAAACACTTTCCCAGAAGTCCTCAAGAGTCGGTTGCCCAAGGACCAATCCTCCGGGCTGGAAGAGGTCGGGGGGAGCGAGGGGTACACGGTGCACTGTCATATGGGGGGTCCGGGGTCTCCCAAGGCCCCCACTTGGTTGCAAAACAAATTAAAAGACTCCAACGCCCAAAACGTTCAGTCGAGGGGTATGGTTCCACGCGCACCATTCCACATTTCCCCAAAAGTTTCAGGTCTCACGATAAGGCTCAACCACTAAAAATGTTTTAAAAATCAAAAAACATGGCCTATCCTCATACGCGTCCACGGAGATCCACCCTAGAAAACACCCCTGCCCAAACAGTGACTCGCTACATTCACATTCCCCCCCTTTCCCAAACCGCTTTGATGCTTCACTAGGTACTTAAATATAGATAACAGTATTTTTATGGTATACTATGAAAAAAACAGTACAGAATACAACAGAATACGTCAAGTTACTTTAAAAGGTCAGAAAATTGATATGAATGGTTCAGGGGCGAGGATGAGAAGAGAGGGGAAAGAGAGATAAGGAAACGGTCGGGGTGGGGTGTGCATCTGGGCTTGCGCGGGGGGGCTGGTAATTGCTTTATTGTGATGAAAAGTGATTCATGGACTGTTACACTCCCCCCCCCCCCCTTCCTTGGGATTTTTTAGACCCTGTCTATCAAAGCTTCTTCAGCGTCATTAAAAATTTTTTTCAAATCTTTTATGTCCCATCGGCCTAGGGACTTTCCTCTCTCTTTTTTCTAATAAAACCCCGGTGATATTTTCTTACGTACAGTGAAGGTCCTACATATTTTGGGCAATTTTTGTTGTAAAATTGGGCTGCGTGGGATTGAGCAAAATTTTTACCCCAAATTTTCTCTCCTTCTCAATTTACGGCCTTCGACGTAGGTTTTTTAAAACCCTTTTTTTTATTTGTCTCATAGGTCTCTTCAGTGGGCCCCGTAACTCTTGGAAACGCTTCCGAGGGCCCCTTCAACCTTTTTGGTTACCTGATCTCTGAACCAAAAGTCAGTTCTATCGGGGTTCAAACCCCCCCCAAAAAATGTCTTCCAAAAATTGTACTTCCGTAAAAATTCGGAATTTGGCGTGAAGCCAGTCACTTCAGGGTTGGCGGTTTTAAAGAAAAACCTACTCGGCAAATGTTTATCCCATGGCATGGTTAGCATTCACATAACGGGGTATCATGGTTTTCTACTCATTCACTCTCTCGGTGGGTTTCTTGGGGGTGATAGTGTGGGTTGAAATGGCTCTTGATTCATACTTTTTTTGGATTTTTTGAACTCCTTACTATTACGTGTTCCGTTTCGCTGGGATATTGTGGTGCTCCATAATGAGGATTACTCTTTTTCAAGGTGTTTTCTCCGATTTCGCTGTTGCTTGACGTAAGGGAAAAATAAAGGAGAACTTCTAAAATGTCGGACACAAAAACAGATACGATTTTTTTTGGTCGATTTGGAAGGGCCCCATCAATCTGTCAAAATCATTTCCCAAATGCTTGTCAATCTAATCCCCTTTCCCCCATAAAAACCCCGGGTTTTTCTGTTCAACCTTATACTGCGCACAGGTTTGACCTTACGTACGTATTTTTTTGTACGGGTCCCATTTTGGCCAATATACTTTTGGATGCTCGTTCCAAAGTCTTAAAGCTTCCGAGGCCGCAGTGGCGGCATCAGGCATTCTTTTAATTCTTTTTCGTTTACCCTTTTTGGAAACAACTATTCTCCACGTACTCTTTTCGTGACATTCTCGACGATTGCCAGTATTTTTTAGAGTTGAATCGTCTACTCTCCAGGAGGAATTTCAGGGTTTTTCTTTACTTGAACAGCTCCCAGATACCCTTATTCGGTTTTTTTCAGAGACATGATTGGGTCAATTTCCTCTGGTGCGACCCACTGCTCTAAGGGCTCTGGCCAACTGTTTTTTCCTTTTCGGTGAACTATCTTAAAATCATATTGCTGCAATCGAAGGGCCCTCACCCAACCCTTCCCTGTGGGGTCCGTGGTTTGTAGCCTAAAAGGGGAAAAGGAGTCGGTTATTACCGTGAAAGTACTTCCTTCTAAATAGGGACCATTTCTCTATAGCCCATATTCGCCGGGGCACTCTTTCTCTGTGACCGTGAAGTTTCTTTCTGCTTTATGAGGAACGACTGTAATAGGCAATAACCTTTTTCCCCCTCTTCGAATTGCTGAGATAATAACTGCCATACCGGGGAGGATGCTTCGCCTGTACGATAAATGGCAGTTTAAAAATCGGGACAATGGGGTTTGGGCTGAACAAGAAATTCTTTGCAAAACAAAAGGCGCCTCTGCTTCGGAGGTCCCCCCATGTTACATTCTTCTTGTCAGTGCATTAACGGTGACATCGTAATGGCGTAGTTTGGAAAAAAAGGGACGGTACCTGACGTCTTCCCACAATCGTTTCACAGCCTTTATATTGGTAGAGCGGATAATTTACATGCTTCTACCCTTTTTGGGGTCGACATGTAGACCCGATTTTTACCCATATCCTAGGTACTTAATTCATCAAAACGAATTTGCATTTTCCGTATTTACGGTTAGGCCTGCGTACCGCAAACCAACAAGATTTCTTAGCACGCCAGTGTTCCTCAAAAATGGTGTTTTTAAAAAATGAAAACATCCAAATAATGAAAAAGTAGGGTTCCCGGTCGTTCCTCTATACTGTCACTAGTCGCTGCCCCGGGCCAGGGGTATTGTGTAGACCAAAAGGTAGCTAAGAAAAAGGAACAAACCTTTACCCGGAATGGTAAAAAACTTTTTTTCTTAGAGATTTCTCCAGGGGGACCTGCCATTTAAACATTTTTTAAAACCAATGTGGATAGGTATTTGGCTCCTCGTATCTGTCCAAATACTATTCACGTTGGGAGGTATGCTCTCTTACAGTCCTTCGTTAAGTTTCCTAAATCAAAACCCAAAAAGTGCCCACCTCCTTCTTCTTGACCATAAAACAAAGACCCGACTCTAGACTTTTCATTTCTCCTAAAGGAGCATCTCGCAAATTCTTCTGAATTGTCTTCAGCACTATTGGGGCCGGGATAGTAACGTTGTTTTATAGGTCTGCACTTCCTGTGTCAATCCATGTTCTCTAAATTAGGCAACCAAAAGAAAATTCCATTTGGGTTTAACATATTCTTTTTTTGAATGCATTAAAGCAGCTTCGTTATCTTTTTTTTAGTAGCCCCCAAAACAAACCCGGTTCAGCTTTAGCACCATATGGTAGGTTTCACTGTTGGGAAAAGTCCATATTCGAGGTGATATCGGGAATAATGTTTCATTTGGCCCAAAAATTTGTTCCGAGAATCCGCGGGGTGGGGACTTCTAACCTACCGAACGGTAGTAAGCATACATTCCTTCAAGCGTGAAGGAACGTCAAAAAATGAAATCTACTGGGGTTGTCCTTTCCCTTTGGGAAAACAACCCTAGGGTACTCTTACTGTGGTAGTCGAAATTTTTAAATATGTCCCACCCCTTCCCTAAAATCGTTTTGTTTGGGACCTGAATCGTAACCCTTCATCTTAAACCCTAGATTTGAACATAAGGTAGCTCTGTCGTCACAAACCGGTATCTTGGATAAAATATAATCAAAACGGTTTTTGTTTGCGTTTTTCTGAACAATTTTCCCCCAACAATTTTTCCCCTCCTCGAGGTCCCTTCAGAGGCATCTACCCCGCATCATTTATGTCCTCCCCTTTCTTTCCCCCCGGGTTTTTTACTCTCCCATCTAACCTAACAACATTAGGATTCCGCATCCATAGCAAAAACGTCCCCCCCCCCGCGGTTTTTTTGGCAGGAAAAAGGGAAAGGAAGTCCTTCCTTACACAATTCCCCCCAAAAAACCAAACCCGTTACCTCGGTTCCCTGGAATTCGGTACCCTTTCGACGGGGGAAAAGGTGCGGGCGCTGTCAAAATGAGTGTTTTTTATTTTCCGGGACGGGTTTTCCCCCTTTTAAAACCAAATCCGGTTTTTTTGGAAGGGGAACGATTAGCTGTCGGAGTCGAAAAAGGGGCCATTCGCCAGCGGCTTTGTTTTTGCTTACGTCCCCAGGGGCCGAAGTTCGTCCCCCCCGACGAAAATGTCCCCCCCGTAAACTTAAACGGTCGCTGTAGAAAAAAAGCAATATTTTTTATCAGCAATCGCAACTTTCTCCCTCTCTGCATCGGTGTCGGTAGGCGACGGAATAAGTTTTTCCATCGTGGCAAAAATAATACCAAACGTTCCCCCCTCTCCTTGAGTGCGGGATTTAATCTCATTTAACAAATCCTCTTTATAAACAAGGGGAAAATTCATCTCTAAGTAAGTGATGATTTTACGCCCAAAAATGGACCCTATTCCTTTTTGCTCGAACCCCTATGATGCAAACCTTGAAAAAAATCAAAGGGAATAAACCAAAAGGGCTTTTGGGGACAGTCTCGCTCGCATAGGTTTCACTCTCCTATAACGCCTTTACCTAATCCTTGACCATCTCCTGTGGAAATTTTAAAATTCCCTGTGAAACAGGTACTTGTTTCTATGCACTGTTGAATACTTTTATTTTTGCTCTCTCAAATTTTGGGTTCATAACTTTTCTTTAGTCCCTCAGAGGTTTGGTCGCGCAACAGGGGAAATTAAATTATTGACCATTTTTTCATAGGGTCTCCGAATCATTGTCAGTGGGTAAAGGCAGTGACCTAAATTTAAGCCTGGTCGGTAGGCCTTACATGACTTTGTCCTCTCTATTGTCGGGGAACTGGCAACATCGGGGGACTTTGCTCTTCTAATTCTTCCCTAGCACAAAATTTCCCTTTAAAATAGTTAGCGTTTCCTTCATAAATTCAGGTTCCTCACTCTGTATACGCTCTGTCCTCCCTAACAGTGACACAGCTTAGACGTTTTACATAAACTGAGTCTAGTTTTGCTCCTGCAAATTTTTAATCAAGTTTTTATTTTTGGGCTTTTATTTAACAATCATTCCTAAACTGTTTGAAGTTTGCTGGCGATATCGCCTAATCATTACCCTTCCGTTTTTTTTTTTAACTTCAATACGCGTCTCAAAATTTTCGCATGTCTTCCACAGAAGAAAAATCGGTTTTTCCCTCTCCTTAAGTTTATTTCTAATTTATTTAGTAACGATTTATCTCCAGATGAAAAAAGCATTGACAATTTTCTTAAATAATCCAAAAAAAGAGATCAGGCCCCACGTTTGGACGTCGTTATTTCGACCATTTAGCGGTGCTCAGGGATTGGGGTGGTAGAGTGGGGGGTGGGGGTTGGGGTTACAAACGTCATACCCGCTCTTAATAATTGATAGGGCGCCACTTTGTTTTTTCACTCGTCCCCTCTGCAGGCGTTAATTCAAACAAAAAAATATAAGCCTGGGGGCGGAAATAAGATAACAAGGGCAACCCGCAAAATGTGCTTTTTAAAAACATAAAATTTAATATAATAAAGCATACCACCAATTAAAAACCGAATTAATAACAAAAGGGTTGAACTCGTGAACAAACCGATCCCAATTCAAAAATCAAAAAATTCACAAGGGTTTATCTGCCCGCCCCAAAAAAGTAGCATAATCACGCTTGGCATATGAAACCAACGTCCAAGTTACCTAATTCATAACAAAATATCAGTTAGGGTTAATTTAAACTTTTAGACGCCCTCAAACACAGTTCGGAAATTACTCCACAAAGTTATTCGGACCTCAAGCCGGGGCCGTGGGAAAACCCCGTACACTTCAGTAGTTCTTGTACCACAGATCGGGCTCACTTGCCGGCCTACGCGAGGGGAAACAAATTCTTCACGAAAATTTGTACAGTGAGTTACTTCAGTTCGTCCCCGGGAAATATTAAAAAAACCCTTACCAGAAGTCCTCACAGAGTCGGTTGCCCAAGGTCCAAACTCTCCGGCTGGGAAAAGGGCCGGGAGGATGGGTAACGGTGCCTTCCCCAAAACTCCAGGGGCCCCCAAAGGTCCCACTTGTTGCGAAACTAATTAAAAATCCAACGTCCAAACGTTCTGTCGAGGGGTATGGATTCGCACCGCGACACAGTTCCACACTTAAAAAAATTTTAGGGCCACAGATAGAGGGTCAACCACTAACAAAGTTTTAAAAATCAAAAAACATCCCCATCCCGCTCAGCAGTCGACACGGGGGTCCCCCTAGACAAAACCGACCAAAAGTGACTCGCTACATTCACATGTCCTCCCTTTCCACAAAACCGATTATGACTTCATAGGTCTTTAGAATTGATAACGTATTTTATTATGACTAGAAAAAACAGTACGAATACACACAGAATACAGTCAAGTTACATGTTCAAAGGTCGAGAAGTTGATATGAGATGGTTCATGGGGGAGGGTGAAAGAGAGAGAGAGGAGTAAGGTAACTGTCTGGGTAGGTGTGCATCTGGGCTTGCGCGCGTGGGCTGGGAATTGCTTTGTTTGTTTAAAAGTGTTCTGGACTGTTACAAGTTGTTCTCTCAATTCATTTCACAACACAAATTACTCTTCCATCCCACAATAATTAAACTAATTTTTGGTTGAATTCCTCTTCACATTTCCGAGTGTACTGTGGTGAGCCAGACGCATCCATTCAAGTCTCATTAGAACGTCGGTCAGATGTTGGCGAGATATTAATTAATAATACGCCTCACAATGATAATAATACGAACAATTATTGCTCGACCCGAAACTCGCGGTTGCTCCTCGTCTTGACGCAACCCAACTTACTGACCTGCACTGCGGTTTGCGGCTAGCTCTACTCAAGGGGCATAATTGCTACCTCTATTCGCAACCAAATGGAATCTGGTGTATTATTATCTTGGGCGATTTGTCTATTCCCAACAACAACTTGTAGCTGTTTCTGTATAATGGATCCTAGCAAGAGCAATGTTGATATGGGGCGATGTGAGCAAATCGTTAGTTTTTACTGCTTCTTATCAAAAGTACAGAATTATAAACTTATTGGAATTATAAAGTTTTCGAAGATTCCGGCACCTCCACCAAAACGATAAAATGGGGTTACCTTTTTAAAAATGTGGAGTATAAAAACAAAAGTAACAAAATAAAACAATATTTGTATGATGATGTGCAACTGTTGATGAAGTAGACAACAAGACACTAATATTACCTTTTGAAGCACTTGACCACAAAACATACCGTGTCTGCAACGGACGCGTTTGCTGCCCTCATGGAACTCTTGACTTGTCGAAAAATGTATAGTGAGCAAAACTAAACAAAATAAGAAATGTGAACCTTGAAATCGATTTTTGTGATCATTTATGTCAATCGTAGAGTTATTGATTGCTGTTGTTTGTTGCAGGTAATTGCAAATATGTGTAAAATATACTGGCGTTTATACCAACAATAAATGTGTAGAAAATTTCAAATGGGTTTGGAAAATTGAGACGCATAACGCTAAGACTTTTAAAATAAGGTTTTTTGATCCATAAACTAAACTAAAATCAAATGTGAATAGTTAATTACATATACGTAATTTTAAAATGTTAAAGAGTAACCACATGACACCTTTGTATCGTTGTAGCGTTGTATTTTAAAACATCGTGTTACTGTTTAAAACTACACAGAATATACGATATACTCAATCTTGATGTTAAAAGCAAAGGGATTAAAAAATGTGTTATGAATTCTTTCGGGAATTCACAATTTCTTTATTGCCATCTTAATTGGTTGTTTGCTCAAAGATTCTTTTACAAGGCCGTTAATTTATTTAATGAATATTCAATAAATTAGCATGGCCTGAAAATATGATTCAGAGGGAAAACACTGACGCCAAGCAGTTGAAACGAGCCTGTTATTGTTTAAATTTTCACGCTTAATTTTACGAGGCAAAATGGAGGCAATAAGTGGCTAAGCTTTACAAATTATACACAAAAGATAACAAAAAAATAAATATTCGAATGTTTGCTCCATTTACTTAATTGAATCGTTTTATTCGGGGGAAATAATATAAGCTTTATAAAATTACAATGAGAGTACGGACGGGGTGGTATGTAATGTAATGGTGAATGTGAGTATTGAGGCAGTAAATCTCATCAACATTGCTCAGACGAAACGAGTCGTGATGTAGGGCAAGGCTTGTTGGCTACGTTAACTAGATCCATATTGCAAGGGGTGACTGGGGTGTGGGGAAGGGGGAGGGGTAGTGATTACACATGTGAAGGAAGACACTCTGATTGGAGAATACTATTTACCATTCTCAATGTTTAAGGCTATTCAATTCTGAGTTAGATCTGAAAATCCGTTTTGTAACATACATATTTAACATATTGCACTATTTTTTATTGTTGCGTTAATAATTATGTATGTTCAAGTATACAGTTATTTCAGAAATACCCACCATACCAGTATAATAATATTACCACTATAATCTAGTATAGGAAAGTGGCGTTAACATTCCAAATGTAGGTAAATTTAATATATACATCGTTTCACGCACTAATTATTAGATTAGCGTTGAATATTTCCATGTTGCAAGTTTCGTAAACTGCTGTTTGTTACAATATAAGTAATGCATAGCGCGCGCTGTAGTTTCTTTTTGCATTTAAAATAAACATCCGGCCCTATGTGATATGTTGTAGCTTAATATAATCCATGAAAATCATATATTAAAAATCTTCAATACACAGAAAAAACTTACAATTTATACCATGCTTAGCACCGCAAATGGTAGCTTAAAAATGGTTATTAACAACAGAATCTTCCAAATGATTCGTTTTCTAAAACAAGTAATTTAAAAAAAAAATATAGAGAGAGCCTGAGATTGAACTCACGAGCCCACCTAATGAAACATAATTATCATAAACACTCTTTTGGTATTTTTATATACATTTTTTTCTTAAACAATTATTTATAAATTGGTGCCTCTATATTTTGAGAATTCATGGTAATTGTTCTTTTCAAGACGATTAAGGGTTAGACCTACGAGGTGTGAGTTAGAAAGAGTAATCGATGGCGGAGAGCCAAGTGTGTAGCGACCGAGCAATCCAACTGTGTGCGGGATACTCGTCTCCTCCTGCACTTCGTCTTAGGAAGAAGAGAAGAAGAAGATGAAGAGAGGAGAGGAGAGAGAGAGTAAAGCGTCAGCTCCAACATCTCAGCATCCCCCACCCCACCCCACCCCCGGATCCAAGCCCCAGTTTAATATCTGACTAGGGTGTAGTCATCTATCAGATCTAAACAGACAAGAGTTTTATTAAAAGTCGGAGCAGGCACGTCAATAGCCGTGGGGAAGAGGGGAGGAGGGCGAGGGGGGAGATCTGGACTACATGGGCGGCGGGAGAGCGGAATACAAGACGAAGAGGAGAAAAGAAGAGAAACTCGAGGAGACAAAAGACAGAAAGAAGCGGAGAAGAGGAAAGTCACATGTAAAAAAATATATTCGAGACTCGACAGAAAAGACGAACGGAAGGAAATTCTTTTCTAGATAAAAATATAGCTTGTACCAAGAATTTATATCTTGCAAAAAACAAGAGGAAAATATACCCAATACTGTTTCTCCATGGTGAAAAACTTACTTGGAAGAAACTTTTGTTAGAAGATATGTTTGCTACAATTCGTTGAACTGCTTTTTAATATGTGACTTGTAATATTAACAATAACTATACGTGTGTCTATACAAACTAAAGCCACTTTTTAACTAGTAGGTATCAAAAAAATCATCAAATAAAAGTCTATATTTTAGAGCAATTAAATCGTTAATCTTTGGCCTCCGGAAATGCTATCCTTACCTACATTTTTTATTTGAAAACGTTTGGTTATAATGATCAATAAATATGTATGTTATTAAATTCAGTTACAATTCATTTAAAAGGATTATCTGGATAATTTTTATTTATTTATTACATTATAGTTTTGTTGCTGTTACTGAAGACGAAGTTTCATTATTCAAATTTTTGGGAAGATCAAAGATTAACAATCTTATAGAATGAAGTGGGAAACGATGCTAGGCAGATCAAATCAGTAGCATTAGGAAACTATTCAAGTTTACGTGCGGGAGGCCTACTTCTAGCTTCAGTGTGAAGGACATGTTGTCCAATTGTTATAGTTACGTTCAAACCTGTTTCTTCGTATTACTGGGATAAAATAAATGTGATCACGTAAGCTCATAAGTCAATAATTTATTAAGCTTTTAAATAACCACTATATAATTTTCCCCGGATTAACAACAGACGTAAATTACTTATTGAAACATGGTTTATAACTATAAGACAAGTGTTGAATATTGAAATACATAGTTTGTTTTAGTATTATTCTCGTTTTTTCACATAATTCTGTACACATTAGTTTGGAATCAAGTAGGTCTAATGATGTGCTAGGAATATTAAAGCTAAGTATTTTGTACCCGATGTAACCCTCTTCAGGTGACAATGAGTATACTGTTAAGAGTGTTGGGATGATTGTGAAATGAATGTCCGAGGGCTGTTTAAGAGACTCAATCACAGCAAAAGTTGGGGGTAGAGCGGGGGGCATTCACTTAGGATCGCCGGTGGCGGGATTCGAATCCGTGACCTCCCGAATCAGAGTTTCATGCGCTACGTACGCATGAGCTACCTCTGTTGGTAGCTATACTAGCTAGGTATGTCAACACTTGACAAGACATACTTCATACTAGATGATTCAGGACAGTCAGTCCTCGCTTTCCCATTCAAAGACATTCATCACAACTCTGGGTATATTTCAGGGCAGTTCAAGTGAACCAGTCTAAAATTCTGGACGTCTCTCTTATTCTCAGGCATCCCACAGCAAGCTACCTATAGCTAGTCCACAATTAAGTCTCTCCCACACACATTCAGGACGTCCCAGTGAAGTCAGGATCTCATTCAGGACGTCCCACCAACAATTCAGGACCTCTTTCCTCGCTGTTTATTACCAGGGCGGCACACGGCGTCGGCTTTATTCGAGACAGGGGCTTATCCCAGCGACAACAACGTGATGCGCTCTTCATGGACTTGCTTTACTTGCGCTAATCCCTCGCCCGCGCCAGGACCATTCCGCTCCATTAGACGTATTCATGGGACGCACACACGGGGTTAGCGGCACAACATCGGCCTATCGGCTGGCTAGACCAACATTAATATGCAACTGTTGGCTGGGATAGGAATTTTAAGTACAGCCACCGTATAAATTGAAATGATAAGCCTCAAACGAAACGATGACGCAAAGTGGTAATATTCTAAAGTTTTAAACTTTCTCATCAAATTGAAATATTATATCATCTTGGTTCATATTACAGTCATATTTCGATGGTTTAGTCGTACACATTGGTAAAATGTAAATTTAACGTGTGAGATTGTACAAAATGTGTCAGGGAATTAATGGCAGGATCTCAAACAAAAAATCTCCTTTATATTAACGTTTCATTTTAACACAATGATCGCATTTATTTGTTTACTAGCAAGTTCAATTAAGTTGTATCATACATATTATCATAATATGAGAATATTACGTATAGTAGAAATCTTTGAGAATCTGTATAAATCAAGGGGATGAATGGGACTAGTCTGCCATTCGGACTGGTGGATGTGTTATGTTATCGTATTGCACTCACATACTAGTGATAAGTAAATTTGATGTTATTTTTACTTCCTGTATTCAGAATTTACAAAACTGCCGCATTCTTTTGTATCATATTTACAAACAGGCATAGATTTAAATTTGATTACTTCTCTAACCCTATATTTCGATCAGCATAAAACTCCGTTGACCGTAAATTTTATGTTCACGTGTTGCAACTTCAAGGAACGACGGGTGAAATTCGTGAAGGCGTAGTCCGTGAAATCTAAATCTCTAAACGATGCCGACATAGTAATTATATCGAAATACATTTTAATATATATCGCCCCCGATAGAATGGAGGAAAGAAAGGGGGTTTGCTTCCCACCCCGGCGGTCTCTATTACCCCGATCACATCCACCCCCCGCACGCGACCTCGGCGAGAAACAGTTGAAGGTATTTGCGCCACGCGACCGACCTATTTACAAATTGCTCGCGGTGTGATCGTCGAGAAATGAAACAGTCCGGCCGCGTGGCGGTAGGTGGAGCCCCTAGGGGTAATGAATTTGTTGTGTGGTCCTCCCCTGTTGTGATCTGTATCTGGGCAGTGTGCACGCGCGTGGCGACCTTTGCAGACACACCAGCGCTTGCTTACATTGCTCCGTTTGGCAATTCCGTACCGTGGGATCTAGGGAGCTAGAGAGTTGAGTGGAATGAAGGCCAGGGGCTCTCTGTCACTTCGGGACTCGGGGCGAGATCATTGAATCGAGATTTCTATCTCTGAATAAATTGATTCTTCTCTTGTATATCTGATCACTTTTGCATCATAGATAAAAATCATTGCCTTTGATGGTGTTACTGTTAAGCATATACCTTCTGAAAAGAATCCCTTCTTTTACAATGTAAACATCACTTTTCTGTCCGTCATTCAATTCGTGTGTCACGTACGACAACGACAACGACGTCCGATCGACAGACAGTATATTTAAATTGCCCTTCAACAAAGGTCGATACAGAATGTTTTGAGTGATCCTGAGACCAAGGAGAGATGGCTTGCCCCAAGAAACTTTAATAATAAAAATGCACGTGCCCGGCACATCCAGAATGCACGAAAAAGTGAGGCAAATTCTAACTAACCCGGCACCTCCACCAAATCAACGTACGGCGAATAATTTTAGTTTTGTGTTCTTCTTCGACATTAAAATTCAGATTTAGATTTTTTAAAAATGTGTATAGTCAAGAAAAAATACTTAAATTGACTTGATACATAGTTTAGTTTACAAAATTAAAATTACATGATTAATAGTTTTTTTTACGTAAAACATAGCATCATCGAGAAAAGCACACATAAGCACAATGCTCGTGTGTAGGCAGTTACAAGACATTAAATTCATCAATAATCACAAGATGTCGGAAAAGTTATAGTTTAAATTAATGGTATATACAATATAAAATATGCAAGGAAGCAATTTATATGGTAAAATTCTTAATATTGATTTTGATTTTGTGACCTGGATCCAGTTACCTAAAGCTAGAGACTTGAAACTAAACTTAACTAAAGAACTAGACTAGCTTCGATCCTTCTGTCGGGTACTCGCGGACCCGTGCTTGTTTGTATTTATTTATTTAACTTTAATTTTTTAGTCGGGTATATAAACTGATTGGGTTCCCGTATTAGAACCTCCATCTTTCCTCAATTGAATTGGTGTAAATGAGATACTCGTCATACTACTATTTATCTTCACCAAAACCCCATCAACTATATTATAATTCAACTGTGTTATGAAATTGATACCCAACCTCAAAGAGTTTAGATCTAACTACACTTTGCATGGAAATTATTTTTTGCCTGGTCTTTATTAAAACAAAATGGCCACGATGCGCAAAAAATAATAATTTCCATGTCAATAACGAAAGATTATTATTTATGCTTTATGTAGATATAAACAATGTTTGAGCCCTTACAGTTTAATTACTTGTTGGTTGTGAGTGATTGATCAATCAATCAATACATACATCATAATTTCTCATAAATGAGTTATACTTGTTGAGCGAACGCAAGTATAAGCTACACCCATAAAGCCATACGGAATATCGCATTCGTTTCCGACGATGATAGTAGATATAATAATCTTGGTTTTACATCCAGGTAGACGTCAGATTAGTGATTTTTACAATTTTACGTTAAGCACGATTTGTTCTGTAAATGACATATCAAGAATTATGATGGCCAGAGAGAATTAATAGTTTTTAGGTATTTCTGAGTAGCACACACGTCCTAAACCAATGTCTTATCATGGATGGTCTTAAAACGTGTACGAAAACTCTACATTCAATCAACATTATTTTAAATGCAAATTTAAATGCTGAGTATGAAATTAATAATAACAATTGCTTTTTATCCTTTGTAATTGTTTTATGTTTCTCGATATAAAGCGTTATGCGTCTTCCATGTTTCTAACGTGTACAATTTCTCTATACATCGCTTATAATCCACCATAAAAATTACAAATAGATGTATTAATTTACAAGACTGCTTGAAAACATGCCCACGTTCTAGGGTGCATAAAAGTCGTATTTTAAAAAATCCTAGCTTATTCAACGAAAACAAAAATTCGGATCGTAGAAGGTCATAAATTGAATATTTTCTCTTTTAAAAATCACCCCATAATAAAATATATGTCAATGGCAATAATTCATTGGCGCTTTGTGTTTGAACGTGCGTTTATCTTGTCGCTAATAATTCAAGTTTATTGCCGAATTTCAGCTCTAGTTTCAGCGAATGTGTCAAGTGAGGATGATGAACATCCACCTCTCCTCCCCTCCTCCCCCTCCATCCCCTCCACTCCAACTGGTACAATCGGAAACCCACACGAGCGTCTAAAAAACTAAATGTTTTGCATGACCTCCAAAAGAGATTGATAAAGTTTTATATTCATGACTCGATGATATACAGCATTATAATATTTAGCAAGATTGTATTTTATCCTGATCCTTATTATTTATAAAAGTATGTTATATAGTTAAGTATGATTAATTCATTATTATTATTATTATTATTATTATTAATATGCATCATACATCAATTTGTATTTTGTAATAAACATAATAGTTTCACAATTAATGCTTTCACAGCCAGAAATATTTGCAAAATTTATCTTTTGTGAGTTTAGTACAATTTTTTTTAGTACTAAATCGTTGTTCAAAATACATAAGAAAATTAGACTCACTTTGAATTTTATTGGTAAGGCATTAATCCAAGTTAAAAAAATTTATTAAATTTGCATAGTTATAAGTTTATGCTGAGGTAAATAACAAATTGTTTTCCATATTTCCTTATTCACTATTTCAAGTATTTCAACATTATTGTCATCGCCATGCCATCCTGCTATGCAATCATAGTAACTGGGAATCCACTTGAGAATGGGGTTATTAATAATAAGAATCAATTAAAACCACAAAACCACGATACGACCTATTTATTGAATACTTTTCGTTATCTTAAGTGGCGCTAGATTAAAGAATAGTATGCACGGCAATTGATTTTCATTCGAAACCATAATCAGTCGCCAATTCAGGTTGAGCCTGTGCAAACTACGTCTTATCGCTTCCACTATTGATTCAAGATACACATTTCACCTAAGCTCATAAGCGTGGGAATTTAGAATTAGCTCCACAAAGATAATCATATTTTGTCAGCTGTATCAATTATTGCCAACATGTGCTGTGGTTATTAAATATACGTTTGCCTCGTTTTCACCAATACCTTCAAAGATATAGGCCTAGTAACGATAATTGTAGAAAAGATTTTTACATCGGTATTGAATTACATGTTTTAAGTGACATATTGCATTCGGAGATATTACTATAAAGTGCTAGTTCACTATTGCGTTTAAAATTGTGCTGTAGCTAGCTAGTGTCAAGTCACGTATTTTAATTGGCGTAACAGAAATAATATAAGATTCGTGATTGTGGCATAAAGTTGATACTTTTTTATTATATCAAAGCTGCCTCGATTGTATGTTGATGCGGTGTAACCTGCAACTAAGCTTATGAAATATTAATATAAAATTGTCATGATTTTCTTCATTGAGTACTTAAAACGGGTGTACAACAAACGAATTTAAATAATTCCATAGAAATCTGTAGCTCGTTTGACACTAAGAACGTCAAGACGGGCGTACTTGGTTCGAGTCCTAGCGGGTAAAGGCGATATCGAATGCTATGACTCCATCAAATCTCGAGGAGGCAACAAATAAATAAATTTTGACAATAGGTCTACCAACTCAGTCAAAGAAGTACTGAATCGCTTGCTCATTTTACCCGCAGGATTCCAAATTCTCAGTTAATTTCAGTCACAAATGTGATACTTTACAGTTTCCATAATAAAGTAAGCATGAGATATGAACGCACCAAGTATAGTACTTTTTTCTATAAATTTATTCAAGAAAATAAATAAAAACTTAGCTTTAGGTATTGAAAATGCGTCAAAACGCAAAACAAGGACTGTGCGTTTTCTTACTGATAAACTATGAATGTTTAAAATATACTATAATATGGGGGTTCAATTATCCATTATTAGCAACTGCACTTAGTTGTGTAATCATGTACCGATTTATGGTGATAAGTTCTGTTGCACACTAAGGCTAAACGAGGCGATGAATGTTGATAGATGACGATGAAGGACGATGCGGGATTCGAACCCACGTCCTCTTAGAGCCCTAATCGTACGTGCCCCCGCGGGGCGGACGGCTTGTAGTTATTCATGGCTACAGGAGCAGGAACGCCCTATACATCAAATCACTCAGTCTGCCGTCAATCAGGTACACCGAACTTAAATAGTGTGACAGTGTAAAATATCATTATCCCTTTCAGACCCAAGATTAATTGGTCTAAATTTAGTAATTTTAAGCAAAAATTCAAAGTTGACATTTTTTCTAAGATTTTTAGTGTTTTTGCAAAAAAAAATGCGTTTTTCAGAAATGTTGGGAAATTTTGTCTTTTGAATAAAAGCTTCAATTTAAGTAATATTTCAAATTCAAAATACATTACTAAAACTAGATTTTTTCTGAATGTTTTGCATTTTTTGTACCTCAAATAATAGTAATACTAAAGATTTATTACATTTCCGGGACAAAACGAATTTTATGAATTTTTCCCATTTTAGCCTTTTTTTGCAGATTTGTATTTTCAATCCTCGAAAAAATCGAAAAAAATTGATCTCGAAAAGAGTCAAAGAATGGATGATGTTTAAAAGCATGATAACGATACATGGTTAATATTTTTGTTCGCATTTTATTTCGACTGAGAACTTTGATTGTTTTACTAGGTCTATCGGTTTACAACATTGCAGACTTATCTGATATTTTGATTTTGATTCTCACCGTGAGTTTATCGCGATCAGAGAGCGAGTACGTGAACTCTCCGCGCTGTGCGTCGAGCGGAGAGACTAGAGAGTACGCAGTTCTCCCCACCGCTGGTTGGCGCGAGGGTGGAGAGAAGGCAGTAGGACCCACCGCTGGGAGACGTGTGTCGAGTTTCCAACACCACACAAGAGAACGGAGGGCTACCAGCGGGGGGCCTACTTGTTTGATATGTTGGAACAGGAGGATTAGCTACTAGGGGTGTACAATGCACGAGACCTTCACTCGGAAATAATGCCTGTTGAATATTAAATCATATTTTTTATGTAGGTGCTAAAAACGAATGAAATTATTCCAAGAAACATCAACGAAATAACAGTAAAGAAATTCAATTTTACATTAATTTTGTTTTATTAGCAAACATACAGACGATTGATTTATTTGTAGGTTTGTTTTAAATAACACTATAATACTTTCATATATTTGCGTTCTTATTCACATTCATAATTTTCTATTTTAATTCATTTTAAAATTATTTTCGTATATTCGTAACCACATACGTAGTCGTATTTGTACTCATAATTACATTCATTTTTATATTCGTTTTGATAATAATTAATAATCTGAAAATGCTGTTTTCAAACATAATCACTGAACCAGGTTTATTGCAGACCTAACAAACAAAAATCTCACATCAATGTGAAAAATGAACAACCTTGTGCATTGTGATGCCTCGCGCTGTTTTTTCCTCTTGAAACTTGAAAGTAGCTTTGATGTTTTCATAACTATTTTCCCGAACGGATAAAATAATACGAACAAAGCAATATGATTGTGTTTCAAACTGACACAAATTGACTGGAGTGCTTGCAGTGCTTGGAGGGGGGGGGGGGGGGGGTACTATGATACCAATCTAGTCGAGTATACTACAAGTACTGTGTGCATAGCTACCGGCAAACGTCGGTTGGAGTAAACGTCTGATATTGAGGGAAATATTTGCATATTTGCGTTGGATTTTTAGAATACCAATTTGGTTTACACGAACATCAATTTTTCAATATACCAATTTCTAAACGGGGTATGTTTTTCATAGAGCCAAAAATTAATATGCATAACATGCATTTTTAAATTATTATAACATTATAGTTTTAATTTCATCGACGTCGTGTTGAGGTATGTGTTGACACCGGGCATCTATTGCGTGATAAGTATTTTATAGAATTAAATTTACGATTTATGATACATTTCATGCACATTTGTGTATTAGTGGAACAGAGATAAAAAAAATGTGTTTAATATTTATTGTGTACCCATGCACTCAGTCAAGCGAACTGAACGGGACGCAACACAATCTGATGTGTGTAGGCCGGATCCAAAGCTCCTGTTAGTATGTACCATGATATGATGATGATTCCGGAATGTCTGAGGAATACGGAATTAAAAATATGTACCTGTTAATACATTATAGAATTGTCGAATGGTGGAGGTGCCGGGTATTTCTACGTCAACTTTGGGTGACTCTAGCTCAGCCTTCTTGACCTCCAGGATTGCCAAAAATATTCGCAATCGACCTTGTTGAAGAACAATGACAACAAAAAAGGGTTTTCGGTTTTTATCTTGAGAAGTACCACACACATTCACTGACGGACAAACGGAAAGGTACCTTGGGTATATGGGAGCTCCGCTCTGAAAAAGTACAAAATGAAAATAATGTTTTTTTATAATAGAGATAACTTACAATACATATATGTTTTTACATAATAAAGAACGGTTATTAAGACAATTTGTGCAAATATATAATTTATTTAATATTTCAAAAATATAAAATCTGGGACACCTGGCTTCGTCGGGTTGGATATTTCAATTTTCGGATTGTATTAAATATTATCAATTTTCTTGACGAGTGTTTCCTGGTTAACCAAATCGAGAAAGAATCGTAGTTATTGTATTTTAAAAATAAATAGATCATAGCAGGTATAGGTATAATTAATTGTTTTCTCAACTGGAACTAGCAGGCATGGCTAGGTATTGTTAGTAGTGTATGTCAAGTCACAAAGTTGTACCCTTGTCACCAGCCGAACGACGTCGACAACTTGATGCATGCACACGCTCTCCCATTATGTGCACCCCTATGTTGAAACATGATAGGCTTCTGGCTTATAGAGAAAACGTCGAGGCGGAAAAGGATTTTTGAAAGTTGAAGCACACACACACGCACACAGAGTATTGTCAAGTGCTTGCGTTGCCGGCCGATTAGATATGGAGTTGTGTGCGTTGAATGGCTGCAAGTGTGTGACTTGCACAGGTGAGAGGGTATCCACTGAGTCGTGACGTGAGACACGCGCCCTTCGAGATACTTAGAAGGTCATTAACTGTTACAATACATGTGGGATGGTGACAACGTGTTGACATGTTCATGTGATCGTCCAGTCTGTCTATTTGCCCATGGACCATAACTAAATAAGTTTAATTTTTATTCAGCGAATGTAATCCTGAAGAAATATGTTGAAACTTTTCGTGTAAGGTTGACATAGTGGCACAGTAATATTCTTAGAATAGAGAGGACAACATGTTGACTGAAAGTAGATGGAATTGTTTATTTTGTCTATGCCTCCAAGCCTGAACTGCATCGAGTACAGTTATCTTGTTATTTATCGAATAAATTCCCAACCAACTTGGTTAAAAACTTTTCAGGATGGGTTGGTACTTGCTATAGTGACAAGAAACTATTTCAATCTTGTTTATCCATCATTTTGTTGTGATTGTGATACTGGTCGAAATGGCAGCAATACACAATCTATTCGACAAACAATATACAATACTATCACATCCTATGTCTCAAAGTTACCTAGCTAGAAACAAGTTTCCTACAAGATATCTATGTCTATATTGAATAGACTTCCATGATTCCATCCAAAGCAATTGAAAAACCACTCCCAAATTATTAAGGGTAGATTCATAGACAAGTTTCAATATCAAAATTGTTGTTCCAGTATGCCCTTAAATGTATATTTTACTAGAAGATTCGTTATAACAAGAATTGCGGAAAGAAAAGGTAATAGATGAAAATATAATAGATAATTATTAAAACTCACTGGTGGAGATCATAGCTTTATTTTCTAAAGTACATTTCTGAAGTCATTAGCAATGATACTGTTACTTTAATAGGGCCTATATATAATTCTTAATTATAAGTGGCGTGAGCAAGTTCATATAACTTCACTTATTTTAAAGTAACTAACTGCGAAACTCATTATCATTCTTCGAGCAATTCCATGTAGAACAGATGAAAATAAGTTGTATTAAAATCAACTAGCATTACTGCGGAAAAGTATACATCAATGTGGTCATTGGATTGTAGTTTTGTTTATAGAAAAATGCCCAAATAAATAGCTTTGCTTCAGATTTGTCAACAGCTAATGGAATTTGAACCATTATGGATTTCTTGATCCTGTCTTTCACTAAAAAATGTATTTTTTTTAAAACTGCATGATTCAAGAGATACCACGGTTAAATTGAGAGAAAATCGTTCTGATTGCATCATGAAGTTTCCCCAATAAGAGCCACAGATTATTCAATTTGTGTAGGCCAACATCTGTTGGCTTCCACCGTTTGTTGTCTGTTGTTCGCACTGCATGGAAATAAATAAAACGATTATGCAAATATTTACAAGATATTTACCACGCGTTGATGTTGTTGTACTTCCATACTTGCACGCAAAACATCGTTAACATTGACCACGCGTTCAACAACAACGTATTGATGAGTATTGTAAAAAGATGGTACCAACAAACTCCATAACCATTTGAATATGCTTTGCATGAGTAGAACGCGCTATCCAAGCCAGGCACAGTAATAAGTATAAACAATGCACGGTTTTGATGAGAACATAAAACTTAAAAGATTAAGTGTTAAATAATTGTCTCATTGCTTGTTAATACATTCGCATTAACACCAATTAAGTAGTGTTTAGCAAACCATTGATCTGAACCTTCATTTTGTCTTTGTCTCAAGATCGATTGAACTAATGCACATTTCCTTGCTTAATAATTATGTAGAGCGCTTACAATGTATTTTGACTTTTTAACGATACGTAAAAAAAAAATTGACAACCACCTTCGTGGCTATGCATACGCCGTAAAGATAAACAACAATCGTAGGCATAAACGGTAAAAAATGTGATATGTGTTAGCACCTCAGATTTCTAACACGATAACAAGACAAACAAAGACGTAGCAATTTTGATAATACAAAACGCAATTGAATGTAATTATTGGACATACATTAGTTCTATTGATGTAACGTTAAGTAGCTTTCGCAGATATATCAAACAATAACTTTATTCACCTTGACTCATACATTGCACAAGTATAACTCTTTTTAGAGAAAGTGAATAGCCTAGCCTATGGAGAGTAATACATAATTGTTAACAATTTTATAAAAAATATACATTAAAATATACATTTCATAATTTCATAATATCTTTCCTTCTATTTCTATACATAATACTTATTTTTTTTATTGAATTGTTTATTTATATTAAATTATATTCATGAAAATACATAGTAGTTTCAGGAGTGTGAAGGAAAGTTGAGTGTAAAGCTATGGGTGGGGTATTTATATGTTATGTTCGGGCACAAGATTAAGTTAAACGTCAGCTGGATGAAGGTTATATAAATTACCTAGTTTCCGTAAGTCAGTTGGCGTCGGCAAGACTGCTTCGGCTCCTTGAAAATAAAATATTTAAAAAGGTGTTTAGTTTCAATAAAACAACATAAATATTAGTACATGTTATATTATATTCTACCCTCTTCTGCTATTCATTTTTCACTGTATCATATTTTGCCAAATGAGAGGTATAGGAGCAAAACCAGCCATCTCCCTTTTTTTAAATAGCCGAACTTTAAACAGGTGGATATAGCTGGGTTCGAAGGATGTCTTAATTTTTAGTGTTATATCATTGGATATGGTTTTGTTTTCAACTTGACTTTTAGAATTATATATATATATAAATAATTTGATTTGATTTGATTTTTTTTTGCTCGACATCTCGATATTATTGCAATATTGCAATTCTAGAATATAGGTGACAGTAAAGAGAATTTCTTAAACTTATGCTTTTTGCAGGATTCAAACGTACTTCCCCCTTGAGTCTTACGCTTCGGACTTGTGCCACAATCGAATGAACCACCGCAGACAACCCCTATATGAATAATATATTACGTTTCAGAAACTATTTGACCCGGACATATATCAGTATAAATAATATCGATGAAAAAGTATGTAGAAGATGTATAATCCAGCTACAATTCAGAGATTGAAATGTACCCGTCCAGATGGTCTAGTGGTTAAGACGCTCACCTGGAATGTGGGAGATCCGTGGTTCGATTCCCGGTTGGGGCGGACTTTTTTAATTTCTGAATTGTAGTAAATAATCTAGGGCGACGGTCGTCGCCCGGCAGACAAGCGCATGCGACTGCTTAGGCGACACGAACTCCAGCCCTGTATACAGCTACCAGAGTTGGGGGGTTTTCAGCTATCTGCACACGCCGCCCCGAAAGAGTTACAATCTTGAAACTCGGTATATGACCTGGTATGTGGTCCATGACATACCAAAAAAAAATCAACCCGATCCGACAACTCGTTCTGTGTTAAAAAGGCTCTCAACATCGTCAAATTCCTTTCGGCTGGCTGGTGGCTGGGTGGGTGGCTGGCTGGCTGGTTAGTTCTCTGCGGAGATTAATTTAGCCTACAGAGAAAACGGTAAATCTTAGAACTATGAAACTTGGACCACACTTAGATGTACTTCAGACGCAGTGACTTTTGCTTTTAAAACCAAAATCGGGTAACAGGGACCGGAGAAAATCAAAATTTGGATGATAATCAAAACGCGTAATTACCAAGGCGTGGTAATTTGTACAAACTTGAAATTAAACATGCTATTAACCATTATAAATATCTTGCGTCCAAAACACAAGGGGCTAAATTTGGGGTGACCATGGGCCCAAAAATGACAAAAAACATATCTGAACTTTAAGAAATGAATCATTCAAAGAAAACGCTACAACTGAGATGTTTCAAACGTGGAATATATTTTGATATCTCTCATTCTTTATCACTTTTGAATATGGAAAGCAAAATTAAGTAACGGGTACCGGAGAAAATCAAAATTATCAAAAGTAGGTAATTCCGTACTCTTATGAATAATACGCTATACTGAGAAAACGGTTCATCTTAGAACTTTGAAACTTGGGCCACACTCAGATGTACCTCATATAACCAAAACCGGGCAATCGGGACCGGGGAAAATCAAAATCAAAATCAAAACGCGTAATTACTCAGGCGTAGTAATGTGTACAAGCTTGAAATTAAACATGCTCTTAACCATTATAAATATCTAGTGTTTAAAACACAAGGGGTATCTTTGGGGGTACCGTGAGCCCAAAAATGTCAAAAAACAACTTTGAACTTAACAAATTTAATCATTCAAAGTCCATCATTCACACCTTGATAGCAAACAAACAACATAAAGATGTAATATCCAACCAAAACCAAAAATTTGAAGAAAAAAAAACGGCAGCCAAGCTCTCCTTCAAAAGTCTTCGGCTGTGAATGCTGTGAGATATAGAAGTTGAGCCAAGCTTTTTATTCTTTCTCCCTAGTTTCGCTTTGAAAATAAGTAAGATCATTTCGCCTGTTGACGAGCGCCAAGCCAACGATTTTTGTGGTAAAAAAGTAAAATTTTTAAACTCGAAATCATAAAAAAAATGGCTTGGCCATTGAATTTGGTTCATGGCAAAGAATTTTTTTATGATTTCGAGTTTAAAAATTTTACTTTTTTACCACAAAAATCGTTGGCTTGGCGCTCGTCAACAGGCGAAATGATCTTACTTATTTTCAAAGCGAAACAAGGGAGAAAGAATAAAAAGCTTGGCTCAACTTCTATATCTCACAGCATTCACAGCCGAAGACTTTTGAAGGAGAGCTTGGCTGCCGTTTTTTTTTTTTTTTTTACAAATTTTTGTATTTGGTTGGATATAACAATTACACCTACGGGAGTGTTTCCCTACAAAACAAATCGAGAAATGTAGAGTAGAATTTGGTTCTGACTTCATTTTGACTATCGCCCATGCAGATAGAGGCCCGTGCTTTGTTTCTACCGCTGTGCAATATCACATCGAGCCGACTGAATCAGTTGCGATCTGAGCTGAGGATCGCTCTCGGCAGGGCAGCCAACTTGACAGACGCGCATTCGACCGAATAACAAAGAATAAAAGAGAGACGGACAACTCGATTTCAATTAATTTTCTAAAAATCTAACAAACGCTGAAAAAAATTAGCTCAAAGGCAGAGTTTGATACGATACGAACGGTTCGAAAACTGTCTAGTACAAAGCTCTTTTTTCGAAATGAAAAATAACACAGAAAACACGTCGACTTGTAGCGTGATTTAAAAATGAGTAAATAGTTGGAGACGAGTGAGCCCGATGGCTATGGCAAAGCAATAAACGAACATGCAAAGGGGTTTTTTGAGAGGGGATGGGAAGTGAGTATCCTTCGCTCCCATTGAATGCTATAAAAGAAGAGATTTATATACGTTTATATAAACACCCCTACTGGCATTTTTCTTTTGATCTTCAATGAGGCATCCGCGTACATCAATATTGAAATTTCAAGTGGGCTATTGAACACTCCTTGCTTAATTAAATCGCAATAAGTCGAGAATGGAAATGGAAGTAGACCTATTCTCTTTCACCGAGTATTGTTCGTGATTGTATTTCGAGTGCTCTTTAGAAACGTGTTTTCAACCCACTCTGCCGGCTGGAGGGAGTAGGTATCTGCATTGCCGGCCTCGACCCACAAACACAAAACTACTGAAATAGAACCCGACTTGTCGTGAATATGTTATGCAACCAGCAAGGGTACAGGTGGACGCAAAAGAGGGAGCGAAGCTTCTTTATCAACAGACCGTCGTCGAAGAAGTGTGCCTTGATATATTTTTGACGGCAGTGCCCGGTTCAATCGGACGACGTTATTTGATTTTAATTTAATAAAAATATATAATTATAAATAACGTGCTCAATCGAACATGAAAGTGATACTTATAAAGAATCTACGCTCCCTAATAATTAAACAAAGTTGTTGGATGAGCGGATATCTTTCTTTCAGTCGATAGTTACTTCTCGTTACTGTAGTTTTCGCGTGTTCATGTATCCGTCTAAAATGATTTTTAAATGTTTTATTTGTAAATAAGTGGTTTAATTTTTAATTTTTTTATTTGACTTGTATCTATTTTTGAGTAAATCTCTCTGTTGGGTTTTCATTTATTTCTTTGGACACAGTTATTGGATGAGCGTAGCGAGCGAAGCGAGTGAAGCGAAGACTTCAATTTCACTGACCCCCAAAAAATTTAGCTCGGGTGTTTTTTTTTTTGTTTGTTTTTTCCTGTCTGTTTGTTAACTCTCTACCAGGCAAACGGCATATCCGATCTTGATGAAAATTTGACAGGACCTTCGAAATCTCTGAACTTAGAGGTGTATTGTTTTTGGGTACAATCGAAGAAATATTTCTTATGAATATCGTACTTTTACGATTTTTTTCGATTTTTAGTGCGATATTTTCGTGACATTTGGGCCAATTCTGACCAAACGGGTGGGGCTACAACTTTCATATTTTTCATGGACATTAAGGTTACGGTATGGTGATGTAGTACCTTTTGAAAGAAAAAGTTGAAAAAATTAGCCAGAATCTATAGAAATAAAGCTTTTAATGTAAGTTTTTATATTTTTTGTGCTATATTTTCGTGCCATTTGGGCCAATTCTGACCAAACGGGTGGGGCTACAACGTTCATATTATACATGGACATTAAGGTTATGGTGATGTAGTACCTTTTGAAAGAAAAAGTTGAAAAAGTTAGCCAGAATCTATAGAAATAAAGCTTTTAATGTAAGTTTTTTTACGGTAAATAATATCATTTGACAAGAAACAATAGAAACTTGACAACAATCACCTACAATGCGTAGGCAGCAAAACAAAGCACTTGCAAAAGTAAAGATATCCCACGCAAACTAAAAACTTTAAAAAGCTCACCCATCAACGCGGCGGGACTTTAGCGTTTTCATAGTCTAAAATAACACTGTGTGTTGTAATAGCTTTCTCTGCTTAGGTGTAAGCCAATTGGGATGATTTAGAATAACGGAGCTAAAAGGGAAGAGTTTGGCTCTCATATCTTATGTAAAGAAATGCGTAAGAAAAAAATAATATTTGGATAACTTTTTGTCGAGTGTTATTATAAATTAAATTCGCGAAATTCAGCTTATAATGTAAGACGCATTGTGTGTGAAAATAATTTTAAAAAATCTTATATTGAGAGTAATGTGGGAAAAAAGAACAACACACAATATTATTATGGTGATGAAAGTTTTCAAGAGAGCTGTATTTCTCGATTTAAAATGCCTGACAATTTTTTCACTGTTCCCATATCTTGATACAAACAAAGTGAGCAAACATTGCAATCAACGAGTACTTTTCGCGATAAGTCGGTAACTCGTTGCAGTATTTCCCACCCGATACGGTAAAGAGGCTCGTTACTGTGCATGTCTGGCCGCCGCGCCGAGTACGTATAGATAGACGCACGTGGCTGGCCTGTGTTGATAACAGGACGCTGTGTCAATAGTAAGCCAACGAGAACAATCACTTGCCGTTTCCCACGGGGGGTGTAGAAAACCAGGCAAATTCACTTGCAAAGAGGAATCTCGAAGTTAATAGATTACATATTCCACATTGTTTTCTGCAGATGATATAATATGTATTAACATTTTTTTTAAACTTATGATTAATTTGTAACTAATTGCACTAAATTTTAATTAAATATGCTCATTCCAATAATTGCAGGCATGTTCATAAAATATGTAAAAACAACATTAAACCTAAACAATGAAAATAGGTTTTTAACATGTTCGCAAATTACTATCTTGATTTCATTTGTTTTCCTCAGTGTGAATTACATAACTATGCCTATAGTTCATTATTGTGTCTGCATTTATATAATTAGATTTATCTAGTTCTTCTCCTTTGTAAATCAATTTTATAACTGAATAGGATAGACGTTAAAATAAATAAATAACTAAATACATATAATACATATTATTTACTTGACTGTTAGCTACCAACACTCTTTTAAATAGTGCTTGATAATCAGGTCGAAATAAAACAAATGCATGAAATATATAACAAAAGTACGCTTTTAGCATTTTATTTACCATTACATTTTATGCATATTGTTACAAGCGCACTAATAACTCCCCAATTTACATAGCATAAATCACCAAGAGACCCGTATACCACCACTAGCAAAGATTTAAGAATAAGCCCATATTTTTACATTTCGTTTTCCTTCACTTCCCTTTGCCCTTTGTGTTCAGCCTAAACAAGCCTACTGAATAATGTTAGCTTAGAGTTTCACAAATAGCACCACTAAACGCCACCTCATTTGTAGCCGAGATTAATTCACCAAGCTTAAACTATTAACCATTGTTTTGTTCGAGGTATAAAAGGAAGTTGGCTCATCAGTAAAGTCATGAATCTCAAACAAATTCATTGCAATACATTTTGTAATGAAGTGTTTGCGCGACTGTATGTAAAGTTTGTTGGTTGGAGTGAGGACTTGGCAAGCACACCTAATATTAGCATATCCTGTGCTGTGCCGTGCGCTCTGTCTTCATCACATTGTTTATACCCTTCACCGCTGAGCGCTGCTAACGCGGGTGGGACACTCTTGCGTGTGATGACAACTGCACAATTTATTTGCGCAGGGATGACCAAAAGGGACAAACCTAACATTAAGTACACTTTTAATTTTAGAGCAGAATAATATACTAATGTATATTAAGGGAGTAATGCGTGACAAAAGTATGCAAGGTTTTACTGAGCTGACATTTGCATCGTTCAATCTTGCCCCCCCCCCCCCCAACCCCTTCACGGACGAAAGGCAGTTTCTACGGTATTAATAAAACCTCGACAAATAGTCATCAAAATTTGAATTATAAATCGAAATAATTTCAATAAATTTTTGTTATGTTTTTATTTTATTTCTGTGTGTATGTATTTTATTCTATGGTATCCATGCTGAGATTGGGTTATGAAATATTTAAACTTTACAGTGTTGGAATATGATGTAAGGTTTCTCGGCACTAAGATGATATTGCAATTAATGTAATTTTTCATAAATCAGTATGAAGTCTGAGTGGCTGAAGTTAATTATGTGTTAATCTTAAATGTTATGTTTAAGTTCTTGGGTAACAGACTACGGTCTTCCACATTATGAATGGGCCAGACAAATTGTGTCAAAATTTGTTGAGCCTCAAACGTCACTACGTCAATTATCTGCCACGAAATGAGTCGCGCTGTTTGTGTATGAGTGACCTTAAACCGGCGTCGCCTCCAAGACGCCACCGTCGAGCGTCGCGACGCTCCAGGAAGGCAACTTTTCAAAGTCCGGAAAGACGGAGCGGTTTCGGTAGCAAGAGCAATTACTCATTGAGAATGTTCTTTTCCTAATGAACGCTCTCTCGCTCACAACTTGCCGCCACCCCCACCCCACCCCACCCCCGACTCCGACAACCTCACGTTTCCGTGAACGCACCCACCCCTTACGTTACTTAGTATACCGGGTGCGGTACGCCCGTATGCATCGCCTACACTGATGAACCACATACTGCAAACTAGGTCTTATTGTGAAGAAAACAAGACGTAAACAGGTCCTTTGTTTATAAATAATGGCCACAACGCTTAATTTATTAAGTTCAAAGTATAGTAATTGTAAAATATTTATTTCAAGAGTATTAATTTAATTTTCCAGATAAGTAATATCACTATAGTAAATGAGATTTAATAACTTTTTAAAAATTTGATTAATTAATTGTTGTGTTGCATCTATGTTATTAGATTTATTTAGTTGTCCTCTTTTGTAAATCAATTTTTTAAGTCAATGGGATAGACGTTAAATAAATACATAAATAAATAAATAAATAAATGTGATTAGTAAATTAGCTTTCTTGAAAAATTAGTTTAAACGTGTTAATGATATTTTCTTTGCTCTTGAATAATATTTCTGAAATTTTTTGTGTAGTGATAGACGCTTTGATCTAAAAAAAAAAAGAGAGGGCCCCACACATCGAAAAAAAAGTCCGCTGTTCCCAGGTTTACGTGAGGTTCGCTAATGGTTTAATGCACCGTGGTAAGGAAAGTTTGTCATTCCGTCTTTCGTTGCATCGTATTTCAAAACTAATTAGTAATTAGTTTGACGTCCAGTTTTCTGCGCGAAGGAAAGAGGGAACTAGGGGGGGGGGGAGATTTTGTGATACGGTATAAGAATATTGGCAAAGTATATTCTTTCTTACAATTGAAACTTTAAAGCACCAGTGAATGTGTAATTTTGTAACTCACAGCTTACGTAAGCAAATACTAAATAATTTAATTACGATTATTTATGAATAATGCAATGAAGTATAAATGGAATGCCTATTGTATTATAATTCTAAACTCTCTATAAAATCGTGTCAATTAGATTTGTCAAGTTATACCCTCAGTTACAGAACATTATTTAATGTGAGTCAACACTGACTTCGTCTAATTGACAAATGATAGAAAGCTCCTTGGTTCTTATCGTAGCACATGAGATATGCTCGTCAGTGTAATATGTATGTGTATTAATAATAATATTATTTGCGTTTATTATTTTATATTATATTATTAAAAGAACAGCTCTTAAGTTAATTAAGATCTGCACTTCTATAATAAGTAAATAAATTCGTATTGTTAGAGTTTATACTCACTCAGAGCATTAACTGACCTTCAGTGGTACGCTTGGATTTAAAGCGAACTGACAATAATATTGTTCGAGCACCGTACAAAATATCTAATAAACATCAGTCACAAATATAGGCGGGCAAGATTCAATACGTCAGCCGATCGACCTTATCACTATAAAAAATGAAACTATATAACAGGTAGTAACGTTATAAATATAAATCATTGGACTTTTTCACTGTTAGTTAACAAAATATTTATTTAAATGTGATATTTCGATTTCTTTACAGAAATCTTTATCAAACAAAATTAACAATTAAAAATAGTTGCATTAGTACCAAATATTAACAAAATAGTTTACACAGCCATATTTATAATAATTTGTGAAATGTTTTTTGTCCTGTCTGTTGTGGTTTTTTAATTGTTAATTTTGTTTGATAAAGATTCCTGTAAAGAAATCGAAATATCACATTTAAATAAATATTTTGTTAACTAACAGTGAAAAAGTCCAATGATTTATATTTATGACCTTATCACTGTTGCACATAATAAAATAAAGCAAAAAAATTAAAACCAGAATTGAATATTATTTTGCATTTGGTTTAGACGAATACGAAGTAAAATTAATAAAGATCAATCATTTAACGAAATAAATCTAAAAATCGATCACATATCGAAAAAGAAAGCATACTGTAAAGTGGTCGGCAGTACAAGAATGTCAGTGAGGTCGGCATCATGCAGCACTGCACGTTAGACTGTAGCATCGGAGAAACGGCACCAAATGACGACTTCTGCTTCGAGCAACTTGGCCTGCAGAAAGCTGTGTGAGAAATGTAACTCTAATTTTACTTTTAATTAAGTTCTGTCATTAATCAAGAGTAGGGCATGGCTCTTTAGCTCTGTGTTGGCAGGAGGCAAGAAGACGGCTGCACACTCTATACATGACCTACACCCACCCCCACCCCATCCACCCTCGGAAAACGATCTACAACTACAAACAAAAACGAACAAAGAAAGACATTTTCCGATTTTTCTTCCTAAGCTTTTTCTCTCCCCACTCGAGGAACTTGTTGGTAATTTTAATGGCTCTAAAACGTGGGCCCGCCTAAATACGACGTGAGTAACGACAGATTATCAATTGAACTCCCAAGACAAAATGGCTTCCTGTATTCGAGGACGTGATTCGAATTTGATTGCATCTGCTGTGAACTTACAAGCAAAGAAAACTTTTAGCTGAGTCGGACGTCAAACTTGAAAAGTAGATCCAGAAAAGCTTGTGGATTAAAATAAATTATAAACACATTTTCTATTGACGTCTGATATATTCACATCAATTCAAGCAAACACAACAATCAATCCAAGATAATAATAATTACAACTGCTAGACTAACGTTGGTTATATATACCTGTACTTCTCCCCACCCCTATGCGTATCGTTTGTTTAAGAGATATCTTTGTTTATTTACTTGCATTATTATATTTATCCGAGAAATATTTTATTATTAACAAAAGAAAAGAAAAAATAATGTTTTCACCATTATTTTAACCTTTTTTTAATGTATGTTTATATGTGTGACTTTCTAGATTTGGACTAGTATACATTAAACACCACTTGACATGCTAAGACACTGGGTAAAATAACTAAATAATCAATTAATGTATTAATTGGTAAACAAATCTAAATACGCTCTCTAGTTAGTAAAATAATCAAAAAATGCTTATTTTGAACGTGTTTAATTATTTGTCTACCTACATTATTAATATTTAATATTTTATTCCAACATGATCATGGCATTACATTACAGTCAAAATTAATCAAATGACATTATTTTTGGCCACAATTTTATCACAGTGATGTTAACTAGGTAGACTTAATTGCAAGCAGTTTTAATATACTATCGTGAGTGGAAATTACATGTATTTGCAATTACTCTAGTTTAGCAATAAATATGTACGTTTCGATTATAAGCACATTTCACGACTCATATTACATTTTAAAATGTATGCAATTTATGCCAAATTTATGCAACTCTGAATTCGAATAATATTAACTGGATGTAATTATAAGGTACTTGATGTTAATAATAATTGATACTGTTTAATACCATTTTCGATAAACAGTTTCAATTGTATGTGTGTGTGAGTAAAGCGAATGCCGTGCTGCATGCTGCAGGGAGATACTGTAGAGTGAATGTGCTGGTTTTTGGTTTAAATACTAGACATACTTTGAGGTTTAATCAGTTGTTATTATACACGAATGTATTTTGTGAAAATGTGTTTACCTCAACATCCGTTATAATTCTGCACGGACTGACTCTTTTACTATAAATCTCTGCAATCGTTTCAAGTTAAATTCAACACTATGGGTTAGTCTACCTCAATATAATGTGTCTCTTCTGTTTCAATTGCTCCAAAATATGTTTATAACACCATTCGTAGGCAAACACACACGGTTACATATGACCTATGCACCCAATGTAATATAATTAAAGCAATTGAAAATCAACTTTAATGAAACTTACATAAGTTTTAAATATTATGTTTTAAGAGACGTTTTATAACATTTTGTTTTTTATACATACATGCGAATTACAAACTACCGAACGTATTACATAATTTGACAAAATTACTTAATACTGTAGTGGTTAAACCGTTTATTAACATCATAATGTGACGAAATTACTAAATGCTATATTGTTTATACCATTTAATAACTACTATTTCTTTTCTTTGTTTCGGTAAATAAACTTTTTGGTGCTCTTCTTATTTGCGTATGACCCATCTATTACTTTATTGTGATTTCGTGAAATGAAACTACTTTTAAAGGTGGCCTTCGTCCTCTTATATCCACTTTAACTACATTTTGACAGATATAGAACAAACTTTGAAAAATGACCTTCCTTTGTCTGTCCACATTTCAAATCAAATTTGTCCGTTTTATTCCAGTTTTGTTCCCTAATCATAGTTTCCGTAATTTTCTTCCATCCTTTTGTCCCTTTCACATTTAATAACTGCTATAGAAAATATGCCTACTTACGGAGTAATTCTCTTATAGAAATGTCATGGATATTACTATAAGGGTGGCTCTGAATCACCCCCTTCGCCCCCACCCCCACCCTCCTACACCCCCATAATCCAGCAATAACCCCTCCGGTGGGGCGCCCGGCGTTATGGGGGGTCATTTCCACAGCCCGAGAAACAATATTGTCACAGCCTCGAAACGTATGCCTAGGATTAGCGAATCTGCTCACCAAGCGATCCATTGTATGACTCCGGCCGAAGGGGGGGGGGTGGGGGGAGGGGGGCTGTCTGACGTCGTGTTATTAATACTCTGGCTGATGCCTCGAGTCATAAAAACGAAAGATTAAGTCAACAGGAGTCTTGCAGGTGCTTTATTGAATGCAACGTATTTGAACACTACTAAGCTATCAGTTACACTTACATACCCCCAATCCTCCCCTGTCCTCTTGTGTCTATAAACGCATTTAGGAAATTCCATGCTTAGTTTTATAATTGTCGTTTAATAATACAGATCAAAATGGAGATATTGACTTTTGATGCAAAAGATTTTGGGAAAGGTTTCGATGAGTGAAAAATGCGCATTTAAAACGATATAACAGTTATTTTAGATAAGCATTAAAATAAGATCCCTCATTTTTTATCGTTCCTAGTTTCCAAATATAAATTACCATTTAGGTCTCCAGCATTCAATAAATTGCCATAATTAAATTTAAGTTCTAGTTGTGGCTTTAAAACTTGGTTAGATAAGAACCCCACCGAGGAAAGCGTCACTGAAATATGTATGATTGTGTCCATCGAATTTCTTGTGATGATAAGAGATGTGTTGAAAGTTGCCACAAAGCCACATATTTTGAAGGAACACAATGAATAGCAAAAACATGTACCACTCAAGGCCGGAAAATAATAAATAAATAAATAAATAAATAAATAAATAATGAAAACAAGATGCTGAAATACGTTTTTATTCCGTGTCCTTTAATTTTTCATTCTCAACTTGTTTTTCATTATATTTTAAGAATGCTATTTTTAAATCTGATTTTTTTCATTTTTGTACACCTTGAATTACATATTGGTCCCAAAAGCTAATATTGACATACATATAAATAAATTCAAAATTTTAAATTATTATCGTAACAGACTTGAAACATTGAAATTTACATTTAGCCTAATGAACAAAATTTTCCTGTGATCAATTGATTCAATATCTTAACATTTTATGTATTTTTACATGTTTCAGAGGTCCGACGTCCTGTTTTAGACTACATCATGGAGATATACTCACGGAGGAGTCTGTAATGTACTTGACCCTGCTTCAGATTCAAGCACACTTCAATCACCGTACATTCTTGTTTTAACGCATAACACATCATGCGACTCAAGTATGTATATCATCATCATCATCATCATATGTGGCTCGTTGGTCTTGTTGTTAGCGTATCTGCTTCCAATGCAGAAGGTCCGGGGTTCGATTCCCGCCAGTCAGAAGTTTTTAACTTCTGAATTGGACTGAAGTCCATCAGTTCATGTCTTAGGAGTTAGTAAACGGTGACTTTGGAGCCGTCCTAGCAACGAAGCACATAATAAATTCAGAGTTGTTCTGAATCGGCCTTGTTGATTCTGGCGTTGATCCGCGGGTGTTCGCACTGTCCATACCACTGATTGCTATATTTCCTATTACAAATATCGATCTTTGATTGGTTATCGTTCACTCGTCGATTGCGTCGGGGCCTACTGGGTTGGCTTGGTCGCTTTGATTTACTGTCCCCAACTGAAAATCAGTTATATAACTGAGTGGGTAGACTCTAAATACAATTTATTTATTTTATTTAGAAAAATATTTCTTAACTTAATAACTCCTGTTTATATTTTATAAGCAGGCGTACGGGAGTACCCAAAAATAGGGGGTTAATCAACAGATTGTCAAGGAAGAACACCCAAATAAAATTCTATCATACATGGAAATTTTTGGTGGAGGTGCCGGGTACGGGAAAATTGTCCTTTGAAATAATACTAACTCTTCTCTTTGACCGCAAGTGTCACCAAAACATTTAGTTCCATCGGCAAAATTCACAAAATAAATGCAAGTCACCCGTTGGTCGTTTTTGGTTTTTATCGTGAGATCGTGACACTCTCACCCAGGCGGATAGACGGACAGAAAAGTGATGTTTGTAAGAAAGCGTCGCTATACTTATGAATAGCGTGCTTATCGCTGTTCCTCGTGTGTTGGGTACTAGGATACAATAGAGAATAAACATTGATTCCCGTTACCAACATATTTAATAGAAAGACATTCGTCGGGAAATTATAGAATCGCATATTTAAAGAGTTTAAAGTTGGGTTCTAGTTTTACTTATTTGTTTCCCGTCCATTTAATCTTATCGACCGAGCTCGTACGTCAAGTTTGTGGAATACATTGTCACAACCGCCTTGACGTGTGTCGATGATTTGTTCGAAGCTCAGTGGTTCGAAGTATTATCAAATACGTTTATCAAAACAATTATTTTATTAAACTTTCTTTTTTAAAATAAAAATACACACAATACTGCGTTGTAGGCCTGACATGGTTTAATTAATGTTCAAAATTTAATATTATCAATTTTTAAATCGGTAGAAATTACATTGTTTATGATTACGTGAAGTGATTGGTTGATTTTTGATTGATTTTTTTTAGTGAAAAATGTGAAAAAAAATTCGCAAACCCTAACAAATAAAAATAATTTTTTCAACAAAGTAAGATTTTGATTCAGCTTCAAACTAGTCGAACAATATAATATAATCGTACAAAATCCCCGTTATTATTTTTCTATTTGTTCAAAATTATATAAAAATGCTTTATTAACCATTAGGGGTATCAAAAATGGAAAAGGCGTATTAAGCACTTGTAAAATTTAAGTTTAATAACATGATTAGCCTGTACACTGTCGTAAGAAACCTTTCATTATGACTGTCTTTGATCGTTGTCAAAGTGAAATTAGACGCAAATGCACGAGGAACATAATTGCTTAGACAAGGTATTAACAATAAAAATATACACCAGGGCTTGAGACATAATTACTCAAAGAGCTGTATCTTGAAGTTTATGGTTGGTTAATGAAGGGTTTGACGAAAATCATGGTATATAGATCCAACGAGTGAAACTACAACTTGAATTTATATTGTTCGATGTTAACAAAATGCAATATACGTTCGTCGTAAAAATATTTTTCACATATATTGTTCAAATGCTCATGGGCTAGAGTACCGTAATGTGGGGTGAATAGGAACAGTTTCGTAAGTTAACTTCTTGTTATTTCAACATGAATCATAGTAAACCAATGAGATATTTTTTTTAAATTATGGCTGTGTGGTTTCTTTTAATAATATAACCAACCATCAACAGAGTATATGAATATTAATATTTTATTTTTATTTTTATATTGTGCGTTCCTATTCACCTCCATGTGGGGTCAATAGGAACAGGGATATAAATATGCCTGAAAATACATATAGATATGCTAGCTGTTCCTATTAACCCTAGCCAGGGGTCAATAGGAACACAAATTACATTAAAAAATATATGTTGATAATGGAGTCCTACGTTTATAAGATATGTAACTCTTACCAGATAAAGAGAAATGACAAAGTTTATCTGCTCTCTTAAATGTGCCAATGCTTTTCATAACATTGAGGCTGATTTTCTATTATGAAGGCTGCGGTTGTCAAGTTTAGTCTATTTTTAGAGGGAACTGCAAAATGTAGTGTACCAACTACAGAAAACCTTATGTGAGCCGTTTAAAAAGAGCGGCAATTACGAATTTAGTATTCTTTAGAGGAAGTTTTGTTCCTATTCACCCCATAGTTCCTATTCACCCCATGTTACCGGTAACAGTAAACAATACACTGTTACAAAATTACGTTTCAATTTAACACTACTGTATATGGCAGCCACAGACTTGGTTACAGTACAACTAAACTTATCAATGCATTGTATGTTTAATTTAAATGTTGGTGTGGCCGTAAATTTAGTAACCTATTTATAATAATAATGCTACTACGTAGTGTTGAAATAATGTAGCCTGGCTAATGTTTTTAAACAAAGGCTGATAAAATCACCCATACGATGTAAGTTTATTTAAAATACTGATGTAGGTATAAATTTGGGTGACCAATTTACAATAATAAATATATAAGCGTTGAAATAATTTGGCTTGTGGCAAACTTTATTACAACATTTCAAGGGGAGCATTTTATATAAATAGTTCACCAAAATTTTAGCTACATCAGTATTTTAAATAAACTTCATCGTATGATGTTTTTATCAGCCTTTGTTAAAAAAAATGGCCAGTTTGGCCAGGCAAAGTTTTTTTAACAAAGGTTGGTCAAAAACAGGGAAAAGTGATTGCATCCTAGCAATTGATTTGCATTAATTGAAAAAAAAATAAAAATGTTTAATAATAAGGAGTTTTCGCCACGCTTTAAAGGGGTTGTGGAAAACTGAAACGTGTTCTTTTAGTTTAGTAAATTCAGGGAATAGTGTTTTGCTCTCCTCAATGCGGTTTGAATTCATTCTGAAATAAAATAAGCAATCATATTAATAATTAGGATGCAATGTTCGCTGCTTTTACCAAGGCGTAGAAAAATTGAAACATTTTATTTGAGTTTAGTCGTAATCGGGTAATAGTGATTTGCCCCCCCTTCAAGTGTTTTTTAATTGAATTAAAAATTAAATAAACAATCATTTTAATAATTTAGGAGCAATGTTGGGCCGTTATAAAAGGCCCTGTAGAATGAATTAAAAACAGTTAAGTTGAGATTAGTCACAATCAGGAAATATGTTTTGCTCCCTCAATGTGTTTTTTCTTTGAATCAAAATTAAAAAAACAACTTATTAAAATTAGGAGCAAGGCGCTGGTTATCAAGGCTGTAGAATGAATTTAAAAACAGTTCATTTGAGATTAGTCAAATCAGGTAAAGTGATTTGCTTCCTAAATGGTGTTTTCATTAATCTGAAATTAAATAAACAATCATATTAATAATCAGGGAATGTTCACTGCGTTACCAAGGTCTGTAGAAGGGAATTGAAACATTTTACATGAGAAAATCACAACCAGGTAAAGTGATTTGCTCTCATCAATATGTTTTTTGCATTCAATCTGAAATAAAATAAACAATCATATTAAAAATGGGAATTTTCGCTATTTTGAAAGGTTTGTGGAATCTGAAAAGTTGAGTTGAGATTACCAAATCAGGTATAACAGTGATTTGGCTATCCTAAATGCTTTTTTGCTTTCAATTGAAAAAAAAAAGGGCTTATCTTGGCAATACTGAACGGCCGGGTGAAATGTTTCGCTTGTTGACAAAAACCCTGAAAAGACAACGAAAACAATTATTAACGACAATCATGAGATCTGTGGATCGTTTTTTTGATCGAGAAAGTATTTACAACATTGCTTTGGCCGCCAGTACAAGCCTGCCCAAATTGAGTCGAGGGGCAGTCTGAAAACTGCGATGCGAGCATTCGCAGTCCGTGGCGACTAGAGCTGTCCCCATCCGCGACAGAGCAGCAGTAGATAGGAATTGTCCCCCCACCCCTTGGAAACCCTTTTTTTTTTTGCACGGGATACAAAAGGCAGAGATGTTTTCTTCTACACTACATTATTTTAGTCTGCTTATGATGACATTTTTTCACGTCCCAAACCCTAAAAAGGGGAAAAATTTAGTATGTCATATTGTATTTAATTTTGTCTTTTCATACTTATAAATGACGAATCGAAGTTTGGGGGGTAAGGGGGGGGGGCGAATACACAGTAAATACTTTCACCCTTCCCTTTTGCCCCTACCCCGGGCAGATAAGGCACCTGCCCCCCCCCGTCGTTTGCGTCGGGCCTGCAGGGTTGGTTGGGTCGCTTGATTTAAAGCCCCCCCCACTGAAAATCGGGTTTAACTGAGTGGGTAGTCTAAATAAAATTTATTTATTTTTTATTTATTTTTTTTAAAAAAGATCAAAAATGCCTAGTTCTAAGTGTATTTAATAAAAATTTATTCTTTGATTATACTCAAAAGGTTTAAACCTTTCTTCAAGAGGAAATACCCTTTTTCAGGTAGAGAGCGAGAAAACACGCAAAAAAAACTATCGCCGGGCATTTTTTTTTTTCGTAGTCAATAGATGGGAAGCGTGGGTAACTACTAAAAAAAATGGGTATGGTTTAAAAGACATTTTTATTTTTTGTTTCTCTGTTTGTTGTAAACCCCTTACCGGACTGAAAAAAAACTAACGGCTATTTGAACAGAAATCTCTTTTAGCTATATTGTGCAAGATTTTGGATAACACAAGAAATTTGTCTCGTAAAAATGCACTTTTACGAGTTTTTCGAAAGGCCCGGTTGCTAATCCATCAACGGTTGTAATGACCGGGCCTGTGAGTAAATAAAAAACGCATTTTGTTTTTTTACCTTAATTACAGATAGACGGCCATTGAAAAATCAGAACACATGTACAATTACTAAAATCAAAAACTGAAGGTGCTCTCTTATCTAATTTTAAACAGTAACAGAATTTTCAGTGAGTTAAATGTAACTTCAAATTTTGACCAGGGCGAATGTTAGTGGGAAGGGGGGATGCCACCCCCAAAAATTAAAAAATGGGGGCCTCCTTCACCCCCCCCCTCCCCCGAAGAGAAACATTGCCCTTTTGACTTTTTTGTAATTCGAGATGAAACCGTTTGATATTTTATCATATCATTCCCCCCCAAAAATGACCGAAAACAAAAAAAGCCCGTGAAAAGCCACGGACTCCGTCTTTCTTGGCATTGATCCACTATTTTATTTCAAAATGTACTTATTTGTATTACCCTACCACGAACCCTAGGGCAGTCTTATTGCTATTACCAAAATAACAATAGTGGCCTAAGTCGATAGTAATATAAATTAATATCCAATAAAATATAAAAAAAATTTTCGAAAAATTTCAAGTCTCAAAAAAAGAATGTAGTATTATATTTAAATTTTAAATTGAGGGTTTTATGGTGGTTTTGTATTATCTATTAGGGGCGACAAAGCAATTAAACGATTCGCATCGAGTCTAAGTTTCCGGTTTCCCGGTATTTAAATCATGTGCGATTTTTCAATATATTATATTTTGCGTTTAAATTTTTAAAAAAAAAATTAAAATATGGGAATACACAACTTCCTAAAAAAAACGTAGCGTTTCAATAAAATTATATTGTTGGTATTTTAATTTTTCTCGGGAGGGATCCAAAAGAAGAATGGTTTTCAGTTTAGTGGAAGGGTATGTGTGGTATGAAGAGAGGTAGAAGTTTCTCACAATTGCAAACGACAGCAACCATACAACAATTAAAAAAACACACAAAAAATTCCCCCAAAAAAAAAGTAAGCCCCCCCGACATACCCCTATGGGAATAGAGATGAGCCCGTGACTGGTTATTAGGAGTGACATGTACGTGGTGTCAAGGAATGTCTTGTTTGGGTGAATATTTTGGCCAAGTTTTAAGGCTATTTTTTATATGAAGATGTAATTTTCTAGCCACATTACTTTTACTTCCAGGACATATAGCAAACTTTGGTTTTTTCAAGGGGTTTATTTTTTTAAAAAATTTTTTTTTTAGTTTTAAAGATAGAGATTATGATAAAACACTTAAAACATTTAGTGGAAAAAAAATCTTTTTTTCCCGAAACGTTTTTTTAAAAAAAAAAGAGGTTTTCACTCAAGTTTTTTCTCTAGGAGTTTCCGGGAATTTACTACAGCCCCCCCCGCCGGGCTTACCCCCACCTTTTTCGGGTAGTTTTCGCTGTACCCCCCCTAGAGCAAAGCCCAGTAGAGAAATTTATCTCTATCAAACTCGAGCCCCGGGCCCAGAAATTCAGTTTAGTGAATATGATAATGCATGTTTGTCGTCCATTATAACATGCGGTAACTTTTATTAGATAATTTTATTTTTTTTTGGTTTTTTTGTATTGGGGGTTTTTCTCTTTGGAAAAAATCAATCGTAAGAGATTTTTTTTACTGTTTTTAAAATTTTGTTAATATTTTCATGCAGATTAGTTTTTATCTTGTTTCTAAAACAAAAATGACTAGTTTCCCCCTATATTATGAAAAACGATTATAGAGCCCCAGTACGAAGATAGGGGCTGGTTTCGAGTCCATTTGAGATTTTTAAAAAATTATAATAATTGATATATTTTACAGAAGCAACACTCCACACAAAAAACCCAAATTTAAAACATAGTTTGTGTATTTTTTAACTTTTGCATTTGGTGGTGAATTTGGGTTTCAATAAAAATTAAATGATTTTTTGCAGTCCCTCTTTGAAATACTCATGCATTGCTTATTTTTGATAGATAATGAATTGCATTAACCCCCATGTTTTTCAAGGGAAACAGTGTTTTAAATCACATGCCCCCTCGTTTCCAAGCCGGGGTTTTTACATACATAAAAAGCAGAGCAAGAGCGACGGGAAGCCCAATAAAAAAAATGTTGTTTGCAGGTTTCATTTTTAGGAGTTCAACTAGACACATTGTCCCCAAAAATTCTGGATCATTTCAGTTGGGTTCACGTAAAACAAATGCAATTTTTTTTTTTTTTAAAGCATTAAAATGCCTATTTACATTGTTGATTATAAGCCCAAAACAGTTTTTTTATTGTAAATTTCTTTCTTTTCGTTACATAAAAAAAAAAAAAAAAAACGTTTTTCATCAAATTCGGAGTTTTTTTCAAAATTTTTCGCCCCCTTTTATAATTTTTACTATACGCATTTTTTTAAATTACTAGGCAATCAGACGGAAAATAAAAACGGATAGCTTTTGTGTTTTAAATTTCATTGTGCTAAAGTTTACACTCTTTCCTAAAGGGGCCCGATCGTTCAAGAGAGGCAAAACCCCGGTATTATCGTCATCAATTTTGGGCTGTCCAAAAGGGGGGGAAATTTTCGGCGTGGGTAAAACTCCGACGGGGAAGGTTTGGTGTGGGGATGCGAATGTGCGAGACTCACGAGCGAAATTTCATATTACGGATAATGTAGGCTATACCCATGGTAGGCTTTGAAAATACTTTTTAATTGAACACAATTGTTATGTTAGCAGAATTTTTTCTAAAATTTTTTAGTAATAATTTTTTGCACTAGCCTAGAAAAATAAGTATTTTTTGAAATCACCTCGCATTTAATTTAAAATTTTAAAAAATAAATTTTCCAAAATTCTTTACATAAGAAACTTTCATAAAAAACAGCCCCCAGCCCCTAGTAAAGCATTGAATGAAAAAAACACGAGCTGTTATTGAAAACCGATTCACACAAAATAATTTTGGATTCGGGGAATTGATTGTGGATCTGCACATTTTTTTTTCGCCGACAAGAGAAGCACAGATTTGGAAAATTTTCCTTACAAACTAAGTTTCGCTGGGCCAAGTAGCTCAATGAGCAATGACTAAAAGCATTAAAAATAAAAATTTTCTTTTTGTTTTTTATTAATTTTTTAACAACAAGAAAAGGCGTCGACGTAGCAAATTTTTTGCTAAAACACTTTATATTTTTGTGGAAGTCTCGTGCGCGAAGAGCCTTGTTAACCGTGAAACTAACCGGCACTTGTAGAGGTTCCCCCCATAAGTACTCCTTTACACATGGAAGGGAAATGACTTATGGGCAGTTTGAGGGGGGGCGGCAGGTTTTCCCCGGGTTTTAACAACCCGGAAAGAAAAAGGGCACGTGGCCGAGCACCCCTTTTGGGCCCGGGGGGGGTTTGGGAGGGGGGGGTCCCTATATCGTCGCCTCGGGTTTCCCACAGTGCCGCTTCCCCGTAAGGCCATATTTTTTTTTTCCCCTATGCCATCATTTTCCTGTCGATAAAGACCATGTTACAGGAAGCTTTGATGGCCTAAGGGGGAAATTTATTTTCCCCCTTTTGGCCAACACCCGCATTTATTTTGGAAAATACAAAGAAGGTTTGTTGGCTTAGGGGAATTTATTTATTCCCCTTAGGCCCAAAAGCTATATGTCGTTTTCGGGAAGGAGCGGGGTGTTGTGGCCTTGGGGTAATTTATTTTTTCCCGTTGGCAACGCGTATATGCATCGTTTTTCGGTAAGAGCGGGGCGTTGTTTTGGCCTTGGGGTAATAGATTTTTTCCCCTTAGGCCAAAAAAACGTATAGCTCGTTTACGGGAAGGAGCGGGGTGCATATACGCTTGGGGTAACGGGAATAAATAAAAACCCCCCGGCAACAACGCCCGCTCCTTAGTAAACGATGATATACCTTTGGCCTAAGGGAATAAACAATTCCCCAAAGCCAACAACACCCCCCTCCTACCGTAAACGAGCATATACGCTGTTGGGGGAAACGGGAAAAATAATTTCCCCAAGGCCAAAAACGCCCCCCTCCTTACTGTAAAAGATGCAAAAACGCTGGGCCCAAGGGGGAAAAAATCAATTACCCCAAAGCCAACAAAACCCCCCTCCTTCCCTAAAAAGATGCTATACGCTGTTGGCCTAACGGGAAAAATCTATTACCCAAGGCCAACAACGCCCCCTCCGAACCGTTAAACGATGGTAAATCGCTTTTTGGCCCCAACGGGAATAAATCAATACCCCAAAGCCAACAACGCCCGCTCCTTACCGTAAACGATGCATATACGCTGTGGGGGGCCCAACGGAATAAACAATTACCTAACGCCAACAAAAACCTTTTTTGTATTTTCGTAAAGAAAAGCAGGGTGTTTGGGCCCAAGGGGAATAAATTAAATTCCCTTTGACCCAACAAGTGTAACATGGTCTTTTTGACAGGGAGAAGATGGCAAGGGGGAAAAAAAAGGTGATGGCCCTTTCGGGAAGCGGCACTGTGGGACGGCTCCGTCGCCTCTCAACACGCGGCCCTGGATGACATGCTCGTTTTAATAAAAAGTTTTAGGTATTATAGAGGGACTGAAGCAAGTAAAAACAGATTTTTGTTAGTGATGAAACCTTTCTAAAAGATTTGTGAAGTTACATTTCAGGGGTGTGGCCCCTTTTTGGAGATTGGAGGGCTGAGAATAATTTTTTGAGGGGCCCTTTTGTATGAGTATGAGGCCTTTTTCGTAATTCCAAATTTTAGAAAAAGCCCTACACATCTAGCCCAAAAAACCCCTTTTACATATTTGGGGTTGCATGATTTTTTAATTTTATTATTATAGAAGCGTAGTAGGTAGCCCTTGTTGCTGTGGGTGGGTGTGTGACAGAGGTGGGGTCGGGGGAGAAGCCTCAGGGCCCAAGACGAAAAAAATTTTCATCCTAACTAGTTATTTTGCGAGTTTGCTAAAAAAAAGGCAAATCAAGGGGTTTTTATTTGTTTTTTATGTCGATTTTGGGGGTACGATTTCAAAGGGATCAAGAGAAAAAACCACCTCGCAAACATAGTAGAGGAGCGGGTATCATCCCCCAAACTAGAGGCGGCTTGGCAATTTTCGTCGGGGACCTTCCCCCTTCCCTTTACGCCCCCGGCCTGGACAATGAAACAACGAAGGCAAAAACGTGACGACCGCGAGTGAGAAACCCCCCCTTTCCCCCCTTAACCCCTGGTGGGTTGACCCCCTCGAGCTTAAGTTTGACAGCAGGGCCCCTTCCCCCCCCCCCCCCTAGGTAGGTGGTGCATTTTGACCAACGGTTGAAGCGTCCTTTAAACCAAAATAAACTGATAACCCAACTAAATTTCATTAGCCATTTTGAAAAAATTTGTTTTGAAGTGAGAGAGGCAGTTTTAAAATAAAATGAAAATTGAATAGTAAAAACTAAAAAAAAAAAGGACTGCATTGGGGAAACTAAAAACGACAGTTTTGCAGAAACTGTTTGCGATTTAAAAAAAAACACAATAACAATTTTTGTCGAGTTAAAAAGGGAACGTTATCGGAGGGGGTATCGAACAAACGGGACTCCGGGTTTATGTAAACGAAAGCCAAATTCGTAAGGGGAAAGGGCCCGGTTTAATCCCCCGGAGGGACATATCTTTTCGAAGATTGCATTTATCCTTTTCCTTCTTTGAGCAGGGAGAAGCTGAAAGTCGGGGGATTACAAATATTCACCAATATCAGATAAAAAGTAAATTAGAAACATACATTTTATTTCAGTACAATCACTTCATACACTCTTTTCATATTATAGATCATAAATTAATTTCCTACCCTACATGGATCCATTTCAGCCTCATAATTATTATCCCAGTGGTTATTACAATGGCTTAGGTTTTTTTCTTCATGTGGGCAAGTTTTTTCTTGTTGTTCGTGGGAAAGTGTTTAGAAACAGCTTGATGAGAGCCTTTTGTTGACTGTTCGAGTAATTTTGGGTGAAACAGAGGTTTGGCGGATCTGAAATCATTTACAGGTTGCAAATCAATCACGATTGCCAATTTTCGCATATACCCGACGAAATACAGAAGTCATGTGTTAATTATGCTGGTAAATGAAGAGATTTGTAGCAATGCTCAATGGAAGCCCCAAAATAATAATTGGAACACTCGGCAACAACAATTTGTTAACAATAAAATTTGTAAAGAAAAGCTGAAAATAATTATTCAAAAAATACTTCAAAATAAAGTTGATTTACTATTTTTTGCAATCTTATGCGGGAAAAACACCTTTTCCCTACTCGCGCCGGCAATAATCTTCATTGATTGGCCCTGTTCAAATTGTCGTCTTACTAGGCCCATGTTCTTTTTTAAAAAATATAGTTTTAATGAAATATGGGGAAAATTTCAATTTTTTTTTGTGTACTAAAGGGGAAAATAAAATTACTTCGATTTTATTTTATATTGAACCGATATCTTTAGTTGAGTAGGGAAAAACAGTTATTGGAACAAAAAACAATCAAACCCTATTTAGAAAGTATTTAAACACCCCCCCCCCCCCCCCTTCCCCCCCCCCCCCCTTTTTTTTTTTCCCAAACTTTTTTTCCCCCCCTTTCCTTTCCCCCATCTAATTTTTTCGAAAATTAAAAAGCCCCAAATTTTGGGGGGGAGTATCAGTACTCGATACTAGGGTTTTAAATCTTTCCATTATTTAGCCCTTCACCCCCAACAAAATTTGCCCCGCCCTATATCGATGGGGGCGGACATATGGTTAGGTTTAAAAAAATTCCAAACCCCTTTATTCAAACCCCAAAAAAAAAAAGGGACATTTCGGACCCTTGGGTCCCAAAAATTTGCTGTTGAGGGAAAAAAAAAATCAATGGCGAAAAAAAACTAATTTAAGTTCTCCTTTTTAATCGGGCCACAGGGCCTTTAAATTGAAAAAAATCTGGGGCATCCCCCCCCCCTAAATTAAAAAATTGGGTTTTACACATTTTTTGCTTTTTCTTTTTGCTTCAGCCCATGCTTTTGCCTTTTTGTTTGGTATTGTAAAGCCCCCCCTCCCCATAACTGGAAAGTTAAGAAAAATTTTTTAAAAAGCTGGAAAAAATGAAGGGGCTTGAGTGAAAACAGCAAAACATTTGATTAAATTTTGGGGCGGGACATAACTCCTATTGGCCCCAAAGTTCAAATTTTTGGGTATACTGAAAGCACTACCCCGGTGCAAATTTAAAATTTTGGGGAAAAAAAATTTTATGTGGCCTCGACTCAGTATAAGGACAAAGGCGTTAGAAACAATAATTTTTTTTACGAAAATTTTTAATTTTTAAATGGGATAGTGCTTTCGTATTGTCCAATTTTTTTAAAATATTGACCCATTGTGAGGTTAGTCCCGCCCAAAAAATTTAAAAAATGTTTGCGTTCACTTTGCCCCCTTCATTCTGCCAGCTTTTAATATTTTTTCTTGAACTTTTAAAATTACGGTCGGAGGGCTCTAGAATAGCCCTTAAATAAAAAGTAACACAAATAATTTGTATCTAGAGGGAAAAAAAAATCAGTTTTAAACTGTTTGTCCCCGGTCTGGGGGAGGGGGGGGGGGGACTTTTTTGTCAAAAAAGTGGACTAAGCCTACCCTTATGGACACCACTCCGACACAACTCATCCATATTCAGAGCACGAGTAACGACATAATCACCGTAGCTGTAGTATGTAAAATGATTTTATATCCAAATGTTTCTTTAAACTTTTATGTGTCTGTTCTTTCGGGTTTTTACAAAGTCGTAATTCTGGAAACTCCAGCTTCCCGGGAAAACCCGGCAATTATCAAACAAAAACATATCTAAAAATTTAAATCCCTTGAGAATACAAGGGGTTTATACCGTCTATCAGAAACAAGAAATGAACAAATAATGTTACCAAAAAATTACAGCCTGGAAAAAACGTGTAAAAAAAGTAGTATGTAAATAAAATATTGCAAAAACATATTCTCGAGGAAAAAAATACGATTGCCCCAATTTTTCTGCGACTAGTAATTGAATTTTTTTTCAGCGTTTTACGCTCAAACTAATAAATCAGAGGCATTAATATTTTTTGTAATTGACATAAAATCGCCCATGTCGCCCCCATTGTTAAATTCTTCCCCTTTGCACCTTTTTTTAAACGAATTGTTGATTACGTAAACGAAAATATTCTTCTAGCGGAGATTGTAAACAAAAGAATCTAATTGTCTAGTCTAAAATCTAAAGCCGGGAAATTCTGTGTTTGATCCCACTAAACATTTTTTTTTTATGGTACTGTAATGTAGATAGATATACCTTTTAGTATTTTTGGATAGGGGGGAAGTCGCGCCGAAACAATGTAGATGGGATTCTTGGAATTTTATGTAATTCTCCTGGTATGAGGGCCTTCCCCCAAAGTTTCAACATTGTGGCCCCAAATAACATCCTATTTAGTACGGCCGGATAGGTCGTTAAAATCGTTGCATTTTTTGGGTAATATTTTGAGTAGTTTATTTTTCGACTCTATGCTATTTAGTCATAAAAAAACTATTTTTCAAAATATGATAATCAAAAAAACTAAGTACATAAGTGCAAGCCCCAAAAAAATAAAAATGTAGTTAATGCTGAATTTTAAATAATAAATAAGGGAAATACGTACAAAGAGAGACAGAAAAGAGAAAAAATTTCGTGTCCCTATTTACTTTTGATAAACTACCGTTTGCAATGCCCCAAAACATTTTCTTGTTCGATGGAAATCACACTAATAATATATAAAAAAATTTTTTTTGGTTGGTGCTAATTTTGGTAATAATTTGAATTCATCATTTCTCGAATTCTAAATTTAAAAACACACTTTAATAAAGAATAAAATTTTTAAGATGAAATCACACTAATATTTAAACCTACAGTGTTTGGGTAAATTTTTATAAACCTTCGGTATATTTTATTTCCCCGGTTCTAATTTAAATTTTCCGCTGAGTGATAGAATAAACATTTGAACATGAAATACACTACACGGCGATTTTTTTTTAAAACTACATTTGGTGTAAAATTTTGGGAAAAAATTTAAGTATATTCAATGCCCGGGTTATAATTTAAATTTCCCCCTGGGGTAAAAATAAAATCTGTAACATGAAATCACACTACACAGCGATTTATTTTTAAAAAAACATTTTAGGTGTAAATTTGGGTGAACAATTTAATTATATTTAAGCCGGGTTTAAAATTTAAAAATTTTCACTGTAGTGATAGAATAAACATTTGTAACATGAAATCACACTACACGGCGATTTATTTTAAAACAACATTGTAGGGAAATTTGGGTAAAAAAATCCCCTTATATTCAATGCCCGGGTTATAATTTTAAATTTTTCCCCGTAGGATAGAATAAAATTTTTTAACGAAAAACACACTAACGGCGATTTTTTTTTAAAAACTACAGTGTAGGTGTAAATTTTTTTAAACAAACTCGTTTAAATTCAATGTCCGAATTGTAATTTTAACTGTCCATTAGAGCATTATTTAAATATAGAGTACCATTAAAAAAAAAAATTTTTAATAACTAAAAAACAAGACAGTTATTTTAAATATAATGCCAATTCTTAAATTTTCTGTTTCAAACTACTAAATTTTTGTCCAAAGTGTTTTAACTTACAAAAAGCAGTACAGTATTGTTATTGGTAATTAATACTATGGTTATTTTTTTTAAAAATTACAATGTATATATATTTTTAAAAATTTTTTTTAAAAGGTAGATAACCCCCAAAAACCAAATAAACAAACAGTTTGGGAAAATATGGGTGTTGTTTGCCAAACAAGTTCGATTAAATTCATGTATTCATGTCAATTTCTTAGCAGAAAAACTAAAATATCTCCCATGAGTTAAAAAATGAGTTGTTCAATAAATGAAAAGCAATTTAATGCAATTGTTAATGTTCTAAACGCACCAAAGGGCGTTCAATGCTCCACTGGACTAGAAGCAAATGTGTTAAAGGCCAAATTGCATTCGTTATACTTTTGATTGTATTATTTCATCAGCCGTGTTTGAAAATCACAAATTATAAATGTAAATAAAACACAGGGTGCAACTTCAAACACAAATACGTGCGTTGGGTTTTACTGGCCAATCAAACTATTTCGGCTATTTTTATGATAACACAGAAACGATATGTTGTAAATAAACAACATGCACGGGAACAGGAGTGTCCGTTCCGAAGCTTTAATCAACTGATCGTGCGAAGAAGGATACAAAAATAAAATAATACATATTCTTTCCAATTTTCAAATCGCGTCATTGGTGGAGGTGCCAAGTATGAAGAAAGATACCAAAGTTAAAATCGTTATGTTCAAGCATTCATATATCGTTGGTGGAGGTGCCGAGTATTTATTTGTACGGTTTGGCCGAGGCTAGTCCAATGGCGCCAAAAACATTCTGTATCATCCTTGATGAAGTGTGATGTCACAACAACAACAACAACAACAACAACAACAACAATAAAAAAAAACTTGTCAATCGGAGGTCGTGTTCGTATTTGTATCGTGAGCTGTGACACGCGCACAGACGGACATAAAAATGATGCATATTATAGAGGACCGTCGCTTCTATATATTTAAATTTATTATTTGTGATAGGATATGCTGTAAATTGTCCTTCCTAAAACCATTAACCTCACCTGAGATGAGACCCACGCGTTGCACACGAGCTCAACTCGTGAGGTCATCGGCTCGATATCGTCCACGTCAATCCTGACTGATCTTGTTTGCCAAGGGTTGGTTTTCCTTAGTGAAAATAAGATTGATGGAATTAACTACGATAAAATCCCTTCTGTATTTTCCCTCCCAACCATCCTCACACCATCTTTCAAGGTACATCAAGAGTGTAGGGATCCTAGGCCGATTCCCTATTAAAATCGTATACTTCACAAACACGGTTATGGGTATCGGGTATAATACTCAAAATAACGAGCTAAACTAACTTTTAAATATTAAGTTGGGTTTATTTATTGCAAAAAAAAAACATTTATTACCTAGACAGACTTACGAACAAAAATGTGATTTAGGGAAGCTTTTCTCCCTCATTTCTATAACGAATTTTTTATTTTAGGTAATATACGATTTTCATGGTTTTTTCTCATATAAAACGACAATCAAAGCTCTAAAGATTCGACCAATGCATTGCCATTGTGATTGTATAAGTTATTAGCTACCAGTTGTAAGGTATAGATTAAGTTTTAGATTTGTTGGTTGAATCCACTGCCTCCTAGATGTTCGTCGTGGCTCCTCGTTGGAGCCACGACGAACATCTAGGAGGCAGTGGTTGAATCATTCGTATGTATTGTGCTTTAGTCCCATTTTCCCCGTATATAAAACGAAATTCATACAAAATGTAAATTAATGTTTTGTTCAATATTCAAAATTCTCCGTTATTTCCATGATAACGTCTGCGTGTACACAATAAATGTCGGGGGTATGGAGCGCTGGCGACACATGTTTCTGACGCGCGAAGACGACATGTAGCCAACGCTCGTCGCGGAGACGAACTAAACTATCAGCGTGCATCTCATCCATAATGATCATCGAGGCTGTGCCCTCTCTGTGCACTGGGGCACAAAGCGATCCTTGGGGGCGTGAGGGCGCACAAAGCACAAGCCAACACAATAGATCCCAATGCTAAACGGCTGGAATCAGATCCAAGACAAAATATTGACGACTTGTCTTCATTATACAGAGACAACACAACACAACAATGAACAAATTTTAGAAACTTAGCAAATTTGATAACGTATATTATACAAAAATTTATTAGATAGAATGCAGACCTTGAAAGCGTTACTGTATGAAAGGGGTGATACAAAATATTAAAGAAAATGCAATTTTATAAGTCAAAATGATTGGCGATGTTATATGTTTATATGCTGCCTAATACTACCTCGTCATTTTGTAATTAACCCTAACAAAGTGTATAGTACCCTTGTTATTTGAGATTGACATGATCAATTAGCATTAAAATTTTGATTTTTTACTTAACATTTTTCGTTATATTGTTTTATTTATTTACGAAACGTATTTTCTAAACTGATTTACAAAGGAGGATAACAATATAAAACTAATTACTTAGATGCAACTATACTATATTATGAGAGGAAACTATGGATGTTGGGTGACATACATCTCATCACTGTACTCTACGAACTTGGTATGCTCATGCTTCTTGCTATCTGTGACGTCATCATAGTCTTCGTGTGATGTTTCCTAGGCAACGATATCACCCATGGCAACTACTGTGCAGGAGTCAATTCCTCGTATTACCCCCCCTCACTTGATCCGTATTGAAAACAGGTGAAGTACGAATATGACTGTCTATTGTTTCCATGCGATCCTATTATTCATCTCCTATTCCATCTCATCCTATTGTTCGAGTCACGTGGCCCAGAGTATTGCGCGCACGTGCGCATGCGCGAGGCACCTGCCTCAAAAGAGGCGGCGCGCAATTTTACGCTTCTCAATCGGGCGTTTGTCACGGGGTGAAGAACTGGAGGGGGGGGGGGGGGCAAAAACTTGCGCCAAATATCCGAAACATTGAAATTAGATACGGATAGGAAGTCTGTATAAATAGTGCAGCTGCTTGCGTCATCTCTGACTGATATTTTGATGAATATGTAAATGAAAGGGCCGAATAGGGGTTGTTTTTCTGTTGTACTTAAGCATATGCGTTACGTGACATTGTCCATGGTCAAAGTAAACGTTTATTGGGTAAAATGAATGTTCTGCTAAATTATTACTTACTTTTGTACTAAATTTTTGGTTAGGTTTGGACGTTTTAAGGCCAAACATTGGCTTGCATATAGTATGAACTTCGACCTAGTAGCTGATGGCAGCTGGCACGTAAATAATATTTGTGCGATATCTATGTGTAAAGTTGGCTATTTTTCCTTCGTGTTCACATTTAGGCATAAGATTGAAGACATAACATAATTACTTTTACTTTTTGGATAACCTTGACACATATGCGCATTTGCCGAGCAAATGGGCTGTAGCGATGAGTTCCATCTATACAATGTTGGCATGGAACCGATTGTAATTATTACTAATCAACCTGGAAAATATTTATATACCACGATTCGCTTAAATTCCGCCAATCTTGAACGGGAAATAACTGTACGGAATCAGATCATATCTCTATCACACGGAGTATTAAAATTAGGGCTGGGCAATAGATGAAATTTCAATTTAATTATCGATATCACACGAAAATTTTGATCTTTATATCGATATTATCGTCATTTTATTTGTATTTAAAAAATCGACGTAAACAAAGTTGTATCTTAGAAGAAGGCTTATTTTTTATGTGGCTAAAAAGGGTTAATAAGGTACCGAGAAAATTAATCACGATGATGTTCTCATACTCTGGTTGAGTACCCGGCACCTCCGCCATTTCTAAAAGTCAGCACTGAGGTAGGTACTAGGTATATGCTACCCGGCACTTCCATAGGCACGCGAACAGAAATTTGACAAAAATAGATCAACATTTTGAGAGAACACATTGACGTTCCCAAAAAAGGCTAAAATTAATATCGATATCGAAAATTTTCACACTTCGATATCGCATCGAAATACCGATTTATTTTCGAAAAAAATCCATACGATCGCCACCCTTCATTTTCGACAATCACTGCAGAGACCGTTTGTATGTGTTGAAAAACTCTCTCAATTAGTATATTTATAGCGTAATTTACCTGCAGGCGAACTGTTGACGGGGCTCTTGTGTACCTAACTATCGATATATAGTTGTATTTTGAAAAATAATGCATTTTTAACATGTTTTTCTGGAATAAATAATATGTTTTTCAATACTTATATCACTAAAATTAAACCTGAAATAAATTTAACAAGTTGACCTAAGCTAGCAACAGTGCAAGCCTATATAATACTCGATGTATATTATTGCAAGGTGTCATTTTGTGCCGAGAGCGTATATAGTGTATACACGTCTGTGCGTGTTAAATACCCTGTTCAGTAGCTTCAACTCCAACAATTACGCGAGTGAAGCTCAACAGTTCGAGAACAATAGACCTCAGTGACGTAGCATCAAGTCTGGCAATTTGTTGCGCTAACCCTTTCGTTACGCGCCGTCTGAATTACGTTCATTTCAAGGGGAGTTATGATCCATTTAACAGGCTTATTTTACATTGGAAATTGTTATTTAATGTGTATAACTTTATAGTGTTAAGACAACACGCCACCACCCCTTCAGACAGCTCAACTCATGATTCGATCGTTATAATCTATAATGTTATTTATAAATCATTTCCTGTATTCCAAATCTCCAGAAAACCTCTCCCCGTGCATATAGGCCTAACAGACAAATATCCGTAATCTAAAATTACTCCATCCAAAAAATAATTGGTATAGAAAATTGTGCCAAGACAATCGAAATTCGAAAGTCTTCGAAACTTATAAATATATTTTAGTGCTTCATATTATCTGGACAATATTAATCCAGCATATCATTCCGCTCTAAGCATTCAAGATGTTTTAATTTCTGCACAGAAAAAATGTCATTCTAATTTACAAACTTGATCATTCTTCGCTTTCTTTATGAACATTCGAGACCCTTGGTCCTTCTAATAATTTTATTCTTTTTTTCCAAATCTGCATGTGTCTTCGGCTGGGTCAGATGTAAATTAATACTTTCTTGTGCCTTAACGAAAGTCACCCCCCTCACCCCCTTCCAGAGCCAACTCCATCATTCAATCAAGAACCCACCAATCCAGGAATATTTTCCTCTTGAAAAAATGATTAAAATTCTAAAGCGAACGAAATCAACATTTCAAATTGGAAACTAATTGGAAAGAAAAACGTCGATGTTAAAATTAAGAATTTTCCAATTAATTTCCAACTTTCTGCATTTTATATGATAATATTGCATTTGAAGATGCGTTTCAAGAAGGGTCTTAATTAATCTTTTCGTTCCGTTGTTTTTTCTTCAAGATGGTTATCTCTTATCTCTTATATTACGCATTGATTTGCATTCTGATTAAGAGTTAATATCAAAATCCTAGCCAATATTGTTGGTGGTATTTTCCTCTCCACAGACAGCTTACAATTACAGCTCATTCGTGTGTTATCATTCCTGTTGATTTCTAACCTCTAATATGTCGCAATTCAAATAATTAGTATTGCCCATGCACCCCAAACAAAACTTTCTAACCCGACACCAACGTTTTCATTTTCATCATACTATAGATATTTAAAATGGAATATTGGAATTTTCGCTGGAACTTCAGCAATGCATTAAAGGTATTGACATAATAATTCAATACTCCCTTATCGTCCCGCCAAAGTGGTGAATGTGCACGGGTCCTTTGAGGGAGACATGATATTGATGTTTAGTCGGTATAGGTATGTTTTCCTGACAGGAACAAAGCAAATTGATATAAAACTTTTAAAAAGTTTTGAAAGAAGTATTTATACAAACATATATTTTGTTTATCCATATTATAGTTTTTTTTTTAAATATAAAGCCAGAAAAACTCAAAATATAAAAGACAAAATTCTAAAGTATAATGTAGCCTCTATCGTTTAAATGGCATAGCAAATTTTTGACATTTTACGTTATGTTAGAGTAAGCTGTACCAATCAGAATGATCAGAAAAATAATTTTTTGAGATATTATGGTCCCATAAAATCTGCGTTCCTATAGCTCGAAACATGGCTAAAACATCCTTCGTCTCGATAAGCGTCGCTAAAAAGCAGATAATGTAAAATCAAGTTTGGAGATTCGTAACTTTTCTTTGAAACAGAATTATATGTTTCGCTATCATATTGCTTGTATTTTAGCGCTCGGTAGTTAATGACGAGAATCAGTTCTGCATGGTTCATTTATACATACATATATTTATTAGGCCTACATAATACAGACCTTTAACTATTTTTTATAAGTAACGTTAAACTCAAATAACAAAAAAAAAATAATAGCATTTCAAATCGTCGAAATAGTATTAATTGAAAATTTTGCGTCTTGAAATAATTTTTGACTCATCACTTCCCTCTTTAGAATTACACCACTGCGTTTGACTTAGAGTAAAGTGATGTTTTATATAACAATTTTATTAAAATATCCTGGATGGTGTGTAGCAAACTATAACAACATTAAGTTATGCCAGTTAGAATGGTTGCAAGATTTTCATGCATGAACTTCTGCTACCCGGCACCTCCACCAAACACAGTATTAATCCGTTCAACCAACTCTTCTCTGCTCCTGGGCCTGGCCATCATCAAATAAGCTAGTTTCATATCTCGATGTAACGAACTATTCCTTTAATCGAAAATTAATTATATCAATATAATATAGATATCATTAAATCTGTTCAATTGCATCCATGTGTTATGCGGTAGAAATACACATCACTCAATCAGGGTGCTACAATGTTGACAACGATCAGCCGTAAACATTATTATTTATATGCCAGGTATACAAATGTTAAAAATTGTTTCGTCTCTTGTATAAAGCCTAATTATTTAATGTTCGATTTTATATCCACAAATTAATATTTTGCATTTAAATGTATAATTCCAATTAACGGATTGCAAAATGAATTGGTAATAATTTATCACTGAATTATATCAATCATTGAGTATAATTATAAATTACTAATATTTTATAGGTTACTTCAATATATTTTATAATTCTGTGTTGTTAAGTACAATTATAAACGTATTTCCCCATTCTATCAAACTGTTCATTACATTGCCATTCCGGCAAAACACTTCTCTATCATTAACTGCAGAACTGAGTATAAAATATAGACTTGCATAAATTTCTCCGTAACGCAATCCACTAGAACTAAATGCACGGCACAATTTGCATCCGACATGTTGCATCATTGAAATCGTGTCCATTGCACCTAAAATAGAATAAATGATCTGAAACAAGCAGGAATGAAGTGCTAGAGTGTTGAATGCCTGTACGTTCCCTGACCACGGATGTAGCGTGCAGTGAAATATACGCAATGGAGGCTATTCCAGCAATCCAGCACAGAATGCCGAATACCGAATTCCTGTTCACGTCTACCGTCCGACGCGGCGGAGGGTAACTAGGCCTATATGGAAGTGAGGGGTTGGGGGTGACTGGCTTAGAGAGCGTTTATATATACCAGAAAAGAAAACGAATATATACTATACAGTCATGTGATATACAATGAGATATGCGACTAAAATGTTGTTCATTCTGTGGATGGACCTTTAGACTTTATTTTTTTTAAATAACATAATTTTTTACATTGTACGTTCATAAGAAAAATAGGAAGATATGTTGGTGACTTAATTAGATCGCTCTCCTCTAGTATATGTTAATTGAAACATGATTAATTGAAAAACATTGACATTGATTGCACATGATACCATATGATAATATATGAGTATATTAATATAACAATTAATTTAAATTAAATGATTATTTTACGGTTATAATGTTAACGTAAAATTGGCAGTATAATGTCCAGTTCGAGTATTGTTATATAGCTGATTTTTTAAATAGGAAAAGTAGTTGGGGTACAGAGGGCTATTATTTGACAGAAAAAAAGACGATTTGAATAGTCAACAGAGTAACTACCGCGGATTCGACACCCGCCACCTGCAATCTGAAATGATGTTGTTTTTTTGCAATTATTCTACTACAATGGATTGTGTACTCTTAACTAACTAATGGACACTATATTTAATTAAAATGTCATAATAATAGCAAATTTCATCAAATACATATTAGCAGCATATGTAGGGTGATAACAGGTTGTTGGTAGCAGCCCTTAGGCACATAAAAAGTATAATATCTTTGTTTGCTTATCTTCCCCAAAACAATATTCAGTCACACCTGTAGCACGTTGATCGCGCTCTCTCTCTCTCTCTCTCGCTCTCATCTCATCCTAACGCTACACACAAAATAATATATTCTATATCAAGCATTTAATGTGGATTTCAATTGTTATCTTGATATACAATGGTAGATCTATATTATCAGCTGGCGATCAAACAAATATCAGCTGTTGAACAGGTTCCATTGATAAAGATCTCGACGTTTGAGAGCTACTAGAGGTAAAGTCATAACTTCACTATTGGCTTTCCTATTGAACGGACAAGGACGGTCGAATATTATCCAGCTGTTTTCGAGAGGCGAACCAATATGAATACATCTCGTGGGTCAGCCGGGGTGTCTTGGTCATATCAAGCACGGTCCATGGTCAACAAGCCTCTTTTGTAGTACGGTAAATAGAAATGCCTATCCACCCACCCCAACGCATGGTTGAAATTGTGAGGGGGTGATTTTCTGTCTCGTTGGATGCCTGACGTAGCGTGACCCTAAACGAAGGGGAATCATCCCCTATCAACTAGCTTTCTTGACGACTACATCCCGTACTATATAAAACCCTCTCGTCCACGTTAGCCCTCTACGATCTGTGGGCGGGGCTTCCGAACGAGAGCGCCAATCAGCATCCGACTGGGAGGGGCGAAATGGGGAACTACTTTCTGATCGCGGATTGAACTTTCTTCGTCCTTACGAGATGCGCATGACACAACGACTAAAGATCGGAGTTGGTGTCGTAGTAGTAATGTCGCGGGCTTAAGGGGGCTGGGGTGGGGGTGAGGGAGAGCCGAAGATTCGATGGGCAGAACTTGTGTGCTCCCTGCGAGCGGTATGTCACATCTAAATGAGAGTGACAGAGAGACGACGCTCACGCTCATCGATAGACGTGGCCTGCTCGCGGACGTCCCGACGCCACTCGTCCACGATTTTTATTTAAGCACGAAACTTTCTGTAGTCTAGGACTTTGTGTTGGTGTCGGTGGTGCAGACGTCCTAAACTCTCACGTCTCGACGCTCGGTAAATTACTTCATGTTATTAATTTCATCGTCAAAGACATCCTGACCTGGCTTAATTTTAGGTTAGTTGACACTTCATTATACAAGTGTGAGTTTAACTAGTCAAAACAAGTCACGTATATTTTCGTGCTGATGTGACAAAAAACTTTCGTATAAATCAAAACTTGCTGTGAATAAATTTGTGATTTACTTCTTAAAAGTGCTACGTGTGTTTATAAATCTTTATAAATGATTGAGTTTTACCACAACAATAACAATAATTACGAGAAAATGGTTCATGACACAGACACCTTACAAGTGGCCACGCCGTGCAACGGGAGATCGGGTAAGTCACACGTGCGTTCTGCGCGACGTGTTTATTTATTTTATCATCTGTTAAGTATGATCTCGTAATTTTACCCGCGTCCACGTGGTATGACGTCACGATGACTGTTGTAATATTAGTCTGAAATTTGTCTTCGGTAGTTACTGCATTGTATTTATTTTTCCAAGTATAGGCATATTGTGTCGACTGATATATATATACATCGGGGCCTGATACCAATCTTTAAAACTCTATACAACTATTCCGTTTGTCTTGGGGTATCTATAAAAAAATATATGTATCACCCTTGGTCGGATTAAAAACTGTCACCTCTGTTGATCTCGCCAGTTAATATATTATAGTCTGGCTTTATGTTGGGTGGGATAACACTTGAATAATATTCTTATAATCGAAAGGACGCACCTGGGGTATTAACTATTTCACTTCGCGGAATATTGACTGTTGAGAGTTGGTACAAACATAAATATAATAAGTAAGTTCCTCAGTTGAGGGAAACTTGTTTACACAAGTTTGTGTTTAGTAGATAACTTCTAACTCAATATCTCCCCATTTTGTCTAGAATAAACATCTACATATATGAATTATTTTATAAACACCTCATGAGTATGTTGTCACGCTATGACAGTTACTTTATTGGTGCCAATGTATTATTCTAAGAGTTTTATTCTAATATTTTGATAGCACAAGGCAACATTCAACAGGCATTGATATAATATTATTTGTCTCCTATTATTATAATCCACCACTGTCCGTTTTCCACGACATTCTTAATATATTGTTAGTTACAACATATAAATCTTAAAGGAAGAAATTACTAAATAGTTCGGCTTGTAGGCGTAATATAAATCTAAAAATCCATAAACGTCAATTTACGTGATTAGGTTACAAGACCAGCTGGCCGTTATGACTCATATACAGCTGTGAGTCTGCAAATAGGCAGCGCACGAAACTAAGGGACGTAGGTTCGAATCCCGCACGAACCAACGATTATGTCGTTGATTTCATCCATTCACGGTCTCAAATATCTAAATTATAGAACTTAAAATTCCAACTCCACACCGTTATGCATAAGCACAACCTTTCTGACAAAACAGGAACACTGTTAAATATGAAAATATTAATGTAACATTTAATATTTTAGGTTTCTCGAGGCAAACAGAATTATGGTAAGAGTAAGTGATGAATAATTTCGTTTTATTGTCTCATTTCTACTGACGATTCGCAAATATATAATCAGTTTATTTTTATTATATCGCACCATGCGAACTTCAGATCGAAATAAGAAAGTTTTGTAGAATTCCAGAGTTTGGTTTCAGACACAGACTTTGTACAACAGTGGTATGGTAACACATAACATTGTGCATGTATCACGGATGCCTCTGAGGCATACCTATATAAAGTATACTATCATGTAACAATTCGTAAATATATTTATCACTACACTTTGTTCCAACATCATTTAGTTGGGTAAAGGGGTGTTTCCCCACCATTTAAATCTTGGGCAGCACCAAAGCACCGGCCTGCCAAGCTCGGCACCTCATCTTCTTCCTCATTTTCTTGTCGTAACACCAACTCTCTCCACTTTTCCCTGTCCTCCCACCATCTTTCTCTCACTTCAACCACTACCCACTCATCTTCTCTCTCCTCCACATCTGCCTGTACTTGATCTTGCCATCTATCTCGAGGTCTTCCCACTCTTCTCATATCATTCTTTAGCTCAAATGCTTGTCTTGGGATTCAATTCTTCTCCATTCTTCTCATATGACCATACCATCGTAGTCGCTCCTTTCCCATCTTGAACTTTAGACTCTCTATTCCTACTTTCTTCCTTATCATACTACTTCGTATCTTGTCCAACTTTGTCACACCTGCCACACTGCGTATGAACTTCACCTCAGCTGCCTGTAGAGCACTTTCTTCCTTCCAGCCCATTGGCCACGTTACAGCACCATATGTTAAAATAAGAAGGTAGTACATCTTATATAGGAAGAAATAAATAAATAAAATAAATAAATCCGTATTTAGAGTCTATCCACTCAGTTACACAACTGATTTTCAGTGGTGGACAGTAAACCAAAGCGACCAAGCCCAAGACCAAGCCCAAGTATAGGCCCCGACGCAATCGACGAAACTCAGCACACCGTTACAGGACCCGTGAGATCGTAGTTTATTAAGTAACTGGAATAATAATTAGGCAGCTTAATTAATGTTGCGTAGGTCAGGACTCAGATAGTTGGGGGGGGGGGGGGAGTAGTAGGATATTTATTAATAGGGTGTTGTGTCGTATTGATGTCACCAAACTATATAACCTAGAAGGAGCGGGTAGGTATTTGTGAGGAATAATTATATTTTACGTTAAATAAATAAATTATGAATAACATAACGATGATAAAAAATTAGAACAAAAATCGTGTCCTCGGCTTTCACGGCTATAGTCATCATTACTTCTTAGAAGCCCCCAAGTTCTTGAAAAACATGAAACAAGACTAGAGACAATAATTAAATCTATACCTTATAGACCTTAACTAAATAGAATAATACAAAAGAGAAAGAAGACAATGCTCAATATATAGACTACATTTATTCTGTTGTATTATTTGTTAGTATTTCTTAATTACTTTTCGTTATTTTGTGTCCGTTTATGTATCTCATGTTTGTGTGTGTCCTCCTTTCTAAATAAGATTTTTATAACTAAAATAAACACCGTTGATGCCTGCATGAAGGCTTGGGCTCGCCGTATGGAACAAAATGGTGTGTTTCTTGGGTCGAATTCGAATAGTTTAGCGTTTGACACAAGAACAAAAATAGAGTGTAAATCATACCAACATCGGCAAGAACAAAACAACTATCACACAACAACAACTACGACGACGATAACAACAATAGACCCAATCGTTGGCATACAAATAGGCATAGCATCTGCCGCTACACTATAATATGCAGTAACATATATAATACATGATGATTTTAATGGTTGGTGTGTTTTCTTTGTCATTCAACACAACTTGGTATAATCAACTCCAGCAACCAAAGATAAATAAAGCTGTTGCGAAATGTAGAAGTCAATGCAAGTAACAAATTAAGTAACCAGAAAAACTCGTCAATTATCATTATTATAGAGACAGAAATAAACATTCAAAAATTAATTAAATCAAACTGCCCCTTATGCATTCCACAAATAATTATTTGAATTTTTAAAACCGCAATATCATATATACAAAACAAATTGTATTTAAAGCGGAAGCATAATCATCCATTTAGCGTTCAAAAACAATACTGTTGTCATGCAAATCGTTTTGGTAACTAAAAAATATGCGAAATTTATTACCAAAGCCATGATTAAGTAGGTATATATTAGTTCACAAGTGACAACGAATTTTATGATACTTTAACTTGAAATTAATATTTTGGTTTGTCTTCCAAATAATGACATGAATTTATCTCTATGTTGCACCATCGTTTTAGTGTAGATTGCCGTGGCGGCTAAAGGTTGCTCCCTCATCAACATGGATTTATTCTAATGGTGAATCATAGTATGCGTGGATGAGTAAAACGACTTTGGGGCGAGGGCGAGAGGGATGTCGTGATTTCGGTTGAGGAAGCCGCTGGAGTAAGCGCATCAGGGGTCAGGCGGCTAACAGTTCTTGGCAAATAACTAGCTGTCTATTGGGTCAGATATGTCGGTAAAAGAATGATAACAATGTAAATAGGCACGGGTCAATCAGCCCAAAAATGAGCGAACTACTTTACGGTCGTTGAAGAATACAAATATAATTGAATTGACCGTGTTTGCTATTGGTGGAGGCGCGGTTCAAACTAGAATATACAACTACTTCACTACTTCCTCAAAGTATATTCCCTTCTTTTGTCCACATACTTCTATTCATCTTTTGTTTTATACTTTCATTTTTAGTTCATATTTTAAACCTAATTATCTTTCCGTGTATTTATAACTATGTAGCCTAATGTTATTTGATTCATTTGTTTTTTTTCACTTGCGAGCTGAATGCTTATTGCAACATGCTTACTTATAATCTTAAATTAATATATCATGTAGCCTAAGGTATTAGTTAATATTATTATTATTTTATTATGTATATGATTATTATTTGCATTTTTTATATTATATTATTAATTAATTATATTATGATTCTATATTATTATTATTATTATAATGAAGGACATTTAGATAAATACGACTTAATGCGTAAGCTAATAATATGTATTTGTTATTTGAAAAAAGTGAAATAGGAAAAAGGGGTTACAGCTTTCTATAAAATGTTATATATTTTTTTTTGATTGATATTTTACATTGACCTACTGATCCAAATCATCGTTTGAAATAGGTTATTAATAATTAGATAAATAAAGATGTAAATTAACAAGGTTAAATCAGGATGCAATTATCTATTTTGGTATTTAAGTGTGGATGGGTGTAACAACTCACGACCTGTTTGCGTGTTCATTATAGTCTTTGTCGTCTATATTAGCCTCATCACGCATTAGCGAACGCACGTTCCGCGCCGACGAAGACTCGACGATACAGCGCGTAGCTGCACCGTTGTGAATCCTGTAATCGATGACCCACTGCTGTGAATCTAAGTTATACATTTACTAACAACTTGGTGTTTATGCGAGAGATGCGGCTATAGGTCAAATACCGTGTATTTAATTAAACACTTAAACGCTCAAAGCCGACAAACTTGACGAATGTTTTGCAGACAAAAAACAAACGCACTGAGGCTGTGTAGTTCGTATATATTGTGAATATATTTAGCGCGTAATTTATATTCCTAAATCTTGTACAATTTAGTTATATTAACTAATTGTGTAAGATTATAAAAAGTGAATAAATGAATAGTTTCGATCTATTTCCATGTATGTTATTATTTCAATTTATTGTTTCATTGTATCCTCTCACATCTGAAGTAGGTAGAGATTAACATGTCAAACAGCTTAGATTAATATATACGCATTTCTAATTTAAAGTGTATCTAAATACTTTCGGACAGTTCTCCTTAACCACGAGTAAAGAACGTAATGGGATTTGTATTTTTCGTGACCAAGAAAAGTACAAAATCGTTAATAGTAACTCGAAAATATATTAGATAAAATAATTGACAATATAAATATAAGGCACTGTTCAAAAATATATATTAAAATTTAAAAATAATACTTAGATATGTCAAACGATTTACTGTTATATATATATCTGAATTTAGATTTTATTCATATTTTAATTTAGTATGACCGTCCGCGGTGGCACATACGATTAGGGCGCTGGTCCGAAGGGTATATGGACGAGGACGTGAGTTCGAATCCATCAAACGAGATGGATTTTGTAATCGTCTCACCACTCGCCGTCTCGAATAGCCTTATAGTGCATTAAAATAAGACGTAAAGCAACAACAATCACCGTCATCAATTTTGGGCATGAACGGTTCTAGCATGTTCTTGCATTATCAAAATACCTGTTCGCTCAAATAGTTCGATGTGTAAAATGTCTATATGTGTACCTTAGATTAAATCAAAATTATTGAATGCGTAAGCTCTGAATACAATGTATTTGTTAAATATTACAATGCCCCATGAAAATCTAAAATTACAAAAGAGATTTAACAATTAAAATCTGATTTAATGCAATTCAAACCCTGGGCACGGAAAGTCAAGGTAAACATTAGACACTTTTTACGGCTCGCAATCTGCCCTTATGCGTTTGTTACTTGATTTTATAATGGTTTGCTATCTCGTAAAACGAAACGATCCCTTTTTTCCATACCCAGCAAAAGCCCATGCACCCACTTTTTAATACTGAACATTAGGCATTGAATGTTCTTTCCCGAGACGAATTAATTTAGTGACTCCCGTCGTCCGCCCCACTTTCAACATCCATTACTAAAACACGTCGCAGCTCCCAAACACTTATTTGATGGAACCTTCTCAAGAGACATTGGTCTTCTCTTTCAACACTCTGTTCACTGATTGAAACAACTCGGGGAGGGTCGGAATAAATTGGCCATATTTGTCGAGCGCTGGCTGAAATGGAAAAAGCTTATGTTTGCCGAGCCGAATTGAGACACCCTTATAGCTAATGGGTCACTTACTGTTGAGAGTGGAAGGGGGAGATTGCTCCGTTGTAATCACCATTGTCAACTTAATATGCATATCCAGAAAACGTTTTCCTTGTTCTAACCGACAATTTGCAAAGTAAAGATCTCTCGATTTCCGACTCCATTAATGGCCCTGAAATGTTTCGTCGACTGTCGTTTGTTTCCTCTGCTTAAAATCGCGTTCTTTCTTCCAAAGTATGGAGATTAGGCTCACTTTATGCTGGGTATTTGCATAAGCCGAAAGAAAGAAAATCAGTTTTATAACTGAATTGGATAACGCTAACATAGCGAGGGCATTTTATCCTTTACATTCAGTTGAACATTATTGGCGTTAGAAACACACACACACACACACACAACTAAGAATTTATAGATGTTCGGGAACTTTTTTTCATTAATCACAGCGCAATTTGTTATAACCCAATTAATGTTATTTCGATAACTTAACTGGAACTGTGGTATATGGGCTATGCTATTTTAAATATATCCCAAAACAAATAATTATAAATAATAAACTGAATAAGTTTTGCAACGATAAAACTTGAGCAGAGACAACTCCAGTAATAATGCACTCTAAATAAGTTTTAATCTCAAGATCTGGCAAAACTGGAAAAGGGTTTTATTCGTAACATTTGGGGACGCAAGAACTTACGCTTCATATATGTACAGAAACTGTAGTCTACGTTATATTTGTATGTCTCCGTCATTTTTAATGGAACAAAACCAAAACCACAATCATAATTGAGTAAGAAAAGTTGTGTGGCCAGGAAAATTGTACAAAATATTATTGAGGACTCAAAGAATTGGGCGCTGTCATCGTTAATTACAGGCACAGTTATCGCCATAGTGACAGTTAATAGAGCTCCAGCACAGCAGCCCAACATGATAGGCCTACAAGATTAGCGCGATATCCGGTTCATCGAGCTAATGAACGGAATGCCGAGGAATGTCTAATAGAGAGCGAACAGCAAAGTTACAATCGATAAGTTGAATGCCAAAGATTGTTAAGTTGAAGGCCCACTAAACTGTAACAGGAACACAGTTAGATCTATACTACTAGTTTACACGAGAAGATAACCTGGCATTTAGTTTACTTTGCCTAGTTGTACTAAGGTAAAAACTTTGTGCATTTGACATCGTAGTGAACCAGTATTGCGGTTTATTTGCCTGTGTGACGGACTGCATCAGGGCAACAAGCGGCCTTGCGCTTTTCAAAACCAACATACAAAGCAAGTATGAATAACGCTTAGTAAATGAAGGGTCGTACTCGTGGGGGTGTAAGGCAAGTTTAACTTTCCACAATCGTCTTACGCTACAAAGTAATCTTGTTGTTTTAAACGCGATATAACTTATTTAGAGTTGTTTTCATCAAATCAACAATAAAAATGCGACCACGAAAGAAACAAAAATTGATAAATGTAACACAATGGTAATGTGTATTCTGTTGATTGTAGATTCACTTGCAGATTGACGAGTAAAATGTATGTTGCAAAGAAACTCTCGAACACATTATTTATTTCAAATAACAACAAAACATTGGACAGAATTCGTGGACACCAATGCGTATCACTTTTATCTTACACAACTGAAAAATTGGATCACAAACATTATTGGTGGTGGATTTTTTTAAACCGTAAAACGTAATGTAAAAACACGACATTTCTTTTAAAAACGAGTAAAGTTTTGTCAAAAAATATGTACAAAATAGGTTGTAAATCGTAGTTTTTGTTGGCGAAAACGATATTCAATTCACTAATTTAATTAGTACTTTATGTCAAAACTCTTATTTATGATCAATTCAGACACAAAATGAGGTGTTTTGTGTTTGAAAATAGTGATAACTGTTAGATTTAAATATAAAAATATGTTTACTCACCCGCCTTTTGTTTTGCAACTCTTGGAGTTGCCACGGAGTTTTCTTAAACCTTGTGTAAAATACTAACAGATTAAAACTAGTAAAATAATTTATTATTACACTACCCAGTATTATTGATCGACCTCCTATAATCGATTTGCTTTTTGGCACTTTGGTGTACACTTTTGTATTTTTGTGGAGTAGGATTGCACAAAAACAATTATTTCTGAAACGTCAGTATTATTTTAGGCCTATAATTTTGCATATTATCAGGCAATGTGTAAACTTAATTATCATATTAATCGCGTAAGTAAAACCGAAGTAAGTACACATGTCTGGGTCACCCACCAGTTCTTACTCCTACAACGAATTTGAGCGTATTTAATTATTGCCGACAAAACCGACTTACCTTCACATAGTTCTCGTGAAGTATGTATCAATAAACAAACAAGGTTCACCTTATATCAACAAGTTGAACTTTCTTGACCACGCGCTAAACTTGCTGTGAACTCCAATTAACTTTACTAATTTAATTACGGAACGAGTAACGATAGGTGAACGTTACACGAGCCTATATTTAGGTCTTTGTTGTAATTAAGCCAGCAATTTATTTCAATTCCACTACTAAGCGTTGACATGTTTAGGTCCTGTACATTGCGACCCCCTCCCTCGGTGATGGTAAAGTCAACACAGTACCCGACGCGATGTCATACGCATGCGCTGATACACTTGTTAACACCTCGACCGCGGTCACTCGGTGAATAGAGGTAGCCCATGGATGTAAATTTCTTGTCTGCATTTGTGTGGATTGTGTTACAGCACAACAACCACTCGCATAAAACTGTACGTAAACTCTTTCAAAATGGTAAAAAGGATCAACGTGCATTGTCAAACAATATTTACATTTTGTTCAATTGACGAATTGAGTGATACAAATAAAATATATTTAATTGTCTACCCCTATATCATATTATCATATCACAAGAAACGATTTTCAGATGCGGACATTAAACATTTTGTGTTTTGTGTAATTATGGTTATGTCACAATTTACGTACAATACTGCATATTATTTTTGTATTATTTAGATAGATACAAGTCAACTCTAGGTATTAAATATACAGACTTCACCCGGGGTTTAAACCCTAGTCGGTCCACATTCTGAGCGGGATCACCAACTAACGAATATTAATAAAAACTATAGGCCCTACACAAATTTTATGTAAATCAATCCAAAAATTTAAAAAAATCCTACTCAGCGGGGTATCGAACCCCGGTCTCCCGATTGCCGGTCAAATGCTTAACCCCAAGCAACCGACGGTTAACTTCATAACATCTTAGATTGTTGGTGCATTGTAAATATGAATTTGTAATTTCTGGATTGACTTACATAAAATCAATTACACCTACGGGAGTGTTTCCCAATTAATTAAATTGAGAAATATACACAAATTATTATCAATTCCATTTATTGCGTCATAGTAGTGAACACGCTAGCATCATGGAACTTTTAAACAAAACATGTTAATTTTGGCCGAAACTAAGAAGGTATATTCGAAGTTAAACGTGTAGCGGAACCCCTTACGCCGAGGAGTATTACTTGACTAATGCGCGTGTGTTCACATCCTTGTGGCTCCCGAGGGTGCGAGGTTAAAAGTGTAAGCAGGACTGATATGGAGGTTCCCTAGGGAGTAGTTTGTCTGGAGGGATGCTACGTTATTGCCGCACGCACACGATGTTCGGGACTCCCTCTGGGGTTAGTGAGATTTGCTTGTGTGACGTAGCATAAATGGTCCGGAAGACGTACGTTACAGAAGTCGTTTAAATACGTAGTAGTTATAAGTTGACTTTCTGAAACCATTATTCTACGCTTTCATTTATTAATTCCATGATTACATTATAATCATTAACAAAATTACATCGATCATAGCCTTTAAACATAACGTTGTATATCGTATACCTGAAAAGTATTAAAATATATTAATTTTTAAACTACGTAATAAAAATTAGCAATAAGTATAAAGTAACCTTTAAATAAACAATAAATAATATTCCAATTGTCTGTTTGCGAGTATGGCACGACATATTATAAGGTTTTTGGTAGTTGATTACAAATGTATTAGGTTTACTGACGGTTCTAGGAGGCGGTCTGACTCTGATTTAGTGGAGCCAGCCCATGCGAATAGTGATGCAAAGAACACATTCGCGTAACTTCGACAATTCGTCTCTGCTGTAGTGAAATTCACCATAATTTTTTCGCTTGTCTAGTTCCCGTAGATAATATTAAATTGTAAGTGGTAGTATTTAAAAATAATATTAAGATCAAACAATTAGAATAACATAGAATAATCCACAAAAGAACACAACAGAACGTATATTGTAGAAATTTGGTGGAGGTGCCGGGTCTCCGACATTTTCTTTTATTATTATTTCTTCAAAATGACGTATCGAATACAATGTCTCGTTCGTATGAGGAAAGTTTTGATTTACTAATTGATTGATTAATTGATTGATTGATTGATTGATTGATTGATTGATTGATTGATTGATTGATTGATTGATTGATTGATTGATTGATTGATTGATTGATTGATTGATTGATTGATTGATTGATTGATAGATTTGTATTGCTTAGCGTATCATATTAATGCGGGAGGATAGTAAAGGCACACACTCCGTCGAGCCATGTTTGGACAATCAAGTGATTTGTTTTGTTGACATAGACGCCCACATAAGAAGCAACATGTTTGCAAATTCGCTGCCAACATGTTTTTAACAACCTACTTAACACAAGAAATGAATGAAATTTGTTATTAATGACGTTGTGAGTTGTACGTTTATTTATAAAAATAAGACATTTCCGGTTTCTCGTTTTCTTTTTAGCCTCAAGGCGTAGATGGCAAACATTAGGCCTACTGTAAAAGTACTGTAGTACTTTCAATTTTCACACAAAAAACTTTCCTGCTAAAATATGTTTTTGTGTCACCCAAAAAATGTACTTTTTCTGATTTTTTTTTTAAATTTACGATTGGCAAGAAGCTCAACCAACAGATTATTTCTAATAAACGTTTTCAAATGAATGATGATTGAACAAAGGTATATAATTATTGCGATTATTTTAAACAGTGTAAGACTTATTTTTTTTTCGAATATTCTACTTTTACATAATTTTTGGTGGAGATATCTCGAATGAATCTCGCTAAAAATGATTTGTTAATCGATTATATTTCCCCCATCTCGTGCATTTTTCCATGAGTTTTCCCTCGCACCTTCTATCAAGCTATACACCCCTAGGGTTTTCAAATGAAAGATTTCGCCTTGTATTAATTTCTCTCCTGCCGGGCGGATGAGTTGTTGTCGATCGCTTCGAAGCGCTCGCGAGGAGGTGTTAGCCGACAATGAAGCGCAGTGAAGCGAGGACCGGAAGAATTTCCCACTTCATTGCAGCCTCTCCTTATGAAGGAACGGTATTGATGTGTGTGTGCTTCGGTACAGTACGGTAGGAAAGGAACGTAACTCAGTTACACTCCACTGATTTTTTTTCCTATTGATTTTTGATCAGGGATGATATTTTGCTGGTTACCATTTTCAAATCAAAATCTGCATTATTTATCATTCTATCATCTACTAACTAATAGAACAATCTTGTATGAAAAGCCCTTCTTTGGAATTGCATTTGTAATTATTTTGCTTCATACCTTACTCCCAGTGAGTATGCTGTGGTACACTAATGATCGAGGTTACTCATGAAATAAAGTAACAGATAATTTCACAGTGTGAATCATTAGAAAGCGAAACTGTCAGTTGTGCGTGTGTCAAGAAAGTTTTGATTACACTATAGGGTTTATTTCTCGATTTGGTTTGTCGGGAAACACTCCCGTAGGTGTAATTGTTATTATTTTACTACAATTCAGAAATTAAAAAAGTCCGCCCCAACCGGGATTCGAACCACGGGTCTCCCACATTCCAGGTGACCGTCTTAGTTCTTAATTCAGATCTATAATGCAACTACAATTCAGAGATTAAAATGAACCCGTCCTGATGGTCTAGTGGTTAAGACGCTCACCTGGAATGTGGGAGACTCGTGGTTCGAATCCCGGTTGGGGCGGACTTTTTAATTTCTGAATTGTAGTAAAATAATTACACTATAGGGGTCAGAGGGCGGGATCCGCGTTGTGCTCCATCCATTTCCATCAAGCTGGCACCTGCACCATGGAGATTTGAATCCTGGCGAAACGTACTTCTTCCTCTTATTCAGATTATGTATACACCGGAAACCGTATTAACCTCTTCCTCACTTGTTATCCAATATCGATTGTTTTTTGCACATATTATTTTCCTAATTGATCCGTTGATTCAATCGGAGAACAACCTAATTCGCCAACCAACAATGTGTTTTTTTTTACAGTAAGGGGGGGCATATTAATCTTTAATTAATGTTTGTTTCAAATGTAGAAGATTGTGTATATTTTGAGTCAGTGTTTAAGGTGTAAACTAGGAAACGCTCTGTTGGACGCGTTGATAAGCGAGCACGTGCTATAGCTAGACCCACATTGCAATTTATTAAAATTGTAAAATTTGCGACGTTCGCTGTCCACGGGCCCCCTAGTAGCACACCGTTAAGTGCCATGCATGGGCCATGGACGATTATCTTATCGTCCGCGCATGGGCCATGCCCAACACTCGTAGATGGGCCATGCAACGTTTTGGCCGCGAGTCCAACCAAAACCCATCGATGGTTTTTAAACATGGCACTTGCATGGCTAGCGCCAATTAGCCATGCAGGACACAAGGTACTCGTACTTGTCAGTACCATGCGTGAAAGTCGCGCATGGGCCATGTCCTACTCTCGTCCATGGGCCATGCAACGTTTTGGCCGCGAGTACAACCAAAACCCATGGACGATTTTTAAACATGGCACATGCATGGTTAGCTTAAATTACCCATGCCTACTTTTCTGCACCATGCGTGCTAATCGCGCAACGCCCAATCCACTTTAACGCGAAAGGGCCCCAATCCCGGGGAAATCGGGGATGGGCCATGTCCCCCCTAACCCGGGCCAAGGGCCATGAAACTTTTTTTGGCCCGCGAGTAAAACCCAAAAAACCCAGGGACGATTTTTAAACAGGGGCGAAATGCAGGGGAACCTAAAAACCCAGCCTATTTTAAAAATTAAAAAACGCGTGGAAATCGCGCAGGGCCATGCACTTTGATCGCCAGGGGCCCAAAAGCCCGACTTCGTCGTTTGGGCCCCATGCAACTTTTTGGCCGCGATTTACAATAAAAATTTTTTTGGGAGGACTTTTAAAACATGGCACTTGCAGGGTTTAAAGAGTGGGAAACTCCCCTGGGGCTTCCCCCCTTTGCGTGGCGCAAATGTAGGGATAATACCCCTGACACCCCTTGTCATTAGGGACCCAAATGTACTGAGGTAAAAAAGACCTTATTGATTCTCCTCAGAAAGAGAGACCAGAGTACTAAAAATTTCCCTTCCCTTTCTTTGGGGGGTGTCCTTTCTGTGTTTTAATAGCGCACCCCCTTTACATTGCTAAACACCTATGCGAGAACAAAAATTAAAGCTATATAGTTTTTTTTTCATTTTTTGTTTTTTTTATTTTTTTGGCAAAACGTGTCTGTTGCAAAATATTTTGGGGAGTGCTTTCTCAAAAATAAAAATAATTTTAAACGGGGCTTGGCTGTTTTTTTTAAATTTTAAAAAATTAATTTATTTAAAAAATAATATGCTTTGATTTTATCGGATTAAAAATAAGATAGAAAAATTAACGGGCCCGGGGGGGCAATTTTGCCCAGGGATGTTTTTTTTTAAGACCCTTTAACGGGAGGGGGTTGGTTAGGGGCCACATGCCCCTTTTTGCTTTCTTCCCCGGGTTGGTGGAGCCTGAAGGGAGGATGCCCCCGGTTTTTCCTTGCAACAAAATTTTGGGTTGGTATGTTTCGAAGGAGGGGGTTTGGGTGAGTTTTTAAAAACGCTGCATAAAATGGAACTGATATCCCCTCTAGGTGGCCTCCATCTTTTTAAAACCCAAAGTCTGAAATGAAACGCGGACTTTTCTAGTGCAAGGGGGAACGCCAGTGATGTTTCTCCTATCTTTTTTTTGAAATGTTTGAATTTTTTTTCGATGTGAATCTCTGCCGGGTCGCCCACACCGGGGACGCTTTACGTGAGGGTTTGGTCGTAGCATAAATTTGTACAATTAAAATTTTGGTAGAAAAGGACTCTTTCCCCAGAGCTTTTTAAAAGTGGATACAACGATGCGAGCTTTCCTTTGCTTTGGGCAATCTTACCCTTTAACGTGGGGTCCAAAATTTGAGATTCTTGTTAGAAAGGCCCTGGGATAATTATTCCTGCTTGACCATTGAACATTTTGGGTCATGGATTACAACGAAAAATGCATCTCCCGGGTTAAAAATTCCCCCGAAAAATAGTGGGGCACTAGTTTTTGAAGCATTTAGACCCATACCCCAAATTTTTTCTCCCAAATCCCCCCCATCAAACCCACCCTTTTTGGGCCAAATTTCAAACGAAATTTTTCAGCACGCTTACCCATTATTAGCCCCCCAAAAAAAAAAAATCGCCCGGGCCAAAGCATCCAAAAAATACTTGCGGGGAGGTGGGGAAAGCCCATGGGTAAATATTTTAAAAATAGAAGGGGAAAAATAAAAGGGACCCTTTGAGGCCCCCCCAGCACAAAGGGCCCGGGCCTTTGGGGAAAGGAGCGTTTTCCCTTTAAACCTAAAAACGATCTTTCCAGCGAAAAAACTTTTTTGTGATGTTGTGAGGTATCTTGGAAATTAAAATTTTTAATCATTTTAAAAAAAGCAAAACCTTTCCCGGCCCCCAAAACGGTCAAATGTTTTTGAAAAGTCTAGGAAGAGGGGGCCGCTTTTGACCTTAAAAAGGATTTATTCCTCCGTAGGGGTTTAAACCACTCTGGGCCAACTGTTGGAAGACGAGTTTTTTGGCACGGAAACCAAATTGCTGTCAGGCAGGACGGGTTTTTCGTCGCATGGCGTTAAGTCACCCAGGGGGAATTTTTTTCAAATATTTTTGACAGGGGGGAGAAAGCTAAGGGGTTCCTTTTCCCCTGGGGGGATCTCGTGGGGGTTTGCCAGGTTTAAAAAAAGTTTTTTATCTTTGCCCCCTTTTCCATAAATTTTGGGAAAAATTTTGAAGGGGACAGAGCTGCATTAAAAGACTGCTGTAGAAATTTTTGTGCTTTTTTTGGGAAGGGGAAAATTTGACAATTTGCCCCTTTTATCCCACCCACCCCGGGTGCTTTGTTAAGAGGAAAGCTGTGCTTTTTCGGAAAATTCGGCTAATGTGCTTTTTGGGGGCCCTGGGGAAAGGGTTCCCACCGGTTTCAGGAATTCTCAGAAAAAAAAATGTTTTTACATGATTCTTTAATTTTTGGTTTTACTCGTTTGCTGGGTTAGGAGTAAAGGGTTTCTCCCCCAAAGGCTTTGCCCAGAAAATGACTTTTGCTTTTTTAAACCCGGGCTACAGGCAATTTTGTGTTGTTGACGGGGGAAGGGGGATCGGGGCGGGGCGGCGCTGTAGCTTTTTTCCCAATACTCCAGATTTTTTTTCCCCCAAAAAGGGAAAATTCCCCGGGACTGCCTCTTTCCATTTTTCTCCACGTTTGCTCAGGCAAGGGCCTCTTTAAACTTTGCCTGCTCTATTCATGCGCTTTTTTTAATTTCGGGGGTTCGTTTCCCTTTGCCACTCGCGCCTAATGGCATTTTTTCTTTTTTATTGCTTTTCGGGGGGGCGGGGCGGGTCGAAACAATGCCCTCCCCCTCGATATTTTATTAGGAACGCAGCAAAACACGCCCTTTTGGTTTACCTCTGTGAGGGTTTTGGAAAAACTTTGTCTAGCTAAATAGGGGTTTCCCTAATGGTAGGACAGAGGCCCGGAATACTTTTTCCCAATAAATTTTTTTAAAATTTGGGCCAGCCCCTGTTTTTTTAAAAATCTCTTTTTGGGTCTGGGGGGTTAACAAGAACCAAATTCCCCCATGCGAATAAATGTTTTGGATCATGTTTCCGGGGTTTAGTGCTGGTTTTGGCCAAAAAGTCGAAAGGAGCATCGGATTTTAACGAGCAAGGAAATACCCTAATACACTGGAAATGTGATTCCATTGGGGATAGGGGGTTTGGGCCCCCGGCGGACCTGCAATACTGTCAGGGGACAACATTGGAAATAGAGGGAATACCTCTTGTTTTTGAAACCCTAATTTCCACGGGGGGATTTTCGCATTTAAGGGTCGCCTGCAATGACCCTTTGGGTTGTTTAAAAGACGTCATGCATCGGGGTTTCACGCCGGAAAGTCCCGGGGACGGGGGTCAAATATACAGAGAGGTTTTAAGAGGGCCATTTTGGAAAGGGGGAATTTTTATGCTGTAGTCTCCACGTCGTGGGGCTTTGGCAGGGGTTTGGTATTTGAAAAGGCTAATGGGGCCGGTTCCCCAAAAGATTGCAGTAACCCCCCCCTTGGTGCGCTCTTTTTTTTGGTCACATCCTGGGCCTGTCTGTTCGATAAAATTTTGGGGTTTTCCCAATTTTCCCCAAGTTACCTCGGGTCGAAGGTCTTTTTAGATATTAAACGGGACGGGGAACATCATGAGTTTCATAAAAATAAAGAATTTTCGGGTTCTTTGTTTTTTACCCCGCCTTTGGGCCCTTCCTTTCCAAAAATGTGAACCCCATTTGGTTTAGGGACTGCCTTTTTTGGTTTTTTTTTTCTTGGCGAACCGGTAAAAAAGCCTCCCATGTGTTGAAATATTGTTTTTCGGGTGGGGCTTTGCAACTTCCCGGCAAAGTACAGCCCCCATTTCCCATGGTGATTCAGTTCTTTTTTCGGGTTTTGGGGAAACAGAGTAAGATGGATGATTTGTAAAATTTTTTTGGTGGGGTCCCGGGTTGTATTGGGAACCCTGTTCTTTTTGGGTTACCCCTTCGAAACCTTAAGTTGTGGAAACCCCCGCCTGTGAAAAACGAAAACTGGGGACTTGTGTTTTTTGGGCAGGGGGGGAAAAGCCTTTTTGGAGCTTGTTTGGGCCCGGGTTTTTGGGTTGTGTTGGGGTCCGTTTGGACGGTTTTTTTTGGGGCCCGCCTTTGGGGAAAGGGCGGTAGCGCTCTGGGGCTGTTTGAAATCGGGAAATCGCCTCGGCAGGGGGGGGTGATCTCCCCCACATTGGCACTTTTGGGTTGGTAAACGCCCCTATCCTTTGGGCATTCTGCCCCAGCGTGGGCCTCCCCGCCATTTGTAACTTTTGGGGGGCCTTTTTTCAAAGGTGAAAAGCCCAAAAACCCTTTGGGCATTTTGAAAGGACTTTTTGAGGCCCCTTTGGGGCCCTCTAAAATGCCTACCCGCCCCAAAACGGTCCGAGACGCGTCAGTTTTTGGGAATTTTTTTGGGGTTTGGGGAACCAATGTGGTAAACCAAAAACAAGGGCCCAATTTGACCGGGATCCCATTCGTGCTATCTCCGATAAAGGAAAATTTTGGTAAACTTTTTTGGGGGGTCTACCCTCCTTCCGTAAACACCCTCCTTTACCTCCTCCACTGGGGGGGTGGAACTTAGTCCTCAAATCACGTGCTTGGGGGTTTTAATCGGGGAAAGGGGGGTTTTTAAAGGTTTGATTTTGGGGAAATTTTTTTCCCTTTAAATTTGGGTTTGTGCCCCGCACGGTAGTCTCTATGGACGTGAGCTTGAGCTTGTGCGAGTCCTTTGCGTTCACAACGGGTAAAGTCTGACTTGCATAGTGGTTTTGATGCCCTGATTTGTCTGGTAATCAGGGAACCTTTTTACAACCCCCCAAACCCGGGGGGTAAAAACGGATCGTTTTTGGGTTTAGGAGTTGTCTGCGTGCCCTATCGTCGGGCTCCCTTGGGGGCTGCCAGGTTGGGCCCATGGGGTCGGCCAGAGGTGAAAACTTTTTCTGTTTGAACAAAATTTGGGACGTTTTTTGTTTTGCCGGCCCTCCTTTCGGGGGGCGCGGGCCCAAAAAAAGTCTTCTTTTTTTCAGGTTCCTCGAAAACGAGCACGCTTGTTGGGTTGCCTTTATCCGCGTCTTTGACCGTCCTTTCCGCCTCGTCGGGGCTGGGGACGGGGTTTTTGTGGGATGGTCACAAACAGGGAAATTTACCCCAAAAACAAAAAAAAAAATTGATTTGGGGGGGGCCTGGGTGAGTGGTTGGGCTGGTCCAACCTCAGGCGCCCCCCAAAAACCCTTTGGGAGGGAACCCGGGGTGAACCCACAACAAATTTGGGGCGACCCGGGGCAGTCCGAACGGGCCCCCGGTGACCCCAAAAACCGGGGGGAAAAACCGACTTTAAACGGGAATTGGCGAACAACGCCCCACGTAGCCCGTGGCTAGTAGGGGGCCCAACGGACGTCTTCTTTCCCTGCCCTTTTCGCCCGGGGATTCCTTCCCAAAAGTAACTTGCTTTTTTCCCCTTGGCCAGGCGGATCCCAAAAAGGGGTAGGCAGCAAGTGGTTCTTCTTCCCCACTTCTTCTCCATGTGCCCTTTTGGAAAAATTTTCAACAATGAGTTTTACTCGGTAAAAACCTCTGGCAAATTCCCGGCGTACTCCTGTCATAAATGAAAATTACCTTACCCCCCCTTTTTTGGGGGGTGTGCATGGTGTGTTTTTTTAAACGCCCTCCCCTTACAATTCTGACACCAGTGCAGAAACAAATAATAATTTTCCTATATAGATTTAATTTTTATTGTTGATTTTTTTAGTTGTGCAACCCCGTGTCTGTTGCATAAAATTTTTGGGGTGCTTTTTTTCGAAAAAGAATAATTTTTTACAGGCTTGGGTGTAATTTTTTTTTAAATTTTTTAAAATTAAAAGTAAAATAATATGCGATTTTTAAATTTTTTAAACGGATTCCCAAAAAGATGAACCTTTTAACCCGGGGGTAGGGGAATTTTGCCCATGATTTTTTGTTTTAAAATCCTAAAAAGGGAGGGAGGTTTTTTAGGGCCCCTTGCACCCCTGCTTTTTTAGGGGGTGGGGAGCCTGAAGTGGGGGATTGCAGCGCTTTCTTGCAACAGAATTTGGGGGTATGTTTTTGAATGAGAGGGGTTTTTGGGGAGTCTTTTTAACGCTGCTAAAATGGAAATGATAGTGCCTCTAGGGGGGGCCTTTCCCTCATTTTTAACCCACAGTCTGATGGAAAAGGGCGGAATTCTAGGCAATGGGGAAAAGCCATGATGATTTCACTATCTTGTTTTTTTAAATGTTTTAAGTTTTTTTGATGTGAAAACTCTGCGCAGGTTTGACCAAACCGGGGGGCCGTACGTGAGGGGCCGGGGCGTATGGGATGATTTTTTACAATTTTAATTTTGGTTAACAGGGGCTCATTTTCCCCCAGAGCGTAAAAAATGGTACAAAATCGAGCTTTCAGTTGCTTTGGGAAAATTTTGCCTTAAAAGTGTGGTCCGAAATTGAAATTCTTGTTAAATAAAAGGCCCCCTAGATAATTATTCCTTTTGACCCCTTGAACATTTTTGTCAGGATTTCGAACGAAGATGCATCTGCCGTTAAAAATTCCGGAAAAAAGTGTGGCAAATAGTTTTTTGAAGCATTTTGACCCTCCCCCATTTTTTCCCTACCAATCGAAAAATCAAATTTCCCCCGCTTGTTGGAATTCGGGAAAGCAATGTTCCCCACGCTTACCATTATTAGCGGGAACCAAAATCGTCTGCAAAGCATCCGAAAACTACTTGGTGGGAGGCGTCGGGAAATTTATGGGTAAATATATTAAAAATAGAAGGGAAATACAAGAGCCTTGAGGAACCCCCAGCAGCTATAGGCCCCCCTTGTGGGGTAGAGTTTTGGCCCTTTTAAATAGAAACGATCGTCCACCCCGGGGAAACTGTTTTTTGATGTTATGAGGTAAAATTTTGGAAAATTTAAGTTTTTTTCATCTTAAAAAGCCCGACCCTTTAAAGCCACCACGGTTTAAAAGCTTTTTCAACGTCTAGGAAACGGGCCCCTGTTTTGGGCGCTTAAAAAATGATTTTTCCTCCGTATGGTTTTCAACCCCTCTAGCCAATGTTGGACAGACGAGTTTTTTGGCACGGAAAACCCAAAATTTCTGTCAGGCGGACGTGGTTTTTTGTCAGCATGGCGTTGAAAATCTAGCCAGGAGAATCTTTTCAAATATTTTTGAAGGTTTTAAAAGCAAACTTAAAAGGGTCTGAGCTGGATGGTCTCGTGGTGGTTTTTCCAGGCTTAAAAAAAAGTTTATTAAACTTTGCCACTTTCCCTGAATTGGGAAATGTTGAAGTGACAGAGCTGCATTGAAGACTGCTAGTAGTCTTTTGCTGCTTTTGGGTTTGGAAGGGGTTTGGGCCCCTTTTTCCCCCTTTAAACCCATCCAGCCCGGTGCTTTGTTAAGAGGGAAAGCTCGTGCTATTTCCGGGGAAATTCGGCAATGTGCATTTGTCGGGCCCCCGGGAATTTTCCCCGGCTCAGGGTTTTCAGCAAAAAAAATGTTCTAAATGTTATAATTTTTTGGGGTGTACCGGGTTTTCTTTGGGGTTTGGAAATGAAGGGCTCCCCCAGCGTTTTCAGCAATGCATTTTCCTTTTTTAAAAAGGGCTCAGGGTACTGAAAATTTTTCTAAAATATCCCAAAACCCCAAAATCAAGTGTAAAGTTGGGAAAGTACGTGCTAACCCTTTGGGTTTTAAACTTACAGAGTTGGGAGTATGAATTCCCATGTTTATATTGAAACAAAAAAAATATTTTAACCCCCAAAAAAAAGCACCGTGGGTTAAAAAGTTAGCTAAAAATAAAAAATTAAGGAGGGGAAAAAATACTTATTGTAATTATTTTTTGAATATTTTTTCTAAAGCAAAAGGGGATAGCGCCACTATCGATCGATAAGGGTGTTTGGGAAGTCGTGTATGTGCCACCCTGATGCCCTGCTCTATAAACCCCCTTTGGGGCATAGTGTATTTGGGCCCTGTGGGGTGCCATTTTACAATGGCCGGGGCCCCTGGGGCGTCCCTATATGTGCCATGAGGGTAACTATTTCCTTACCCCAGCCAAGCTTTTGGCACATTTCTTTGTGCCATGTGATTTTCCATGCATTTCTAGCCAGGCTGGGCACATCGTTTTATGCGCCGAGGTTTCCCTGAAAACCCCTAAACCCGACTGAGGCGGCCCTCGTGTAAGTGCCATGTGATTGCCATGCACCACTAGCCAGACCCGGGGGCGTCCTTTTATGTGCCATGGATTGCCATGCACCACTAAAAAGAATGGGGCGCGTCGTAAAAAAGTGCCATTCGATTGCCATGCACCATAACCAGGGCTGAGGCGCGTCGTGCATGTGCCCTGCGATTGCCATGCCCCCACTAACCCGACGAAGCGCGTCCCTATTTAAATGCCAAAGCTATTTCCATTCCACCACTAAACAGACTGGGGCGCGTCCTATAAAGTGCCCTGCGATTTCCATGCACCAATAACCCGACTGAGGCCCCGGGCGTTTTATGTGCCATTCGATTTTCTAGCACCACTTTTAAACCCGACTGAGGCCCGTGGTATGTGCCATGCGATTGCTATCACCCCTACCGGGCTGAGGCGCGTCGTGTAAAAGGGCCCGGGGATTTCCATGCACCACTAAACCCGGGCTGAGGCGGGGTCCCTGTAAGTGCCATGTGATTGCCCCTTTCTCTATTAAACCGGGGTGTGGCGCGTCTTGTATTTGGGCCCTGCGATTGCCTTTCTCTACTACCGGCTGTGGCGGGTCTTTGTATGTTCCAAATTTTATTGCCTTGCTCTTTTAGCCGGGCTTGTGGGACGTCCGGGGTTTTGTGCCATGTGATTGCCCCTTTCTCTCTAGCCGGGCTGTGGCGCGTCTTGTAGGGGCCCCTTTCCCAAAATTTCCTTGTTACAAGGGCCCAAATGGGCACGTCGTGTATGTGCCAGGGGGATTGGGCCCTGCCCTATTGGGGCCCGGGGAGTGGGGCGTCGTGTATGTGCCCCAAAGGGTTGGCCTGCTCTACTACCGGGTTGTGGCGCGTCGGTAAAGTACCCCGTTAAATTTCCCATGGGACTATTGGCCCGGGGCGGGCCGTCCCTGTATGTGCCAAAGTGGTTGACATTTTCTCTACTAGCCGGGCTGTGGCGCGTGTGTAGGTTCCATGTGATTGCCCTGCTCTATAGCCGGGCTGTGGCCCCGTTTGGATGTGCCCCGTGATTGCCATTTCCTACTGCCCGGGGTGTGGGGGGGCGTGTATTGCCATGTGATTTCCCCTGCTCTACTAGTCAGGGGTGTGGCGCATCGGTTTGCAAAGTGAATTTTCCCCTGATCTACTAGCCCGGGGTGTGGCGCTTCGTTTTTTGTGCCCGGTGGGTTTCCATGGCCCCCTGTCCTGGCCCCCCCCGGGGCATCATGCATGGGGCCCTGTTCCCAAACCCTTTTACCTAAACCATTCCGGGGGCAACACTCAATGGGCCTGCAATAACCATGCCCCAAATATTCCTGATCGTGGGATGGGGTTTTTTAAAGGCCCCCGCATTTTGCCATTGGGAGGCGCGACGGTCATGGGCCATGGATAAACCCAAAAATTCCGTTGGGTACTAGGGGGGCCAAAGTTTCCAATATCCAATTATTTCCCAAGGTAGGCCTTTTTTGGGTAAAACCTTTTAAATTTTAGGAAAAATCCACCGCCCATCTAGAGGAAACCCTTGGAAAATCATTTTTCTGGAAAAAAATTACAAATAATACACTGCTTCCTCGATAGTATTTTGATTACTTCTAGCAGAGTCGATAAAGAAGTTTCCCCTTTGGGGAGGTCCCCTTACTCCCAAGTCAAAACGGAATCTAACGTCCTGCGCGCTGAGAGCGGCTCCAATGTGAAACTAATAAAAGCACTGCACGCTAAATACGGTCAGTAGATTATCGATGTGCAGTGACGCTGAAATCAACAAACAACAGACGAAACGTCAAACTTCAATTTTATTTCAATCATATTAGCCCTGGGCCCTAGTCTTTTAAAACGATTTACTTTTGATTTATTATTGTACTATAAAGTGTTGCGCAGGCGTCAGTGACATTTTCGTGCGAAATAATTTGAGATATGCCTTGTTCAAGCCTAACGGACGTAAGTGTAGCCTAGGCCCAAGGCCACAATACAGTTTTCAGACGTAAGTACGCCCTAGGCACTCAAATCGAAATCTTGAACAATACATATTGCCGGCCTAGCTCCTAAGCTTAGGTCTACTCCATCAGAAATATCCTCATTAATAAAGAGAGTTTGCTTTATGCCAAAACATTCGCCAACATTCGATCGTATTTAATATTTTGACGTTTCCGCCATTTGTTTTCATCGACTGTTAACTACTAGTAGAAAAGTGACGTACTTTTATTGAAGTAGTTCCATCAATCGTCACACAGAGTCGCGCGGAACGTTAGATTCCCAACGCCAAAAACCGACTTTTTATTTAACCCAGGGCGGTATAGGGAGTTGGAGGACCTCCCCAACGGGGAAACTTCTTTATCGACTCTGCTTCCTCTAGGTGGCAGTGCATAGTGCGAACCTCGTGCGAGTTTTCGTTGCCATGGTAACGTTACTTTTGTTATAATGTAATTTCCATCTACACTACTTATCGGATCAAAATAAAATTAACATATTCGTGACCGGACGGACATTCTAAATGATTTGGCCACCTCAGATTTTGTCACCGTTTAGTTTTAAAAAAAAACTTTCGATTAACTTTAATGTAACTTTTTAACTTTTTGAACGATTTTGCCACAAAACTAATGGCATTCAATCGGGAACAAAGCTTGCGGATGGTCAAAATTTCAACTCGATCCGAGCCTCCGTTCGAACGTTATGGCGAGACATACAAAAAAAAACAAAAAAAAAACACAAAACAAAACCAGTGACTATTTTTCCGGCAGAGTCAAATGAAAACGTTCGCTTCGCTCGCTTAATAATATATGCATAAAACAAGATTTGAAATTCGTATATTAAGGTTACTAGGAAACGCTCAGTTGGACGCGTTGATAAGCGAGCACGTGCTATAGCTAGACCCACATTGCACATTTTTTTAAATTTTAAAATTTGCGACGTTCGCTGTCCACAGGGCCATGTTTCCAATATTATTTATTATTGCCAAGGTATTTGGGTAAACCCGTTTTGTGAATAAAATCCACCGCCATCTAGAGGACCTTGACTCCTTGGGAAAACTATTTGTTGACAAAATAGACTGCTTCCTCGAAAGTATTTTGATTACTTCTAGGTGGCAGTGCATTAGAAACTTCGCGCGTCTTTTCGTTGCCATGGCAACGTTACTTTTGTTATAATGTAATTCCATCTACACTACTTATCGGATCGAAATAAAATTAACATATTCGTGACCGGACGGACATTCTAAATGATTTGGCTATCTCAGATTTTGTCCCCGTTAAGTTTTAGAAAAAAACTTTCGATTAACTTTAATGTAACTTTTTAACTTTTTGAACGATTTTGCCACAAAACTAATGGCATTCAATCGAGAACGAAGCTTGCGGATGGTCAAAATTTCAACTCGATCCGAGCCTCCGTTCGAACGTTATCGCGAGACATACAAACAAACAAAAAAAAAAAAAAAAAAAAAAAACAAAACCAGTGACTAATTTTTCCGGCAGAGTCAAATGGAAACGCTCGCTTCGCTCGCTTAAAAAGTATTTTCGTTTTTATTATTGTTAAAAAGACACAACATTCATTTTTCAAATTCTTATACTCATATGACGGTTCAAGAGACATCACGCTCTAATAAACACTGCGCAATGTGCCAAAATCCGTAAATGTTATACTTCGGGCCGCGAAAGTCTTCGATCCATCATTACATTTTCATACAAAGTTTTCCGACCAGAATATATAAATAAAAAAGTATAATGTCACATTGTAATACAAAACAGAGAAATTGCTTTAGTTTTTTGTGTGTAAATATATATATTGATCACTGCAGAATGTGAGGGAAAAGTTGACTGTTAATGTTTTTTGGTTGATTTCAGAACCGGTGGGAGTAAAATGCGAACAGAAGACGTACGAGATGTGCGAGGGGTGTGGCCAGAAGATCCATGACAGGTTCCTGATGAGAGTAGGGGACGCAAGCTGGCACGAGCACTGCCTGGCGTGCTCTGAGTGTGGGGTGCTACTGAATCACTCGTGCTACTGTCGGGGAGGCAAGCTGTACTGCAAGCCAGACTACGACAGGTAGGCACACGCCGAGACAGACAGACAGACAGACAGACAGACAGACAGACAGACAGACAGACAGACAGACAGGCAGGCAGGCAGGCAGGCAGGCAGGCAGGCAGGCAGACAGACAGACAGACAGACAGACAGACAGACAGACAGACAGACAGGCAGACAGGAGGCAGACAGACAGACAGACAGACAGACAGACAGAAAGAAAGAAAGAAAGAAAGAATGAAAGAGATGGGTATACATCTCTTCAATTTTGTCACATAATTATAAAATGTTCTGAGGCGTATACCTACCTTTTGTATTGCAAAGCAATAACATTACCGCTAAATATTCCAATAGAAATGAATTTCACCGTTTTCGAAGAAACGGAGAGATGCAAACGTCAAAATAATAAAAGAATTTACTCGTTTTGCAGTTAATATAAGGAGCGTGCTATACGCATAGCTCTACGAGGCGTTTTTATTACATTCGTTTCAATTCACCTCGCGACGGAGAAAGAAATCTTACTACCGTTATATCATCTACCTGGATTATGAAGTAACGCATTTGTCGTTATAGAAATGTGAATATTTTCTCATACACTCCAGAAAGATTCGTGTATCGTTGAAAAGATATGAATTTTTAATGAAAATGAAAGAATATCTGTAGCATTCCTTCGGTTGGAAAATTACTATATAACGGAACCACAATCATGATGGTTTTCATGAAAATCCGACACACTATAACAAAACAGGTAGAATTACGAGTGAAAATGAGTAATTACTCTCGTTTTCTTGTGGGTTTATCCTGCTGCCAATCAATAAGCTCCATGGTTCATATCCCGGTTCAAGTGGTGTTTACTAACTTAAGAAATATACCCAATCAATAAGGGAGCATAGCACCTCTAAATGCATGTTCTGTTTGTTCATCCCCCTTTGCGTGTCACATCTCACGATGAAAACCGAATGTGACCTCCGATTGACATGCTTTTTAGTGGTGTGAGGGACCCAAAATTTCCGGTCGAGTCGGGTATTTTGGGGACGACCCGATTGTCAAAAAGAGTTACCCGGTTTTTGGGTGACAAAATCACGATTTTAGGGAGGTGGTGGATGTGCTGGTCTAGGATTTACATACTGTTTTGGTGGAGGTGCCGGTCCAGACAATTTTGAAATAGCGGTCATAAAAAATACCATTCAATAACAATACAGCCAATAGAAAAATGAATTGAGAGAAAAATGTGATGTAATATTCTTCACAAGTAAAATTCAATATCCATTTTCAAATTCTGCATTATAACAACCCATCTTTTCCCTACCCCGACAGTCAAACCTCTACCAGCCCAGTCATAATTGCCCTTCACCAAGGGTGATACCGAATGATTTTTGTGACCCGCAAGTTTAACAGTTTAAAGTTATTTACAGGTGAGATGTAACAACGGTACACTTCGCTCCCTTTCTTCGATACTCCCGTAGTCCCGTACCCGTGGTTGTTCAATGATCACTAAAATGTTATCGAATATTTTCAGCCGTCCGAGACAAAGCACATTATTACATTATACATCGATACAATAATGCATGCCACTGAAATATTCTTTGTACTTACGTATGGACTGTAAAATTTATACAAAGGTATTAATCGACTTCATCTGTTGAAATGTTTGGGCTATCGCGGTAAGGAACGATTGAATGTGTGTGTGAACGATTAACAAAATATGGTAACAAGTCGTGTTATTGGATGAGCGAAGCGAAGACTTCAATTTCACTGACCCCCCAAAAAATTTAGCTCGGGTGTTTTTTTTTTGTTATTTTTTTTTTTGTTTTTTTTTTTGGGGGGGGGGGGATTTTTGTTTGTTTGTTCGCTCTCTACCGGGCAAACGGCATATGCGATCTTGATGAAAATTGGAGGGGACCTTCGAAATCTCTGAACTTAGACCTGCCACGTTTTTGGGTACAATCGAAGAAATATTTCCGAAAATTCAAACTTTTACGTTTTGTTTTCGTTTTTAAGTGCGATTTTTTTCGTTATTTTTGGGGCCGTTCTGACCAAACGGGTGGGCTAAAACGTTCTATTTTCATGGCTTAAAGGGTAATTGGGTGATGTTTGCTTTCTGAAAAAAAAGTTGAAAATTTACTAAATTCATAGAAAAAAGGTTTAATATGATTTCTTTTAGGTTTATAATAACAATTAAAAGTCAATAAAACTTAAAACAATCACCTAAAATCATTCAAAAGCACTTGCAAAGGAAAAGTGGTCCTACGCAAACTAAAAACTTACAAAAAAAGCTCATCCATCAACGCGGTGGGACTTAAGCGTTTTCCTAGTACATATATGTTATACCACCTTGCAAAATATAATATTTACAACAACTATTTTGTCCAACCTATGAAATTTAAAAACTATCTCTGTAAACCATTAGTTGATTTCAGTCAACAACTTATTGGAGTATAAGATTAACAGGGAAATTTTATTCCCCCATCCCTCCATTACCGTTTAAACTCTTTTACTTTGTTTAATTTTTATTGCAAAACACAACTTGTACAAGTAGGTATTCTATAAGAGTTTTGCAAACTTTTCCAGGAAGTTTGGCGTGAAGTGCTCTCGGTGTGGGGACCGGCTGCTACCCCACGAGATGGTGATGCGCGCGCAATCGCACGTGTTTCATCTCCAGTGCTTCGTGTGTGTCGGCTGCTGCCAACCCCTGCTCAAGGGGGAACAGTTCGTGTTGCGGGGAGGACAGCTCTTCTGTCGGCAAGACTTCGAGAAGGAGATGTTCCTCATGCAGCAGGCCAGCCCCACAGGTAGCTACAGGGGGTGGATTTTGTACTAGCTATTGCATTTTTTTTAAGCCCCTAGTTGAAGTAAGTAGTTACTAGTAAAGTATGTGTAGGGGTATGAGTATAATGCTAAGACCAATAAAAGCCCTCCGTAGAAGTTATTACTAAGTATTGATTGTGTATTGTTTTCAAAATGGTAAGTAGGCCCTAGTAGTATAGTAATATATTGTATACTTTGGTAATCTGATGTTATAAGTCTTGTAATAGTGGAGTAATGTTTTGTGCTAAGTTTTGATAGAAAGTGTAGGGACTAGAAAGTAGTGATAGTGATAGTGTATAGTGAGTCGTGAGTTGTAGATATTGTACAGGGTTGGTGGGTAGGACATGAAGGGGGAAGCAGGTGTAAGTAGAACAGCAAGCTATTATTTCTAACTGCCGGACTCCTCTTGAAAGTTTCAACAAACTTCAACAGTTGTTTGTTTATTTTATTATTTGTATCTATCGTATTTAAACGTCAGTGAATGCATAAAATATCAAACCAGGTTTAATTAATTCACATTATTTAAAATTAATGGTCATGTTCATTTGGACGAAACCTGATTTTCTACATAGACATCATGATTATTTTAATTTTTACTCAAACGTTTTTTTTTTTTTAATATGTATATATATATTTTTTTACTTTCAAATTATTGCATTATTTTTTGTTTTAATACATTTTTCTTTTTTAAAAAATGGAGCACAAACTTCAGACATAATATAAATTTTTTTTGGGAACCCAAAAAAATTCCTAATGAATGTAATGTGTTGATGTTTCCTGCAGGAGCACATGCTCGATGGAACAGTCGCCCAGAAGGGGAAAGGGGGCCCCAAAGACCGAAAACCCATCCTCACACGGCCGGGCGACATTAAAACCCCTCGTTCGAAGTAGCCCAAACCCGTGTGAAGGGGAGGTTCTACCTGTCCTCACACGGGCGAAGGCTTATGAGATTAGGTCTGCTAGTCGCCCCAGAGAGACGGGAAAGGGGCCCCAAGAGACCGAGAACCATCCTGACATCGGCGCAGAGACGACAGTTCAAAGCCTCGTCGAATCAGCCCGAAGCCGTGTAGAAAGGTAGGTTCGACTCTGTCTGTCCATCACACGGGCAAGGTTTTATAGGGGTTAGGTCTGCTAATTCGCCCCAGAGAGACGGGGAAGGGGCCCAAGAGACCAAACCCACCCTGACATCGGCGCAAGACGACAGTTAAAAGCCCTTCGAAGTCACCCCGAACCCTGTAAAAGGTGGTTTTGACTCTGTCTGTCCATCCAGGGGGCGAAGGCTTATAGAGAGTTAGGTGCTGCTAAGTCGCCCCAGAGACGGGAGAAGGGGCCCCAAGAGACCGAGAACCATCCTCACATCGGCGCAGAGACGACAGTTCAAAGCCTCGTTCGAAGTACCCAAATCCTGTAAAAAGGGGTAGGTTCGACTCTGTTGTCCGTCACCGGGCGAAGGCTTTTTTTAAAGAGTTTGGGTTTTTCAAGTCCCCCAAAGACGGGAGAAGGGGCCCAAGAGACCGAGAACCACCCTCACATCGGCGCAGAGACGACAGTTCAAACCCTCGTTCAAGTCAGCCAAGCCGTGTAAAAAGGTAGTTCGACTCTGTCTGTCCGTCCACGGCAAAAGGTTTATAGGAGTTAGTGCTGCAAAGTCGCCCCCAGAGACGGGAAAGGGCCCCCCAAAAAGGGGGGGGGGAAACCATCCTCAAAAATCGGGCGCGAGACGACAGTTCAAAGCCTCGTTCGAAGTCAGCCCGAGCTGTGTAGAAAGGTAGGTTCGACTAGTCCGTCCATCACACGGGCGAAGGCTTATATAGAGAGTTAGGTGCTGCTAATTACTCAAGTTATTTATGGAGAATATAAATTTCGAGTAATTACAACATACGAACTAAATTGTAAAATGTGCTTTGGCAAAATTAAATTGAATGTAAGCCTAAGCGCATAAGCGAGCGAAGCTCAACTTTGCATATTTTTCATGTCCGTCTGTCCGCGTGTGTTGTTTTTACTATACAATAAACATGAACTCCGATTGACATGCCTTTAATGTGATTTATTATCCTTACAATAAGGACGAAATAGTACTTTTTTGTGACCCTGTGGTTCCACCAATGTGGGAGTTAAAATGACAAACATTTTGATTCCCTCCGAAGCGGAGGGAGGTGGTCGAAGTGTATTCAGAATTTTGTGGGGTATAAGTGTTTTAATTTTTGTATCCTGCGTTAGCTTCACTCCATAATTTTTATTTTTGATCCCTACTCGTGCAAAAAGCAAAAGAAATAATATGTTACACGAGTACTCGAGAATATTTTTCAATATGTTTCAACTCGAAACGTGTTTTTAGTTATTTATAGGGCAATCTACAACAACCATTTATTTGTGTTACGAAACTACAGGAAGATTAGGAAATGTTTGAAACACGTTAATGGGAAGGTGATTCAAGATTCAAGGTTCATCAGTAAACTAAAGTATAACAATATTTTAGTTTTTATTCTGTACATGTTAATAGAATCCTTTGTCAAAATATTTACAATCATATTGAATAACATATCAAAATTCTACTAGTCTCTTATTTGCGCAACACGGAACACTAGTGAAATGTTTACAAAGACTGACAGTATTTCTTGCATCTTGATTAAAATCTGATATTGTTCTATATTGTGTTGTTTACAGCCCCAATGGTACTGTATAAGGAAAACAATGTTACGTTCACAATAAAACTTGTGCTAAAAGTTGAGACCAACCGAAAAGAAAACAGCATCATAAAATATTTATGCACAGTTTTTACATCGTAAGAACGGCACACAATAGGCCCTATATCATTCATTTAATCAAAACCATGTTCCACTGCGTTTTGTAGCTACGTCATTTTGTACTGAGATAGTTCAATAATTTATTTAGATTTCTTTTGAGTTTCTTCAGATGATGATGATGATGATGACGACGATGACGATGACGATGACGATGATGACGAAGATGACGATGATGATGATGTTGAAGGTTGATGTGGAAATAGTGAAGACATTAAGGAAATATGTAAGGGGCCCGGGGGCTGAGGGGTAGTAGTTTTTAATCTTTCATTACTAGACGAATGGTTTATGTTAGTGTTTCGTTCAGAAAGGGGTTCGGATGTAAACTTGAAACCTGTTTTTGGGTCCATTCAAAAGTTTTTCTTGATTCCATACCTTGAAGAAGATACAGAAGACGTGTTAACATTGTTGTTAGGAATTGTCTTATTCCCAGCACTTACGACGTCATCCGAAGGTTTGATTGAAGACAATCGAGATTCAGAACTTCCTTTTTTGATCTGTAATACTTTGTGTTTTTGTTCAGAAGCTAATCCAGAATCATTTTTTTTATTAATATATATTATTTTATTTTTATCTTCGGGTTTTTGTTCAGAAGCTAATCCAGAATCATTTTTCCTATTGATATGTTTTATTTTAATTTTATCTTCAGAAGAAGAGGAAGAAGATTGACACTCTGAACTTTCTTTTCTAGTCTTCTTCTCCTCAGAAGAATTAGAAGAAGATCCAGAATCTCTATTCTTGTTAGTAATAAAAATTCTCTTTCCATGTCCGGAAGATGTAGGTTTGCTAACTTGATTATCAATCCCGTTTATTGTAATATTTTGCGGTTCTGGGAAAGTGAAGGATGGAGTGATGAAATCTGTACACTTTCTTTGGGGATATTTTGTATTTTGTCATTCGACGGAGACTTAATATTTACCGTGTCTGTTTTTCCTTGAATATTTCCTGTATCAGATGGAGGTAAAGAGCTGTTGATTTTAGTTTTTGGTTCTGCGGAAGGTGAAGAATGTATTGGAGAAAACTTAAAACTTTCTTTGGGGATATTTTTTATTTTGTCATTCGCCAAGGAAAAAAACTTATTATTTACAGTGTATATATTATCTCGATTCTTTCCTTTATCAGATGGAAATGAGGAGGTTGAAGGAGCAGGAGTATGAGAAACTAAACTTACCTTCCCTGGTTTTGCACTAGTTCTACCATATAATGGTTCTTGCTTAAAGCTTCCTTTTCGATTATTCAATATCTTGGTATTGTCTTCTGAAGAAGAAGAAGAAGAAGAATAAAAATCTAAGCTTTCTTCATATCCTTGTTTTGAATAATGTTCATTTCCATACTGCGAAGAAGACGATGATCTTTCATAATCGAATAGCTCCCCACTCGATCCCTCATATGACGACGCATCTTCTTCCTCACTCGTATCCAAAGTGATGTAGATATTCATGCGAGTGGCTGCGCTTGGGTTTGCTTTATCTGGTAGTTCCCCATAGGTTGTAGTAATGGTAGGGGGGTTGGTCATACTGAGGCGAATCACTTATGGGCGGTTTAGGGGTGGCATGATATGATTGCGGTAGTTGTTCTGGGGGTATGTGGTACTGAGGTTGAGGGGTACGATACTCCACGGCAGGTGTACGATACTGTGCTTGCACTGGATGGTACTGCGTCGTCGGCGTGACATACTGTTGTGATTGCTGCAGTGTGGGAGGGGGTGGCGCTGGTCTTATTGTTTGAGAGTAAAACCTGTCGTAAGGAGATTGTGATAGCTGAGGAGTTCCCCCGGGAATCGTAAGACATTTCTAATGCAAAACGAAAAACGATGATGAGGAATCTTCAGAAAAGGAGGAAGAAGATGACGACGATGACGATGAAGACGACGATGACGATGACGATGACGACGACGACGACGATGATGATGATGATGATTCATCAGAAGACACAGTTTGTGTCGAAGATGGAAATGTTTTTTCTGTTGACGGCGTTTGTTGTGGTGCTATCTTAAATTCTATGTTGACGTCTTGTTTTGGGTAAGATGGTGAATAACCATGAGGTTCTGCAGGGTATTGTTGTGGGAAGCGCTCTTCTGCATGTTTGGAATGGCTGGATATGTAGGGAAGTTGATTTACCTCATGTTTTGGTTTTGATTCATGTCTATGTCTACGAGACATTAGTGGAGTAAAGTCAGGATACGCAAGGGGGGGTTGCCCTCTGAATATTTTACTCATAATAAGTGGAGATGCCTCAATATTTACTGTACGTATTGGGGAAAACTGTTTAAAATATTTACTTTATATTTGTGTGGGGAGTTTTTTTATATATTTTTGGATTATTGGTATAGCTGTCAGAATATTTACAACGAAGTGTGGCAAGCTGTATGGATGTTTATTTGGGATCTCCGGTGGCAAACTGTCTGGATATTTACTCAATGTAAGTGGTGGCAATGTGTCTGGATATTTACTTGCAGTAAGTGGTGGCAAACTGTCAGGGTGCTTAATTGGAGAAAATAGTGGCAATATGTCAGAATATTTTCTCCGCTTACGCGTTGTGAAATTGTCTTGAAATCTACTTGGTTTGCGTTGTGGAAAGCTGTCGCGATATTTTCTTGACGTAGGTGGTGTAAATTTCGGGTTTTACGTGGGGGAAAGGGTGATATGGTAGGAAAACTTCTTGGGTAATATTTTTTTGAGAAGCAAAGGGTTAAAAACCTGGGGGATGTAATTTCTGCTTTAGCAACGGCTCCATTCGATTCATTCTGTAAAAAAAACAAAAGAATATTTTCGAATCAGTGTTTTTCGCCACCTCTGGATAAGATCCATATTCGTTCATCGGTTCATCATAAAAAGGCCAAATTTGCACCATCGCAGAAACAACTGCATGTAAATTAAATACTTCTACTGCCTTTTCTTTTTTTGGGATTATAAAAAATTAATTTTTACAAAAATTAAATTAAAAAAAAAATTTTAAGAAAATGATTGAAGATCAAATCTGAAAATAATTTCTTTATTTGCTTCTACCTTATTGTGTGCTCGTAAATGACCCCTTTGGGCCCGGATGTTACATTTTAAATTGATGTTATGGGGTCAATGAATTCCTAATTAGGTTCACATCAATTCAAGCAGTGGTATAACATTTTTGATTTATGTAAATAAATATTAGACAGTACATGAAATAAGTAAAATGATTAAGAAAATAAATAGCACACATCTGTAGTTATTGTATATTCGCCAGGTATTCGTATCTTATTCGTCTATAGTGAAATGTGTGGGAGTAACCGCATAATGGAAAGTGATCGCATTTAAAACATTTTGTCGACTCTCAAATTTTTAATGATCTCTCCATTCGACTTTTAGGACAAAGATCTTGTACAAAAACCACCATGACCACAGACCAGACCGTATATTGTCAGGGATAATAGAATATCCAATGTGCAGTCAATAAGGCAACTGCTAGGGATTGAGGCATTGGACATATCCTCCCAGCTGTCATCGCACATTTAACCCACCAGCCACCTGAAGAGGGGCATTACTATTTTGTTCCTGGACATGTTAACCATATACAATTTTAATGTTGTATACTACACAACGACACTGAAACCTTGTACTATAAAGAACATTGGAGCCATGTTTTAAATCTTCGTTAGCGGGCATACAGCAAATATTACCTCCTCAACTATTAAAGGTAGTAGTGAACGATGATCGTTAAGTTTATGTATCATTTATTTATTTACTTTCTCTTCTTCTACTTTTTCTTCTTTCTCTTGTTTCTTCTCGAGTAAATGTTTTGTATCTATACAACAAGCACTGGTATATATTTCCTATTTAAAAAAATATCGATCTTTGGTTGGTTATCGCTCACTCGTCGATTGCGTCGGGGCCCACAGGGTTGGCTTGGTCGCTTTGATTTACTATCCCCACTGAAAATCAGTTTCATAACTGAGTGGGTAGACTCTAAATACAAATCTATTTATTTTACTTATTTTACGGGAGCATCTAAAAAAAAATTGATTCCAATTAATATAACCTACAACAATTAAGGAAACTTTTATATCCTATGAAGATAGTGAAGGTTACAGTGTTATTCTTCCCCTATTTTCAGCCTTCAGTAATGGTGGAGGTGCCGAGTACATGAAGATTCTATTTTTGTGGACTAGAACCGTCCAATGACCCCCAGGGTTATCAATCACTACAACTCGTGTAGACCGGGTGTCCCATTTGGTTGCGATAGAGAGAAGGACGGACGGACGGACTGATAGTGATGCTTATAGTTATAGGGGAGATTCGCTCCTACAAAATATAATAATATGTAGAGATATTAAAAATTAACAATCTTTCTGCATTTTGAATTTACAGAAAAATATTTTCTAGATTTAATTTGATAGTAAAATTTATAATATTTAATAGGCCCTATAATCCAGAAAAAACTAAGCAAGTTCCCGTTCAATCTCAGGTAGACTTATATTTGATAATTTATGGATAAGCTAGTATTAATTATTAGTAAAATTTATATTTATGAAATAGAAACCCTATCAGAATTGATAAAATATGTTAACTTAGGAGGAGATTATTTTATTTGTTTATTTAACGATCTGATAATAAATATTTATAAAAGGTGATTTACAATAGAGGTCAATAAACACATTTCAATTAAATGATTATGTTGGAGAGGCAATTCTCGCCGTGTACCCGAAAGTTAAAACCATATTTTCGATAGTGCCAAATGTATAAATATACAAATATTATTTGTATTAATTTTATGAAACAACTTATTAGAGTCTACAATCAGTCACAGAACTGATATGAAGTTGTGATGAAGTGCAATACTAGTAATTGGACCCAAATACAAATAATATAGCACATCCAATAAATTATAAATTATACATAAACAGCTACAGTCCATGGGATATATTATCTTCAATGCATACGGAGGTAGACATAGAATCAGAATTCAAGTCATTAATCCAGACCCTACAAAAATTTTGCAAATGATTCTATATTGCATACGAGCTTTAGTAAATAAACAATATTGAAGACTGGTATAAAAAATAAATAAACATTCACCGACACCCAATATTGGTTAATAAAATGTGTGTTTACAAATTTCTTCAATCACACCCCTTCTAAGAAATCTACCCCCACTTACCTTCGAAGAAGTAACGACATCTATGCACGTATTGACTAAGACACAGAAGAGAACCCAACTCAGCCACATACTCGCGTTCGTCTGGCGTTGTAAAACCCATCAGGCAAAAAACTCGAGTGACAGATAGAAAACTTGTCAAGTCTTCTTTTCCCAAGGAATTCGCGAGGTTTTTCTTGGAATCCCAGTCGACTCAGTTCATGACCATTGTACTTCGATGCTTAATTATGTTTTTTACAACTATGCAAAATATCGAACAGCTGGGAAGGTCGCGTTGTAGCGCAAAGTGTGAGCCAGGCGTGTGGGTTAAAATGCTGAGGAGGATGAATGTTCGTTGGCGATTTACAAATAGATCATGACGCGGAAGATATTGTTGGTGTCTACGAGCATGTACTGTTGGATAATTCACAAACTGGCAAAATATGTTTTGTTTTAACATGATTTTCTTGAGTAAATATTGCTATAGGTTAGTTTATTGAAATAAGACTACCGGAAAGGGTTCGCGTGTTTAAATATTTCGTTCACAATAGGAGTTGAAATTCCTGTTATCATTATTTTGCCAAAACAGACTGAGGCCAAGAATATGGTGTTATTTAAATTAAGTCATTACAGGCACGATTTCTTCACAGTACTGCATAACACCACTTCATTATAATACTTCCGGACTTCTATTTGATACATGATTCTGTTGACTCAGCGTTCGTAACTCGTGCTGTTGACCAAACATATAAAAGCAATTGATAAACGTTATCAAATAATTTAACTATTGAATATTGAATCATAATCTTTTGTTTGAAACACGATTCGTGCCTGGTTATAAATATTGCCGTGAGGTCAGCCTGACTATACAGACCAAGAAGCATTCATTAAATTACCATCATTTGTTTGGGGGGGGGGGGGGGGGGAGTTTACGTATTTTTATTAGTGAAGCGGCAGTTAGTTTTAAACGTGCTATGATTTGAGTATTTTGTACTGTAAATAAGATTTAATTCATGATCCATACTCCACCATAATTTCAGATGTACCACCAATCAAGAAGTTATTGGTTATACCGAGGTACCGGCAACAAGGAGAACCGCGCACGTTCAATTTCAATCCCCTGTCGAAGTTGGATTATGGAACTTTTCCAACTGAAAAATACTTGTTTTACATAGGAAACATAGAATTTATCATATTTTGGGAATCTAGATTAAATCTGTCATATATTTTCTAGTCTCATGGTTATGTGTGGTCTTATTTCAGGTCCGCGAGGCCCTGGCAAAGGACACCGGTCTCAGCGTACGGGTGGTGCAAGTCTGGTTTCAGAACCAAAGGGCCAAGATGAAGAAACTCCAGCGCAAAGCGAAACAAGAGGCCGACCAGAAGTCGACAGGGGACAAGGATAAAGACGGGAAGGACGAGAAAGTGATTAAACAGGAGCCTTCTTCTGCGGATCACAGTGAGTATAGAGATAGACGCACCAACCTATTAAATTATATAAACATAAACATAATGTTTTGTTTAAAGACTGTACTTTTAGCTCCGTTCGTAATTTTTAAATTTAAATAAAAACATGGTTTTTAAATGAATCTTATTTATTTTGATCAAATTACCCACAAGCAATGCAAAATTCTAATGAATAAGACTAAGAGTAATGTTTTTTAATATTGCGTCTTTTTACTGGAATGTTCATGCGTATATTTCAATGTTTTTTTGCAATATATATCTGGGTTCTTATCCCATTCGAGTCAAACACATAATTAAAGTTGCAGTTCACACGTATAGCACATCTAAATGTGCAAGTTAAATTATTAAATGTTGTTTTGTTCTTCAACAGATCACTACTTGGGTCTGAACGGCCTCAGCGACACAGCCTACTCGTCATCGAGCAGTCAGCCGCTTAACCCGAATATCCCCTACTCACCTGACGGTAAGTGATGTCCAAAATTGCACTGTTCTTGCTACTAATCAGAATAAAGTAGGTACTACAGTTGAGAGTAAAAATAATTCAGAAAGCTGACATTTGCTTGCAATCCATGAAATATCCATGAAACTTGAAAGTGACCGAGTTCATTTCGGATTGTAGAAATCCAGAGGCGGGTTTAAATCGAAATGTATATCGGAAAAGAAAATATTTTTGAATAATTTTCACCACTTATTCACAGATAACCGATACTTTTAAAAATATATTTTTCTAAACAGTCTTCAGAAACCGTTAATAAAACCAGTTTGTGTGCGTTATCGAATAATCAATGTCTTGCTTTATGTACTTCACGTGTAGATTTGATAAAAACATGCTGTTTGAGATCATTGAAAACGTTTTATTTCTCAAACAATGTAGAATTAGAATTTGATTCTATCTTCTCAACAACATATAGGGCTTACAAAAAATAGAAGAAGTATCCTCTCTAGTGCTCCTAAAAGTGCGTAGAATACTAAACGGATCTAAAAATATGTATATTTTATTTTTTCTTTTATGGGGGGGCTTATTAGGATGTAATAATTGTAATCTGTATGTTTGACATACTTTTAAGAAGGGACTAAAAAGAAGTAATAATTCGTTAAAAAGAAGGGACCGTATTTCCTGGGCTTAAGTTATGAATCCAAAAAGTTGTATTCTCAATTTGGTTTTAAAATCTTGTTTCAGATGCTTACCCGACGCATTCGGGTGAGAGTTTCTGTAGCTCTGACATCTCCCTCGACGACAGCACAAACTTCGAGCACATGGATGAGGGAGGATCCGACACTCTCTCGCTTCAGAACCTAGACATGCCCCCCCATCCCCCCACCGTCGACAACCTACTCCCCGGCATTGTACAAGTTAACCCCATAGATAAATTATATTTGATGCAGAATTCCTACTTCAGCACCGAACAATGAGTTCAATATCAAACATTGTAATAATATATCTACAACATTTTTACAACACTCACTGTCATCGTTTTACATGTCTACAAACAATGTATCTTTAATTACTTAAAAGACGAATTTAAATAAATATCTTTATCTGTGGACGTTTTAGATACTGGTATTTTGAAAAATACAACTGGCTTGTACACCCTAAAATAAAATGAAAAGTTTTCCCTTGCATGGTTTTTTCGTAAGAAACTTGCAAAAATACAATGTTTTTCTTCAATAAATGTAGAGGTCACAGGGAGTGTTCTGAGGGAATTACAGGGAAACCCATGGAAATCCTCCAGTCAATATTGCCAATGGACACTGTCAGTAACATTCTGAAAGCGTCTCTCGTTTACAGCATAAACTATATCCGTAATGTGCATATATGTGTGTGTATGTATGACGTTTAGGGGTGATTTATACTTTAAGTTTACCAAGAAGAGACGGGTCCAGAGGGGAACCAACTCGCCTCATAATAACTAGGGGCAAGATTGTCTTAAATGCCTCGCGCAGTGTTCTGATCCAATCCCATGGCTTTCAATTTCAACCGTCAGTGTCAGAATAAAATACCATCTTTGTGTCTCCCCACCCAAAAATACTAAATACTTCCGGCGACAAAGACCAGCTCCCTAACAAAACCCTTATCTTCTCAACCAGCCTTGAACTAGGTATGTGAGTGAGTGTGAGTGAGTGTTCCCCAAAATTGTGTGACTCCAAAAGTCACCCCTTATGAGCTAACGCTCGGTGGGTATAAACTCGCATGGGAAATGGTACCAAATGCGAAGAAAACTACTAGTACCAGATGTTAATAAATTGTCAATGATGAAGGAGGAAAGTAGGAGAAGAATCGAAACATTAAAAACAGTTCTTCTATAGAGGTAGGCTAAGTCTTAGCACAAGTTCCATACTGGAACATGGAGACTCTTTTTTCGAGAACCCTAGGCAGCGACTCTGAAAACATTACAAAATAGGTATTTACTTACTGTTCCATGCTTATATATAATATGAAATTCTCAATTTTAATATCAACATAAATTCATACTGCAATAAACTCCACTAAAAATAGCATGGAGTTTATAGAATGATTTTCTGGCAAATCCTATATGTGAATAATGTACATATAAATGATTTTCTGACAAATCCTATATGTGTAATGTACATATCAAACGAAGAATGAAATAAACTAAACTAAATTAAATTAGAGACCTTGCGCCAATGGCTGATAATCGATTAGAACAATGTCGTATTGACAAAATTAAGTACGCGCTGATCGGCTAATGTAGGCCTACTAACTAACAGACACGCACATTTTTGATGGCATAATGCAATAGACAAGCAACCAATGGAAATAGCATCCAGCAAAAATAGAAATAAATTTGAATTGAATTGAACCTCTGGCACTGGGATGGGATCTCAACCATACTACTAACTCAATAATCAATGAAGAAAGAAGATATTTCAAACGACGGTGTGACAAAAGCAAAACATTCGTATTCCCCGCTCTAGGCTCTCACACTAGGTTCGTTTTTTTGTCCTGCACTTTTCTGTGGTGCCGGTGTAGGGTGTAAGCCGGAAAATGTCGATAGTGTAGTTACACTACAGAAAGACAAAAAACGCTTTGGTGTAGCTACTGTAGCATCATTTGATCAGTTAAATAATTTTGTACAATTTATTTTCATTTCTATTTACGTTTGTGTGAAATTAGTAATGTATGTAATATAAAACATGATTATTCCTTGTATAAAGCCTAGAAGAAATGTTGACATTACGTTAAAACACAGTTAAATTTAAGTTGCCGCCAACTTTTCGCAGCGTCAGAATGCAAGTGTTCTAACCGACATTTTTGTACTTTTTGAGTTAAGCGCCTGTCAGACGATTGAGAAAATCGCGCGAGTTGGCTCGCGCGAGTAACTCTCTGGGAGTAGGCCTACACTTGTTTACATGGAACTCACCGCCTCCCCGTCAGACGGTGAGCCAGCTCGCGCGAGCTCGCGCTCGCTACGAAAAATGTCCAGCTTGTTCAACTTCCTAGCAAGTCGAGGTAGCGAGAGCCAATCAGAACCCACTACCATAACACGTGACCAGTGAACACCAATAGGTGGCGTTGTTGTTACCTTCATTGACTGTCGTGTGACAAGGATGGTAATAAACTCGCGCGAGCCAACTCGCGCGATTTTCTCAATCGTGTGACGGCCGCTTTAGGCACGGAATATGTTTCTTTGGGATGCAATTGTTCTATCTGCAAAATTTTCATAAGCGTATCTGTACGCGATCTATGGAGAATTTGATGAAATTCTTTTGTTTTTGCGCCCAAATTGAATAAAAAGTGTTCAATAACCATCAAAATCTTTCTTTTTAATCGTTATTTTTTCAAGTATGAAGACATATTTTAGTAGTATGATATGCCCAACTACTTTTGTTGATGATAATTTAAAAAATATAAGAATATTTACTATTTTGAACAAATATTGAGTTTTAAATTTAAAAAATTATAATTTTTCTAGAAAGTTTAAAAAAAAATTAAAAAAAAGTATGAAACAATTTTTTTTTAGTGTGTACCATCCAGAAAAGTATATTGTATGATCAAATTAAAATATTTTTTATGATACTTGAATTGTTTACAACAATTTAATAAAAAAAAGTGTGTAGATAGAACAAATGCACACCCAATTTCATTTTTTCTAGGAATTCAAATGTTCTATCTACAATCCAACATTGTTATAAATCCAATATGAATCAATAAAATTTCATTTTTTTTTTATTGGTGGGTCAGACAACCTATTTGTGGATAATAAATAATTTGAGATTAATTTTGGAATCACCAATATAAAGTTAAGAGATATCAAACTTTCAAATGCTCATATCTCAAAACTACCCCTAGCGGAGTTAGAACACTTGCATTCTGACGCTGCGTTTTCACTGCACTACACTGCACACCCACCTCTGGAGCAGGTGTTACAGCCATCGTTACACCGCGGTAAAGTGTTAAGTTTACACTGGACAAAATAACGCCGCAGTGTACGTTGCACGGAGACAGAATAACGTGTTGGTGCTCTATACCTTGCACCAGCGACGGCAGTGCAGGACAAAAATTCGAACCTACTGAAACTCTGTCCACCAGATCTGCGAGGGAAAAAATGCATTCCTACATATTAGACAATGTATTCTATGAATAACGAGGAATGGCACTATTATTAACTGATATTATATATACTAATTATTGGACTATTAACCTTTAAACACGCATTTTTATTAAATAAACATTAAACTGGAAATTAATTGACAAAAAAATTACAAAGTAACATTTGAATTTTTCCATCAGTCTTGTTAGAGGCAAAAATATAATAATACAATATAAGAATTAAATAACTACAGAGTCTAGGCAAAACTATTTCCCCAGAGTGTAGTATGGCTTAGGTCGAACAGATTATTGACAAAAACAAATATTTAAGAAAATACAAATTAGTTACAAATAAAAATGTATATATTATTATATTGCTGGAAAGTAGTCGAAATATTACTTTTTAAGTTTAGTGAAATGTGCGTTTCAGTGAAAAGTGTACATAATTGGAATTAAGCATTCTATTTAATTACGGATTTTATGGGTGACCATGTTCTGTCACAACATGTCTATAGATTAGGTACATCCTTAGTGGCAAGATGCCACCACAAAATAAATTATATATAACTGCCGGTCTGTGCGGATTGGGAAACAGAATGAATAAGCTTTAGCAACCACTTAACAACCTCTCTTTGTAACTGTGTGTTTAGGCCAATTAATGGCATGGTTGATCAGAGATGGCTAGTGATTTATTTTGTGTTTAACCTATAGTACCTGATTTAAGCATTTGTTTCTTCCAGTAAGAATAATATAAATGGATATATATTTTTACTAAAACATCACACCTCTTACAAAACAACTAGGCAATAGACCTACCTCTTTATACACAAAACTTCTACATTAGGGTTTTGTTTATACATTTCTCATCAGTTCTCACTTTGGCTAAAAAATCTCATTTTTATTGAGCGAGCGTAGCGAGCGGCTCCACTTATAACTCTTATGGCTCGAATGTCTGTTTTTTTTCCTGTTACTGCTTCGGTACAGGTCGCACCGTTTCTCTGACCGACCTGAAATTTGGCACACATCTAGTATCTACATACCACCTATGCGGGTTGCTATATAGTTTTTGAACAAAATCCTATCGTTGGTTGTAAAAAAAAATAAAAAAATAAAAAATGTTCCGATCGTTATGAAATTTTGCAGGGTCAATGAGTACAACATTCTCTCCTATTTTACAAATTTTCAGCTAAATCGGTCAAGACCTTAAAGACTTATTGGTATGTAACATTATGGCGTCGCGTTGTTGAGCGAGCACCGGTACGTGCAACACGACCCGAGTACGACATTCCCATAATGTTATATACCAATAAGTCTTTAAGGTCTTGACCGATTAAGCTGAAAATTTGTAAAATAGGAGAGAATGTTGTACTTATTGACCCTGCAAAATTTCATAACGATCGGAACATTTTTATTTTTTTATTTTATTTTTTATAACCAACGATCGGATTTTGTTCAAAAACTATACAGCAACCCGCATAGGTGGTATGTACATTTGTGTGCAAAATTTCAGGTCGATCAGAGAAACGGTGCGACCTGCACCGAAGCAGTAACAGAAAAAAAAACACAGACATTCGAGCCATAAGAGTCATGTGGAGACGCTCGCTACGCTCGCTCAATCGACTTCTTTCCTAAATACTCGACATGCATCGCCAATCTTGAATATTGATAACATGATGAGGAGGTGCCCCAAGCATACTGTGTGATGGTTTGTCATCATGAGAAATACACCATTACTTCTCTTTAGTCGTTGGTCCTGTGGTTAGAGTCTTATGCTTCCAATGTAGAACGTGCAGGGTTCGAATCCCACTGCAGGCAAAAGAGTTTACTTCTAAATTGCTCTGAAGTTCCTCTCTTCTTGGCTTAGGAATGTGTTAAGGTGACTTTGGAGCCTTATTAGCATCCGGATTAGCCTTGTTGATTCTGGCGCCGACCACGGAAGAAAAATACCGATCTCTAGTTGGTCATTTCACTCATCGAATTTGACAAATCACAAATCTTTATGTTATAATAATATTTGGATGAGCGAAGTGACTTCAATTTCACTGACCACTCAAATAATTTAGCTCCAATGTTTTTGTTTGTTTGTTTGTTTGCTTGTTTGTTTTTCTGTCTGTTTGTTCTCTCTCTACCGGGCAAACGGCATATGCGATCTTGATGAAAATTGAATTGACAAATCACAAATCTTTATGTTATAATAATATTTGGATGAGCGAAGTGACTTCAATTTCACTGACCACTCAAATTTAGCTCCAATGTTTTTTTTTTTTTGTTTGTTTGCTTGTTTGTTTTTCTGTCTGTTTGTTCTCTCTCTACCGGGCAAACGGCATATGCGATCTTGATGAAAATTGGAGGGGACCTTCGAAATCTTTGAACTTAGACCTGCCACGTTTTTGGGTATAATCGAAGAAATATTTCTCATGAATATCGTACTTTTACGATTTTTTTCGATTTTTAATGCGATATTTTCGTGATATTTGGGCTGATTCTGACCAAACGGGTGGGGCTACAATGTTCATATTTCACATGGACATTAAGGTAATGGTGATGTATTGCCCTTTGAAAGAAAAAGTTGAAAAAGTTTACCAGAATCCATAGAATAAAGGTTTTAATATGAGTTTTTTTAGGTATATAATAACAATTAACAAGTAACAATAGAAACTTGACAACAATCACCTACAATGCGTTCAAAAACACTTGCAAAAGTAAAGAGATCCCACGCAAACTAAAAACTTTCAAAAAAGCTCATCCATCAACGCGACTAAAAAAAGCGTTCGCGAAGCGGCCTAGCTAGTTAATTAATTAATAAAGAGCAGCATGCTTTGTTGACAAAGATGATTGTGTCTAAACTAGAAATCAGTTGTGGACTTCTCTAAACCAAGTACCGAGAAGCAAGACATGGTAAATATTTTGGGCATTTATAATTTTACGGCTCTTATTACAACCCCAACAAGAATTACACTGAATAGTAGTTCTGTTATTGATAACGTATTTACAAACTTCTCGTCCACGATTGCTCCTAAAGTCATCGAGACAGGTTATTCTGATCACTGCTGTCAAATTATCAGTCTGCCGGTAGTGGGCCAAGCTAAACAGAATAAAAGGGGGGCCTATAGCTGGAGTAGGCAATTTAAGGAGGAGAGCATCATTAATTTCATAGAGCAATTAAGGGATACGGACTGGAGCGGGATAGATAGGATTCCGGATACTGATGGGAAATATAATGAATTTCTAAGAATATTTTTATCACTTTTCAATACAGCTTTCCCGCTCAGACAATTTCTAGTAAAATCTCGGCGGAGGGGGTGGCTAACGGATGAAATAAGAAGGAAATGTCAAGTAAAGAGAGATCTGTTCCAACAAAGTAAAGTAAACCAGTGCGCCCATTTTCTTGAGCGCTTCCAAGCTTTCAAAAAGAGGTTAATAAGGACATCCGGATGGCCAAAAAGGCACATACCAGCAGGCAGATTGGGGAAGCTAAAAATAAAGTAAAGGCTACATGGGGGTGGTAAAAGCACTTGCAGGTAAGGAAGAGAGAAGGAAACCGATCCCATTGTTCTGGAAATTGAAGGAAGGGAAATAGCAGATGCAAATAAGGTAGCAAATTTGTTCAATGATTATTTCACAGATATTGCTGATAATATAATTGATACCAAGGCGGATACTGTTGAGGCATGTTTGGCCAAGCTAAGTAAGGGAGGTGTCAAGCGCATTCATAAGATGAGTTTTAAGGCCTGTTAGCATTAACGAAGTTCGCCAGGTAATAAAAGATTTAAAATCAAAGAGGTCAGCCGGGTGGGATGAGGTGCCCAGTTTTCTTATTCGCCGATGTGGTGCGGTCATAGCTGAACCTCTAGCAGCTATCTGCAATTCCTCATTCATTTCGGGGACATTTCCGGAAAAGTTTGAAATTTTCCACAGTGATACCACTTTTTAAGAAGGGCAAAGTGCAGGAGAGGGCCAGCTATAGACCCGTGTCGCTGATCCCAAACTTTTCCAAAGTGTTAGAAAAATTGTTTCTTAAACAACTCGATGCCTTCCTGAGAGATGAGAATATTCTGTCTGAATGCCAACACGGATTTAGAGCTGGATATTCCACCAAATCGGCAACCTTTCAACTTACACATGCAATCCAAGGGGCTCTTGAAGAGAAGGAAGTAACAGGGTCCATTATGTGTGATCTATCGAAGGCTTTCGATACAATCAACCACGAACTTCTACTTCGCAAATTAGATCATTTGGGGATTAGAGATGTCACACTGGCCTGGGTAACCTCGTACTTGTGTAATAGGAAACAGAGGGTGGCCTTGGGCAAGGGGCAAACAATAACGCACTCTAAATGGAGACTTATTAAACATGGTGTTCCACAAGGGTCGGTGGTAGGGCCGGTGTTTTTTATTCTTTACATCAATGACCTTCCTACCAACTTGCCTCTGGATTGCTTGGTGGTTCTATATGCAGATGATGCTAGTATTATTATTCGAGCTCTGTGTAACATGGGTCTCAAAGACAAATTTCTTATCATACTGAGAGAGTTAATAGAATGGTTTGAAGCCAACAAGCTTAAGTTAAATTGTGCTAAAACGCAGTTGATGAAATTCCAGGCAATTGGTGAGCCAGTACAGATGGTAATAGAACTTGGGAGGGAACTATTGGAAGTTGCAGATCATGCAATGTTTCTGGGTTTAACAGTAGATTACAGACTAAAATGGGCTCAGCACATTGAGAACTTGTGTGGTAGACTAAGTTCAGCGTGTTTTGTTTTGAGGAAAGTTGTAAAGCAGTGTAACCAGAGTACTGCAAAAATGGTGTATTTTTCATTCTTCCAATCTTTGATTCAATATGGAATCCTGTTCTGGGGTAATGCCTCCTCGGCATTAGCTGTTTTTCGTTTGCAAAAACGGGCTATTAGAATTATGGCCAACTTACCCAATAGAGGATCATGCAGGCAGGCTTTTAGAACCCTAGGGGTACTCACCGTAACATCAATCTATATAATGGAAATGGCAGTTTTTGTAAATGATAACCCCATGTTGTTTACGAGAAACAGTGATGTACACCCCCATAACACGAGACAGAAGGACAACCTTCACCAGGAACAAAGTAGGCTAAGGTTGTCTGATAATGATCCTACTCAGGCTGGGAGGAAAATAGTCAACCACCTCCCTGGCTACTTAAAGGAGAGCTTAGGAGACACAGATTTTAAATTTAAGATGAAATCCTGGCTGCTGGAAATGGAGTTTTATTCGCTCTCAGAATATTTTAGTAATAATTTTAGCACAAACTAATGTAGGTAACTGATTTGCAGTTTGAGCTGCACCTGCATTCTGCAAATAAGAATTAGTGAGTTTATTCTGGTTTTATTGTGTGAAGATATTCAGTGATTTATCCTGTGTTATTTATATTTTAGACTCTGTGGAAAGGGTTATTTTAATGAGCTATAGAATGGTCTCTAGATACTTTAGCATACCTGTATAGGAGCGAATTTACTTTAAAATACTTTGTAATGTATTGGATTTTACTTTATACCAACATGGACAACATCAAATACTCGCCTACCTTGTAATTGTGTAAGCATATGAGTGCTAAAATTGATGACTAATAAAATGTAATGTAATGTAATGTAATTTATTTGTATCATTTAAATTTAGCCCGCGTCATTGAGGAAGACGTTCGAATCACGAATCATCCGTTTAGCAGGCTGTGATATTTCAATTTCCAAAATCCAACATGGCCGACATTGTGAAGTGTTTGCATTTTTGTGAAATTTTTGTATTTCATTTGGCTTTTAATTTAATCAGGTAATTAAGCAGCTACAAACCATCGTTTGGTACCCATTATTATGTCATAAGTTGTTGTGTGAAATGTTTTTTGTTATGCGTAATCGAGGGTCTAGCCTAGGCCTAGGCCTAGGCGTAAACACTAGTGGCTAGGCCTAGGCCTAGGGGTTAGGCCTACTAGGCCTAGCCGGTAGGCCTACTCTTTCGGTTCGTATGGACAGGTATTTTTATGTGTACCTACAAAACCTTTAACGTCGCTATTTTAAATCTAAAGTAGGCCTACCTACAAAACCTTTAACGTCGCTATTTTAAATCTAAAGTACCTACTGATCAAAAACTGTCTATACCAACCGAAAGAGTTCCGCCTAGCCTAGGTCTAGGCCACTAGCCTCTAGCCAAATAGGCCTAGGCCCTACTGTACTGTTACACTGAGCATAGGATATTACATTATTTGCCCTAGGCCTAGACCTGCAGTGCAATCATGTAGGGCCTAGCTTTGCCTAGGCCCTAGATATCGATCGCTAGGCCTTGCCTGAACTATCGTTCGGGTGAACGAAGCTGAAGCTGTAGGCTAGCTAGGCTATGGGTTATCATGAGCTTTTGATTTCTAGGCCTAGGCCTAGAGGTCTCGATCATTCACTGGTAGGCCTAGGCCTATCGTTACATTGTAGGCTGATGCACAATTTCCCGGTGACGAGAACGAGAAGAAAGTTTAATCTCATGTTCCTTACGTCTTACGACACGATGCACTTAATAAAGCTTCCCGTTCGCCTGTATCCCGTGAACAAGCACGGAAAGTTCGTCAAGTTTTAACTTTCCGTAACATTCCCGTTCCGTAGGCCTACATTACCGGAATCAATCGGAATCAAGATGTCTCAGCCATTTTATTCTAGCTCGCATACCGGTAGGTAGGGTAGGCCTACATATTGACGATCAAAGTTCAATGTTATAATAATGTGTTATCTACTTCTGCTCATTGTGTAGGCCTACTACATAGCTTTTAAGTAGGCAGCTAGTGGGGCGAAACCCACCCGGCCGGCATGGCCTTGTGCTAGGCCTAGTGGTAAGCATTTAGCGGACCGCACAGAAGGCTGAGGTTTGATCCCCATTAGTTTAAACTTTTTTTTATATTTTCACACCCATAGGCTATTATATTTTAGGGTTGTTAGATAGAAAATAAAAATTAGGTGATTTTATTATCTTAGAAATTTTCTATTGTTTCACGCTAGGCCTAGGCCTATACGTTTTGACCATTGGGTAATTATGTAATAGGCCTAGTATGACAATTTTAAAATAAGAAAGAAATGGCCACTGGCCAGTAAATAGTCTTCATTTCTTCCGGTTACTTCCATTAAGAGTCCCACATAAAGTTTTTCCACATTTTTCTCAAGGGTTATCAATTATCATTAATATTACACATTTGAGGTAAAATTGAATTTTTCCCAAAATGCCCGGTTTTTTCGGAAAAAACTGAAAAAAACTGTTTTTTTTCCCGAACAAAAAATTTTGGGAAATTTTAAAACCCTACATGGAAAGATTCCTAAGGGCTTTTAATCAGCTATTTTTCACATTGTTTGCGCTATCATGTAGGTCCGAGTTTGGTGATAACGCGGACCTTGCAATCGTTACCAAGATACATAATCGCTCCGAGCGAAATGCATGCATCGACAACTCTCGCGTTCTCGATAAAAAATTATTGTAGACAAGTTTAGGCCTACATGATCACACTGCAGGACTGAAAGAAGAAAATCACAGACAGACAGAATCTATTATCTAACAATGGTTTTACTACATTTACTATTTCAGCTCGTGCCATTCTTGTCAACTTTGTCTTCGTCCTCACTGTCCAGGGTGAAACATCTCCAAGTGATCACTTAACGTGTCAACAGTGTGGGATGACAACACTTAAAGGTAGCCTAGGCCTATAGAAATGAACAATTTTAAGTGATTTTCTGATTGATTATATTTACTACATGCCCTGTTTAAAGAACTACCTATTGAATTGAGTTTATATGGCCTACAGTCGGCTACATAAATTTAAATTGCTCAATTAGGCCCTAGAGCCCAGATATGGAAACAAACACCCAATTAAAATACTAGGTAGTCCTATTGTCAGTTGTTTGTTTATTATTAAACAAAATTTATTTTGTGTAAATGTACGCACTACACACAAAAAATAGTTTAAGAGAAACAGACGGGATCTAACGATATTTTGCATTCACCATTTCAGCAAACGCCATTCTACTCTAGAACTTTGTCGTCGCCACTCTCTGTCCAGGCAAAACTTCTCCGAATGATCACTTCTCGTCCACAGCTATTGATGACAGCACTTGTTGAAGGTAGGCCTATAGAAATGATGCAATTTATAGTAATTTTCTGATTGATTATATTTAAGCCTACTTGCTATTAGTCCAAACAAAAGAAAGCCTTGACACTTAGGCCTACACAGAAATCCCTTAGGCCTAGGGCCTATCCATTGAAACATTACATCACCATCAGGTCCAAAAATAATCTTCACATTTTCCCCAGGTAGGCCTACTATAGGGTTAAATCGGTCTAGCCAAAAAAAGTCCTCACAATGCCGGCCTAATATTATAAATAAACTACTATAATACTATACTTCGTCAGGTTTAGTCGGAACCAAACCGGAAGGGATGTTATGTAGGCCTATGTACTATGTACCTATCAACAGGCTAATAAAAACAAACAAACAAATGAGGTGGGTGGGGTTTGTTCATGCAGTTGTTTGAAAAAAGGGTTCTTAAGGGTTAAGGGCTACTTTTGTGTGCTGCACGTGGTTACGGCGGGCGGTCAAGTGTCGCAAGGGGTGAGGGGCACTACCTGACAAGCCAATTAAGATACAATCTTGAAAATACGTTTTCCTCGAAAAGCTTTGTTGCAGCATCTCCGTTCAGTCCGTCATCACTATTCCTCACACTATGCACCATCATTGCGCTCGTTTCTGCGACGCCAGTAGAAAGGGTAGGCCTAGATCTCGCAACACCGTGGGCAGTTTTCAAGTCGCGCGCGTTGAAAAGTTGCTCCCTCTACACCATCCAGTTTGGTTCCGACTAAAGGTGCCAGGGAACTATAACTTTATTAAGATAGAAACCAATCTTAACACTATTAAGTCCAAGCTCCATGATTAGGCTATCTGGCCATAGGCCTACATTACCATTACCTACATTCTTTTTACAATGTTAGGCCTATGTATCAGAAGTCCCGAAATAGTTAATAGTCGATCAATAATCACTACCACTAGACTCAAAGTCAGCCAGGATTGAACGACCTTCAAAATGGTCACGTGATCAACTCGGCTCAACCAATGCAGAAAAACTAAAAATGCTATCATGCAATGGCACTGGGTCATAGGTATTATTGACATTGTTGTTCAAAAATTAAAGTGGTATTTTCGATGCCTACACTTTTAACTAGCCTACTTCATAAGGATCAAGTAATGTCGAAAGAGAAGTTCAAGCCAGAGGTGTAGCCGAGGTCGTTTAACCAGTTCCCACTCGAACACCGAAGTTAAGCAGCCTTCGGGTGTGCTCAGGAGTAGAATGGGTGACCACTTTGCCCTCAAACTCACATATACCGCTGGTTAGAGCAGATGGAGGGTTCGAGAGCTTGTGTAACGGCTTCGTTCTCCTCGACGTCTGCTCGGCAGTCCGGGTTAGTGGAGGAACCTATATGACAGTTAAGGTTACACCATCCTTTCGGATGGGACGTTAAGCCGTTGGTCCTTAGTACTTTTCGAAAGGAGTAGGCTACGTGCCGGTACCGGGTTTCCCCTCCTCCCTTCTGTTCATACTTCATCCTCATCTATCACCACTCATCGTCTCGAATAGTGAGACGTTAAGCAATATCCAATCAAAAATCGAATAGTGCATTAATATGAGACGTTAAGCAATATTCAATCAATCTAATGTTATTTGACGATATTTGACGTTTCCAAATTATTTTGGATGTTGTATCTGACAAAGGAAGAAAATAAACATAGGCCTAATCATGAAAAATAAATTTAAATTGCTCGGTTACAGCCCAGATGTGGAAAAGTCCTGAAAAAAAAACAATTAGGCCTAAAATAGGTACCGGTACCAGTATGTCAGTTTGCAGCTTAGTAAAGAAATTCATTTCCTGTACCGGTAGCCTACCTAGGCTTAAACGTGTAAATAAGAAAATAGTTTCAAGAGAAAAAAGGCAGGATCTAACAATGTTCTGCATTTGCTATTTCAGCACAGGCCATTCTACTCCAGAACTTTGTCTTCGCCACTCTCTGTCCAGGTGAAACTTCTCCGAGTCATCACTTCTCGTCCACAGCGTGGGATGACAGCACTTGAAGGTAGGCCTATAGAAATGATACAAGTTTATAAGTGATTTCCTGATTCATTATATTTAGAACATGTGCTGAAAAAAACTAGCAAGTTTGTAATGTGTATGAATTTCTTGAATGCACTATGTTTAGAGAATTAGTGGTGAATGAAATGAAAAAAGTTAAAAACAACAATTATAGGCCTAGCTCTAGCCTATATTATAATATGTTTGTTTCAACACACAATCAATATACATAGGCCTAATCAATGAAATAAAAACAACATTTTGTGATTCATAATACGGTGTACCATATTGTGCCGAATATAGGCCGACCCTGAATACAGTGGCGCCGGAACCGGGGGGGCAGGGGGGGCACTTGCCCCCCCTACGAAATCAAGGGGGGGCAAGACTATCATTTTGCCCCCCCTTAATATCAAACATGAGTATCGTTTAATTATGCATAAAAAATATATAACGGTTGATTATAACAAGTTTCAACTATGAAAAAAGCAAAACTATGAGATAGTAATTATTTTATCATAGTAGTTCTTTGAAAACACTAACAAAAGAGGTTACATGTGGCGGCACAGGCCAGGGCCCCTGGAGGGTGGGGGTTGAGGTAAACATCTCTTTTCGGTTTTCTCGGAAAGCTGTAAAGGCGGCACGACGGGTAGCGGTCGTGCTCAGGCAATGGTTGGAAAGATTAAAATAAGTAATAACCTTGTCACTTTAGGTTGTCAACTTCTATGTCGGGCTTTACGTGGAGACGGAAATTGTAAATTACTTCATCTTGAATGGGCGAAATGTCATGTTTTGAGTTGAGAGTTGTGACAGATTTACAGAACATTTGCAAATAGATGTTCCGTTATAATCCATCCATTCTTATATTCCATTGCCCAGTAAATGGAACTCCCTCAGAACTTTTTTTGTGAAGTGTGTTGACTACTGATCAGAAAGCATTTTCAGTTTCACTTTACCTCTGGTCCAGTCAAGAAGTCCTAGTGTCACTGTGACTGTGTTGTGTTCGTTCTATTGGAGTAAAGTGTAGATGTGCTAGTTTAATGTATACCTGATCAGTGATATTATGCTAATTTATTTACGCGTGTAATTACTTTTTGGATTTTCTTTTAAAATGTCCAAACGCAAACAGCCAACTCTCTTGCTTCAATTATTTATGAACAAAAAGCCTGTGAATAGTGTAATATTAATTTGAAACAATAAGTTCCATTACGGTAGAATGCTGTTCATTCAATGGCAAATTTAAATTGTATTATATTTAATGATATAATGAATGTAAGCCTATAGGTTACATTAAATATTGTTTAAGTTCTTTCAAATTGGTTTAATCACATAAATAACAACCCCAAATTGAAGAAATTAGATGTTGAAGTTGTCGTTATGCTAAATAGAATCAGTGCTCGAAGAGGGGCGAGATGGGTATAAGGGATGGCATCCCGCCACTTATTGTTTAATATAACAGCAATCAGAATGCCTACAAATTGTTAATTGAAAACGCCTAGTAATACTTATCAGTGTACGATTGTAATTGTTATTTTTATTAGCTAACCACTGATTGCTGTATTTTCTATTTAAAAATATCCACCCTTGTTTGGTTATCGCTCACTCGTCGATTGCGTCGGAGCTTACAGGGTGGCTTGGTCGCTTTAAATTAAAGTCCCACACTGAAAGTTAGTTGTGACTGAGTGGCTGGTTTGACATTAAATACGAATTTATCTATTTTAGTATAATACTTGTATAAAATAGGCACTTTTCTAGGAACAAAATTGATACTTTAGAGTGCCTAAAACTCGTTAAAATGCTCCAAACACACTCTAAGAATCGATTTTTTCCCGGGGCTATGCGCCCCGGACCCGCATATGCTGGGGGGCTACCCCCCCAGACCCCCCATTCACGTAATCCCTGTACTATGTCGACATTACGATTTATTTTGAAATAAAGTTTGCCCCCCCTACTAAAAGGTACTTCCGGCGCCACTGCCTGAATATAAGCCGACCCCCTAACTTTTCTTGTTGAAATATTAAAAAACATGCAAAAGCATGCAAATACTAGCTGGTAAGGGACTTGAGACTTAAAATAATGACAAAAGGGTAGGCTTATATTCAGGACAATATGGTAATTGCCTCATTCTGTATTACAAAAATATCTTGTCAGTTTTGATAATGTCAAACTTGTGGCTGACATGCTGCGGCTGCAACAAGTAGGCCTACACTTTGAAATCACGCTCTGTTTTTGGTGCACAAATATTCACCCAGTTTTGGACTTGGAAATGGAGGTCATTGCAGAAATTGCTGTTTTGCACACATTATGATGAAGGGAAGGGCAACAACTTTTAGAATCACTATCGGCTGACGACTGCCTTCTCTTGATTGACTTTAATTTGATGCACCCTACCTACAGTTTCCACTTGTTTGGCAGTAGTGACTTGTACATTTGTTTTCGAGCTTTAAAGAGGTTGAGGGCTGAGGCCAAGGGCAGTAGTTTTTTCTTGTGCAGATGACGTGAGCGGAACACATAAATATTGTAGAAATGAGGTGTTAACAACAAATATACGAATGAATAGTGAATAGTGTTTGTGATTGGGGAAAGAAGGAAGGAGACCAGTTCAGCTTACCTTAAACGAGATGGGCAGCTGCGTGAAACTAGCTGGTTAACATATTTGGATGAGCGTAGCGAGCGGAAGCGAAGACTTCAATTTCACTGACCCCCAAAAAAATTTAGCTCGGGTGTTTTTTTTTTTTTTTTTTTTTTCCCGTCTGTTTGTTTGCTCGATTCCGGGCAAACGGCATACGCGATCTTGATGAAAATTTGACCGGACCTTCGTTTTCTCTGAACTTAGAGGTGTATTGTTTTTGGGTACAATCGAAGAAATATTTCTCATGAATATCGTACTTTTACGATTTTTTTCGATTTTTAGTGCGATATTTTCGTGACATTTGGGCCGATTCTGACCAAACGGGTGGGGCTAGAACGTTCATAATTCACATGGACATTAAGATTATGGTGATGTAGTACCTTTTGAAAGAAAAAGTTGAAAAAGTTAGCTAGAATCCATAGAAATAAAGGTTTTAATATTAGTTTTTCAATTTTTAGTGCGATATTTTCGTCACATTTGGGCCGATTCTGACCAAACGGGTAGGGCTACAACGTTCAGATTTCACATGGACATTAAGGCTATGGTGATGTAGTACCTTTTGAAAGAAAAAGTTGAAAAAATTAGTCAGAATCCACAGAAATAAAGGTTTTAATATGAGTTTTTTGAAGTTTTATAGTACCAATTAACAAATAACAATAGAAACTTGACAACAATCACCTCCACAATGCATTCAAAAAGCACTTGCAAAGGAAAAGTGCAAACAAACGCACAAAACGCAAAAAAAACTTACAAAAAAAACGCTCATCCATCAACGCGGCGGGACTTTAGCGTTTTCCTAGTTACAAAACATGATAGCCTACATAATGTGCGTTTTGGTCAACGGTCACCGACCGTTACAGAAGAACTACTAAATTTAAAAGTTGTTTACAATATAATATATATTACAAGGCACTGTTGGGGGTGAGTAGGGGTGGCGGTGCAACAGGTGGGAGAATATAGGCCTAGGCCTATCTTAGATTGAGGTTAGGTTTTTCTTTTTGGTGCGAGCTAGTGACTATTTGATGCGCTAATTCCCATTGTCTCAAGGGTAGAAAATTAAAAATAAATAATTAATTCAAATAAAAAATGTCTAGATACAAATATAGGCCTAGGCTTTGGGTATATTTTTAAATATTAGGGCCTAAGTTAAAAAAGTAGGGTGCGGCCATAGGCCCCTATGCAAAGCAATTTTTTAATAGTTATTAATTAATTATTTACATCCTATTCCTACTTTTGTGAAGGGAAATCTTTCCCCCTTCCAAACTGGCAGTCATCATGGCCTGCCATGGCATAAGATCGACTGGTAGCATTATCCATGAACGGCACAGGCTCAAATCTACCAGTTTGGGGATCATGCAGATGGTCAGAAAGCTAATAAATTGCCCAGGGACCTGAAGGCCATCTAGGTCGGACGCACTTTTAGGCTGAACTTCAAATGATATCTTCTGGAGAAATCATACTACTTGTAGGACGACTTTCTGGAGGAGAAGTTAAAGCACAGTATAACAATCTTTTACAGTAGTGAGACTCGCTAGCAAAACACGCTGTCAAACCGTCACGCGCGCCCCTAGCGAAAGTGAGAGTCAACTAACAATGACTGTGCCACCTAGACTTGCTACATCAGCGTACATCAGTCTCAGATGAGTTGAGTTGAGGACTGAGGTGGCAGTGACTTTTAGATCTGAATTGAAAATTATTATTACGTGATAATTAGGGATGTGCGGGTAGTGGTTTTGAACTCGGGTCGGGCTCGGGTCGGGTAATTGAAAGTACCCTCGGGCTCGGGTAACTGAAGTACCCTCGGGTCGGGCTCGGGTAGTGAATTTTTTTTTTATTTGTGAATTCATTTAAAAAAACAAACAAACTACAAAACAGTTTTGCATTGGTTGCAGGTAGCCACTCTGGGCTGTGTTGACACAAAGAACTTTTGCTTGAGTATGCCTAGACCTAGGCCTAGTACAGTGAAACCCCGCTATTATCGATTTCCTGCATCAATAGTTCGTTATTCTCGGAAATAATATCGTAACGATCGTTTTCTAATATTTCCGATATGAAAACCCCAAGAAAAACCGATGCGATCGCGTATTTTTCTCTTCCGGCCGACGAAATCATCATCATGCGTTTGTACCAGCCATGCATCTGACGAAATCGCGCGTTTGCACCAGCCTTTCGGTCTGACTCCGCCCAACGCTCTGCTGCGCGCAATGATGCGCACTAGATCGGACTTGTTCTAGGCCTCCTGCCGCCTAGGCATTAGACGATGTTTATTAGCGTTGTTTCTTTTTCACCATTCGCCTACGTACGTAATATTCAACTTGCTTTATGCCGTTAGAAGCGTTGAATAACCAGAAGACGAGTAATGACGGTCAGTAGGGACTATTACTTTAGCGGGGACAACGCCGGAAGAGCCAAGGACACAGCATCATAGCATAGCCGCGCCCACGTCGTAGCGATTGGTCCGCTCCGACGTCAGCTGTTCGTTTGGCGTCTGAGCGGGAGGTTTAAAAGGAGCAGATTGGCGTGTTTCTTTATTACTTCTACCCGACCCGACTTTTTCGGGTAGGAATTGATGGCCCGACCCGAGGTCGGGTAATTTTACCTACCCGAAAATTACCCGTTTTTCGGGTACCCGCACATCCCTAGTGATAATACAACAGCTGGAACTGACGTTGTTATTATTTTTATACTGATAATATTTATGTCGTTTTCAAAGAAAGCCTACGGCCTAGCCTAGCCTAGGGGCTAAGGTACCAAGTGTTAGTTTGGTGTTAATAATGTAGGTTATAATGGAAAATAATAATGGTTGATATTATGATATGTAATATGAAAATTACTACCATTACTTGCAGTTGTTTGCCTGCAATTTAAACAGCCTAGGCATTAATCAATGGCCTAGGCTAGGCCTAGCCCTTGCAAAATATGATAAGATTCACATTCTTTGGCATTCGGCAATTGTTTTTTGTTGTTTACATTTTAGACATCGGATGCTTTTGGTTGACTCTCACTTTTGCCATGCGCACTAGTGTCGTGGCAAGAAGCTCTATCTATACAGGTTGCTACGTAGGCTACCTACACGGAGAGCAGTAGAGATAGCGCTTTCCTGTCGGGTCGGTCTGGGCTAGGGATGACGAAACCCGACTTTTTTACGACCCGGGTACCCGTCCACATTACCTGCGGGCCGCGGGTTACCCGGGTAGTAACACAAAAAAATCGTGTGGGGTGTCTAATGAACTGTGAAGAAACGCGCTCATCAATTATTGTAATATCTCGGACGTAATGCTGTTCTATAAACAATGACGTGCCGATGAAGTAGTATTTCATAATCACAAAGGAGGAACAGCAGCAGGCCATTAAGATAACACTCACTGTTCGTTGCATCTGCTTTATATCTTGTCACAGTCAAGTCAAGGTCACGACTCACAGATGCGTTGGCGCGGGGCGTGGGAGGGGGGGGGGGAGACTGGAGACCAAAATAAGAGTAAAAAAGATAAGGAAAGGTTTAGCACCATGGGTGATAGATAGCTTTTAAGTTTTGACTTCTAGCAGATTGAAAACATAAGTGATGTTATGGTAACTAGGGAAACGCCAAAGTCGTTGTTAAACGAGTGAGTGAGCGCCATGTGTACAGTACCCGGTATCATTCGCCATACTGGGCTAGATCCAGCCTTGGGTATATGGGAGGAAATGGAATGTTCCCGGGTACTCAACACTTGGCTCACTCACTCGTTTAACAACGACTTTGGCGTTTCCCTAGTTATTTAAATTGAACATTTAAAATGCGAATCGTGTTCGAAACGTATTAGCGTGAAACATTAACAAAATCACCTAATTTTTATTTCCCATTTAACACCCCTCAAAAATAATATGTGGGTGTAAAAATATAAAAAAGTTCTAACTAATGAGCATCGAACCCCAACCCTCCGTGCGGTAGGCTAAATGCTTACCATTATGCCATGCAAGCCACGTAGTTATCGTCCCGCTAGCTGCTACTAAACAAATGCTATCGATATTTTAAAAATCACTTTTTTATTTATTGTAGGATTAAATCGCAATGGATCTAGCTGATTTTGTTAGCAGTTCTCAATAAACTCGTACCGGATGTCTGTTTAAAATTTCAGCGCAATCTGTTCAGCGGTTCGGCTGATTTTCGACGTACAGACAGACAGACAGACAGAATCACAGAATGAGAACCGTTCGAGTTGAATGGAGACACTCGGTCGCTCCGCTCCCTCGTTTAATAATTTACACAGTATAATCTCTGGAAGATCGCAAGAGTGGTTAGGCAGGAGGAGGGGGGGGGGGAGGGGCATACTAAGCACACTGCCACAAGTCGGCGGCATAAACGAAGGACATTATAATTCAAAAGAAAAACGCCGCCAAGCACAAAAGATATGAGAAAGCGCATGTTTACACTAGCCTTCCGCCTACAATGTGACACCTCAATTCAGGAACCGGGTTTTACGGGTAAACGGGTAGTGGAAACACGTACCAGTACCCGGGTACCCGTCGTCTTCCCTAGTCTGGGCGCACCGCCGTCTCCAATTTGTATGTAGTAAAGCACCAGCACTGACATTTAAACGGCGGAGGCTTTTAGTTGACTCTCACTTTCGCTAGGGCGCGCTAGTGTGGCGGCGGTATGCGCAGCCGACCACGACAGCAAATCACTCTGCAGGCAGTGCATTGAAGTTTCGCTACTGTATATTATTGTTATACTGCGGGTAAAGTGATCGCGGCATGGTCTACACGGCACCCTGTGTTTTTAACCCTTTCTATTATTTTAATTATAATTATGTATATATTTTTTATTGTCATTTCTATGTTTATTCTCTTGACCATACAATACTCGACTGATATCTTAGACACCAAGTCGTACTGTATGCTATATATATATGTTACCATCTTTAAATAATTAAATTTACTTCTTTCGGTTTACCACGTATATTGTTTATTTAATCTGACGTTTCGACTGGATTTCACCAATCTTTGTCAAAGACAGTAAAGCAACTCAAGTAAAAAAAACCAAAATACAAAAACACTTCAAGAGGGAAACGAAAACAAAAACACAATAATAGGCCCCTAACATAAAACAAACATAATAAACAAGTGTTTTTGTATTTTGGGTTTATTTTACTTGAGTTGCTTTACTGTCTTTGACAAAGATTGGTGAAATCCAGTCGAAACGTCAGATTAAATAAACAATATACGTGGTAAACCGAAAGAAGTAAATTTAATTATTTAAAGATGGTAACACATACAAATAACCACGAAAACCTCAGAAATTCTATATATATATATATATGCTCACTTGTCGTTTGCGTCGGGGCCTACAGGGTTGGCTTGGTCGCTTTGGTTTACTGTCCCCGACTAAAAATCAGTTATATGACTGAGTGGGTACCCGGTACACTCTAAATACAAATTTATTTATTAATTATTATTATTATTATTATTATTATTATTATTATTTATTTATAAACTAGGAAAACGCTTAAGTCCCGCCGCGTTGTTGGATGAGCGTAATTGGTGCATTGAGCTGCCATGTGTTATGCGGATTTTCTGTTGTTCTGTGAAAAAATCATTACTAAGTTGAAGATTTTTTAAAAATTAAATTAAATAAAAAATTAACTTAAATTTTAAATTTTTTTAATTAATCGTAATTTTAAAAAAGGAAAAAATCGTAATATTGAAATTTTCATAAGAAATAATTATTCGATTGCGCACAAATTTTACACGAATATATTAATTCATAAAATTAAGGTTCTGTGAAAAAATCATTACAATGGATAAAGCATGTAGGTGTTATAAGCCGAAGAAATTTTAAAATAAAAAAGTCGTAAAATTTGGATTTTCATAAACAAAAAGTGTTTTGATAACGCTCATATTTCACATGAATATATCAATTCATTAAACTAAGGTTCACTTAAAAAATCATTACAATCGGACAAAGCATGTAGGTGTTGTAAGTCGAAGAAAAAAAAAAAAAAAAAAATCGTAAAATTGTGATTTTCATGAGAAATAATTTTCCGATTGTGCTCAAAAACGTGGCAGTTCTAAGTTCAGAGATTTCGAAGACCCCCATAAAATTTCATCGCAATCGGAGTATCGGTTTAGCCGGAATCGTGTTAACAAACAGACAAAAATACAAAAAAAAGAAAGAAAAAACATTCCGGATTTTTTTCTCCAGTGTAGTGAAATGGAATCTTCGCTTTGCTCGCTATGCTCATCCAATAAATAAATGAACTAAGTAATTCTTTAAGTCTTTAAAATGGGGGTGCGGCCATTCTCGATGGTTACCTATACTAGGCCGCTTCGCGAACGCTTTTTCCAGTCGCGTTGATGGATGAGCTTTTTTTGGAATATTTCTGTCCAATGATTACGTTTTTATGTGGAATCTCCTTACTTTTTCTATAGTTACTTGATATTACTGGTTCATTATACACCTGTAAAAGGCTTATATTAAAACCTTTATTTCTATGAATTTTGACCAACTTTTTCAACTTTTTCTTTCAAGAGGCACTACATCACCATAATCTTTATGTCAATGTAAAATATGAACGTTGTAGCCCCACCCGTTTGGTCAAAATTGGCCCAAATATCACGAAAATATCGTATTAAAAACCGGAGAAAAAATCGTAAAAGTACGATTTCTATAAGAAATATTTTTTCAAATGTCTCTAAAATCATAACATTTATGATTTCAGTGATTTTAAACGTTCCTATAAAGTTTCATCAATATCGGAGTAGCCGTTTGCCAAATATCACAAAAATATCGCACAAAAAATCGAAAAAAATCGTAAAAGTACGATATTCATGAGAAATATTTCTTCGATTTTACCAAAAAACAATACAGACCTAAGTTCAGAGATTTCGAAGGTCCCCTCCAATTTTCATCAAGATCGCATATGCCGTTTGCCTGGTAGAGAGCGAACAAACAAGACAAAAAACAACAAAATAAATACACCCGAGCTAATTTTTTTGGGGTAACGTAAGTAAAAAACAAACAAAAAAACACAAAGTCAAATTGAAGTCTTCGCTTCGCTCATCCAACAATCGAGTAAATACAGTATTTAAGAGTCTTCACTAGACAATTGTGACCTTGACACGCCCGTAAGCACTCAAATTCAAATGTACAACGCTCTGGAGAAAAATTGAAACGACATAGGAGAATTCTAAAATGCATAAGACACAGATATTTTTATGTAGAAGAACATACAACAAACAGAATTGATGTTGTAATAAACCCTACTACCTATAAACCATAGTTAAGCGTAACGTCGACGCGGCGGGAACAACCTCTTCTTTTTCCTGTTACTTTATGCGTAACAATGGTTTATTGTAGGGTTTACTAGATACTTCAATTCTGTTTGTCTTTGTTGTATGTTCTTCTGCATAAAAATATCTGTGTCTTGTGCATTCTAGAATTCTCGTATGTCGTTTCAATTTTTCTCCAGAGCGTTGTACATCTAAATTTGAGTGCTTTCGAGCGTGCCGTGTACTCGTCTGTCTCGTGAACATTCTTAAGTTAGTTAGTTTGTAATTAGTATTGGATCAATTGATGAATTTAAAATAAAGTAAAAATGAAAGTCGCACCTATTTTAATGATACGTATTGCCGGCGATTAATAATGATGCAGTATGCCTATATCTTTCCAACTATCAATAATTTCTATTTTATCGTTGTGTTGTCACTGTGTTGTTCATTACAGGAATGGGAGGAACCTGAACGATTTCAAGGAGACTCCCGAGAAGAACCTTCCGCATCGTATGTCGCAGCTCACGTGAGATTCTTCAACTTCAGCATCTCGAACATTCAGCCCCTTACGCTCGAGTCGCACATAATTGAAATGATTGTTTGTAAGTCAGTTCTTGGAACAATTGAGTAACTCCTAATCCCTCTATCCTCCCTTTTAAGAGGTTTATCCTGCATGTTTGGTACGGTGCTTGACTGCGTACTTAACTATATCATTTGTTAGCTTAATTGTGTAAAGTCTGTTAAGGGGCAATGCACAATGCAATGATTGTCAATTTGCTTCTTACCTAAACTCAGAACAGACTCGAGGAAGATTAAAATTTATAGGCCTAGCCTTGTTTTTGCAGTCTCTTGGTTATCTGACACAGCTGTTGTCAGTGAGTGAAGTGATGATATTGTTTAGTTAGTGGTCATGAAAAAGCATCAGCATGTTCCCAACATGTTCACTAGCTCACACCACAGTTCACCTTATACGCTGCATTTAGTAAAGTAAAATAGGCCTAGTGAAAACACTTAAATGTTAGGAATGCAGCCATATTTAAAAAACTAAACAATAAAATTAAAATTAAATTAAAATTGTCTTTATTAAAGATGTAAATTCAGGAATTAATTGGGATTTTTCGTTGTTTTGTAATTTTTTTACCAACTGGCAACTACGACTTCATGGCGTGAAAAACTAGTATAATAATATTGTAATTTGGCTACTAAATGCTCTCTTACAGTGCGTTATTATAGTGATGTTCAACAATATCGATAGTCAACACAATGCCGATATTCCAGAAAAATCGAGCCTATTTCCGATACCGATACGTCGGCGTCATATCGGAAATATCACAATATGGTAGCTTTATCATTCTGAAAACGTAACTTAAAAACTTATGACCGAGGCCACTACTTACTTAAAAACGAATTTTCGGGCGAAACTTCCTCACCCATCATCAGGATGATGCCGACGATTGATGATGGGTGAGGAAGTTTCACCCGAAAATTCGTTATTAACTTTTATAAGTTTTTAAGTTACGTTTAATATTGTTCCGGGCCAATAAGCTCTTTTTATAGAATATTTATCATTCTTGATGCTTAATTCCCATTGCGGTCTGTGTTACATATTTCTGCAGTTTAATGGAACGCTCCACCCCGCACTAGTCTTTGAAACTTACCACTTTATATATTGTAGCATAAATAAAAAATAAAAATGGCAGTATACCTAGCCCAAAATTTTGCGAATGGTTTTAAAGCAAAAGTTTCCAGAATATGATGAAACACATTTTTATGGACAAATTAACCTCTTTGGACCCTTAAATTGTCAAAAAACCTTTTGAGAAATGGTGTGAAATAAGACTGTTTTAACTTTTAAGGCAAAATCAGCAATTTTTTTCCCCATTTTCCTCACATTTACTATGTTTTTGTGAGAAAAGGCCACTAAAACAGCTGCTATAATACCGGTGACGTCGCACTTCAGAGTCATCGTGCAGGGTCGGCAACATAACAAATACAAACTATAGAAATTTTGGTTCTTGATCTATGAAGTACAAACATTTGAAACTTAACGGCTGTGAAAAATGCAGGAAATTTGAAAATACGCAAAATTTGACAAAATAGTTTGAAATATTATATAAAATATTATATACCCGTACCTATTATATTATTTTATGACTAAATAGAGCCTTTGTTTTGAGTTTTTAATTTTTATACTGAAACTAAAGATTTTTTTATAACAAAAAGAAAACTTTTTATTTGCTATTTTTCAGGGTCCCTAAAAGTATAGCTAATAATGGGAGTGAATGGGGGGGAGAGGTTCATCATGTTACATCTGGGTGTAGGTTTGTAGGCTTATCTTATATTTTCTATATGTACAAACCTTCAAAAATTGTGTTGCCTACAAATGAATTCCAAATCAGCCTTGTTGATTCCGACACTGTCTGCGGGTAGAATCGTGTCCAGCTTGATTGATCGGTGTTTCCTACTTAAATATGCCGGTCTCTAGAAGTCATTGTATGATAGCGATATTATCGATAATATCGATTCGATAATGACATTGCGATTTTGATAATCGATAATAATGAAAAAGTATCGATGTGATCGAAGACAATAGGTATACAATTTTGAATTAATAATTATCCTTGAAAAACGTTTACTACTATACAAAATATCAAGGGGTTAGGAGATCTTCTTCAACAACATTTTGTTCGATAATCCTGAACAGTAGCCCTATGCCTCGATTTGAAAATGAAAAGATTGGAATAAGTAGGCCTATGAACTATGAAAATGATTTTATTTCTCTCCAGTGGCATTAATTGATTTTGAGCGTGAGAACCTCTTAATGAAACCTCCCCTGCGAACCGTGCTTGTCAACAACACTGATGCGTCTCACAAACTGAGCCACACTCTCACTTGTTCATCTCGTAAGTTGGTCAAATTACCTTTTCCTCCAAAAATTCTATTTACTAAGAGGGTATTTGTAAATAAAACTTTTTCAAGTGTCTAGGATAGATGTTAAATGAAGATGATAACTAGGGACGTCAAACTAGGGATGTGTGGCTCGTTGGTCTTGTTGTTAGCGTATCTGCTTCCAATGCAGAAGGTCCAGGGTTCGATTCCTGCCTAAGTCAGAAGTTTTTTAACTTCTGATTTGGACTTACGTCCATCAATTCTTGTCATAGGAGTTTGTAAACGGTGACTTTGGAGCCGTCCTAGCAACGAAGCACATAATAAATTCTGAGTTGTTCTGAATCGGCCTTGTTGATCCTGGCGTTGATCCGCGGGTGTTCGCACTGTCCATACCACTGATTGCTATGTTTCCTATTAATAAAATATTGATCTTTGGTTGGTTATCGCTCACTCGCCGATTGCGTCGGGGCCTACAGGGTTGGCTTGGTCGCTTTGATTTACTGTCCCCCACTGAAAATCAGTTACCGGTATATAATTGAGTGGGTATACTCTAAATACAATTTATTTATTATTTATTTATAAAATGATATGAAAATTGATTCATATCGATAATCGTGTCGAAATGAGAATAATATCGCAATTTATCGTGATAACATTGTGCCCAAAAATATTGCGCCGATACGGACACTTTGTAATCATATCGCGATATATCGGCATAAAACTCGCTTTTCTCGCATTTGCGTCAATTTGTATTGCGCAGCATCTCAACGCGGATTGGCCGTGGCCAATCCGGGAGCATTGAGGAGCATTGAGGGGTCCTCAATGCTCCTCCCACGAATGAGTGTGCGTGAGGGAGTGGTGAAGCGAGAGAGAGAGAGAGCGCGAGTGCTATTCCTCGATCGGCACGGTGGGGGGGGGGGGAGTGGTACCGTCAAATAGATCGCGAGCGGAATAACCTGTTTTGAGACGCTAGGAATTCCACGAAATTCAGAATTCAGGAGAAAAATATCATTGTAGCAACGTCGATTACAACGATTAGTCATACAAGTTATTGTATCACAAATTGCCACGTTTTTACGGTCTATCAAACTATTTTTGTATTAAAGTTAGGACAGCCTAAATTCAGAAAATCTTTGTTTAGACCTAATCATCACAATAATCACAATTTGATTTATTTAAGTCAGGTTGGTTTATAATCAATTTCATTTAACTAACAAATAACAATAATTGCTGCATTCCTACAAATTTGTATTCGTCATAGATTATTGAACACATTTTGTTAGTCCAACCTAGGTACGATCTTGTTTTTCAGGGGCCAATTTTTGACCCCTGGTATTGAAAATATCAATCACACTAGGCCTGTGTATATTACTCATCAATCATCATGGTAAGTCACGCAATACAGGCTGTGGCAGCCCTTCAGCTTAATAGTGGCAAGTTCAATGTGTTCTGAGGCTACTCTTGAGTGAACTGTGTAGTGAACCCTAGTGTCCCCTGGTACTGTAGTGGTGTAATATGTCAGTATGGTACATGATACTTAATCTCAGCTGCTCTTATTGTCTCCTTGTCCCGAGTAAAACAACATGGAAATAAAAAGAATCGAGAAAGAGACGAAGAATACAAGATTTTAACGTTAACCTAGTGAATCAATCTGGTTGGCGGGCGTATGGTTGTCAGATTGTTGTTTCTGTATGACTCAAATTCAACGACTAGATGGATTACGTTAACTAAGCAACATACTCACTCTTTAACTTAATAAACACAACATTTTCTCTTTGCACACACACAGCTTGTTGATGGAGCGACTGTAGAACGAACTCGCCATCACCAGACTAGAGGACTGGTTGTTTTGCGATGTTCCATGTTGTTTTCTCAATGCCACCCGCAGCCTCTATTTCCCTGTTATTGGATGGATCACAAAACCATAACGGTAGATTTCCATTTACCAGTACCTACTCAAGTCTTCAGTTGTTGACTTTGAAAGATCTGCCCAAGTGGGTAGAATGCTGACTCAATGTCGTAAAAATACAGTTAGGCCCTCGAAAGTTCAAAATCGATATTTTGAAATATGATGTAATTCAAACTAAGTACCGTGTATGTACACATGCAAATAGGGATTTGCATGTTCAATGATTTGGATAATTCAAATTTTATTTATTTTGAATTTCAAACAGGTTCACTAGCCGTGTCATGCTATTTTGCACTAAAATCACGCGTGTAATTAAAATATTTATTTTGGAACAATAAACAGATCATTAGTTACAAGTTCAAATTGAATCGCGTAGTAATAACTTTTAGTCCACCATGTTTTGCGCCTCAAACTGTATGTGTGGTTCTTCTACTCCCGAGAATCGAGTGTGCCTGCATACTAGCATGCAAGCAAGCAGCGCCGTGATTGGTCGAGGATTCAATACCGCTCATTGTGATTGGCCGAACGCGCAACGAGGCAGGAGTGACGTGTTTATGATGTCAGCATCTCAGCTGGCTTGCATCAGCTGTTCTAAAGCAAGTTTATGGCGGATGGCTTATAAGATCGTGATGCGACGAGAATGAGATTGATAAATTATGAGTAGACATCTTGTTAAAGCCACAATATTTAGAGTCGGGGTCGGCCTAAGTCGTTTTTGTTGAAATGTGATGTAATTTTAGTGGCCGCAAAAGCGACTGTTTGAGTCATGAAAATGCTGGTGTATCACTACGCGACGCCGACGAGCTGATAACCTGTCGGATACGACATCGAAGGGGCGGCAAAATGGCTTTTGCTTTCTTTGTCCACAGCTGATAACCAAGGGAATAATTACAAGAGAAATACAATGCTTGCTACATGACTAAATTGAATTTTACTCTCTAGACTGTAGAAATGGACATGGATTGGTGGCCTAGGCTACTTGTTTACGTAGCAGGCCTAGGGACCTACTACCGATTCTAAAAATATGCTTTAGACATGTCATAATTACGCATATCTAACTTCATTATACCTATTATCATTATCATGCTAATGCACTCGACCAGCTTTTTTATATTAGGTCTAGGCTAGGCTGAGGTCCTAGCAAAGTTTTCCTATTTTCGTTACGTACCGTACGTATTTCAGCAGCTGTAGGCCTAGACCTACTACCGATTCTAAGAATATTTTCAAATTAAATTATCAAATTTTGAAAAATTCTGTGGTTAGCAAAGTATGTAATTAATAATAAGCCTAGACCCAGTGTCGCTTCTTCATTACGCATTTCAGCTTCCGTAGGCCTAGGCATGCTAATGATTCTAAAAATATCGACCACACTTTTGTTTTTCTTGCCGAACAATGCAAAATCATGATTTTTCTCCTTTTTTATAATTCAAATTTTTTAACTTCAAACTGGCTTTTTGCTTACATAATGAATTTCGAATTAAAGAGGACCTGTACAAAGCTTTCACTTCATTGTAGCACTAGTTTAGCGACTGAAAGAGTCAATATATAAAATGTTAGCTCCTTCATTTTGTAATCCATCCATGAACTTGTGATTGATGTGTGCAATCCTTTGTGCCTGAAACTTATTCACATAAACAGCATCATGTGTGCGTGCTGTGTAGGGCCTACACTATACACTATCTTTAAAAGATTTTAGTTGAGGTCCAGTAATTTTACATACTTAGTAACTCTAGGAGATCTAGGCCTAATGGGGAATGAATACTCAATCATAACTTGCTTTATCGTTGCACTAAATACTTTATTACCTTGAATACTAAATTTTGTTTTTTTTAATCAGATTTTCATTTATAAATTATACAGCGTCAAAGTCACACAATTGTCATTGTTTGGAAATTGATATTGTCAATCGACCAGTAATTTATTCCACCAAATTACAATTGATTTATGAAATAAACTACAATGACAGTAATATTCAATACAGATCACTTTTTTATGAAATCTAACTTGCAAAGACATTTTATACAAAGTTTGTTTTTGTATCTTAACTATTCGACTTTTACAGTTTTTTATTTTCTAATAAATTGTGAACAAGTCAATAACATCTAATGGCTCTTCAAACCTGGCTATTTTTATTTAAAATAGATCTTTTTCAAATTTTCGATCCGAGTACAGGCCATTCCATCTCAAATGATTCCAACTTCCAATCGCCAAGGCACACATTCTAACTTATGGTATTGTTTTTTGTGACTGTACATTTTTCAAACGGTATTCATTGACTGATATTGAAGCTACAAATTTATTCTATAAATTGTCTTTTCCTGCGAATTTTTTTGGTTTGCGTACAAATCGTTAGAAATACTCCAAACACGACAAAATTCAATCCATTGAGAATATCAAGTTCAAATTAATCTGTTTTCTGTGCATTAGCCATAGAAAAATTATGTTGAAAATTTAATGTTACAATTTACAAACACTTACTAGGTTGAATGTGTGTCCTTGGTTTCGAACTTAAGTTTGGATAATAATTTTTGGGTGTGCTATATCGATCCGTCTTACTGCGATTTCAGAAAATTTTTTTGAAAAAATATATTTTTGATTTTTAAAATTATGTTATGTTTCAAAAGACATTCATATATTTTTGACTTAGAGCAATCTTTGGAAATCGTAAAAACGCGGTGGAATAGCCTTAATAAACATTTGTTTGCACAGTTATTAATATCTCAAACAATGTGCATCGTTAGGACTTGGGCTATATTTAAAAAAAAAAAAAATTTTGAGCTGCCGGTATTGTTGGATGAGCGTAGCAAACGAAGCAAAGATTCCATTTCACTTCACTGGAGAAAAAAATCCGGAATGTTTTTTTTTCTTTCTTTCTTTTTTTTCTGTATTTTTGTGTGTTTGTCTGTACGATTCCGGCTAAACCGAAACTCCAATTGCAATTAAATTTTCTGGAGGCCTTCGAAATCTCTGAACTTAGAACTGCCACGTTTTTTAGCGCAATCGGAAAATTATTTTTCATGAAAATCGCAATTTTACGATTTTTTTCGATTTTCAAAAATTTCTTCGACTTATAACACCTACATGCTTTATCCGATTTTGATGATTTATTCACAGAACCTTAATTTTATGAATTAAGATATTCGTGTGAAATTTGAGCGCAATCGAAAAATTATTTGTCATGAATATCGAAATTTTACGGGTTTTTTCTTTTTTTAAACAGTTCTTTGACTTATAACATCTACATGCTTTATCCTATTGTAATGATTTTTTTACAGAACCTTAATTTTATGAATTAATATATTCGTGTTAAATTTGAGCGCAATCGAATAATTATTTCTTATAAAAATTGCAATTTTACGATATTTTTCTTTTTTTAAATTACGATTAATTAAAATTTACAAAATTTAAGTTAATTTTTTAATTTAATTTAATTTAATTTAATTAAAAAAAGTTCTTCGACTAAGTGATGATTTTTTCACAGAACAACAGAAAATCCGCATAACACATGGCAGCTCAATGCACCAATTACGCTCATCCAACAACGCGGCGGGACTTAAGCGTTTTGCTAGTCTATTGAATTGAGTGCATGACAGTGAATTTAGCAGCATTATCTAGCTAGAGGTATTATCTAGAGGTTGGTTGTTCATTATTTCATAACAATGCGCCGCAAACTATGACGTCACATGCCGTTTGCACAGAAAATACAGTAGTAAAACTTTATACCTAAATAGAATTCAGATTCAGATTTATTTGTATTCAGATAGGCCCTACCTATACAGGTAGACTAATTATACATTGAAACAAGGTATGTAGCCTACTTTCGATTGGTTAAAATTGCACTCAAATAATTAATTATATACCGGTACCCTAATTACAATGGTGTTTTAAATTATTTTCTTCCATTCAGTACACACAGGTCAATATTAGGACTACCCCTGTAGGCCTATAATGATTTTTTATTGTGATTACTACCTTCTTATCAAAATCTTGAGTACCTTTTGCATTACATGTTGGTCGTTGACGGTGCCATCAATTAAAGTCAATTTCAGAAAACTTAAAGCAATTTTGTTTCACAGATAGGCATGCTAGAAGCAAAACGAGGCCTGTACTATTCCTTGCCGTGCTGCATGGTTTTATGTCAAATCCTCGCGAAGGTGTACAGTAAACACTCATTAATTCAAACTCGGTTAATTCAAAGTAGTGTTGGAAGTCCCTACAGAAGGTTTGGAAATATAGAGGCCTAGGATATAACGTTAGCCTATATTTATTTTAAATAAAAAATAAATAAAAATACATAATTCAAACTGGGGTTTTTTGGGGTCCCCTTTAAATTAAAGGGAGACTACTGTATTTCATTGCAACCATTGTGTATTACAATAATATACTAGAAACAATTTATATAGGCTATTTATATTATTTATACTACCAGTATGTTTATTTATTTATTCAAGTGAAACCTTTAATTAACCTACAAGATAGCTGTTTATGTCAATAGTTTTAAAAAGTATCTCACATAATTCCAATTCCTAATCAATAATCATGGTCATTTGGAAATCACAGTCTGGCTTTCAAACCATTTTCTGGTTACTATAATGATAATCCTACATTTACTGACTTCATGATTTGCAAGTGGCCTTGGTTGTATGTGTTGTTCTCTAAGGCAGCTCTCTTGATTATGTATCATGTACCACTTGTACCACTGACATAGTACTTGCAATCAACAATAGGTCTGTTCAATATATGGCTACAACAAACTCAATGTAGTAGTCAATGTGCCTTTTGTATAATTATATACTATAATATCCTTTGGTATAGAAGGCCCTATTATGATAAATTCATAGTGTTCCTCAGGTAATCTGCTTGAAACAGGTTTTGATTTTGGCAAAACCAATTTATTAAGTGTGACAGGATAGACACAGAGTAGAGTCGAGTAGAAATTCGCCAATCGACATGCACATGATATATCTAGGTGTTGTATGTAGGCCTATAGGATAGGGTTGGTCAAGTTTAGATAGTTTGATAGGTTTGAGTTTATAGTACGTAATTAATCAATAATATTTCAAACAACACACACAAGTGACAAATACTATTCTCTAGTATCCTAAGTATACTATTGCGCAGTTGTTGCTTGCAATAATGTTATGTGCAATTACCAATTATAACTTTTTAATCAACGAATAATTATTTCAATTAAAACAAACATCAAATCAAATATAGATATCACAAAAAGAAAGGTGTATTTTTTTAAATTTTAAATATTGCTGACATGATGTAGTAATCATGATTGTCACTGGAAATAAGTTCAACTTTCAAGAGTTTGCAAAATACGTACGTATACATAGGTTTATGATTGCTTTTGTGCCTGAATGCTTGTTGGTCCTTGGGGCTTAACTCACTTTTCAATGCAAAAGGTCCCGGGTTCAATTCCTGGTTCCACTTTAAGTTGTAAAGACATATGTGTAATAATATTTGGATAGGCCCACATAAATACGTAAACGGTGACTTTAGATCCAACAATAAAGCTTAAGAAATCATACACAGTAATTACGTCACACTGAAAATCAGTAGCTTGCATCTGAGTGGGTTGGCTCTATGCAGGCATATATGATATTTGTTTTTAATTATTTACTGACCTTGACTAAAGCATTGTTGTGATAATAGTTTACACACCAGCATCTGTTGAAGGTTATTTCCATGTTTTGCCAAAAACAAACCAATTTCAAGATAAAGATTTTAATTTGAAAAGAGTAACCCTATGCATTCTTTAAAGTTCAAAGCAATGTTTGGCAGTTTTTGTAACTGAATTGGAGCCAAATAGTATATATTGCTTACAGACAACACTGCTTTAAAGAATGTACTGTACTGTATTTCTAGGCAACAATTCAATAAATTCCATAATCTGTAAGCTATGTTGTTGTAGCCATCAACAAAATTATGGAGACCCTTGTTTGCTTTATAAACTTATGTAGCCTATGCATACTAAAAATGAACAGACCTATTGTTGTGGCAGACAGTTGTGAGAACTCATACATTGCGACCCAGAAGAACCAGGCTTCTTAAGGTGGTAGACCCCTGCAGTATCAGTTTTATAGGGAAAAATCTCGAGAACATTGCAAAATATCCAAAAACTGATTGTAGACAGTAATGTGGTTTTGTTAACTATATTATGCAAGAAAAATATTCAAATATAATAGTCGGTACGAGTTGTATTTAGAATAGTATATGCATTTAATGAATTAAAATCAAATCAAAAACTTACTTACCATAACACGACAATCTTTTTTTGTGCAGGCTATAGTTCTTGCAAAACCACATAACATAATGTTGGCAGGGGTCTGCTACTTTAAAAACAAGAGCAATAATTGAGCTCATTGGCAACCCTCAAACTCTTCTGTGCTTGCTTGACCTGGGGGGGGGGGGGGGGGGGAGTCAGAAGGCAGATACTAGGCTAATTATTTTTAACTTGGGTTAGCCCCACGCTAGGAGATTTCTCAACTCTGCTTTCACATCAACAAACATAACTTTTCTTTTGACCTCGTGTGTTTCTTCTAGGGATGCACACAATAATCAATGATGTTTGTTTAGGTCATATTATAAAAAATTAGAATTAAATGCTTTCCAAAAAAAGCTTCTAAAAAATTAGTCACATCATATTTTCTGTGCTTACGCCATAATATCGCCATTCAATTTGGTAAATGATAATACAGTAGGCCCTTTGATACTTCCCTATCACAGAGACTAAAAAGTCTCCCACCAAAAATCAGTTATGTGAATGAGTGGGTAGACTGTAAATATGAATTTATTTGTTTCGTACATAATAAAATTTGTTATTTACCTTTAAAGACATTGTCTTGATCACGCCTGTCTGCTGGTAGAAGTGGAACGATTTTTACCATCATAATTGTTTGATATTAGGGCCTATGGATTAATAAATGCAGTAACATTTTTATTATCAATCTTTTTTATTTATTGTTGTGCATCCCTAGTGTGTTCACTATTCAATTAGCAGTTAGTACTCCCTTTCTGATTTGTGAATTGCAATATCGGGCTTGACATACAAGGATCAGAAAAATGCCAGTCTGCAATAGCCAGTAGAAATCTCTTGGCTTGGGTTCTTTTCTAGTTTAAGGCCTCCATAATTTTGGAGATTTTTCTTAAAGTAAACAAATTTAGCTTCAGAACCTTTGTGAAAACCATTGTGCATTTATTTAAATTTAAATCTTGAGAAAGTTTGGTTAGTTTTTGAACCCATTCTCAGTTTCTTGTTAACATTGCTCCTATTATGAAATGCATGTTGGGTAAGGCAAAGTGACATTAAATTTCAACCCCCCCCCCCCCCCTGAAAATCAGTTATGTGACTGAGAGGGGGAGTGGGTAGACTCTGAATACAAATTAATTTAATTAATTTAAATGCAAACCTAGTTTAATTCATAAATCAGTATTTATATGTGATTGGGATAAAAATGAAATAAATAAATGTCATTTCCAAAGAATTGAGGTAGGCTACTGTTAATTTTGCAAGCACAGAAGACCTTGAGGGTTTTCAATACTTAAAACACTAGGAGCAATGATGGCCACTACCCCCAGGAGGCGACCTAGTGTATTTGTTCTCATGGCTGCATCGGCCAGCATAGTGGTGTTGGCTTATTCACTCTTTTGCTGCTTTTGCTACACTTGAACAGAGTGTTGTTTATTTATTCTTCTTGCACAGACGGGTTTGACGGTGGAATTTGTGTGAACACTACTCATTGAAGTTGCTAGTTCTTGAATGTACAGTCTCGTTCAAACCTGTTTGGACAAGTCTGTGTTTGAGAACTAACAACTGACATGGTTGGTGGGAACTTAACAAATTTTGCCGCCAATCCCGTCTCGGCTTTGGGGAGAACACTCTGTTTAAGTGAAAAGTTTCAATGCTAAACTTGGTAGCTCCAAAGTGCAAAAAAGACTTAGGTAGTATAAAAAGCGCTTTTTTTGGCCCCATTTTTGTGTTTTTTGTGCATTTTTTTGTATGTTTTTTACAATATTTGTATGTTTTCTTTGTATATTATTATTTAATATTGTTAATAAATTATATATTTTTCCAGTGAATTATTTACTAGTTTTATTAATTATTATAATTAATATTAGAGCAATTGGAAAATATACTAAGTCCATAAAGTAGGTCAACCAATAGTTGGCCTTGAAAAAAATGGCTATGTCCATAAACTAGGTCAACTGCTAACCTCGCAAGGTTAGCAGCTGACATAGAGTATGGTTTAGCCCAGGTGGCCACCAAGATGGCCTTGGAAAAAAAGACTATCTCCATAAAGTAGGTCAATGCCCAAATTGCCTTATTTAGGCAACCTTGGTTTCTTTCTACCAAGATTGCTTTCATAAAGCAACTTGAACACTGAAAGGAAAAGAGATCAAGGTGTTAAATTACATGCTAAAGTCAATGGGAATAAGGTGCTATGTACAAATGAATTATCACAACAACAGCATGGGTTAAGACAGAATATGTTATATTGGGCAACACTGTACAAGAAATGGTCAATGAGAACGGGGCTATCTCCACGGCCTTGAAATTGCAAAGTGACAAGGATTAGTGTGTAGTCATCTCACCAAATTTGTTTCAAAGGTACATTGTTCGTAGTTTTGTCCAGTGATAGTGGCGTGGTAAGACGCGACGTAGAAGTGCTGCGAGTGAAGTATGGTGAAGCAGAGACGTGGAAAGTGCAGTGTGGATGCATGGAGAGAAGATCAATGGTCGAGATGCAAGATGCGCAGTGTTATGCATTGCACTTGGCAAGACTTTTCCAATTCTGAAACAACCAAAACATAGAATTAAGTTTCAAAATAGCAATAAGCAAAGCAAGATAAGTAGTATATCAAGACTGTGTGTTTGTAGTCTAGAGAAATGAACTTGAAAAATGGAACCTAATGCAAGCGAGGTGCGGGGATCTCTAACAGAACACAAAACTAACAAAATAACACAAATCAAAATGTTTAACTAGGAGAGTAAGAGAACCAAAAGGCTCACCAGATAAGCAAAGTTGCTTGTCTATTTAATTATCGGGTTATGCAAGTATTTAATAATCAAAAGGTTGTTTGCAGTCTTTTTAATAAGGTAAGCTGCTGAGGTTTCTCTATACATCTAACATAACAACGTAATTAAGCCCTCCTGTACTACGATATTTTGTATACAACAACACACAACACATTAACATTAATGTTAAAAAAACAATGAATAAAAAATAATTCTTAATTAATTAACATTAATGTTGTGAAATCAATGAAGAAATTAAAAATGTATCTCGGCGGGGTATCGAACTGCGTACTCCCAATTGTCGGTTCGATACCCTGCCGAGATGGATTTCTGGAATTTTAAATTTTTGAATATTTCAGTACTGTATCAATTACAATGGATTAGTATCATACCAACATCAATTATTAAATTGGAAGAGCATCAGTACTTAAAAGCAGGAGGTTTTGAGTTTGATCCCCAGATGGGGCAAATTTTTACAATGATTGTCATCAATCTATGATTATTAATCAAAGTGAAATTTTTAAAGTTAAAAAGAAAATATCAACTAATGGCAACCCTACTTAATTCATGATTTAGTTAGTAAAGGAATTAGTGCTGGAAGAGTTGATGTATGGAAAACAATCCAGACAACAAAAACAGCTCAATTGGGAATTGAATCCGGGTTACCTGCTTGCCTGGCGGTCGTGTTAGCCACTAGACCACCAAGCAAGCAAGCAGGAGACCTGGGCTCGATCTAAGGTTGAGTTTGATTTTGATTTTGTAATTTTCAGGTTGTTTTCTATATAATTAAACTGATGAAAGCTAAGGGTAAAGTTGGCCTATTTAGTTTTCCATACAAGTTTATAAATGTGTTAATAGAATATAAATAAAAAATCCATATTAAATGTTTGCATTTCTATTGTGGTTTCAAAGCTTGTCATTTTCTCTTTTCTTCTTCACGTTACTTTCCGACATACAATGTCTTGCCAAGAGTGAACAAATTGTTTGTGAAAAATCAACTTCTAAATGTTTTGACAGTAAAATCTGTGATGGAAATGCAAATGACAAAAATAGTGTGTGTGTGTGTAGCGGTTTGAAGGTGAAATCTAGCGGATATTTAGGAACTTTTAGCGTCCACAACAAACACACAAAAACTACATTATTTTGGTCTTGCATTCAGCCCACAACTTTTTTCTAAAACGCACTCTAAAAACCTAATTTTTGTAATTTTTGCCTGCGGCACTATTGTTGGGAGGGTTTTGCCCCCAAACCCGCCGTACTTGGTCCCTATATAATATCCCCGGGATGAAAAGCACCCTATGTGTGTGTATCTGTTAGGGGGGTGGGGCCACCATAGAAATTGTGCGGGCGGGCCCATGAAACGAAGTTCCGCCACTGTGTTTTAGATGTTTCAAAAGGGAGATAAAGAATATTACTGATCAATTATCCACTAATCAATAATTAGCAGCAATCCTAGAAATAAGCCCATTGAAGTGGCAACAGAGCTGTGATGGACCAGGCTTACCTAATTTTATTAATTACTTGTACATGAAAAGTAAGAATAAATATAATAGAAATCATTTTAATTCTCTCCTACTTGATTATAGCTCAAATAAACCTAGTTTAGCTTTATTACGTTGTCTGTAGTGTGCCGTGCATTTGGAGCATTCCTAAGCTTAACACTGAACGAATCCTGCATTTAATTTAGTTTTGAATCATTATGTCCTCATCCATCCCTCTAGTGCATAAATGCGGTGCAAAAAGAGGGCATTGTTTTTAGCAAATTGTTAGTAATAAATCACAATCTAATTTGCATATAATTTATTGTCATATATACTTTTACATCAAATCGCTAGATTAGCTACAGCTTCTAGCTGCGAAATATCATTTTCTAATTTGACCTTTAGTTGAAAATGAGTCCAATTTTCAGTGACTAGAGGCACTCTGACACAATTAACATGTTTGTGTCTATGTGAGCTTCTAATCAGATTCCTTTTTCGCAATAGAGATGAAGTACCATTATACATATACGACATAGCTTCCAGTCATATCTACCTTTCTTAAAAGATGATACTTTCTCCGACGTTGTCAGAAAATTAATTAACGCTTGACATAGCGCGAAACTTGACCTGTCACTGCAAAGCCGACGGCCACGTCACGGCAATAACGAACAAGGCCAAGGTTTATGCCACCGAAAGATGTCTTGGCACGTATCTGAAAGCACTGCCGAGCGACTGCGTGCCGTGCCGCGTCAAAGCGTATCGAATAGTGTACTGATAGTCTGATTTTCGGAAAGATTGAGCGCGCCCGTAAATTACAAGAAACCCGGACTTTCACGCTTTTATAAAAAGCGCCCGGACGCATAAACAGCATACGAAAAAGAGGACATGTCCGGGTTTAACCGGACGTATGGTAACCCTAATCCCTCGTCACGGTCACAAATATAGCCAACTATTTTCAAAACTCACGTTACGTAACCAAATCTGTCAATCTAATCTATAAATGTATAAACATTTTTACATAGCTGTAATTAACATAACCAGCATAGCATAGGACTTGAATTGAGACAGTTATAATTTTTAAATGCCAAATGTGATTGTGCAGCGTTTGAGTAGGCTCAGCTACTATTTATTGATCTAGTTTGGGCCTACTACTTGAAAGCATTCTTGTGAATATCAGTATTAGGCTTTATCTATGTACCCTACATACTTAAGTTGAATATCTATACATGAAGTTGATCATGGACCAAGAGGGTGTATCCAATTATATTAACTTTTGCATTTACACTAAACATTGTAGTCTAGGTGGGCACATTGCAATAATACAACAAATTGCAAATATAAATATGCATAAAAAATGTTTGGATTTCATTAAACATCATTTTGCAACGACTATGTTTTATAACATCATTTATTTGCAGGTATCTTTGAGCACTTACACATGTTAAGAAGACTCTGAGGCTAGCACGGGAAATGTACACGTACAAGGGTTTACAGTGTTACAGCTGAATGGTTACTAAAATCATGATCATACTTTGCAGGAACGTTCAATTGACATTCACACTCTGTTGCAAGAAATTGACAAGTCCTTGGAAAAGGTGTGTACCAGATAGGCCTTTAGTTTGCTTACCAAAACATTAATTTAATAAGCCCCATTAAAATATTTCAATTTGAATTTAGAAAATTATCCAATGCATTCAAGTTGATTCAAATGGTGAGATCTTGTACAAAATTAACTATGAAACATTCTAGGCAATTTGAACAAATAAGCTAAAATAGCAACTAATATTACAAAAAATTTCAACAAACAATAATTAGGCCTTATTGAAATTAATATTGATTAAGTAACAAGAATATTACTTAACGTTTCTTTACGAACAAACTTGAAAATGTAAAGTATGATCATTATCCCATTAAAATATTTCAATTTGAATTTAGAAAATTATCCTATGCATTCAAGTTGATTCAAATGGTGGGATTGTGTACAAAATTTGAACAAACAAGCTAAAATAGCAACTAGTAGAATTCCAAAAAATTTCAACAAATCATAATTAGGCCTAATTGAAATTAATATTGATTTAGTAGTAACAAGAATATTACTTAACAACGTTTCTTTACAAACAAACTTGTAAAGTATGATCATTATCTTAGTAACAGTTTCTCTGCAAATAACGGAAACCCAAGTGCTTGAACTTCACAGCGCTTGCCTCAGAAAGTCTCCTCAAACATGTTTTATTGTAGGTACTGCTACTCTTTTCCCTGGGCCCAGTTACATAGATGTTGATTGAAATAAAATTTGCTCTAGTTGACAGCCAAGTATTTGGATACATCCTCTCAAACTGATAAAACTGCAATGACCAATGACTCTTGGGTTGTAGGGTTATAACAATAGTTTGAAGTTGATTGTCTGGGAGTGGGGGCAATATAATTTCATTACCTTTTCTACTTATAGGTACTATTGTAATTGATTTCAGACTTAAAGGAGGCCTGACATGGAGAAGGTCAATTTTAATTTAGTTTTCTAAACACTATTTAACGTCGACATGTGGTAACATTTTAGCCGTCAGTCAGCATGGAACCTGCCGTTTGTGCGCTCGCCTTTCCGTCTACTAACATGTGACGACATACTAGCCTAGCAACTCTTTAAGATGATCGAGGCGGCAATATAATGCCGCACGCCGGCAGTAAACGTTCTTCATAATATATTTTGCGCAATGAATGGTAACCAAAATAACCAAAATGTGTATACCCACTGTAGAATATTCGTGCACAATCATGCTACAAAGTACAAACAGATTGGAATTATGTCTTTTAACGGCTTCGCAATTATTTAATGAAATATATGTGTTTTAACTTTTGACTCCCTGATTCGACCTGCCATGCGCGCAACGTGGTTCAGGCCTCGTTTAGAAGCTTCAGCGCTCGCTACCAGCCGTTTCCGAATTTATTACGGAAAAAGCTGGGATGGGAAAGTCCTTCGTACACCCCCACCTCCTAAGAGGCCCTTTGAAACCTTTGAAAGTGTGAAGCTAACCGTCCGTCCGGTTGTATTACATTATTTCATAATTGTCAAATCAACAGCGGTCTACCGTTGTTATTTTCAGTATCATTATATTTTATATTATTGGCACATGTATGTATATATTATTTTAGATATCTACATAATTTTATATTCAGATTTATTTCTTATTCTAGAGACTGTGTGTTCGGTACGATAAGTGCTTGATATTACTCGAATCGGTCACTGGTCAATAGAGGCTATAACTATACACACACTAGTACATAGCTTGTGTGCGAATTGCACTCTTGTCCCGTGGTATTAAGTGCTGCGCACAATTGGCATAGCATAAGCGTAGCGCAACGCAAGCACAACGCAAGAAATATAAACAAGTGCACCTGGCTGCTTGAACACACAATTCACGTATGCATAGCGTAGGCGCGGAAGCACAGCACAAGAGATGGTTATATTTTATATTTCTTATGCTTGCGCTTGCGTTTGACCAATAGGAATCCAGCAGAAACAACACGACTCAACACAAACGCCCATTTTCAGTTAAATCAAATTCACAACTATTGTTGTTTGTGTCAGTGTAAAATTATTAATCATCGACGAACTCACAGAAGACGACGTCATTATCGAGTGTGAAGTTGAGTCGACGTCTAGCGACGAGCTGCTAATTACTAATTAGGTACGTATTTTAGGCAATATCCGCATCTCTATGACAATAGGCTACTGCAAATGGTTTCAAAGACGAAATGTCAAACACAAAGTTGACGTGCAGTCATCTGATCACGAGCCTTCTAAAACTTTGCACAGCCATGTAGTTTCTTTACGCCACTCTTCCGTTATGACAATTGTGCACGCCTACATTCATTGTGTTGCGCTTATGTTGCGCTTGCATTGTGCTACGCTTATGCTATGCCAGTTGTGCGCCGCACTTTACCCTACTAGGACCTGCCGTGTTATCATATGATTTACAGATAATTATTGTTTATTATCATCACCGCACTTGTATTTGCCGTAGGTCAATTCTGATATTAAATGTATGCCCAATGCTTACATTAACTTGTGGAGATTACTATGCTGTAAATTGGGTCTTAAAATATATAAAATAAATACATTCTAGGTTCAACAGAATATAATCACGCGTAGTATAGAAATCTTGCACGCCCATTACATGGTATGCATATTATGGACCAGCTGGTAGCGAGGGTTGAAGCTGCGAGAGCTCCTTAACGACATATGTCAAGTTTGTTTGCGGTGCGCTGTTGAATGAATATTCGGCTCTATGTTTCCAAAAATTGATTATGCTGGCGCTTATTGCGTATCAGATGTAAGAATAAACGTTTGCTGCCGTACAATACTACGTTGTTGAGTGGTTAGGCCAGTGTGACATCACACACTAGTAGACGGAACAGGGAGACCAAGGTAACTACAGAACGCGTCATACTTATTTCAGATTTAAGTCAACTTGGCTTCGCCATGCCGGCCGGTCCTCCTTTAAACCTCTGGGATTTGAAGGCTAAATTGACTAATTTGTAGGGATGTCAAACAAATATTTCATGATTATTGATGGATTTACTGCCCTACGATTCGAATGGATCAGTAAATTCAATAATATTTTTATTGATAATATACCCCGTTACCATCCAAACAATTTTTTAATGGTCAAGAATTGGTTTAAAGCGGTGACACTTGCAATTTATTGACTGTGCTGCATTCGATTGAGTTACAAAACTGGTTCTCTTGTAAGTAGGCTTTGGTCGACAAAAAAATTGAATTGCAATCGTTTTTCTACCACTTCATAGTCTCCCTTAGTTCATATGATGATGGGCATTCCATTGTTCTTATATTTAAAACTTCTCCAAACAGCATCTCCACATTTCTCCTCTTCATTTCTCCTTTCAACAGTTAACCTAGATTCTATAACACTTGGGTGCATGCAATATATTGATGCCGTACGTGTACACATGACTTTTGTGCTTCATTCACTTTACGTAGGTACTCTGCTACTCGAAAATTATTTTCTAATAGAACTTGGGATCTTTATAATTTCCTACTTTATTTTTCAGTCTGCATCATTCTCATTCATTGTCTTTCTTTGTTGACAGAATTCTGTAGAAATATTGTACTTCTGGTTTCATTTAGACTTAGAATGAAACATTTTCTCCACTGTACAACACGTTTCCTTGATTTCCTTTTTTTGGGTTTCATGATGTAATCACTTCTCTTTTGTTTGTATCATAATAATACTGAGGCTGATTTGCTGGGAATTCATTGTATAGACGAGTCCTAAGTGGAGATGGACTGATGCCGATTCTACAAGTGCAAATGGTATTGGAAGGATCTGTATTGGAAAGATTTTCCCGATTTCACGTCCACACTTAGTTACAGAACTGTTTTTAGTGGTGCTTTCACTGGTCCAAACTTGTTTGTGTCCAATCAGCGACAGGTGATGGAAATCAGTGCTCAATGGTTGGCCATGGGTCCATGATTCACTGTGGGCGACAAAGCTGAACAACTTTATACCACAGTATGAATAGTCATACAGTAACACAAGTCCTATGCATGGCCCAGCTGACGACTTGCGCCACAGAAGCCGGTATCTTTTTAGCAAGGTCTCTTAGCGCAAACTCAATATGTTGTATTGTTTTTATTTCAGTTCATTCTCGGTTATATGAATTCTTTAGAAATCCCCCAAAAAATTGTTCTAGTCTTCTTTGATATATTTCTTGAATTTTTAAACCTGCTTTTCGGGTATAGCTAAATACTGAAGGTTGCCATATTTCCCAGATTGAAATTCGGGACTTTTGTAGAAACTGAGGAGACAGCAAGGGGCCTGGTGCAAAGCCCCAGCCGCCAGAGGCGAAACACTTTTGGGGGACTTTTTTGACGTAAGTGCCCAGAAAACGACGTTGAGGCATTACTTTTTCATGTTTGTAGTGATGATAGAATACACAATTTCATAAAAATTAAGGTGATGTTGGGTTGGGTACTAGGAACTAGAGGTACCGGTACCATCAAGTTTAAAACAAACTAGAGTATTCTATTCATTTTTGAACAGAAAAACAATTTATTCTATTCAGTAACTTCCGTTTCCATAGGCCTGTCTTCAAGCTGATTAGCTTCATCTGAACTCTCTGCTGAACTAAATGAAATAAAGAACATACATACATACATACATACATACATACATACATACATACATACCTTTTTTCCTAGCCCAGTCATATTTTTGCGAAGAACTTATTCCAGCCAGCAACTTAGAATTACTTTTCAAATAATCATAAAACTCTGTGCAATTTTGCAAGGAGGATTGACCTTACAGAACTAATAAGAATGTCACATTTGAACCGCCATTCTTTCAAAAACAACGGTTTTGAAACAATTACAAGTATGAGTAGGACTAGGATTTGGAAATCAGGACATTCCCGAATTTCCGGGACACGAAAAATACAGAGTTCAAAATCGGGACAAACCCAATTTTTCGGGACGAATGGCAACCCTATAAATACTAGAAAGGCCAATTAATCGTTTATGCCAAAGTGCGTCAGTAATCGATGATTTAAGTGGATATTTTAGACAGCAGGCCGAAGATGACACAATATTAGCCTCCACGCAAAGCGTATACTACATTGTATAAATATACACAAGACTACTAGGAAAACAAAAGCTAGGAAAATGCTAAAGTAATTGCTAGACAAGGGATAAGAGCGATGTTTCACTATGCATTTAACTAATTGTTGTATAAATTGATATGGAATTTCACATAATTCTCAATAAAACATAGTCTTATAAATTTTACATAAAACACTACTATAGATCATCATTTGAAATGCATAAAATACTATGAAAAACACAAGACTATAATATGAAGTATGTGGTAAGATTTTGCAATGCTTCTCAATATGCAGCGAGCATGTATATTCGGTACTCCTTGGCATGCCACTAATTCACCGCCCAACATTCTAAACATTATTTGTTATTAACTTAGGGCCTATTATATTTATCTTGATATACAAATGATTTGTTCAAAAAAAGTATTGTCAAATTTAATGCTACACATTTTCAGCCTATTTCTATTTATTATTGTTGTAAGTTATTGTAAAATTGTAACTGAATTTGCTGAAAATGTTAACAGCACCCACAAATTTGTTCCCGGATGATGGTTAAAATTAAAATTTCAGCGCAATCAGTTTGACAGTGATTCAGCCGGTTTTTATCGCACAGACACACAACCAAAACAGACGTTGGTCCATTATGATCAAGAAACAAGAAAAATTTCATTTCATAAAGTTTCCCTCTAGGCCTATGGTTTATTTACAGATAACTCGCCACCATTGAGAGGTAATTCCGCTAACAGACTGCCAGAACAACCGTAGCACATGCTCATGTGTCTGCCGGTATTGAATTAAGGCTAGTTTTGCTGCTGTATGACTCCTTAACCACCATTTCACAACTCATCTACATCATGTGAATAAATTCCATAAATGAAGTTTAAAACTTTAGCCTGAAGCAGGAATCAAACTCGGTACCTTCTGCTTTGAAAGAAGGTGGCCTACTAACCAGTGACCACACAAATTTCCTTGGAACTTGCAGTATCACAAGATTTGCCCTGCAGATGTTTCAAGTTCTAAGTAACAAGAGCCGGGGATCGCTATGTCACTTTTAGACCAGTCACTCTTGCATCAGTCTGTATTGCACGTTTCTCACAATCTTTCTTCAATTCTCTCCAAGACTCGACCTCTCTTCTACATTGTTTTATGTAGTACTTTCGTCGCATCACTTGGGCGGCCACTTTTGGCATTTACAATATACAAATCTTGGCATTCTATCTAGGTTCATTCTTCATACATGTAACGTTTATGTAGGTAATATCTACAAATGTTTTACTTTAATCTGGTATCGTATATTTAAATGGAACCCCATGTGGGTTTTGCAAACAAAATGCACCACTTCAGGTTGTTTCTCCGCCTATTTCATTATGCAAATTGTTCCAAGCGTCTGATATGGTGAAGAAGACTTGTATAATGCACCAATATATTTCATCTCCTGAAAATTGCTTTGGTTTTGGATATGCACCTCTTTTTATGTTGTGGAATGAAATGGGCCGCACAAGATGGAAGACATATTTTGTAGTTAAGACAATTTTTGTCTCGTTACTTTACAAATTAATTATCAATCACAAGTTCCAGTCTTGTCACACTGTTAGGTTCACTCTTCTAGATGGCATATAGTTAGTAAAACATTACTAGTATATCACTATAAACTCTGGTATTTAAGCTCCTAAATCTGTCCTCATGCTAGCAGTGCTAGCGTATTTAGCTGCTCTAGGCCGTACCCGATGTAAACTGCTCCGTTGCTAGCATGTTAATGAACATTTGACTGCGTAGTGTAGTGTGTTCAGAGCTAAAATTTCAGATAATTTATTACTTCCCCGAGTATTTATGCAACTCGACAATTACGAAATCATAATCACTAATGACCATAGAATATTTGACGGTCTACAGCAATGATTCCCAGCTAGTGTGCATACTAGTGTGCCGCGGAGGTGTACGCAGTATGCCGCAAACCAAATCGTATAGGAATTTAACCCTGTCCTGATTTATGTCTGCATTAAACCCTAACATGGTAGAAAAAACTGTTGATTATATCAAACGACAAATCCGAACGACAAATCCAAACAGGCAAAAAAGTTTGTAAAATAAGTGACTTGTCTAGGACAAGGTTCAAATTGCTAGCTTTAAAGTTTCAGAACTTGTTGCAAAATGCATGAAACCCCACACAATTGCAGAGACCTTGATTTTACCAGCCTGTCAAGAAATCTTGAAAACAATGCTGGGACCCGAGGCTGCGCGGGAATTTTTAAATGTGCCCCTCTCAGACAACACTATGAGTAGGAAAATTGAAGCAATGTCTTCAGACATTGAACAAAACGTGAAGGAAAAATTGCAGTCTGGCAAGAATTTTGGACTACAACTGGACGAGTCGACAGATGGAACTGGCAAAGCTCAGCTTCTCTCTTATGTTAGGTTTGTCGATGACAAGAGAATAGTACTAGAACAATATTTGTTTTGTCGCAAGTTACAAGAAAACAACGGGTGAGGATGTGCTTGAATGCGTTTCCAAATATTTTGAGGAAAATGTGTTGGAGTGGTCGCCCTGTACTTCGATTTGTACTGACGGTGCACCCTCAATGACAGGCAAAATGAAAGGCATCGTTGCGCAAGCGAAACTTCGCAACCCAAAGTTGATCACAACACATTGTTTTTTGCATCGCGAAGCACTTGTTTCGAAGACCATCGGGGATGAACTCAAATCAGTTCTAGATCAAGTTGTAAAAATGGTTAACTATATCAAGGGAAGGCCACTCAAATCACGTTTATTTTCCCAAATTGTGTGAATCAAAGGGGGGGGGGGGCATACAAAAATGGCAGTGTGCCGCCGAATCATTCCATTACTAACAGATGTGCCTTGGCTCAGTGGCGTAGCTATCGGGTGGCAGAGGGTGCAGTTGCACTCGGGCCCGCGCCCGGGAGGGGCCCGGGCCCTCTCTCCAACTCCATGTATGTACAGTGGCGTTTCCTGCATAGGGGCAGGTCCCACCAACAATTTCTAGCATGGCACAAAAGAATAAAATAGTAAAAAATATTTAAAATTGCTTGAATTATTTATGAAGTTAAAATCATATTCAATTTCCGCATCAACAATAGAATTAGAGTCAAGAGTAGTTGAAAAATATCGTTACGTAGCAGCACCGGCCGCCGCATCCACGTGAAGCGTTCCTAGGGGCTAGCGCTGGCTAGCCCTAGTCGTCCTATGCCTCAGCATGCACGTGTAGCTCCGCCCACACCGAGCGGATCGCGCCGCGTACGGTTCCAAGAGGGGCAAATCGGACCTAGCCCCATCCCGTGTAAAACACTGACGGGCGGACAAATTCGGCGCAAATACTTTGCGTAATCGACGGCATGTCAAAAATATCACTAAATGTAGTTATTGGAACGATATTCTTCATCTATTTTACATGTAAACTCAAATGTTGTACCCTAACTGATTTAAAGTCAAACTTTATTGATAAAAAGTTATTTTGAACTACTTTGAACGACGGAGTACTTTTACGACTTTTGAATTCACTATATTTGTGAAGTTAAATTTATTCTCCTGATAATAATTATTCGTATTTTCTACATTAATGATTTAGCATTTATCAATAACATTGGTAAGATCTAAGCATGGCTTCAACACTTCTAAAAAATGCATATGACATACTGTCATCTCTAAGGAACAGTTTTGAAGAATGTAGAGGGGTACAATATGTGTGATAAATGAGGATACCAGCTCGATTTGAAGAAAAATGCATACAAAATTAAATCAGCATGTTGATAAGCTTTGTGCAGTACCAGCGATTGACAAAATGCTGAAATGAGCTTCAAAGTTAGGCCCAATTGTTTCTACGCAAGTCTCGATGTGGTGACAAGCCAATTAAAGAAAAGATTTTCTGGCATGAACGACGTCGTGAACAATTTCCTTGCTATTCTTCCACAATCATTCAATTCCATGAACGACGATGAACTATATGCAGCTGCTACGACACTCGTTTCCAAGTACACTACCGACATTTCATCGAAGTTTCTCGGGCAGTTACTTGCTTTCCGATCATGTTTAAAAACAGAGATTTTAAAAACAACTTCAGTATTGGAACTTGCAACACTGTTAATGGTACACAAAGCTGCTCTTTCTTCAAGTTTTCCTGGTGTAGGGCCTATGCACAGCTTTAATGCTATTCCTCCAATTACCAGTCACCGTGGCAAGTGCGGAACGATCATTTTCGAAACTCAAACTAATGAAATAAAACGTATTTGCGTAGTACAATGACTGAAGAAAGACTTTCTGTCTTGTCAATATTGTCAATTGATAACCACGAGGCCAGAGCAATGGACGTCAATGGCATTATAAATGTATTTGCAGAGAAAAAAAAGCCCGTAAGAAAAACTTCAAATAAGGTCGAGTACAAAAGCTAATTCTAAACAATTATCTTGTGTACTGTTTTGTGCGTGTTAACAAAAAATGGGGTGGGCCCGTCGTGTCCAGTTTGCACCCGGGCCCGTAAAGGCGTAGCTACGCCACTGCCTTGGCTGTATAAAAGTTAGGAACCACTAATCTACAGGAACTAATACAATTTTGGAGTTGGTAGCTAATTCTAGATTTTTTATAATAGCATATACCATATGCTTCCAAGGAATAGAGTATTTCCACTGTTTGAAAAAATAATTTTACTTTGAAAGTTCAAAATTGTTAATTGTAAAAATAAGGTCCTAGCTATTGTCTTTATAAAACTGAATCCAGGCCTCATTTAGCTCGATCTTTATTAAAAAAATACTCAATACTCTACTGAATAACAGAATAAAAAAGAATAAGTAATGTGTAATTTACCTGCTGCTGGGTAGTTAAAACAGGATATTCAGGTGTGTCAGGGGAGAAAAAATGTACTAGAGGGTCACAATGAGGGTATAAGTGTCAGGAATGATATTGGATTTGGATTGGGATAAGTTGGGAGGAGAGGAGAAAAAGGGACAAAATGTGGAAATTGTATAGGAATGGGATCTCTAGAAACATGCAGGGGCGTGGAGAGCTTCAAGCCACCTGGAGATGGCTAGGTGCAAGTTTGGGGTGAGCTGGAGGAGACTGGACAGATTGGGACCTGGAGTAAACTAGGCATATAAGAGGGTACAAGGTACGGTATCAAGAACATTAGAGTAATTAAGTTGGGCTAAGCTGTACTGGAGAAGGATCAGATTGAGGAAGTTGTATGTGTGTTGTTGTGTTGTGATCTCTAGGGAACACAGGGGGGAGAACTTAGGAGCCACTTGGAGATGGCCTGGTATAAGAGGGGAGGAGTGTTGGGAATGCTAGAGGAACTAGGTTGGGAACCTGGAGGTAACTAGGTTTAGAGAAGGGAATGAAAGTATCAAGTATGGTAGAGTAATTAGATTGGGATAAACTGGAGGTTTCTAAATGTTTGACTGGTGAGACGAGTGAGCGCAGCGAATGTAGTCTACAACGCAACTCGAACGGGCCTTCGTCATAATTAGTAATTTGTCCGTTTGTCAAATGCTTGTTTGTCCGGTCCCATATGGCCGAACGGCCAAATCGTGACCAGGTAACTGAGAACTGCTAACAAAATGAGCAAAATCTGTTTTGGTTTAAACCTTCAAGATATAATAAAATGAAAAATAGGCTTAAAATGTGAAGGCCTAGTTTTTATTTTAACGACAATGGTTTTGTTTAAATTGAAGATGTCATTTTGATCAAAACATTTTTGTCAGGCTGCGATTGTATGCAGTGTCCAAGGTGTATCGAATATTGCATACTCAAGGTTTACATAAATTCCACTGGGTGATTGAGTAAACCTTGCAATCTTGTCTTGTATTTTGTACTGACTATGTTTTGTTTTCCATAGTATTGTATGCATTTGTAAGCATGTTTTATAATTTTTTAGATACAATTCACAAATTACAAAATCTTTTCCGACCGGGGGTTTGAACCGAGGACTTCCACATTTCGGGTACCGTATAAAGGCGCCTTAGACTAGGAAAACACCAAAGTCGTTCTTAGACGAGTAAGCGAGTGATGTGTTGAGTGCCCGGGAACAATTGCAATTAAGTTTAATAATAATTATATAGGTATAATTAATAGGGTTTTGAGTTTAGTTGGTATAAGGGTTCGTCAACTGTAAGGTCATAATGCGTCACTCTAGCATATGATAGGCTAGAGAGGCCTTAGGTAGGGGGAAGGGAGGGAATGTTACCAGGTACTCAACACATAGCTCACTCACTCATCTAACAACGACTTTGGCGTTCTCCTAGTATAGGAGGGTAGGAGTGTTGGGAATGCTATAGGAACTAGGCTGGGATAAGCCTGGGATAAGCATACGTTTTGTACAGTATTTGTAATTCTGCTTGTTTTGATGTAAGTGACGAGATACAATGTACTGATATGTAATGTACCTGATGTATCTATTAATAAACTTGAAACTTGGACTGGAGAAGTTGTAACGTATCGCGAGAGAACACGAAAGGTGGGGAGAACTTTGAAGTCATCTGGAGATTGCTAGGTATATTGCTAGGGTGTTCGGATATTTGGTTGGATACTCCATCAAACGGGATGAGAAAGGACAGATTGGGTAAGTGTAGGGGATCTGTAGGGTCAGTGGCGTGGCAAACAAAATTCGGAACCCAAGCACAAATACCTAAAGGGGTGGGTGGTCCCGCGGGGACCCACCCCATATATTTAAAAAAAAAATACTTTAGGCTATATGACTATTTCAACAGTTAAAATTGCACATACTTAATTGTATGGCTACAGCTCTTACTTACTTCAGAGTAATACTGTACGGTTGTAAAAGCTTGTCATGACTCATTATTTACTTTAAAAGTACAGACAAAATGCATGATAATAATGTAAGATAGATATTTATCGAGTAGTTCTCAAATAATTACAGGTAGCAATTCAACAATTTTGCTAAATGAACCGATACGTTCGCTATCCTAGCTTGATATGAATCGAGTGATAGGGAAATTTTACGAATTTGAAAAACAGCTGGTGCCATGGATGAAGTCTATAACGTTGTAGAGTTTTCTGTTTCAAGTTATCGTCGTTATGAAGCATTAGGCCTATAATCGATTTCGTGAATGCAATAATAAATGCAATTAATAAGAACATCTTGGCCCTATTTGAATTGAAGTATTTCCACTTTCCAGTACAATTTTTAGATAACAGAACAAATTGATTTCAATGAGATCGAGACAGCAAGTTGGTCCGTAAAAGAATTAAATTTTCCCTTCAAATAAAGAATTCATATTTGGTAACTAAACAGTTAAAGTAATTTGAATGGTTTGGGTTTGTTAACAAAGGGTTTCTCCAAAATGCAGAGATTTCTACCAATACCGTCCATATACATTTTTCCCGAGGGCATGGCCTCGAATCCCCTTGTTTTCATATTATAATGCATTTTGTAGTTTTTCTAAATCCCAAATAATGGCTCTGCCAATACGGAGAACACAAAAAATATTAACAAAACATATTTTTAAAAAGGGTATTCGAAATATAAATGAAAGGTTTGTTCAGAAAGTTTTGCTCTAAAACGCAAAGATTTCTATCAAACGACCTTGGATATACTGTGTTTTTTTCAAACGGGCAGGCCCCCGGACCCCCTCATGTATGTGCTATATTCTTTGCATTATGCTTTGACCAAGGGGCAGACCACGACAACAATGGCAGAATAGTGTGAGAAAAGATGTGGAACAGCAAGGATGAGACTGGAATGTGGTGGAAGGAGAGGATGGTGGCAGGACAGAAGAAGATGGAGAGGCCTGTCTTCATTGCCGACCCAACGCAGAGTTTGACGTGGCAACAGATAATAATGACGATTGCTTTCACAATGTGTATTTTTTCCAAATGCCACTACGAGAAAGGCGAAAAAAATAACAAACCATTTGCTTTATGAGTTCAATGAAGAAAACATAATTCTTTCAGTAATTACATAAAAATGGGTCTTTCAACATCTAAGACATGGTTTATATTACTACAGTTGAACGCGAGTAGATTTTACCAGGGTAACCCACTTGAGTTCACATTAATTTCAATTTACTCTCGTTATCACATGGTTTTCAACCTTCACACGCAGAGCGCTGCACGCTTTACTAACCTAACCTACAATTCACGTCTGTACAAAGTCAGGCGGACCGTAAATTTGAAGTAGAGAGTAATGTCTCACTGTCTATAAATGTAGACTTGCTTAATTAAGTTGATTTTAAGCTGAGAATCAGATGTTAGGTTATGTTTCCTGGAAATGGCGTCACGATAGTTACGGAAGTCAACCCTCCTCTGTTTTCACTACTCGTATCATTGCCGGTTACGCGAGTAACTCCGAGTTTTTACTCGAGTTAAAAACTGAACTGTGGTAGCTACTTGATTGCGTTTACACGCGAAAATTACCCTCGTTATCGACCAACCCGCGTTAGAAAGCGAGTAATGTAAACCAGGTCTAATAAATCAACTGGTAAAACACACCAAATCCATTCTAGGATCAAATTATTTTTTTTAAATCTCTGCAGGGCTAATCTGGGGAAGACAAAAAATGACAACTTTGGCTTTAAGGCTTCAACAAAGAAAACATAATACTTTTAGCCACTACATTTAAAATTTCATTACATAAAAATGTGGCCATAAAGATCTAATAAACGAGATTAATTGCTGGTAAAACGCACCCAATCCATTCTATGATCACCAAAATTTAAAAAAAAAAATCCCTGCAAGGCTAAACTGGGCAAGATGGAAAAGAATGACAAACCGTTGGCTTTATGAGTTTGACAAAAAAACGTAATACTTTCAGCCATTATATTTAAAATTCCATTACATAAAAATGGGCCAATCAACATCTAGTATAATTATTGCTGGTAAAATGAATCAAATCCATTCTAGGATAATCAAAAATGAAAATTTCCCTGTGGGGCTAAACTGGGGAGACACCCTTGTTGCACAGTGGGGGGTGGGTATAGTTAAATATTGTAGGGACCGATCACTATAATATGTAGTTCGTTACGCCACTGCCAAGGGTGGAGAGAGCTTCGAGTAAGCTGGAGATGGCTAAGTAGTAGGTATATAATATATAAAGATTCAGCTATTATAGAGAATTTTAAGAGAGTTCTGGATGATGGATGAAAGGGGAATTAGTTTATTTGGGACGGGTGGGGGAAGAGTGGATCTGGTGTTACCCAGACAGTTTAAAAATGCGTCAAAAGGAGGGGGGTCAGGAGGACACCGTCAAGGATGAAGGGGAGGGATTTGGAGGGAGCTCTATTAAACACAAAGTGAATAACTCCCACCGAAGAGAAGCGTCATTATTTGTTTACCCTTACGTTATTCCCTCCTGTAACTATGAGTTGATTGTCCATAATTGCAAGAATAGTGTAGGCTAGGTACTGATGTGTGTTGACAGTATTGTAATATGTTACTTTAACATAGGAAACACCACGTGCTGTTGGCAAAAGGGGGTGAAGCAAGATCACCATAGTGTGCCTCCAAAAGTAAACGATCTTGCACTTTCACCCTTAGCCGCTCTGCGGAGAACAATTTACAATGTGCAAGTTTCTGGTATTGGATTTTTTTTACAAATGTTGATTTAAAAATAGGCTGGGCTCAAATGTTGATTTTAAAATAGGCTGAGCTCAAGAATAAAAAATTAATTTTATATAAATCTTTAAAGTAGGGATGACGAAACCCGACTTTTTTACGACCCGGGTACCGTCCACATTACCCGCGGGTTACCCGGGTAGTAACACAAAAAAATCGTGTGGGGTGTCTAATGAACTGTGAAGAAGCGATCATCAATTATCGTAATATCTCGGGAGTCGGACGACGTAATGCTGTTCTATAAACAATGACGTGCCGATGAAGTAGTATTTCATAATCACGAAAGAGGAACAGCAGCGGGCTTGACACAGTCAAGTCAAGGTTACAACTCACGATGCGTTGGCGCGGGGGGGGGGGACTGGAGCTTGAATTAGAGTAAACAAGATAAGGAAACGTTTATCACCATGGGGGACAGCTTTTAAGTTTTGACTTAGCAGATTGAAAACATAAGTGATGTGGTAATTATTTACACAGTATAATCTATGGAAGATGGCACGAGTGGTTAGGCAGGGGGGGGGGGCATACTCAGCACACTGCCACAAGTTGGCGGCATGAACAAAGGACATTATCATTCAAAACAAAAACGCCGCCAAGCACAAAAGATATGAAAAAGCGCATGTTCACATTAGCCTTCCGCCTACAATGTGACACCTCAATTCAGGAACCGGGTTTTACGGGTAAACGGGTAGTGGAAACACGTACCCCTAACAGACTTCGTTGGGCGGGTACCCGGGTACCAGTCGTCTTCCTTACTTTAAAGTATTACACTAGGAAACGCTCAGTTGGACGCGTTGATAAGCGAGCACGTGCTATAGCTAGACCCACATTGCACATTTTTTTAATTTAAAAATTTACGACGTTCGTGTTTCCAGTATTATTTATTATTGCCAAGGTATTTGGGTAAACCCATGTTTAAATCTTTACTTTAAAATCCACCGCCATCTAGAGGACCTTGACTCCTTGGGAAAACTATTTAAACTCTTTGTTGACAAATAATAGACTGCTTCCTCGAAAGTATTTTGATAACTTCTAGGTGGCAGTGCATTAGAAACTTTGCGCGTCTTTTCGTTGCCATGGCAACGTTCCTTTTGTTATAATGTAATTTCCATCTACACTACTTATCGGATCAAAATAAAATTAACATATTCGTGACCGGACGGACATTCTAAATGATTTGGCTATCTCAGATTTTGTCGCCGTTGAGTTTGAAAAAAAAACTTTCGATTAACTTTAATGTAACTTTTTAACTTTTTGAACGATTTTGCCACAAAACTAATGGCATTCAATCGAGAACAAAGCTTGCGGATGGTGAAAATTTCAACTCGATCCGAGCCTCCGTTCGACCGCTATCATGAGCCAAAAAAGCTGCACGACTTTCCGTTGCCATGGTAACCGTACTTTGTTATAATGTAATTTCCATCTACACTACTTATCTGATCAAAATAAAATTAACATATTCGTGACCGGACGGACATTCTAAATGATTTGGCCATCTCAGATTTTGTCGCCGTGAAGTTTGAAAAAAAAACTTTCGATTAACTTTAATGTAACTTTTTAACTTTTTGAACGATTTTGCCACAAAACTAATGGCATTTAATCGAGAACAAAGCTTGCGGATGGTGAAAATTTCAACTCGATCCGAGCCTCCGTTCGAACGTTATCGCGAGACATACAAACAAAAAAACAAACAAACAAAAAAAAAAAAAAAAACAAAACCAGTGACTAATTTTTCCGGCAGAGTCAAATGGAAACGCTCGCTTCGCTCGCTTAATAATCACCATCAGAGCGTAGAGTCTGCCTCGAGGTTACTGGTTATAAGCATGCATGGATGACACACCGAGACATGATGTAGGCCTACTGAGGTAGCTAGCCTCTGCGGCTGTGTGACAAATAGTCCGCTGGTGCTCTATTTCCCTATTTTAATATAGAAAAAGCAAACTAGCAAAACAATCTTCACAGTAAGTAATTAATTTATCACAAAACAAGACTACTTAAGTTCAGCCTACCTTTAAGATGATACATTCTACATTGAACACATTCTACATTCAATTGACTCAACGTAATGAGCCCAAGTTTGAGATATGAATTTAAACTTACCGAGAGCAGATACTGCAGGAGGTGGTTGTCGAGTCAGGGGGTCCTCTCAGTTGGGCAGGGACAACCTTCGGTGGCGATGCAATGGCTGCCAACACAACTGGGTCTGAAAATAATAAATGAAACACGAATAAGATTTGTAACAAGATCCACACAGCATCAAAGAAATGCACAAGGATTTTTAGTCAAATGTCTAGTTTGGAAGCTATGTGCCGTTAATATTAAGATCAGCATGTGATGTAAGGTCGACTTGATGTTACTACTGAAATTTGAATATGTGTATCCATTTATTTAGCATGTATCCTATAACTAGGAAAACGCTTAAGTCCCGCCGCGTTGTTGGATGAGCGTAATTGGTGCATTGAGCTGCCATGTGTTATGCGAATTTTCTGTTGTTCTGTGGCAAAATCATTACTTAGTTGAAATTTTTTTAAATTAAATTAAATTAAATTAAAAATTAACTTAATTTTTTAATTTTTTTAATTAATCGTAATTGTTAAAAAAATCGTAAAATTGCGATTTTCATAAGAAATAATTTCTCGATTGCGCTCAAATTTTACACTAATATATTAATTCATAAAATAAAGGTTCTGCGAAAAAATGATAACGATCGGATAAAGCATGTAGGTGTTATAAGTCAAAGAGTTGTTTAAAAAAAGAAAAAACCTGTAAAATTTCGATTTTTATGATAAATATTTTTTCAATTGCGCTCAAATTTCACAAAAATATCTAAATTCATAAAATAAAGGTTCTGTGCAAAAATCATTAAAATCGGATAAAGCATGTAGGTGTTATAAGTCGAAGAATTTTTTTAAAAATTGAAAAAAATCGTAAAATTGCGATTTTCATGAGAAAAAATTTTCCGATTGCGCTCAAAAACGTGGCAGTTCTAAGTTCAGAGATTTCGAAGGCCTCCATAAAATTTTATCGCAATCGGATTATCGGTTTAGCCGGAATCGTGTGGACAAACAGACAAAAATACAAAAAAAAGAAAGAAAAAAAAAAACATTCCGGATTTTTTTCTCCAGTGTAGTGAAATGGAATCTTCGCTTCGCTCGCTACGCTCATCCAATAAAGCTGCTAATGTTGATCGTGATGTTATGAACTGATTATAATAAATAACACTAAGCATCCTACACGATGCACTGTTCTAAGTAGGGATGCACTGGATAATCAATATTATCGATTGATAATCAATAATGGATATAATTTCGATAATCGATAACCAAAATTCATTATCGATTATCGAAATATTTATTGGTCAATAGTGGCACGAACCGAACTCTTAAGACAGAGATTATCTCACGTTGTGCCACGCACTGGCTGGGCTAATGGTGTCACACGAGTTTTATGTTTGGAAATGAGGTATCGGCAGTCGATAACGGAAGCCAAAAACACATGACATCGAAGACAGCGAGACAGCAAAGGAACACGATTGTAATGTTTTGACTTGCCACACTTGAGGTTCCACTTGGGCCTATAGGTTGGAACAGGCTTCGTTGGTGACATCGATAATATTGATTCGACATAACCATATTGATAGTCGATAATGAAAAAGTATCGATGTGCATCCCTAGTTCTAAGCAATTTTTCTAATAATTTTGAAAATAACATAAGCCAGCTACCAATGAATATTGTTACACTCAACAATAATACAAAGTTTTAACACTCACCAGGGATAATGTGACAAGTTCCAGTTTTAACAACTTGTTACGATTGTAGACCTCGAGGTAAGCTGGTTGTTGAATCGACCGTCTCGGGTGGATAGAGAAGACTGGCTCACTGGGCAGTGCAACAGCTGCAAGCATATCTGGGTCTGAAAATAATTTGTAGCAGTTTTAAATTGTGGCAACATTAAAGAATGCATATGCCTAAAGCTGTTTTGAAATCGAATTTATAATTTGGAAGCAATGAGACCCGTAATATTAACAACAAAGCATGCGACGAACGACTATACTCGCAGCTAGGTAAATTTGTCTACTAATTATTATCTACCGACCCAACGCATGTTGGAATAGGGGTCTGATATTATTAATATTATTATTATATTTAAGTCTAAGACCAATCATTTTAGTTTTAAAAACGATTATGACAGTAAATAAAACTAAGATAACACAATGCACATTACTTAACCAATTTGAATAATTTTCAAAAAAATAACACAAGCAAAAAGCAATAGCACTATCAATCAAGATTAAACAACTAACAATAAAAATAGTATTGCAACTCACCATGGTGAATGTGTAGTAATTCAGTTGAAAACAACTTGTGCCGATCGTACACCTCGGGGTACCGGGTATGCTGGTTGTCGACTCCGCCGTTAACTCAGTTGGGCAGAGATGATCGGTTCAGTGGGCGGTGCTTCGGTCACAAACTCAACTGTGGATCAAAATGAACAGACCACATCAGAATACATTTTCTGACAAGTGAAAATCATGTTAATATTAAACAATGCTTAAAGCTTTAAATGAATTCAAATGTTAAGTTTGTACCAATTTCTACTAGGACCAAGTGCTCGTAAGGTTTACTCTCTATTAGTTTATTCCATCTCATTACGTTACCGAATTTATATATTTTTCTTTTCTTTTCAATTTTCAATTTATGTAGCCCTAATAAAAACTAGATGATACAATTGTACACAATAATGGACAGTATTGAAATAATTTTTAATTTAGCAAATAAGTATAATAGAGCCATCTTTCAGTGTCATAAATTAACAATTGCACATCATGTATTAAAACTCACATGCACATATATGAAGAGATCTGGTTGACAGACCTCAAGGTAAGCTGGCAGTCACTTAGGGGTGGGCGGAGACGAGAAGACTGGTTCAATGGGGCGAGTGTTGGCCACAAGCACAGGTCTGAAAAGTCAAAAAGCAAGTTGAACCCTGAGAATATTTTGTGCTAAATGCTGATTAGAATGCAGGGTATCTACTGTCTACTTATTTTTGGTAAACAAATTCCCTTACTTGTCTCGGTTTGCCAGAATGAAAAACGTATTTTCACCCTGTAAATTTGGCCAATTGAGAAAATAAATAAATAATTTTGACTCTCAATATTATGATTAGCAATTGATAATATTAAAATCCGGGGGCTGCCTCCCGACAATGTATGGTTTTATAGGAGTTCATTTGGTGAATTTTAGAGATTGTTTAGGGAAAATAAGAAAACTACGGATGTACTACTTGATCAATTTATTTCCTTTGGCTTTTCCACATTAATTTTTCCCCGACTATTCCAGGTTTTCCTTACTTGCAGACACTGAGACACCATAGACGAATATGTTGAGATTTCAAATAGCTCATAGCATTCGATATATTATTATTTGTGACTCCGAACATGTAGACCTACTGTTTGATAACTCACCGACAACCGACTGGCAAAACAATGAAAACATGTTATGTTTTAACACGATTTTCTTACATTATGTGCAAAAATAAATGTATTAGCAAACAAAACAATGCGCGATGATGATACGTCCTAGTCAACTTTGAACTTCCTAGTATTCATGGTTCCACTACCGGTACTAGTTGGATCACCGGGCGACGCGAGGTTTGATAGCGACGATGAGTAATCTACGACAGAGAACAAAACGTGGTTCTAATCTAGGTAACCTCGAATAGTTGCGACTTTAGTACGATATAAAACTAGACCTCGTAGTTCGAGTTGTTAAGTCTACAACAAAGATGTAATTTTGCATTTTGGTTGTGTTTGCATTGTTGCTTAGGTCCATATTTTTAACAAAGGTGCAGAGTCTTTTGAGTAAAACATAGTTGATGCCTTGTGTTGTGGGCGATTTGAAACACGCCCTTTGGATGCGTCCCACTCCAACCGTATGGCTGGAGTCAATTGCTATGCAGCAGTCCTTGAAAAAGGAAAGACGAAGCTGAACATTTTTCTGAAATTCCAGAGACCAAGTTCACACCGCGATAAGAACACCCTATAACTTTGTAAAACACCTCGAATAGACGAACTGTGATTAGTGCTAAACCCATGGATAAAGATGTAATTTTTTGTAGACCCCAATCCCCCATGATAGTACGGTGATAATTTAGGATTGCGGAAAATTATAATCGGTAAATCGCAATCAAAATTTACGATCATAGTGAGTAGATCGTGGTCATAGAGATATTAGTGGGCCTTTTTGATTGTGCACTGCATGTTGAGATTGTTGGAATCTTAAGAGCAGGGCTGGTTGGAATACGGATGAATCATTGGATGGATGTTGGGACGCGTTCCGATTACTAACGAGACATATCAAAATAATCAGGCAAGTTTTGCGTAGCTTGAATGAATAGGTAATTACACAGAATTAATGAAATGATCGTAGCTGGCCTATAAGTATTGATCACAATGATTGGGTGTAAAGTAAAAGAGTGGAACACAATGCAATGCGAAGCGCCAAGCGGCTTACCTTCATGTCAGTGTTATCTGCTTGGAGTCCGTCTGGCAACTGAACGAATGGTGGGCGAGAGAGGACTCACGCACGCCATAGTCATGACGTCACAGCTGCATGGGGCGACCTCTATACATAACCCATACACAACCACAATGTTCCTACGTGGAGAATGTATTTGATGACAATTAGTTTAATTGAATTAAATATATTCAGTTCATTTCGATATTCACAAACGATATCTCCGACTCCCGAGTGAATGTCAAGTAATGTTAAGATTTTGAAAAGCAGGCTTTTTGATTGGTTGGAAATGTCGTCATCTGCTACGAGCAACGGTTACTTCTGCCCTCCTCGGTGGCTCACAGGGTACAGGTTCCATCTGTACAGTGCCAATAACCGTAGGTTCGAACTTGGACTCCCGCATATTTTCCCTTCGTCGTCCCTTCGTTTCGATTAGCAAGACGTAAAGAATTACATTAATTTTTAGAAGAGCGTATTATTTTCTGATTTGTTGAAAATTGTGAATGAGTGGTGTGAAAAGCCTAATTTTACATTAGAGATCGAGCGGCTATATTCGATTTTTTGATTGGGTGATAATAATAATAACAAATTTAAAAAAGTAATCGTGTATGCCTATGTATATGTTGTTTAAATCAATTGCAATAAATAAATAAATTCGTTCGTATTTAGTCTACCCACTAAGTCACAGAACTGATTTTCAGTGGGGGACATTAAATTCTTTGTTACTTTGAACGGATGAGATGCAGGATACACAAACACAGTATGCCTAATCTGATTCTTATGAGGGGGTGGGGGCCTACTAACTCAAAATGACCTCCCCCGCCAAACTGTATGAAGGTGCGCACACGGACACGTTACCACCGGGAATCGAGGTCATAGACTATACCGAGATTATACAAAATCACTTTCAACCATTATTTAATTAAAAACTATATTGAATGCAATATTATTTTTAATCAAACCGATGAATCAGTTTAGACAAGATTTCAAGTACTCACCTTAAAGTATGTGACACACACGGTGACCATACGGTCAAAAAGCAAGTATGAAGCCAAGATAACAATACACTACTTCGTTTATGAAATTCACGACTCCAAGAGGCGTGGGTTCGAATCCCGTGTCACTATACAAGCTTGCTCCGTATGGTTTCGAGAACCAGGTGATTGATATGCTATCAACAAAAAATATTGGCAGAGATAGTTTGAAGGTGTCTTGTAGTTGCAGAACTGTTTTTGCCAGGGGCGTAGGAACTATTTTCGTAGTGGGGGGAGGGTGGTCAGACTAAAATCTAAAATAAAACAAAAAACAATAACATACAATATGTAGGTAAAATATACGTGATTTTGTGCAATGGGCGGTCTGGGGGGAGAGGTCCGGGCTCCGGGGCGCACAGGAAATATCCCCCGTTCCCCCGTCCATACGCCACTATTTTTTTAAACTCAAATTCAATGGAGGAGCTAGCAATAAATCAGTAAACATCACCAAAGAAATTACATAACATGACTCAAATAATGTCATTCGTGCTCAACATGGGATGCACAATTCATGTGGGTCACATCCACCGAGGCATTCTTGTCCACTTCCAGGCAACTCAAAACAATATGACGCATTCCAGGACATGGGCTTTAGCGTGCTTGGAATGAGTTGCCCATGGGGTATAGATCGCTTTCCTATTTGGCTTACTCAATAAACTTAATTAATTTATAACAAACACAACAATAACGTTTATTTTTTTAAATTACACGTTAGATAAACCATGTATACAATAAATAATATAAAAATATAATCTAGAACAAGACGAATGTTTACATAAAATAGAGATACTAGGGATATAACATTCAGAAACTACAAAAAACAGAACCTATCGGAGACTGAATCCGGGTCTCCCTGCACTATATAGCTGGACGGACGTCTTAGTCACTATTAACACGGAAGGCGGAGACCTAGGTTTAATCCTCGATCAGGGCTGGATTATAATATTTCTCGATTGTAATCCATATAATTGAGTCCACCCACGACACAGGAGTATTTCTCGACTAATAACATGTTGAAACAAAGAGGGCGAGATGATTCAGTCCCACGGAGACAGTTGCTGGTTCAGAGAGAGGCGTCTTGCTGCCAGGTGATGGAAGAGAAGCTGCTCCCTTGTCATCTCGGGACGCTCTACCATGTGTGAGATACGACGCGCCGTCACGTGACGCTGGATTAGAAGGTGGTCCCTCAGGATATCAGGGTCCTCGTCGACCGATATGGAGCCGGGGAACTGGAACGTGGAAGGGAAACAATATTTGAGTTGATCCGTCTCTTAAGAAATACTTCTTCTGTGAAGTTGGGTTTGTTTCTACAACTCCCCCGCTACAAGGAGCTACCAATGATCAATGAGCGTCTGAAATGTCTGAAATGCCCCTCACAAACTAAACCTTAGTGTGCAAAATGTAGCTCCAACTAAGGTCAAAAGTTTTCAAGTTTAAACTGGTGACATGCCAGTTGTTTGGGCACATAGGGTTCAGGCTCCATCAATTTACAACATTTGATGGACTACTAGAGCCCATTCATCCTGAATAACTACTTCCATTTGTTGCCTAATGTTGCATTGATTGAATTGTATGAATTATACATAGTTACCCTGAGAATTAACAGTCAGAGTTTATTACTTCCGTCATTACCTGATCTGTAGCACAATTTCACCGATTTTCCTACCACTCCACCCTCCACCCACTTGCCATTTGCCAATAACATGTCTCTAATCCCTTCCAACTCAGAAGTCCACGTGCTGATGTCCCTACCATTGCACGGGGGTGATTCCTGAACGACGGCCTCAGACTTTCAGCCTTCTTCACATCAAAGCTTTCGCTAGCTCTGGACGCAGATCGCAGCCTCGTCTCCGATTCCACCGGGATGTTGAGCGTGATGTCCACCGCGTTCACCGCTGGTTGTGGGTTCTCGAACTCGAACATCTGTTTTATCTCGCCCGGAGTGAACTCACTTCGGAATATCTCAGCTCGCTGTTTCTCTACCAGCTTCACAGGGCCGTACAGGTGGGCGAAGTGATCCCTGTAACAATGAGTCGTCATGTAGGTCTATGGTACAGAGACTATCGAGTCCGTACTTGTGTGAAAATGTTATTTTTATACGTAACCAATGTTCGTCAGTGCGTTCACTAACTATTGCAAATGGAAAATTTGCTCTAAAAGCAATATTGCAAATGTCCATTTTTGCCCAACTAAATTTAAGAAGTATGTTGCCTTCATAACTACTCAATTTGTCGACCCTTTAAAAATTGTGTATTACTATAGTGTTATTATAAAGAGCAGTTTGTTGACATTTCGTCGATATCATTTCGTGGCAATAAAGTATAAAACACAAGGTAAGAATCTCATTGGTTCGTGCAATAAAGGAACCCTAGTGTTGAACTTCCGGTTTATGACTTATAATACTCACGTCAAAAACAGCTTCTTGTTGAGCAAGGCCAGCTCGCTCTCCGGAGTCTGCACCAGGAATAGTTTCTGCAAGACTTCTTGGTCCAAGTAATTCAACATATCCTGAACACAAAATAAATTCACAATCAGCTTAGTATGAGCAATATCATAACAATCACGATTCACCAAAGAACTTGTGATGGAGATATAATGTGATTCACGAATACTTACTTCTAATCAATCAATACAAACAAACAATTATCATTCTAAATAAGTTATTAAATGTTAAAGCAAGAAGACTAGCAGTATAACTTACAGTGATAATGGAATGTCTTCTCTGGCCTAGTATTTCTTCTATACCAGCTATCACGTTGTCAAAAAGCTGTAGAAAATTAAACATGTGTGTTAAAAACTTCCTTTCGAAATGTAAAACGCAATTTTCAGTATCATGTCACACACGCAACTTACATTTTCGTTGATTTCTTCGCACATTTGTCTCGATTCGTTACTCTCCTTCTTGATACTGAGCCAGTTGACGAGAGGCTTGATGGTGCTGCCCTAGGAAGAGTAAAGAGAATGAATAACTGGACGTTTAGCGTGAGCTTATACTGGCGTTTCGCCTTTAATGCGTCAGACAATTTGGATTTTGTAAGTAAAGACGGACAACGAGATAATTTACTCCTCAACAAGAAAAAAAGTAATCAATTCTGATTTCTAGCGCTAGAAGGGTCTGAGCTCAAAACCAAGAGGGGCGGATACTTTGAAAGCGATATTTCCCGATTACAAAACACAATTCATATTGAATTGACGTTTAAATCCGTATTAATGAAGAAACTTTAAGAATATTTATGATTTCACAAGTTCGGAAATTTGATTAGCGTAATATGAAGGAATCTCGATGAAATTGCGTATCTGCATGAAATGAATGCGCAAGCAGAACGATAAGGGGAAAATGCATTTTTTTACTACTTGGGATAATCCATCTGAGTCCATGACAGATGTCTGATCGTGACAAGGGGACTTGTAAACACTCTCACCTTGATCTATATCCAAGAATGCTGTGTATACAAATACAAATTTGACATACAAAAATGAAATTGTTTCAAGTTTAAGAGCATGTTTACATACAGCTCATTGAGATAGATAGTAATTGTGTCAATGTTAAATTGCAACATAATACTTCAGATGGCGTCGATAAAAAGTCTATGGGTGCTACTCATGTCGTGATAACACGATGGATTACTTCGATTCTTCTAGAAGAGAGGGGAGAATAGGAAATACCTGCACGAAGACGGTGAAGAAGATGACGACGAGGGTCGTGGTGACGAACAAGTGTTTGGGCTCGACCGAGTCATCGAGGGTCTGCGTCAGGGAGAAGGCGATGGCCCCCCTCAGCCCCCCGTAAGCCAGGATGAACTGCTCCTGAAGGAACAACAGAGAGAGCCTTGAAATACACGATACCCTTGAAGCAAGTCTGTTGGGCTCCTGCAACCTCTTGTACAAGACAATTAGAACAAATCCAATATTATTGAATGTCCCTGCAGAGTCCATCGTAAGTTAGTTATAGTTGTGTTGAAAAACAACGGCAGTCGACTCGCAACTTGAATCAATTGCTCAACGATCGCAGCCCGAATGTAAGCATAGTTTGTACTAACGGCCCGATGCAAAATAAAATCGTAGCTTGGGTAACCGTAGACTCTTTTCTATTTTGCAACTATATAGAACGGGAAAAAATGGATCCGAAAATCAAAAAAATACCAAAAGGTATCAAAAACGAAACGGTTGGTGGTGTTAAAGTCAAACTATTCTATTCTATATAATCCGAATGTGTTTGTGGGGTAAAGTTGTGTTAAAAAACAACGACAGTTGACTCGCAACTTGAATCGATGACTCACGATCGCCGTTAGCATGTCGGAAATCGGAATTCATAATTTTAAATGTGAAACATTAATTCTATTCAATAATGGAATTATGTGACGTTTCTTCGTTATTGTACATTATTCAAAATGTAAGTTGGAAGTAATCATTGTATAGCTAGAAATATCGTCTGTTTACCTTGAGGTTGATGCGTCTCTGTCGGAAGAAGACTCCGGCAAAGCGACACACGAAGCACAGGACTAGTGACCAGAGGATGAAGCCAGTACTCCAGGCTGGTTGTGACTAGTGACTAGTGACTACCTACCTTGAGGTTGATGCGTCTCTGTCGGAAGATGTTGGCAAAGGCTGTGAACAAGAAGACTCCGGCAAAGCGACACACGAAGCACAGGACCAGCGACCAGAGGATGAAGCCAGTACTCCAGGTCTGGTTGTGACTCATGACCACGACACCCAAGAACAGGAAGATGATAGCCTCGCTGGTTGTGCTGAAAGTCATTAAATAGAGGCTTTAGATGTATTTAACAAAAACAAATCACATTACCTACACATTTTTACTAAGTCATCTGACATCGATATATGCAATATATTTTCCAAAACTTGTTCTTTAATATTGTAAGTCTATTGTTGTATTATATTCTGTTGAGGACTGGGCTCATGAAACATGTTCATCATACCTTATCATCTTCGTGAAGTAGATAATAGTTGTGTGTGACTTGCGGGACACATTCTTGAAAGGCATAGTGAGCCTGTACTAGACCACAGCCGATGATGCTGAGCAAGCAAATGAAAACATAAAGTTGTTAGCAAGATCTGCAAGCAAGAAATGTGTATACAACATGTTTTGTTGAGTAACACAAAAATATTTAGTTAGGTTGAAAAACATTCACTGCAGTTTATTCCTCTAAAAAGTAACCATATAGAATGGAGCCCACCCAAGTTTGAAAGAAAGAAAGAAATAAAGAAAGAAAGAAAGAAAATAAATTGTATTTAGAGTCTACCCACTCAGTTATATAACTGATTTTCAGTGGGGGACAGTAAATCAAAGCGACCAAGCCAACCCAATAGGCCCCGACGCAATCGATGAGTGAGCGATAACCAACCAAAGATCGATATTTTTAATAGGAAATTAGCAATCAGTGGTATGGACAGTGCGAACACCCGCGGATCAACGCCAGAATCAACAAGGCCGATTCAGAACAACTCTGAATTTATTATGTGCTTCGTTGCTAGGACGGCTCCAAAGTCACCGTTTACAAACTCCTAAGACAAGAACTGATGGACTTAAGTCCAAATCAGAAGTTAAAAAACTTCTGACTCCTAAAATATTTTCTAATCAGTATCAATTAGCAATCTGTCATAGTGTAGTCATCAGATTCAGAACAATAGTGGAGTACCTACTCATAGATGGCATTGGAAGAATTTATTTTCCAGTGCGAGGCTGAAGTCCATAATTAATACATTATAATAATAATAATGAGATTTTTGTATAGATTTTGAACAGAAGTCACCTACATCTGTATGTTATTTTATCACTTAGTGAAGTGAGCTCACCTTATTATTCCCGAGAAGTGGAAGAGTTCGGCAGATAGATAGGAGACATATGCAATGCCAAGCACTGCAAGTGGCTCCACAACTGAAAAAAACAAAATAATTGCAACAATGAATTACATAAGTACGTTAACGTTGTACATTATTTTCTTTATCGCTCACCGATAAATACTTTTAAATCTAAAACCTAATTTATGAAGTCATAATTAAAAAACTGTGAATTTAATCATTTGTTAATAATTTAGTTTTCATCAAAGTTTTACATTGACAAGGTGCACGGTACATTTTAATTACAATTTATTTTGGAAAAAAATTCAAGAAAATGTGTTTTTTTTACATAACTGTGTGTAGAGCTCACGCAAATTATAGCGGTGATCATGAACCACAGCTTCCACTCACTCACCCCTGCAATCCCTGGTCGTCTTGGTGATGAGAGCTGTGAGGAGGCCGTACACGACGCCTATAGCCAGGCCTCCTAGGCTAGACGCCAGGAACGCCACCACAGCGAGGCCATATTGCTCTCCCGGTATCTCCCTCATACCGTTGAAGACCACCATGGTAGAGTAGAGGACCACGGTGACGGCGTCTGGAGAGAAACAGGTTACACACTGTATACTGCAACATGTAGGTGGACGTAATCAAGCGCAATGAGCAAGACTCTGACTCGGGATGTCCTGGGCTCGACATCCGCCATAGGCAATCCTGACTGAAAGTTTGCTTCGGGGTTTTCTTCAGTCGTTTCTGTGAATTCAATGGATTGAGTCTCTTCAGCCCTTGAACATCCCCTTCAAAACACCTGAGGCACTGCAATTGCCCCTGAGCAACTTTCCCAAGACCCCCCCCCCACGACAATGGCGACCTATTGACACAAGTTGGAGGTTGAATTAACTCGACGAATTGATGTCGGAGGTGATCATTTTCAACCAGTCAATTGATAGGCAAGCGAGTTTGTTTCACATTGATATTGATTAGCTTAAAACATATACCCAACATTAAACAACGTTAACCCGTCCTCTAATTTTCACGTCTCCCCGTAATTGAGGCGTTCGTTGGGCCATAGTTATGCCTGCTGTGGACTGGTCGTAGACTGTTTACAGCTTTGCAACTACATAACATAATTTCAAATATGTAGCAGATTAGGCCAGTGTCAGTAACATCATTTTCACTCTAGCTGGTTGATGGAATGTGGATATAGTATATGTGATGATCACGAGGTGCACCACAATACACAATACACCGGATCACGGTACCTATATCAAGTCATATTGCATTTAGTGAAGTGCACGGTATCTGGAGTACAAGGAAACACAATGGGGAAAAATTCGAGATAATTCTTGTATTTCCCGAATCCGAAAAGATAATATAACACTCCATGGTTTGGGTATGTTTACATACAACAAAGCCAAGAGGCGGATACACGTTGCCGTTGGGCAACCGTGCTTCAATGCAACATAACACTGGGAGACGGTACTGATGGGAGATGAAGTTTGCTGCGTAAAATTATATACCACTGCCTCCTAGGTGGCAACGACATTCACAGATATATTTTTTATTTATATTTTTATTATTATTATTATTTTTTTTTTAAATTTTATTTATTCATAGATTGTGGATTTAAAAATAAAGTATCATAACTTAGGTCAGTAGAGCACTTAACAGTGGTTTAAATAAGAAGAGTGTGGTGTGGTGCACTCCTCTTCTCTGACATACCGTTGAACAGCGACTCGCCGAAGACGAGGTAGTACAGGTCCTTGTTGATCCCGATCTCCTGGAAGATGGCGAGAACGGCGACCGGGTCGACGGCGGCGATCAGGGTGGAGAACACCAGACAGTCTGTCAGAGTCAGCTGGTAGGACACGCCCAAGGTCAGGTTCAGAGCGCCCATTGCACCCACCACGAACAAGCCGTACAGGCCCAGGCCTAGAGGGGTAGAAACGTTTAGGTTTGGCGATGTTTTCACTAATATTTGTTCAGTCATTGAAGTTTGCATTATTTCTGCAAGCTCTCACGCTAAAAGTCTGAAGATGGGGGTGGGGCTGACCCGGGCTGTGTGGACCAACGAGTGGTGATGGTGGCGTTCGCTCTCGCTACTCCCAAGCATAATCTTCGCTGGAGGGGGGTGGGGGGTAAAAATAAATAAAAATGTGTTGTGAGAAAATGCTATGCAAATGCATGCATGCAGAATCGCAATGATTTCTTTATTCTAAGAAATCATTTTTACACATCGCCACAGTTTGAAATTAATTAATTAATTTTGTATCTAAATGCAACTTGTCGCTCTCGATGATGTTTAGAATCTGTAAACTTTGTCTTCTCTTTTTCATTGAGGTTCGTTCTTGAAAGTTTGTTCATTTATGATGTAGGGCCCATGGGTGGTGCAATTGTTATTCGAGACGATGAGTCGTGATAAATTATGCTGGATCCATTTGTTATCTGTGATAGGTACTCACCTACAATTACAAAGATAGGTACATAATGGGCCCCAAACGTATGAGATATCGCGAGAAGGTGAGAAGGAGGTAAAAATACCACTAAATGAAATCAGCATTAATCTCAGCTATAGTGTAGAAAGTTTATTGTGCAAGAATTGTATTGAACGTGTTACAAATCATGATAATATATTATCCACTCAAAAACCAGGTGAATTCGAGAAAAAAGCAGGTTTGATGTTTTAACTATCAATGAGTTAAGTGTGTGTACACAATCTTTATAGTATTTAGATTTAGTTGATAATTTGATAATGGGTTTTGTCTCTCGAGGACTATGCCGCTACTACAGATGATAATTGAGGAATTCTGAAGTACACCATGAGATTGCAACATTCTAAGTCACATGCACTATTTACAACATAGCTTCAGTATTGGCCAATACGTGGGAAGTTACAATTTGGTGATTACTTCTTAATGTGTTACACTTGAACTGTCACATGCACTATTTACAACATACTTTTAGTATTGGTCAATACGTGGGAAGCTACAATTGGGTGATAAGAGAGAAGAGTTGGCGTAGAGCTGGTATAGACGTGCATACGTGCAAACATACACAGCTCACAGTCACAGCAAAACATTTATATCCAGGCGTCAAAATATTATGTATTGTTAATATCATCCACTCACCCCAGCTGCTGTAGGAACCGGGGGGAGGAAGTTTGTTTGCCCCCCGGCGGGAGGCAAAACTAACGTGAATTAAATATTAATCCCAGAATTACCGTAGTAAATATGCACTTCTACACATACAATTCGACAGTCACCTTGGTAAAACGAATATGTTTGCCTGTATGTTTCGTCATAATATTACATACAAATTAGGTTGAAATTTACTATAATGGGTCACTTCACGTTCATTTTTTTTAGTTTTTACATCGCAGATTTGCTGTAAAAACATTGTTTACAGAGTCCAAATGCAGGAAGTTTTGTTTTAGATTTGAGCTATTAGTTATTTCAAAACTGTCTCTATTATTGTGCATACCATACTTTTATACACATGATGATGGTTTAGTTGGACAATCAAATTGAAATTTAAAAAAAAAACTATAGTGTATAATATCCTTCATAAACAAAACGGTAAGTCCTTAAGTAGCTTTCAATTAAAACATGGGATGGTGATTTTTTTTCTGCGATGACGAAATGTTCTCCGGTGGCTGGGGGTTCGTCCCAGACCCCAGCTACCACACACACACACTGATAGCAAATTTGCCCCCCCCCCCCCCCCCAACTATCAAAACGTTCCTACGCGCCTGACACCCACGTGGCTAGTTTCAAATGTGGCAATCATAGCTCTCTCATCATAGTCTACATTAATAGCTACCATGCCTAAGGACTAAGACGCAGTATTCATATTGGACGATAGTTTTCGTGTAAATTTAATATTAAGCTTATTTGGGCGGTTGAGGGGGGCGGTTATGACGATGTCATATTAATTTTGTGTGTAAAAATATTATGAAATTATAAATGATAAAAATATGAAGAAAAGGGGAATAAAGAAAAACGTACACATACATGCAATACGTGGTTTCTACGATCCAAATCCTCCTATTTTCAATACAATATTAAGACGAAGCATTACCAACGGACGGTATGCCAATAAGTAATTATTTGTCGATTAACTAGTTATCTCGACTCTTCAAGTCATCAAAGATAATTCCCAAGTTATTAACTAGATACTCGTAGTCGTACATAGGGTTAGAGAAACGAAAATGTTGTTGGATTCTTGTTTATCGTTCTGAGGCTGATGTTCACTTACCTATAGTGAACACGTTGAACAGCGTTCCCTGAAACAAATTAACGTTATTATTAGACACGAAATCTTGTATTAGTATTTGCTTTGGGAGAGTTAACCCACGCAATCTTAGGCAATATGTTTTACTCGTACATACCGTAAACATTGTTTACAGGGGGGATAAGTATCTAATTCTTGCCACCGTGTCAACTGACGTGTGTGAATTCTTATAGTTCAATTTTAAACTCTAACCAGCCATGAACAATTAAAACATCAACGTGAATAGACTACGGTGGGATGAAGTTCGAGTATCGAATTGAGTAATTTGTGGAATGACTTGGTACATATATTTTGTTGGCGCCGACACGGATGGCTTTTAGTCATTTTTAAAACTAAAGATTCCCACTGAAAATCAGTTACGTCTAAGTGGGTGGGTGGGGGGTTTTCTAAATATTAATTTATTTGTTTTATTTATTATTTCAGACGGCCCCTTTCTGGTGACAACGCATTGGTTATTTTGAAAGTTGGGAGACGTCGAAAATCTTTCATTCATTCATGGTTGCTGGTGGCGGGTATCAAATTGAAGAGCTTACAGAATTAGAATCGAACGGACTACTTCTATCGGTAGTACCCTACATGTGCATGTTACTCTTTTATTCAAGCTTAAGCTAAACATCACCTCAGAGGGACTTAACATTTCATGCATGTGTTGAATACACTCATGTAAACAAGAGTTTTTTATATAAAACTAAGCATACACTTACAACGACGGCGTACAGCATGACAGTGACTGCGTTGTCGACAAACGCTTTGTCGTGCAGCGAGTAGGCTGCCTCGAGTATGACCCTGGGTGAAAAACACAAGCATTATTATGAAAGTTTTATTGCAATCAAAATATGCTTCGGTATTTTGATACAAACATAAGTCATAAGAGTTTTAAGTAAAAAAAAAAAACAAAAACAAAAAAAAAACAGTTCCAAATATATTAATATTGGATAGTGCAGGTTATAGCTAGGCATATATCATGTAATATACTCACGGTGGTAGTAAAAAGAAGAAAAAGACTTTCGGTGTAAACCGTGGAAATGTTAAATTATCCCTGACAAGCTTCTCTAAAGTCAGCATGTAGTTCTTCGTCTCTTCCACAGTTGACTGGGTTGAGTAGCTGCAACAATGAAAGTAGCATAGCATCAACAACTGAAAGTATAGTTCTTAGAGTCTACGCTTTGTAGCAACAAATTAGGTGGGATGTACTTACTAAATGATAGCGCCAACAGTGACCCCCACGACAATCATTAGGCTGAAAGGAAGGAAATAGAGTATTAGATCACTCATTATTATCAAGTTTCCCATGCCCTGAACTATCTGTTGTATTAGTACACTATGAAATCGTAGCATATATTTACACTATATTCTTCGCTTTGCCTTTATTAGATTACCGTTTTTATTTAAATGGTGCCTCAAATAATCAGCAACATTATAATTCCAAGTATATGTTTCCCAAACCACAACAGAATATTCGTTCCAGACACTTTATGGTATTATGTCTATCGAATAATGAAATATATAAATTACGTACTATATACGGATGTACCTGAATATTAGGATAATAAAATTGCTTATGTTCTGTTTGCACAATAAATATGCTATAATTATAGCGTTATTCGCTGGGGTGGGGTGGGTGGGGTGGGGGGGGGGATGTCACAATCACAATGAGCGGCACACTACCGAATTAGGCACAGCACAAATAAGCTTGCAACACGCATGCTCTCGTCACTGGTAAAACCGATCGTTCAAGACCCGACACTGCCAGTTCTGACTGAAAGAGGATTCTGCAAGGTATTCCTTAGTCATAGACAACTGTTTGGCTTGAGTCCTTCTAATAGCCTTTGGACATTCCCTCATAACTCTCTAAACATCCTAATTAGGTACCTATAGAAGGTCACTGAAAAAGGCTGGTGCCCCCTACAGCGGTCGTTACAACGAAAACAATTTTTTCCCCGGCGAATGCTCCCAAAATTGTCATCAATGTAAATAAAATATAAAATTCACAACCAGAAATCCATTCCTATTAATACGCGAAAAAGTGTCGATAACCTTACCATGATTCTGGCACGTGTGTTGACAGGAATCGAGCGTGGTCGAAAGCTACGGACAATTAAAAGCATCGAATTATGAAAAATGATTGTAGATATATTATAGATAGATTAAGAGCGTACCTAAGGGAAAGTGATTGTTTTTAAGTTAAATTTCATGAACCATAATTCAAACTTATTATCAAACTTGCGACAAAATTTGTCCGCGTCACTTAACATAATCATTTATACATCATTATGCGATACACCTAAAAAATAAATAAATATATATAAAAAAAAAATGTTTAAACTTACCAATTTTCGCCAAACCACATATGACGATAAACACACTAAAAGTGAACAAAACACCCAATTCATCCCATCGCCACTGGTAAATGTGGATACCTAGATCAGCATGCCCTTCACTGTTCCTCACTATGTCCATACCCACAGATTCTAAACCAGAGAGAATTGTACCCGACATCACAAATCTTTTGTTTGTAGCACTCAAAACAAAATAAACACTAGTTTAACCAATTAAATAAGTTTAACTTGAATAAATACGGCAGAAAATAATAACTATTTAGCTTTAATTCTAATGTTGTTACAGTGACCAACTTCAGAGCAACTCTGAACGACTTGAGGGATTTCTTCTGGTTTTAGGCGTTGATAAGGGATACAGCTACAAGATAAGGGAAAATCAAAACGAATGACATTTTTAATATTCTTACAAGTGTCACATCCTATATGATTGATCATCTCGTCGGCGTTGTATTTGCACGCCCGATGTTTCTAGACGTTTCCAAGAGATCCACTTGAGCTCATCACATTGAGTAGATAGAAGCAAAGATAGGGGTCTTTGATAACCTCATTTGTGTTCTTATCGAGTCTCGTGAGCAGGACAAGGTGTAACGATGATGTTATTACGAGGATATATTGTCAGTTGGAACCTCCAAATGAATCGCCAAACAAACCATGGTCAAGCGGTTGGGAAATAACTCACCGGATGCAAGGCCTTGAACTTGATACTTATTTCACACGGAAATGACAGTTAGTATAGTAAACAAAGACGATCAGGTTATAATTGTCAACTTAGAAACCCCGTTCATAGCAGTCTTAGGATAGATGGTACAGCCTCTTGAACTATAGAACTAGATATAGAGTTTTGGGTATTCGAAGACGAGTGGTGATAGCTGACGATGAAGACGTGTAGGCCTAAACACCCATCCTTATGGCGGGATTCGAACCCATGTCTGCATTCGACATCGGCAGCGCTTAATGTATGTCTTTAATGTATGGTAGTTTATTGTTTTTTTCCGCTGTAGGATACCACATCAGCTGTCCCCGGTGTGACCCTCCTCTGACTATATCTAGATTATTAGCGTAGGGTATTGTTAAGGGAATGTCCTAGGCTTGTCCAGGACCAGGAGGACTCAATCTCAGCGTTCGCCTTAACGACTGAAGAAAACCTGGGAGAAAACTTTCGGTCAGGATTGCCGATGGCGGGATTCGAACCCGTGATCTCTTGAATCAAAGTTAATGCAGGAGAATGGGCGAAATAAATAGTACATAATATACCGAGGTTGGTTGTAAGTTGAAGCTATAGCTTTGCAGTTTGCGCAGTGGCAATATCGTAACCAATGAGGTCTATCCGAGGTGGGATTATTGCTGCTATGACTACCGGTATATGAAATATTTTTGGCCGTCGAGAAACATTCATTGGACAAGATTTACGTGCTACAATTGTATAGAGATGACTTTGACGTGAAAGAAATATAAATCTCAGGATTAGGTAATTCAGATCACAATTGAGTATAAGTTGCAATACTTTGAGTCGGTATGTCGTCGGATGATAGCCTACTCGTCAACGGCAATCCCCAACTAAATTATTCCAAGGTTTTCTTCAATCGCTAGTGCAATGCTAGGGATTGAGTCCTAGCTGAGGCACACTGTCTCTGTTAAAGTTTTATCAATAAGAAAATCTCAAGGATTTTGAAGACAGGATCCAAAAAACATGACAAAATGTTTGTGTAATTCATTTACAATAAGTATTGTGGAAAAGTATTATGATACAGACAGACCTTCATAGAAGGCAACACACTCCACACTAATAAAAAGTATTAGACATATTATGTAACTCAAGGTGGTCAAGAAATATAAAATGTGCGTAAACTCTCTACGCCTATACGTATTACAATGTGCAGATTCAATGTCGTCGCCCTTATCAAACGTAATATAAAACAGTTTAGTCTCTTGCCTGATAGCGGGAAATTGATCTTGTAAACCAATTTTTCGCGGCACGAAAAAAATAACAATAATTCTATAATTAATATCAAGGCAGACTTGTTAAGTAGGTCACTAAGCAAGGTTGGCGTTCCACTTTTTACTAATTCTGTTATCTACAACAATTTAAAGAGTCAAGTAGAGTAGATGACCGTAACATACATTTCATATCTATCCATGGAAAATTACCTTTTGATTTCAAGGTAACAGTTCGACGCACTCGTTCCAATAATACTAACACACCATAACTACTTGATTGTTAGCAGAGTAACTACACACACAATAGCGACTTGTGTCGTTATGTAAGTAAGGGTGCGGTAGTTTGTCACCCGCACCTTCATATCCTGACAGAACAGAAACCTTTGTTTCTGAACACTCGCTTACCGTAGCCAGTATAGCGAGATACAAGGCACTTTTATCAGTCAGGGAAATTTTGTTTAGTCCGAGATTGGACTGGAGTCAATTGCAATGAGTATTTTCTCCATCTGTTCGATTTGATATTCGTCATTGGATGAGCGAAGCGAAGATTCCATTTCACTACACTGGAGAAAAAATCCGGAATGTTTTTTTTTTCTTTTTTTTTGTGTGTTTGTTACACGATTCCGGCTAAACCGATACTCCGATTACGATGAAATTGTATGGAGGCCTTCGAAATCTCTGAACTTAGAACTGCCACGTTTTTGAGCGCAATCGGGAATTTTTTTCTTATAAAAAACGCAATTTTTACGATTTTTTTCGATTTTAAAAAAATTTCTTCGACTTATAACACCTACATGCTTTATCTGATTGTAATGATTTTTTCACAGAACCTCAATTTATGAATTAAGATATTCGTGTGAAATTTGAGCGTAATAGAATAATTATTTCTCATGAAAATCGTAATTTTACGGTGTTTTTCTTTTTTTAAACAATTCTTTGACATATAACACCTACATGCTTTATCAGATTGTAATGATTATTTTTACAGAACCGTAATTTCATAAACTAAGATATTCGTGTTAAAGGTGAGCGCAATCGAATAATTATTTCTTATGAAAATTGCAATTTTACGATTTTTTCTTTTTAAAAATTACGATTAATTAAAAAATTAAGTTAATTTTGTATTTTATTTAATTTAATTAAAAAAATTAAGTTATTTTTTTAAAAAATTTAATTTTGTTAAAATAAATCTTCGACTAAGTAATCTTTTTTTCACAGAACAACAGAAAATCCGCGTAACACATGGCAGCTCAATGCACCATATACGCTCATCCAACAACGCGGCGGGACTTAAGCGTTTTCCTAGTTCTTAAAATACATGTTGTATTAAGGGAGTTACAAAACTGGAAAAGACGAGAAGCGATGCAATCAGAAAGGAATTAGGACTGGAGAAATTACGTTTAAACTGGGATGAGAATATTGAGGAGGATAGAAATAGATAGGATCCTGATCCAAAGACGAGACTTTGAAGCAGACGAGGAAGCCGAAGTCCACGAGAAAAGTGGGGAAGATTGATTGAAGGAGACGTTGAAGGGCGAGGGGAATCGTGGATCCAGGAGCTGGAAGTGAAGCTGTGAGAGGACAGGAAATAGTGGGGTAAATTATTGGAGGCAGGATGAAGATGAAGATGAAGATGTACTAAGCACGTCAACCTCGGCACAAAACAGTGTCATGCTCGAGATATTATGTCGGTGGGAAAAGCACCACTCAACCCGACATAGTTGGAGATGAGCAAATGTTATAAACGTGGACCTACCTATGTTTCATGAAGTAATTTTCCAAAATATTATTTTTAAATGTATGCATAACAATATATTTTAGGGCGGTGCAGGTACAGGTTTTTACAATCGGGTCGGGTTCAGGAAAACTAAAAAGTTTAAAAGCACCGCCCTAATATATTGTTAGGCATACATTTAAAAATAATATAATCTAATTTACTTTAGGTTTTCGGGTTTGGGTCGAGTAGGGAGTTATAATAATACTGCATGAAAAAATGAATTATGAATTTTACTTGTGAAGAACATTAAATTATAATCTCCCAATTCGTTTTTGAGTGTCTTGATTTTCATTGAATATAGGGTATAAAATAACAATTGTTGGTGCTATCTACAAGTCACAAATTGTAAAAAAAAAGATTGGAAACACGATATTTTTGAAATTTGAATACAATGAGAAAAAAGATAAGCAAAATTTAAAGAATTCCAATCTTACCCACAATATGTTCAAATTGCTATGGAATTCCAATCCTAGTTTCATGGAGTTGTGTCATATCTGGGACCACCTACTCCAACAAGCTGTCATATGAACATGTATCCCATAACACGAGTTATGTTAAGTCTGGACCGGCACCTCCACCAAGCCGTCTGTGGTGGCCTATTCAGTTAGGGTGTAGGCCCGAGGAATGCAACACTAAGGGGACGTGGGTTCGAGTCCCGCATCAGGCATGGGTTTTAAGTAAGTCGTAACTGTCCTTTACCCTCATCGTCTCGAATAGTGATTAAGCATTTCTAGATTTTTTGGATTGGATATTGCTTTACGTCTCATATTTATGCAACTTGGCTAATCGAGACGAAGGGAGGGACGTAAGGGATGACGCGGGGGGACAAGGGGTGGACAGGCCTGTGCTGGTCAGAACCAGCCACAAGCATATGGGGAGGGCAGGGGTTCCCCCACGTCGTGCCGTCTCCGGGTCTGTGTCATCATCCGTCCGTGTTGTCTTTGTCGTCGCCGTCCGGGAGGTAGTCAAAGGGAAGGGGTTCCCCGACGACGACCCAGAGCTCGCCATTAGTTTCAGGGAGTGAAACTCCTCTATTCACGGGCCAAACCGCGAGAAGGTGTCGAGTTGGAATTTGAAGGCCCAAGCATTACTTTACTAGAGACATCAAGCATCTTTTGCTTGATTAAGCATTTCTAGAGACATCAAGCAAAAGATCCAGTCAATCGTTATGTTTGCTGAAGTCGTCAATGACACAATATGCTGCAAGTGTTCTGATGTTAATTAAAGAAATAAAAGCAGTCATAATATTGTATCCGAGCCCGAGCACATGAGTAATGTTAAGTCTGGACCGGCACCTCCACCAAAAAGTACAAACAAATCTGAACTGAGCCGGAATCCACAATATCCCCAAACATATTACTATGTTTGTTACCCAAAAATCAAGTTCCCTCTTTTGATTATCAGGTTAGCCCCCAAATACCCGACCCAAAATTTTGAATACATGCACATCTATCACCACAATATATAGATTCATATTGGACTACTAAAAATAAAATATTACTTGCAGTTGTCATAGCAATTTTTGTAGTTGAGTCTTCTCATATTTGTAAATCAGTATGATTGACTGAATGGTTGATTGGAAATTAATAATACATGTATATATCGATGTTACAAACTTTGTATTGCATTAATGACAAAAACATAATATGTTTTTATATGTTAGTATATTATATTGTACTATTGTGATCATATATTGAAGTTGTAATGGTAACAATGTAGAATCCATCTCCATGATCACTAACCTACAACTAAGCATGACTGGATACTGGCCGACCTGTCCCGTCATGGGACAGGCCAAATACATTAAACTACTACTATGAGCGGATAATCAATAGAAATTAGCTAAGCTACTTTGTACATATAACTAGCTAGTAGCTACACTTTGTTCCAACATAATTTAGTTGGGTACATGGACGACATTTCTTCCATTGAATATTGGGAGCTACTAAAATATAACATTACAAATAACTAAACCAGTATTGCCATGCTGGAAATAAATTCAGCCTGCATGAATAATATCAGCAGCAGCAAAACAACTTCCACACCATTCACAGAACCAACTCTCAGATATGCAGATTGAAGACCCTAGGTGCTCAAAACAGATACGTCTGACCCTTGTTTTCAACTAAGACCCATGAAAACAAGAGAAAAGTTACCCCTCCAATATTGTTGGGGGAACAATTAAATTAAGGTAGACATGCTTGTGTTCTAGTTGGTTTTGAAAAGGTATAGAAGAGAAAGGCAAGGAGGGTCTAGCTAGTTCATCAGTCATCGTACTGTATACTAGGTAATTTTGACAAAGTAGCATAGAATAGCCAATTGGGATTAGGTCCCCAAGTCCCTGTTTACGGAACCATCTCTAACAACTTGTTGATCAACAGCGACAGCTTAGAAAATACCCGTAGGTGTCACTGTCAATCGCCAGGATGCTATGCTATGCTAATGTTATGGTCCAAGGAATCAACTATATTATATTAACCACCACCTGACAAAGGTTGAGGGAACTGAAATGTATATACTATCAGATATCTGCATCACATTATAATTGCATGTGGTACTGTTTATCTGTTTATGACTGAACCTGCCAACTATGCAGTAGGAATCTCATTTCCCCAAAACTAATAATAATGATCATGAAGGATAATTTAACAAGAATAAACAACAAGGTTGGGTGTTTTGCTTGGTGTAATTTAATATCTTGTATCATGTGGGTACTAACTACACTACACCCTAAACACTTACATGGTAAAGTTGGTACAAAAGAAACTTATGAGTGGCAAATATTGAATACAGTAGAACTAGCTATTAAGTGTGACTATTTCAATTATTTTACGCATGTATAAAGTGCATATTATGAAAAAAGTACGTGGTTCCATTGGCATTGGTAATGGCAACAAAATGTTAGTATAGATAAGTACATTTACGGGTACATACTCCAGAATGTTCTACGGCAATTAACTTATTGCTTGAGTAAAAAATATAAAACAACGATATAGGTACTTGATAAAAAGACACTTGAATGAAAACAAATGCCCAGTCAAGAAACTGAAAAGAAACATATGTCACTAATTGGATCTAGTGTTAACAGGACTCGTTGCCTGTTTTTTAATACTTTGCCAGTTGCACATGAATACTTTTATTAACTAGTAGTACAGAGAGTCACAACCACTTTTTCTCTATGACTAGAGTAAGGCTTATTGTTCTATTGCTTTCTGTGCTTTTGCATTTTGAATATCTTGAAATATCTGAACGGTCTCATCAAGGATGTTGTTCAAAATAGATAACGCAATATCATTCTTAAGCGTCACCTCGTCTCCGTCGTAATTGGTCCAGCCTTCCTCTTCCTCATGCGCTTCTCTCATCAACAAATCATCTACGTAATCTCTCTTTTTCCTGCTCCAGCTCATAATCATGTTTTCTTTACTAGGTTTCTGTACGAAACCGAAAACGGTTAGGATTTGTTTCTCGACTATCTCCCGGAGCATTTCCTTCGACCTCGGCATCAACTTCCTGCGCTTGTTGGGACAGGTCGGTTTCTCCCACGACGGTCGCCACTCTTTCGTGTCCCACTCGTACACGTCCATCACGATCTCCTTGGTCAGGTCGAAGACGAACGTCTTGTAGACTCGCCTGCTCTCCTCGGCGTCGTTGTCTTCGAGGGGTCGCACAAGGTCGAGGTTGTCTCCGCGCATCACCGCGTCGAACAGCATGTCGCTGGTGGCGGCCGCGAGGGTGGTGACTTCCGAGCGGGTGGCGGGGACGGTGCGGGGCTCTTTGCTTCTCGTACGGGGGCGAGGCGGGCTCTGGCCAGGGGGAGTGTAGGGGGGAGGGGGCTTGTTCGGGATCTCTCGAATGTAAAAGTATGGGATGTGCTCCTGTGCCTGTTGAAGTTGCTGAATCTGAAACAGTGTATATATATTTGTAATGTTTTTATTGGTTGGGTGGTGTTGTTATACTTATAACCATTATAAGGATTGATCAACAGCTATAGCTCATGGAGACAAGAATCTGACAGTTTTTAATAATTAAGTTTTAATGTTACCTTTGTTTTAAGAGAAGAAAAAGTTAATTTGATGGACGCATTTACTATTAGTATTGTATATGTCACAAAAATGTGAAAAAGAACGTCGAGTCGACCACAAAAAGTACTAACAATTTATTTACATTAGAAACAATGCAATGCATGGAGTGAATACATATAACAACATGTGTTGCACAGCATCTATGTACCTAATGTAACCAAGTTTCAATTATTTTCAAAGACACCCTACATAATAAGAAGTGAGGTGTTTCAATTGTTTCAATTTAATGAATTAATTCAGTCAATACTCAATAGCCCCAAACACTATTAGCTTAATTGCGGTATCATATTTATGCATGCATTGAGGACTCCTGCCTAAAAGTTAAAATATAAAAACAATACTGGACTCAACAAAGGTATGACAAAAAATGATACTTTAGTGTGTCTGAACTAAAATGTCATAACTCAAAAATCTATTGCATGACATAGAGTTACAGAAGTAATTTACATTGTAAGAATTTACAAATTGTTTCTTTATAGACCATCTACCTAATGCCCCATGCTTCAATTGATTTCTAAATATGATTAATCATTTTACACTTCTAATGGACACATGTCAGTCCTGAGTTTACGGAAGAGACTTGATGCTGACGTGACTACAAACAAACATAGTTGGTTAGGGTTTTGTTCACATCTTGTAACCAATGGAAGGAAGAATTATATCTCAAATAAGCAATAGTCCAACATCACAATATCACCATCAAAATATCTTGTAACAATAATAACTGGAAATATTATTAATTTCAGCCTATTATATTTTACACGTATTTGGTTATCATAAAATTAATTGATCGAGCCATTTTGTCATGCTGAATATATTTTATTTTATTGACATTCCAGCCCAAACTGTGTGGGCTATCCTCAGAAAAACAAGTAATTAACTAAAAAACTTACAAAAATATAAGCAAAGACTAGGCACCACATAGAAAAACAATATGTAACAGTAAAAACACAAACAGCCGGTTACTATGCCTATAGGCCCGCAGCGGCAAAATTCCATAACATATTTTTATACGTTGCGACAAGCAATAGATTCATTTCACTACTCGAAAAAAACAACAATTTTTTCTTCGTTTTTTCATTTTTTTGTATTTGAGGTCTGCTAAAAGTAATTCGCTAAAAGATAATCTGATTGCAATGAAATTTTATGAAAGAACCTTCGAAATTCTGAACTGAAATGTCCACTGTCGAAACACATTCGACATATTCTGATTGAAAATCTTTACAATTTAACGATTTTTGTTTTTTGAGAATTCGTAAACTACATGCTGTCGATTTGCATGCATTTGATCACAAACTTAATTTTTGATTTATGTACCATGTGAAATTTCATGAGTATCGGAAAATTATTCTCAAATCGAAAGTACTTTTTTCACATAGTTGTAAGCATTCTTTCAATCTTGTAAAAATACAGTATCGATGTAATGATTTTTCACAAATCTAAATGTCAAATCACTTGAAACTATCAACAATTTGAACTAATATATGGAAATGATATAAATTTACGATTTTTTTCATCGTATTTGATTATTAAAATTAATTACAAATTGTTAGTGATTTATTTTTTATTTATTACATTCCAGCTTAAATGAAAGTCTCCTTCAAAAGTAAAGAATTTCACTAAACAACAAAAAATAAGCAAAACACATGGCACCACAGAAAAATATACATCAAACCAAACAGCCGACAGCTATGGCGCGCAAAGTTTCCAATATTTTTAATGATATTCCGGGCCACAAAAGCCTTAAATTTGGAATTTATATTGTTGTAAATTTTTTTATTTTAATAATAAAGAAACAAAAGTAACAATTAGACTAGCTGAAAGTGTGCAGGTGAGGTGTCGCTACTTGCCTCCTGTTCGATCTGCATCTGCTGCAGCCGAAGTTCCTCGGCCTCTCGGCTCGTGTGACCGAGACCAAAGTCCTCGTCGAACCACTCCTGGGTGAAGCCTTCATTGTCGGTGTTGTCAGCGTCGACCGCCGCCACTAGAGATACCTCCAAATCCACCTGGAACACAACCGTCAAATATATATCATATATTCACCTGCCTTGAACAAAATATACAAAAAATAAAAATAGTGCTCAAACTATTATAATGTGTGTAGATAGTCACCAAAATGGAAAAGCAATGTTAATGCTCTTACACTAGTGTTTAATGAGTATGACCCGGCACCTCCACCACAGATCTGTCTATCCGACACCCCTACACTAGAGTGTCATATAAATATGAATGTATGCATGGTACATGCAATTCAAATTATTACACCATTATTATAATGTATGCTCACAATTAATTACAAGTCTTAGTGTATTTATTTATTTAACGTCTATCCTATTCAGTTAAAAAACTGATTTACTAGGAGGACAACTAAATAAATCTACTAACATAGATGCAGACACAACCTGTTAGGTAAATATTTGAAATAATATTACAACAACAATGTATTAAAACACAATAATTTTGGTAACATATTCATAAAAAGATATTAAATGCTATTAATAAATTAACCAAATAAAAAAAGAGGGGGGGGGGGAAGAAAAGAAGCCTGTACCTAAACAGCCTTGTTTCTCATTTTTGAGTACTTTATATGAATCGAATACACAGGCATGCATGCGCAGGCAATGTTTTGTGGCTGCCTTTTGCCAAATCAAAAAACCACAAAAAATTACAAAAATAAAATATCTCCGAAAACATATTTGTAAATGTAATCTGTATTATTTCAAGCTATGTTTTTAAACTATAACATTCTAAGGCTTTCAAATGTTATTTTACCATTCGATATAAACGTCACCCTAGAATGATTGATGGAACGATATCAATATCAATGCATTTCTTCAGAACACCAACCATGTGTGTTGTACTTTGTATTGTATTCTCTAAACTTATTATCATGATGTAACACTTAGGATACATAGTGTCACGTTTTACTCTACCAACACGTGTACATTTGTATTTCTTGCTGTTATTTGCTACTTTGGAGGGGTCAGTTTATTTGTTACTATATAAAGAAACAATCTCGCACATAATATTCCAAAGTGTGACACCTGAGATGGACATTAAATCAGTTTATGTGTCGATTATACTTATTTGTTGATGGTATCAAGTCAGATAAGAATGGAATCTGTGTTCGGTTCTCAATGGAAATATAATTAATGAGGCAAACCTCGATCAATCACTGTTTCACCCTCAGTGACATGCTAACAATAGGTCTGAACTTCAGGTCCGAACCACGATAAGTGATACTGGTCAGTTGGTAATGCGTATTACAGATCTGTTTGTGATTCTAATGTAGGTGCATCAATCGAATAGAGCTTGACAAAAAGAAATCATCGACCTCCATTATTGCGAGACTCTAACTCATTTCCTTCCGGGGGAGGAAGGGGGGGGGGGGGGGCGGCGCTCATTCCATAAAAAACAAACAATAATACATGAACATTTAACGGTGTAAATAGATATTATATTATTGTAACAAGCAGGGTACGGGAGAAGTAGGGACACAAATTTGAACTCATTTCTTATTGGTTTTGGTGGAGGTGCCGAGTTCGAAAAAGTCGTATTTGTAGTGAGGATGCCCATCTTCATGACACACAGAGTTACCAAAAACATTCGGTATCGTCCTTGTTGAAGGGAGTTTCGCCACCTAGGGCCTAATATAGTATAGTGAACACATGAGACATTGCGATTCGTTATACCAAAAACACATAGTGACGTTGTGTTGAACAGTTGCAAGTAAATGAAAGCTTTCAGGAGGTGTTATTTTCAGGCAGGGCACAATGTGTGGCCTAGTATTCGAATTCCTTGTTTCGAATCATAATCCTCATGATGCTCGCATCGTCACTGATGAAAGATTCTCAACGAACATCTATCCTACACGGCTGGTAGCAGGACAAAAACCAGAATGTTTCTACAATAGAATAAACCTGTCAGTCAGGATTTCCGATGAGTGGGATGAACAGACATCATCATTACCAATTCAAGTGACACCTAGTTCATCAATACTAAACACTATCATCAAATATCATAGACTTACGTAATAGATTTATTTTATATATTTAATTGAGATTTGAAAAGTCATGTATTACTTGCTACGTAAATAGTTCAATATAATATTTTCATATTTGTGCGCGGTGGACTCCGATCCAACGTAACGTAGGTAAGCCAGGTTTCCCTGAATGGGCGCCCGGCCGTGGCCCCGCGCCAGCATATTAGCAGGTCCATGCGCCACCTTGCCTATTAATAGCAGTCCATCATGCGCGGAGTTCCGAAACTTATGTTTTGTGAAAAGGTTAACGCCGCCGGAATGGAAGTCATGGGCTAATAATAGTGAACATTCGTCCGATGGACGGCGGTCTAGGCCGGGCGTCGAGTCACCTCGGTATAGAGTACTCTCTGACGCGACGACGACGTCTTGATGAATCGGAACAACTTGTTTGCAATCTTTGTATGAAAAACATTTGTCACGCCACAAACGCTGATGTCAAACTTGGTTGTTCTTTAATAAACACTGGGGCTTCGCGAACACTATTTACAATTGCGAATTTCATGAATGAGCGTTTTTATATGTGTAGCCAAGCCCATTGCTAAAATAATTATTTTTCGAAAGCGGTATAAAGTAGCATTAATCTCAAATCAATCAAATCCAATTTTCTAAACATCTCTTTTGTATAAACATTCATTAAAATGTTTGAACATGTGAGTAAAAATGCGATTTGCATAAGAACCATTTCTTTGTTTGAAAGGTACCTATAAGTTTAGAAATTCCGAAGGATCTCTGAAAATTCCATCAAGATCGGCGAAGCCCTTTGTACAGTAGGGGACGAATAAATCCACAGAAACAAGAACATAACAGAACTTTAAAAAATACCCACTCAGTCACATACCATTCATTCTCATTTTTAGTGCAGCAGATCAAGCCAATCCTGTAAGCGCTGATGCCACCGACGCGCGAACAAGTGCTAACAAGAGACCGGTATTTTAAATAGAAAACACCGACCAAAGTGGCTGGGCACGAACCATCCGCAAAAGAAGCCAAAACAAAGAACAACTTCAGAGTTTATCACGTGAACATTATTTGACTGTATTCAGTAATATGAGGTGAATGCTCCAATGGAATGTGTAGGCTACAGAGGGCCACACTTGCCCTGCATTAGCCTTCCTGCCCTTATGGGCAGGAAAAAAAAAGGAATATGTAATAATGTGCTCCATGATTTAGATATTAGTGAAAATGTATAAAATAAATAATAACACATCAACATGCATGAAATGAATAAAAAATGTATATATGAGTTAATCTAGTCAAGACGTGAGCAATGAACATGTTGCTGGGCGAAACATGATTACTCGCCAGCAGAGATCTCGGAATCCGGTAGCCGTCGCTCAGAGCTGTCAACCGACGCCGTTATGAAGTGCTAACAGGTAGTTACACGAGCTCAGGCTATGTACACCACGGCAGCGACAGATTAAGCTTTACTTCACACATATCTCATCGAGATGGGACAAATAAATTGCGAGTGCCAGTCTGTCAGACCGTAGGCGCGACAGTCAGGTTCCTCGTGTAGCCAGTTGCATCTTATTAGCGTTACAATGCGAGACGAAGGAACTTAGGAAGCCAGGAGATCCCTACACAGGAAGAATTGAATGGGTCTTGATTGTGCGAATACAGGGAAAATCATGTGTAGGTGATTGAGAAGGGTGGCAGTGCCTCAATCTTCCCAGATTATCAGGGCATATAATCGTGATGAATAGATTGATGTCCAAAACTTTGCGGGAACAAGTAGTTGAAGAGTTTTATATTTTGACACCATCTATAATGGTTTTTTTTTTTTTTACGAATACCAACAATGGAATGAAAAAATCTTTGGTATTTGAGTAATCCAAAAACGTAATATTTTCTAATAATATCATAACAAAGTGCTTGTTATGGAATGTAACTACACCCACGTATTGCAGGTCTAAAGGTATGGGTGAAGGCCAACGTTAGGGGGCACTTTGGCCTAGGAAAGTAGTGCAACCATTTGAAAGTTTGCAATTGAATTAACGGATGCTCACTGGCTCAAGGAACTGCTCCCTAAAATGCAATCGCCTGGAATTGCAAACTAAACTCCTAAAATGTAAAATTAATATCGAGTAGTAACATTCGTACTATTTCTATAACTGAATGGTTTAGTATTTTACATCAGTAGAACTTAAAGACAAGTTATCGTAGTAAATAGAAGCATGGATGGTTGACTGGACTGGAGCAGTTGGCATTGACCATAGATTTTTAGAGAAGAAACCCATTTCAACAGGTCAAGAAAAGCTCGAATTACGGATGTAGCACGAGTATGAGTGCTCCTGTAAATGAAAGTAATTCAAACGTGAAGAGAAGACTAATTTAAAAAAACATGCCCTACGCGGGATTCGAACCCACGGCCCTTGAAGTCATACGCTTCGGCGACGACGTGTTGCTAGTAAAATAAGTGAAGGCCCACTTGGCTAAAACTGTCTATTCTTTTGGACACGTGATCAGAGCACACTGTTGATATACACCACCTTGACTTCACTACTTGCGTCAATAAGGCACAAAGGTGCGCACATTGTAACGGTAATGGTTCGCGGTCTATAATTACATCAGAAAAAGTGCACATGCGCGATTGAATGTAAATTCGGTGACGTCACAGATCCGAGACGCAAACCTCACGAAGCAGCGGTTGCGCAACACCTTATCGCTAGCAGAGCACGCGGCGCATATCTAGGGATAAACTTTGAATTGTATACATACCGATAAACTTAGGAATGTCAAAACCTATACACACAACACGTTTTCGCGTAGCTCTTGAAACAAGTAACACGGTTATGATGGTTGGCTTTAATAAGTACAACGCAGCTAAACTGTCATCTAAAAACAATGCTCGTAAGAAAAAAATTGAAAAGATGTATTGTTGAGTTTCGCCAGCCACCTGATGTAGGGAAAACGCGACACTCCACGAGCAACATCGATATTATTATGTATCTTTTATTCCAGACAATTTGTCAATATATACATTATTTTAGCTTAATACATGCAAAAAATATGCATCCACAAATTCAAATTCAAAAATATTGTTCAACATGCAACACTACAGAAAGGAACATTAATCAAACTAAGGATGTGGCTCAATGCTACATTTAATAATGAAGATGTTAGCCAAATATTCGATTTCACAATGGCATCAAAATCAATAACCAAAGAACATTCACTTCACATTTCCGATGGGACAGATCCATCCGAATCACAGTAGACTTCACTTCAGTAGGAGGTGTGTAATTAATGTATGAAGATTTACAATACGATGGGTCCACACAGAATTAGTAAATCTCCTGGGTCATGCCAGTCTCAGTACACACTAAACTGCGTGCTAAAGGTTTGCTTCAGTATTTGACATGTAGACAACCGAAATCTAAAGACATACCTTTTCATTTCGAAAAAAACTTATTAAAAAAAATCAGAAAATTGAAGAGAGAGGAACAACATGTCCTTAGCCCCGCAACGGGCAAAATTTTTGAACCACAATGAAAAAAATCACCAAAAATCCATCCTTGAAAAATGATTGAACCTGGGTCTCCTTGGTTGGCGGCCGGAAGTCTTTCCACTAGACCACAAGTATTTTATAATTTAGGAAAATAAATTTGTCTTTAAGATACTATACCCAATGAGCTAGAGTTAGATCCTGGATGTTAATCGATTAATTAAATCGTGGACTAGATTTTTAGTCAGTCTCACGGGAGTGACGGGGCCTACCTCGGCGTGTACGCAGCCAGCCACACACATGACGAGGACGTCAACAATAACACAAGTCAAGTCCGTGTTACCTTATCTTTCTCCGCGCAAAGAAAGTCGTGTTGCTCCTCAGGGCCCGCAACAACTTGGACCATTCAGCGACCACAGGAGGAAGTTTGCTGCCGATGAGTCACAACCCGTTCCCATCTCTAACCCGACTGATCCCACGGGACGTCAAAACTAACAATACGACACAACTACTCTCGGTCCGTGTGCTACGTCTTTGGCACGCCGCCACCCGCTCATTAGTGACGACGATACGTAATAATACCATCACAGTGACGACAAATTCGCAAGTTGATGATGGAGTGAGAGCGAGAATAGTGTGTGGCCAATGACACAACGGTTTAATCAGTTGACGATTGACTTCACACGGAACAAATAGGCTTAACTGTACAAAGGTGGTATAATTAAACTACACGTACGAACAAATGAATGCAAGTGTGAGATAACGGAGTTAATTAAGAGGACGCAGCAGTGGTTTTTACGAGTATATATTTTTTACCGGATTTTTTTAAAATCGTTGTTTACAACGAATAAAAAAGTATGTTATTTAATTGATTTAGTCAAAATTTAAAAGGTCTAAAACATCAAACTTCTTAACAAGGACGTCCGCAAGAATTTTGTCAAGGGGGCAAAAATTATAATTTGTACTTTCGTAGGACAAACATGGATTGGGGGGCGGAGCCCCCTACAATAGCGGCGCAGGCGTTTTTTTATTTTTATAAATCAGTGTTTTAGAGTGCGTTTGGTGCGTTTTAGGAAAAAGTAGTGGGCTGATTGCAATACCAAAATAATGTAATTTGTGTGCAGTTGATAAACTATAAAACCAGTAAATGAAATTGGAACGCTAACGTCCACGACGAGATTGATCATGTTCCATCCGCCAAATATAGCCTATTATGGTATTCAATGTTGAGTAGACATTGTTGTTGTAATATTACTATTTCAAATATTAACTTAAACGTAGTTCATTGTTGTGTCTGCATAAATGTAATTAGATTTATTTAGTTGTCCTCCATTGTAAATCAGTTTTTATAACTGTTGACGTTAAATAAATAAATAAAATAAAATAATGCAAAGAAAAACGTATTTTGTAAATAGTTATATTATTAGTATTTTCTTTATAGAGGATTCCAAGGGGGGGTGGGGCAAGTGCCAGACCCCCACCCCCGGACGCCATGACTTTTGGAAGTGCTAAGTTAGTAAGTTTTATGCATATCTCATTCATCACGACAGCAGTACTAAGAATCTGGCTACCGGCAACTGACTTCCAATCCCTCTTAATTCATTCAGGGCACACAGGTCTTCGGGGGCTTAGGGTTAAGTACAGTTCGTGTACACAAACAAGCCTAGAACGGAAACGAAACTAATTTGGCGCCACCTCAATATCCGGCGCGGAGACGAAATTAGAAGGATTCGTGGTGGTTCAGATTTGATTGCCGATAAGACCGAGAAGAGACCGACTTCTGTGGGCACGAGTGTTATTTCTGTATCGCCCGGCTCAGACTCGGCGCCACAAAGCGCGGCCCACGCGCACGTCACTACACCTACAGGGTGAATGAGACGACCACCAAGTGACGTAGCTCTCAAAGTTCGCCATGGTGCCCGAAAATCACTTTTTGGAGGTTGTTTAAAAGATTAAACAAGCCTAACTGCTGATTGATTTTGTTTGCTTCGTCCTCATTTTACTCTCATACTACCTCATTTTAGTTGTGCGTTTCAGTTAGTAAATAAAAATAAGTATTTATATGTAAAAAAAATATTCATACCGATATAACAATTCTGGCAAAAATTCAATTATTAAGAATAGAAAAAAATTTCTGCTGTGTCCTAGATCCTTTAAATTACGTCCGGATTTCCGTTTATCAAATTTCCATCACTCAACACTTATACGTAAATCATTAGTCATTAAGATTGGAATAATACAGAGTGAAGGGATGATAATTTAGTTGAAAATTTTAAAGATTAAAATTAGAAGTTAAAAATTTGGCCAGCATGTATATGAAGTTCCCTGCATTTGGCCCAAGCTCTTAACAACAATACCAGCAAAAATGCCGAGATGGAAACCAACTGCTTAAAATGAGGCTTCACAAGTCCCAGTTGTTACGGAAATGCACACGACCACACAGAGAGCGATCTATCACCACCTGCACCCACTCATTTACCGAACAGAAGACAAGAAAAGAGATGCACTTGTAATAACTTTTAGAAACTGCTTAATTATTCCACAAACTGAGGCGTGTGGTGGGGTTCAATGCGCCCTTATGCAAGGACATGTTATTATAGGGATTGGGAAATATTGCTGTATTCCATAATTCACATATCTTGGCAACGAGGCTAATAGAGTCTGAGTGTATGTGTTAAATGAAGGTAAAAAACTTTGCACTAGATATAATTGAGAAATGAGAATCCAAAACAGAAATGGAAGGTCGTTTTGCAAGAAGCCGTCGACTGAGCAAACACAGCCACAATTGATATCTGAATATGCTGCCAAAAATAAAGAAACTTTGTGGTATTGTAAATTTGTGTTTGGGGTCAGAGTGGCTGGGAAGATCTCGGTTTCATTCTTTTACTATGTGCCAATCATTGTCACGAATTTTCCGTAAGGGGTTGAACATTAACATTTATATACACATTTAAATATTATTTGTGATCTCATTTACATTTTTTAAATTAAAGGCTATCTTTGTTATGCACTCGTCACTTGCAATATAATGTCTACATTTCAGTGACTGAAAAATTTTTAGGCAGCAGTTTCTGCAAGGAAGACAGCTTTTTACCCATGGACAACTTGCCTCTCTACAAATCATTTAAAGTTCATATATAGTTCTTAAAAGTACAATCACTTTCAAATCTTCAATAAACATAAGTTAAGAGGTTGGAAATATAGGTAGTTGCTTAAGATATACCCTGGAGCAAAAGACGTATTGTGTGTTCTTCTCCGACCAATTTTAAAAAAAAACTTTTAATGGCTTTCATGACCTATAACATGAATCAATTCTGTATTGTGTGTCCTTTAACGGTTTACAGTTTACACCATATATCTGTTCATCCATCTTGAGTATAATACAGCGTCTGCAGGGCCAATGAGTTTAGAGGATATTTAATACAAAGCCAGAGCCAGTTACCTGGGCGGACGCAAAGGTTTCATATAGTAGTAGTATGGTTGATTTATAACACCTCATCCTAAAACAGTAATTGAACCCAGGATATCCCGCATAGTAAGCAAGGAAAAATCCAAATGACAAACAAGCCACACTATTCAATGTTTTATATAACTAAAACATTACCAAATGGGAGTATTAAGAAAATAACGTAAATCGAGACCTTGCATACATTTCAACAAATAAATATATTATTAATTTGCTCAAGTTCAGCAGATTGATGATATTTGTAGATAACTCTTATTTTGTAGTTGTTTATTAGTAAAAAAGTAATTTCCCATATAGATTCAAACTATATTATTTGCCATTAAACCCAATTTACTATCATGTGAACATTAAATTTGAAATAGCCTATACCGACGCATCGATAAAATTTTAATTTACTTGCTGTATTTCTTAAAGATTACTCCTAATACCACCCAACCATACCATACCATATCATACCATACCATACCATACCATACCATACCATACCATACCACCATAGAACTAGGAGAAATTACAATTATAGGCCTAATAAAGATAAAATGTATGTTGTGCGGTTGTGCCTCAATTTCTACTGTGGACATTTGTGTAAATTAGCTGAGTTTGATTAGTTCTCAAATTGTAATTACGCCAACAGTATTATTTGATAAGATATCAACATCACTGCAAAATTTCAAAATAATTTGATACCGGTGTTGACACAATCAAAAGGTGACTTTGAAATACATGATAATTTTTACTAGCATCAAGTCTTGATTCAATTCCAAGGAGGGATGTCACAGGGTAACAAAATCAGTGTGGTCTCACCTGCTGGAGGCAAATTCACCACAGGCAAAGATATTTTGGATCTGCATTATGTTTGATCGCCTTAAACACGTTTTGAGTGATCGTTGACGCCAGCCGCGAGCAGGTGTCCAAGTCGTTTCTCAGAAAGCAGTTGTGGTCATTTTTACCAAACAAATAACTGCCCGAGAAAGTTTGATTCCTTTAAATGGATTCGGGTAACCCGGAGTATGACGTCCCTAATTCTGAGCGTTGATTTTTAGCATACAACAAAACTAAGCAGTTTTGATCACAATCACTAAAAAGTATGACTAAGAGTGAATCTTATAAAATTCTTGTCTTTTGTTCATTAAAAAAAATGGCTTATGTCCTGGGAATGTTGGAGATAATTATAATTGAGTTCTGTATTTTTGAGTTATTGATTGACAATATAGTATCTACATCATTGTTATTTAAAAATTGGCTTACCTAACTACATATTCATTATGTTTTGTGTGCATTTATGTACTGTACTTAGTTTTAATTATTGTCCATCTTTGTAAATCAGTTTGTATAATTAAATAGGATAGATGCTAAATAAATAAATTGAATTACATAATATGCTCAGAAGAAAGCATTGAATTAAAAAAAAAATCTGTCCAGGTTAACCCTAGCCGGTCATGTGTGAATCCTGAGTTGCCCGACTTCTATTTTGACATGAACCTGGTATGTTGGGCATTGCATTGTTAGAGCCCTGGAAGGTTGATTATGCTGTGCATGCTGTAGCCATCCGCGATGGCACATACGATTAGAACACTGGTCCAAAGCGTGTAGTTCTACAAGGACGTGGGTTCGAATACGGCATGTTTTTTTTAATCGTCCTGTATCATCATCTATCCCCACTCATGGCCTTAGTGCATTAACCACTTCAGTGGCGAGTTCTTTAAAACTAGCCACCCCTGTAGTGGCTACATAATTTCATGGTCAAGGAGTGAAAGCTGAGCGGGTGCGCAAGTTCTTTGACATCTCTAGTTCAATAAACTAATAAACTTATCTCCCTTCAACCTCTTCACCTGTAGCCAAGAGCTAGTATAGCACATGTGCCTGTGCCATAGCCAAGAGCTTGCAACTTGTAGTGTCTTTTCCTTTCGTTTTCTGATCCCAGTCACAATTAGTAGGGCAGCCTCTCTCGTTGCCACGGGTCTTGGTTCAAATCCAGGTTAAGACATGGTTGTTTTGTCGCCCAAGCACCAGAGTCTAGGAGGGAAGCCCCCTCACTGGTTGTGCTGTTGTGTGACTTTCCACCCTTCCTATCTCTAGCCCTTTCTCTAAGCATGAATGTGAAGAGGCACCCTGGCCGAGCAACAACAGAAAGGGCAGCTTTTCTCTTGTTGCCAAGGGTCCTGGTTCGAATCCAGAGTGAGTCATGGATGTTTTGTCTCCCGAGCACTAGAGTTGGGAGGGAAGCCCCCTTACTGGTTGTGCTGACGGTGTGGCTCAGTATGAATGATGTTTGAAGTAACCTTGCTGATGATGACAACATGCCTGCAGAATTTGCTTCTTGCGTGGCCCTACCACAGGTTTGGTTATGTGTTGTGAGTTTTGTTTGCATGTAGTTAGCTGATTTTTAGTGGCCACCATCTGCCTGATGAGTCCCAGAAGGACTAAACGCGTCGTGGATTAAGGCTATTCCACCACGTTTTTCTATTTTCCAAAATATGCTACTAAGTTAAAATATAGTGAATGGCTTTGAAACATGGCTATTTTAGAAAATCAAAAATATTTTTTCCAAATTTTTCTGATCCGGTACACGGCCAATATAGCCACCTCAAAATAATTTCAAACTTCAATTCGCCAGGGCACACCATTCAACGTACGGTGTTGTGCTTTTGTGACATTAATTTTTAACTGTTTTTCTATGGACTGACTGAGAGAAAACAGATTTATTTTAACAATTGTCTTTCCAGCGAATTTTTTCGTTTGGCGGTATTTTTTACCGATTTGTACCGCCAAACGAAAAAATTTGCAGGAAAGACAATTGTTAAAATAAATCTGTTTTCTCTCAGTCAGTCCAAAGAAAAACAGTTGAAAATTAATGTCACAAAAGCACAACACCCTACGTTGAATGGTGTGCCCTGGCGAATTGAAGTTTGAAATTATTTTGAGGTGGCTATATTGGCCGTGTACCGGATCAGAAAAATTTGGAAAAAATATTTTTGATTTTCTAAAATAGCCATGTTTCAAAGCCATTCACTATATTTTGACTTAGTAGCATATTTTGGAAAATAGAAAAACGCGGTGGAATAGCCTTAAGGTAACAACTTTAAATTAGCTGCAGTTGTCATCAGCAGGTGAAAAGTTTTGTCGCCCCCAGCCCTTCAGGCTGGGATTTATGTTCTCTTTGCTTTCCCAACCTGTCAACCCTTCTCCAATAACTTATCTCCTGTTGATTTAGTCCAGGCAATTCAATGAACGGAAACCGAGGTCTAGGCCCGCCTACATTAGACCAGCCTAGTTGTTACACGACAATAATCGCGTCATCATCTGAATAATTCCCCGCATTGGAATTACTCTGATTTCCAGAAAACCAGACTTGCCTTCACTGTCTGAAACTTCTACAACAGTATTACTATCAAAAAATTCACCTTCACTTTAAATATCACTAAAATATTCTCACTACAAACTATTGATAATACCGTCAATATCAATAAACACAGCATCGTGTAACACACCTCTCCCAAAACTCCACATTAAAAAGGTGGAGTTTCTTCGGCCAACCAATGAAAAAATTTATTCACATGTGGTGCTATCTGTGATCCACTGAGTAAATTAACACAGAGAATAACATTTCAAAGTCAGCGAGAATATTCAAACTCAAATGCAGCTCGTCACAGCCACTGTCAGAGCGTTTCAAAATGTGAATGACGGAATATTACGTTCAGAGTGCTGCGGGGACAAACCTGTTGTTGACGAGATAACTCGTAATAGCCACTGAACTGGTTACTAGAGACGATAAGCAACAAAAATCCATTTGATACTTGTACAGTACCTCTATCCCTGATTGAATAGTGACCCAAGTACAGACGCACTGCACTTTACTCGGTGACATTGTATCGTTGTCTGATATATTTTTGTGTACTGCGAAGTCAAGATATTTAATCTCTTGTAAATTTGCAAACGTCCAAGTCAAACAACTTAGTTTCCAGCTTTAAACCACCTATCATGGAGTCATGCAAATCATCTAATTAAAGGTATTTAAATAGGTAACCTCTTACCGTATTCCAGTCTTGTTTCCTCTCCACTGGCGATGTCGGAGGAGCATTCAATGTACCGTTATCGAAAGACTCATCATCTGGGAGACCTGAAGAGAGAGGGCAGAGAAACAGAGTTAAGAGTAGTACTTATCATTCTCAACTGTTTTGGATTTATTGTTGTCTGCAAAATATGGCAACAGTTGTAACAAGGTAAGACTGTTGGCTGAGCTCGAGAAAACCTGGTTTTTACACAGACGTTTAGTCTGGATCACTTGGAAGCTCTATCGTTTGTACTATCGGGTTGTGGTTTGCACCAAAATGTTAAGTAAGATTGCGTGATTGTCCCAACAGTTTCTACTTTTGTTATTAACTGACTGTAAATATGACACCAAACAAGTAATTTGGCAAGCTTGCATAGGGGAAAAATATATGAAATGGTAAAATGTGCTCCGATAGCGCTCATCCTTTGTTAGCAGCGTCCCAAAAATTTGAATTTGAAAATTGGAGGTCAAAAAGTGGTCCCCAGACTGTATGAGAAATTAGCTGGATTTGCCTAACAGGTAAATTTTTAAATGGACATTTAACATTGTAAAAAACAGTTGGCTCAAGCTCATCAAACCGTCTTGAACATAAGATAGGTAATCATAACATAGTACAAGTCTTAGCCGTAATGCACTCACTTGCTGACTATGTACAATGTATCGGTGATACCTACATCAAATTACCCATGTGCAATAAAACAGAACTGAACTGCTCATAGGTGAAAAAAAGCCTAAAACTGCATTCAACATGAGGAGATATCTTACCTGATGACAAAGCAAGGGCCGATTCTTCATCCGGCGTTAGTACGTCATAAGTGGTAATCATCAGATCTTGGGGCCTGGTTCTCTCCCGAACTGCGGTTGGCGATGACACGGTTTCTGCTAGGATCTCATGAACTCGCCGTATTACGCTGCTGTCTTCCGTCCTCGGCGAGAGAGATTCAATCACCTCCGGTTGTTCGTCTCCACTGACCAACTTATTACACACACTTATGTTTAGAACGTGATCAATAGCTTCTTTCAGACTCTCTTCTAAGAGGTTGTCAATGATTTCTTCTCTTTTGTCAAGATATTCTTCCTGCTTGTCGGGAACAAACATTACATTGCCTTCAACATAACTGTCCGACTCATTGTCGCTTTCCACTTCATAATCTGACTCAATTATCTCCTCTTCTTCCTGAACTTCAGGTGTTTTAGATGTTGTTGGAAACTCTACAGAGTGAGCAGCATCATGCTCAGCTGTTTTAGATGTTATTGGGGGAAAAGTCAAATCTTTCAATAACTCGGCCATTATATAGTTTGTTATTTCATCTGCCAATAAATTATTTTTTTCCGAGTGTTTTATTTCAGGTTCTATGATGAAAGTGAGATTTTGAATGTCTTGCTCGACGTGTTCAGTGGCTTCATCGTTCACTTCAGGCAACATGTCAATTTCATGTTCAACTTCCAATGGTCCTTCCGATGCAATGCTTAAATTTAAATCCAATGACTCAAGTTTTTCAATCTTGGAACTGGCCTTTTCTAGTATATCTTGGATTGGAGTTGATTTATCAGTATTTTCAGGTATAATGGTTTGCACAAGTTCTAGGGATTTGGAATCAGAGCTTTTCTCTAACTCTTCAATAATGTCTTCAGATGTCCCAGAGGAGCTTTTATTTTCACTCAGTTGTTTTGATGTCATCTTTTCTCCTACTGAAGGCATGGTTTCCGAGTGTCTTTCTGATAGATCATCTGTCTCCTTCATAGAAACACCAGCATCTGAAATGTGAGACTTATTTTCAAGCTCTCTGACTTCATCATCTGTTTTGCTCAACTGTAAAAGACTCTGGATTGTGGTCTCAACGCTGGAGCCTTGCGATGCCGACTTTATGCTACCAGATTCAAAACTTTGATTTGCAGAATGTCTGCCTTCAGAAGCAATGTCGTCAACATTTTCAGACATGATTGAGGATGCGTCATTGCTGCTCTTATCAGTAACTTCAAGTTCTTCTGGAATGTCTTCATCAATAGTTTTAGGTGGGGATGAAACTTCTTTAATACTCAAGGACTTGGCAATGCTGGCATCACCACCTAAGGCTATAACTAAATCAGTAACTGAATTTTCATCTAAATGTTTGGAAGATAATACACTAATACTATCAGGTTGTGTTACATCTAAAGGTCCCGACATGATACTGTCATGTTGTAAAACATCAAGGGGCCCCGACACCAAACTAAAGTCGACTTGGGTTGCCGACAGATCTTGCCTTATATCCTGCCCACTCGTCACCGTCTTGTTGTGATCGTCATGTCGTCGCTTCTCTGCAACGCGAGGCTGTTTGATCTTTGGCCGCACTATCGTAAAACTGCCCGAAGCAGTCATCTCTTTTTCCTGTTCCAATTCCAACTTTGTTTTTGCAATGATGTTATCATAAGCCTGTATTTGTTTTATGAGTGTTTGTTCCTTGCACTTGAGTCGTTCGCTTCTCATTCTCTTTTGCTCACGTCTCAGTTTGTTTGCCTCCACCATTCTCTTGTGAAGTTGTTCATTCAGCGCAGACACTCGGCCTTCCGCGTCACTTTGTTCCGATGCAGTTTCGTTCTGTGAATAGATTACAGAGTCGTCGGAGCCACTAGAATGTCGACGCCTAGGTTTACCCGTCACTAACGGGGAGAGGGCAGCTTTGATGGCTATCATCGGAGTTTTCTTCCGTTTCTGATTCGTCAAATCAAGTCTTGGAACCAATGAGGTATCTTGAGCTTTGAATGTAGTTTTTATTTCAGAGTTAGAATTCTCTGAAGATTCCATTAATTCAAAACTCTCATTGTCATAAAGATCTATCATGCCTGATGCAGACGTAGATTTATCTACCATTGATACTTTTGATTCGATCACAGAGTCTTCAAGTTTCTCCGGGATGGAGCTCGACGTAGCAGTAGTTTTGGATCCTTCTTTTGACGTTCCAATGTTTTCACTGATATCTTCAATGCTTAGAATCTGTAGTGGTGAAGTGCTGGAGTCTCGGAACTGCGTAGCACGCTGTTGCGACTTCCTAGCAGACTTGGAAGCCGCCAGTGCCTGGGTCTCCAGCTCCAGCAACTGCTGTTCTTCCGTCTCGAGCAGCTTCCGTCTCCGGATCATATCCTCCAGACTCTGACGTCGGGACAACAACGCTTGCGCTTGTTCGTCCAAGATGTGCTTATTCTTCTCAAGTTTCTTCATACATTCTATAATCATTTCCTCACTCATGAACTGGGTTTCCCTCTTTTTGCTGGCGTCGGACTTCATGGATATGTCCGTTGCCACCGTGGTGTACACTTCCGAAGGGGATTGAGACTTGTCTAGTTCTTCTGGAATGTCGGACTGTGCTCTCCCTGTGGCAGTCAAGGATCCAGCTTGATCCACTTGGCTCTGGGAGGACTGTCTGGAATGTGACACCGACCCAGCGGCGCTGGCTATTTCCGGCATTTTCTTTGTGTTGACTGGCACAATCATATTTGCTGAATACATTTTTATTTTTAGTAAATGCTCATGCCCAAGGAGCACTTTCTCACGCTCTTTGGAATGTTCCTTTTGTCTCTCTTTTAGCCTGAAACATAATTTATGATGTTATTAATTAGTACTTATTATAGTAACAGTGTTGTATATTGTATAATATCTAGATAATTACATAAGGATTTGCGGGCCGAACTTTAATTACTTGGGACAGGCTCAGGCCAACGCTCTTGAATCGGCTTACGCAGGAAAGCACGAGCCCAACCTGGTTATAAGTGGCCAATTATCAATTCGGGCTGGGCATATAAAGCCCGGACAGAATTTGAATCTACCCGCACATCACTCTAAACTTTTTATTAAATTCCAAGTTGGCTGTATCTATCTATAAAACTTTTTAACAGCAACAATGAAATTGTCATCATATGAATATACTGCATTACAATTTGGATGAATGGCACAGATTTAAGATATCTGTCCTCAAACAAAATAACTAACTAACTAATAGATTGATTGATTGGATATTGCTTAAAGTCTCATATATTATGCAACTTGGCTAATCGAGACAAAGGGAGGGATGTAAAAGGGATGACGCGGGGGGACAAGGGGTGGACAGGCCTGTGCTGGTCAGAACCAGTCACAAGCGTATGGGGAGGGCAGGGGTCCCCCCACGTCGTGGTCGTCTCCGTCTGTGTCATCATCCGTCCGTGTTGTCATTGTCGTCGCCGTCGGGGAGGTAGTCAAAGGGAAGGGGAAAGTTCCCCGACGACGACCCAGAGCTCGCTATTAGTTTCAGGGAGAAAAACTACCCTAATCACAAGCCAAACCACGAGAAGGTTGCGAGTTGGAATTTGATGTAGATTGAACATGAAATATCTCAATATCTCAATAAGAGGGCTGCCCAATTTCGTTAACTACAAATAACGTAGTAAGTATTATTGATGAGCATATCGAGTGAAGTGAAGATTCCATTACACTACACCGGAGAAAAAAATCCGGAATGTTTTTTTTTTCTTTCCGTTTGTATTTTTGTGTGTTTGTTAACACGATCCGGCTAAACCGATACTCCAATTGCGATGAAATTTTCTGGAGGCCTTCGAAATCTCTGAAAAAATTATTTCTTATGAAAATCGTAATTTTACGATTTTTTTTTCAATTTTAAAAATTTCTTCAACTTATAACACCTTGATGCTTTTTTCCGATTGTAATGATTTTTTTATAGAAACTTAATTTTATGAATTAACATATTCGTGTGAAATTTGAGCACAATCAAAAAATTATATCTCATGAAAATCGCAATTTTACGCTTTTTTCGGTTTTAAAAATTTCTTCGACTTATAACACCTACATGCTTTATCCGGTTGTAATGATTTTTTCACAAAACCTTAATTTTATGAATCAATATATTCGTGTGAAATTTGAGCGCAATCGAAAAATAATTTCTCATGAAAATCGCAATTTTACGCTTTTTTGGGTTTTTATTCAAATTTCTTTGACTTATAACATCTAAATGCTTTATTGGATTGTAATGTAGTGTGTAATGTATTGTGCGCCCCTGATCCTCATGTCGTCGTCGTTGTAAAAATTAAAACAATATTACCAAGCGGTCTCGCAAGCCATAGCAATGGGAAAACGAAATCAATTTAAATACCATCTGCATAACACATGGCAGCTCAATGCACCAATTACGCTCATCCAACAACGCGCCTGAAAAAGCGTTTGTGAAGCTTCCTAGTTAGTAGTTTTAGGGCGCTAATAATATGTACTACGTTGTTCATAATGTACTAATGATCGTTGAATAATAATAAATAATTCTACTAACTGCATTGAAACACGAACCCTTCTAAAATACCAACCATCATGAATCATTTGTAAATATCTCTCCCTTTGAGTGGTTGATCTTGAGAAAAGTCCAGTGACTAAAATAAGAGTTCTCTTATAGTCATGCTTAAAGTACTGATTAGGTCAGATAACAGTGGTCACTGAGACACATAGTGTAGCAGTTTCTTTTTGTATTTAAGCTGCATTATTGATACTGTATCAAGGGAGAGGGGAAACCACACAAGTCAATTCACGATTGTAAACCACTAAACATTTAAATGTATCCATGACCATTACATTTGTAAAGTTTAATTTAGAAGAATCAATTAGGACAGCAATATAAAAGAATTAACTTTAGGTAACTCAATTTTCATAATATGAAACATTCAAAAATCAATTTATTAATAATTAATTAAAGGAGGACCGGCATGGCTAACCAAAGTTGATTTACGTCTGAAATAAGTACGATTACTGAAAAAAGCATTTCTCTAAGTCAACTCGTTTCGAGATATTTGGTCTTCCTTTTTCGTCTACTAGTGTGTGACGTCACACTGGCCTAGCCATTCAGCCCCGATAGAAGCGGCAGTGTAATATCGCACGGCAGCAATCGTTCATTCTTACATCTGATACGCAATAAGCGACAGCATAATCAATTTTTGTATATATAGAGCAGAATATTCGCTTTAAAGTATGCCGCAAACAGAATTGAATTATGTTATTTAGGGGCTTGCCAATACAATTTAATACAAACACATGTATTATAACTTTTGCCTCCCGCACCGACCGCCTTGCGCTCAACGTGTTTAGGGCGAGTCCAGCAGGCTTCTTCCTCGCTCGCCACCGGATGGTCCATAATAAACGCAGGGCTACCCTAAGGGGCTAGTCGGGGGATAGTAGTAAAACGTGAAAGTTCATAGCATTTTTAAGAGAATCGAAACCAGCAAACCATGGTCCATGGTGCTATAATGATAATACCAATACATGAAAAGGGCAATATTGAATTTGATGAGAATTTTGTGCATAATAGTTTGAGTAAAATCGTGCAACAGAGAGGAACAGGGTAGTTTATTGTGCAATCGCTACTTGCTCACACCGTGAACAATTTCCGAAGCAGCCGGTAGCGAGTGCCGAAGATTCCCGGTGAGGCCCGAACCACATTGCACGGATGGTAGGTGGAAGCGAGGAGACAAAAGTTAAAACGCGTGTTATTTTTCATTAAATAATTGCCAATCCGCTAAGAGACATAATTCCAATCTGTTTGCGGCATGATCGTGCCCGAATATTCTACTGTACGTATACGCATTTTGGTTATTCTGCCATTTATTGCGCGAAAGATATTATGAAGAACGTTTACTGCCGTGTGGTATTATATTGCCGCCTCGATCATCTTCTAGTGGCTTGGCCAGTATGTCGTCACACGCTAGTAGACGAAAAGGCGTGCGCACAAACGGCAGGTACCATGATGACTGACGGCTCTAATGCTGGCACATATTGTCGTTAAATAGTATCTAGAATACTGTATTAAAATTTACCATCACCATGTCAGTCCTCCTTTAATTAATTACAAATAAGATGATGCATGCATGGAGAAGTGCTTAAAATTCAATGGGTGCCCAGCCACTGCAACATCCTGGGCAACGAGAAGGCCGACGCGCTAGCCAAGTTGGGCTTGAAGAAGTCTGCCCCTGACACGGCGAGTATCTCCTACAACTCTGCCAAAAACCTTGCCACAGAAAGCCTCAAGACATCCTAAAGACTTCAAGAGGCCAAGATGTATCACAAACCATGGCGGGACGAGGTCCTGAAAGGGCCAGACAAATCCTGGACAAGAAAGGTGGCAACAGCGCAGTTCCGGCTGGCCACAGGACATGACGTCCTGCAGCACCACCTGAGTCGATTTCAAATCACAAAGGAACAAGCAACTTGCAAACTATGTACATCGGGTTTTCAGGACAGAGCGCACCTCCTCAGGTGCGCCGCACTTAAATCTGACATTGATGACCTGCCAAATAACCTGAGCGGGGCAGAGAAGGAAGCACATATTTACTGGATAGCCAGGAAGAAAAATGATTGAAAAATCAAGCTTTCGGCATAGGATAAAAAAAAAGTTGAGACAAAAGGAAAATTAAAATTAGTATACAAGATAGTTCTATGCAAAAAAACTTACGTAGAAATGTTTTCTTTATGCTGATCCAATTTTAGAATTAAACTTCTTTGCTTCTTTCGGATGGTTGAAACTTCTTTCTCCAACCCCTGGTCCCTCATATTCCTAGAAAACAAAAACAATTCCATCCAAGTTAGTTAGTTAAACTAAATTGATATATGATTGAAATAAAAAAAGAAAAGATTGGCACTGGCTATTATTATCATTCGTACATAATATACAAGAGATACACGCAATAATTGACATTCAATAACATTTCAATAATCAATGATATGCCCAATGAAAATATTATCAAACACCCATGTTTACTTAAAAACAAACCAAAACCAACATGCTACCATTATTGTATTACTTTCCTGTATGATTGTCTGATTGATAAAAAATGCAATTGCAGAGGCTAAAGATTTCACACTATTTCTGATCAAACACACATTTTGGTGTTGACTATTTGAGACTTGAGATTTAATTCAATTACTATTATGTACACACATAATCTGAAAAACAATGCGGCAGTCAACACAGTGAAACAAAATGACAAAATGATGTGATGTGTACTGACAACTACACTTAGTGCTGCTACCTATTGCGTGATGACGCCATAACTAACAAGCCCCCAAGCAACTCAACGTGGACTCACTTCTTCTGTATCTCGAGGAACGCCAGTTGAGACTTTGTCCTCTCTGTAACCACCTCGTCCTTGGCTTTAAGCAGCGCCTTCTGGTTCCGAGTCCGTTCCTCTTCTTGCTTGATCAGCTGGGTGATCTGGAGAAAAGATGTGGTACACAGTTAACTCTCAGTTACTCAATGAACTAATTCGGAGTATCATTTCCTGTTTTATTACTCCTTAATTTGCATTATAGAATCAAAGTGTACAAACCAAGCCTAAAAATTAGTCGAACTTGAATGAACACTGCCATCTTTTTATAAGGTTAACTAAATAAGTATCACTTTGGAAGGCAGTATTGATCCGTTTTCAGGTGTAGCTAATTATTTTAAGACACTTTACTCAAGTCCATCTACTTTGTAAAGTTGATCGACCAATCCAGTTTGACTAAAATTCTATGTGTATATCAAGAAGCTTGAACCGTTTTACAGTCAAATTGAAATTAGAATCTATGGTAAATGCAAGGCATGATAAAAATGACAAAGCACAGCTGTTTCATCCTTACCATACGATGAGCCAACCTTGCCATCGCCGCACTCTCATGTTCGGGAGCAGTTTCGTTCAGGCGGAAATCCAACTCCATTTCGGAGCAAGACTTCTGGGTCGACAAATCCATATCAGGAAAGTGTTGCAGCATTCTCTGCGAGAATCCCATACTGGAGGCGATTCCGATACTCGAAGCAGCTAAAACATAACAATATACTATAGGTAACTACGTACACTCATAGAATGTAAGATTTTAATGTTACATCTCAAAATAGGTAGTAAATACCATACCTAGCCTATTGGCTATTTACTAATATTATATATGGGATATAAAAAATGTGGATTAAACTGACTAAAATACTATGTACGTTAGAATAAATTTGAAAAATGGTTACATTCTACACATTGTGAAAAAGCATGTATGTACCATATATAACACAAGAAAGAATTGTCTCATCAATTAAATGCAAGACATAGGACAACAGGTTACACTTACCGCACATTACGCAATTTTATCTCTACACTGCCAATGCTATCATTCACACTCAATAATTCCACTTGTGCATTTCTTTTTCATGTACATGTAGTATTTTTACTTTTATCTTTTTCTAAGCAGGCTGGACTTCATGTTCTCTATGCTTTCCCAACCTGTCAACCCTTCTCCAATCTAAACTAAACTAGCTGGTTGGCCTCTTCCACAAAATAAAGAAACAATGTGGGGAAAGCATAAGACATGGCTAGCCAGCTTTGATTAGTCTGGGAGGCCAAGAATTTGGTGGGTCCCTCCCACCTTCTACCCAACTTTATGGTTAGAAATAGGATCAGATCAATGATATTTAACATCTATAGTAGGCTAGATCCCCAGTCTCCATATGTCCGCACAGGCGCGAGCATAGCAAATTGAAGCGTCAATTTGACCCATTCAAGATGGCGATTTGGCATTTCAATTTATGCTTTACATTATGTTTTAAATGGGATTAAGTATTTTTCTGGATTGTTTTGATATGGTTTTAGCTTGTGCACCATGGGAATGTAGAAACAGAAACAATAAGAAGTTATTGCATTTAAGGGAATTTATTAATCATTTTGTGTTAATGGCTAATATGCTCACCTGTCAACCTGACAGCCATCTTGAAAAATATTTGGGCTACAAATTGCTCCCATCTAGGTACTTTAGCATGCAAAATGCCCTATTCAAGATGGCTTCAAATTGTCACGGAAGTGGACCAATGGCTGGGGCTCTAACCTACTAGAGATGTTAAATATCATTGGATCAGATATTGATTGGTCGACCAATTTTTTAACAAAATACATGGACCTACTAATTCATGTAGCATAGTACCTCGGTCCGATGAGTTTTCTGTAGTAGCGTCAACAATGTGTTCAGAAATGGATGCAATCACAGATCGGGAATCGTTGGCATAACTCTCGCGATAGCTTTCAACATTGCTTTCAAATTCTTCGGGTATTGACGAGGCTCGGTCATCATCCTGGTGGTGTTCCACCTAAAAGAAGTTTTATTCTAAAAACAACTAACACAAATCAGTGTATTTATCACCAAGTATAATATAGTAGTGTCTGTGTGTGTTGTGTTGTATGCCAAATCAGTGGCGGCTTGACCTATACCCTGACCGGTGCCATGGCACCGGTACCTGTCGACGTGTGTGGGGGTCCGGGGGAGTTGCCGATAGAAAAAAGAGTTTTTTTATGACAAAAAGCCATCAGTTTTCATTCTTCTGCACTTAAACTCACAGATTTCCGCTAAAAATAACATTAAAAAGCATAAAAGGGAACATTTCTCTTTAGCCACTCCAAAATTATATCTCACCACTGGGGGGTGGGTGGGTATGGGAAATGTCTGGCACCGGTCTCTTTGGAACCTTCAAGCCGCCACTGTGCCAAATAAACTAAGCCAAACTAAACATTGTGTTTTAAAAGTAAAGTCTTTGAAAAACAGTTTATAGGAAATTACTCATCAGTTAAAACTTGAGATGAGCATCTGTATCGACATAAACTTACTTTTAATATTGTGTAGAAATTTCGATAAAATATAATATTATACCAAAATCAAGAAATTTGCAGTCAAGATACATTTAAAAATTCAAATATTCATACAGTAGCCTATTTTCAAAGTTTCTTTAAAATAAAGAAATAAGTGATCAAAAAACAGTTTAATATTGTTACCATTCACATGGATGCTTTCGTTTTCACATGAATTTTGACTTTCAAAAATTAAGATAGTACGTAGAAAAAAATAAGACTATGAAACTAAAATAGGATATATATTTTGTAAAAGTAGGTACATGCAAATGTTTTAAATTGACATTTAAATACATAACCATTCCAGTGTATAATAGATACTATCAAAATCAAAATCAAATTTTATTTTACTTGTGACGATGTTACTTTTGAAGGCCCATCAGCAGCACGTTTAGAACTTATGTTCATTCTTAAAGAATGGTTCTTCAAAGCCTCTTCAAAGTACTTTTGCAGTTCAAGTTTCTCGATGCTGATCATGTCTCCGGCGCCTGCAGAGTTACGCGCCATTTCTTCCAGTTGCTGTGTGTGCTGAAGGTTGGTGTGGCTCAGCGCTTGTGCGAGGGAAGTCGTGCCGTGGTTAGCAATGCTCATTGCGTGCATGTTCTCTACCTCCGTCAACTGGCGCTGGGATTGTTCTACTGATTCCAGGAGATTCAACTCTGCCTGGAACTGCAGGTGGAGTGCAGACGGAAGGAGCTGTAAAGATAAAGAATGTTATTGAGGTATTTGGATTGTTCCAAAATTGAAAGACTCAAGAATTGAAATGCAAACCATAAACACAAAAATAAAATAAATATAAGTTAAAATAATAATAAAAAAAAGTGTGGGAAAGATTATTATACCATTTATGATGTGCGTTGCAGCTAGGACAAACCATAAATTTTGAGGAATAAAGTTTATTTATTCTTATAAAATTATATCATAAACCACACAAGATCACCTACCCAGTTGATTCCTACATTGTTTCTCACGATGCCATTTATGGCAAGTGTAGCAAGCAAATACTAGTAGCAAAATATATATTTGGATGATCATCAAAACTTAAAAGAACCACCACTCATTACCATTAATACTAATGAAGAATACAAATAAAGAATACAAATATTTGTTCAACACAAAAAAATCTTGAAATCAAGCATTGTTCAATTACATATTGAAAATTGGACAGTCCATTTATCAATTGCGCCAACTACAGAATAGATCCTATCAATGCACTTACAGATGTCTCGTACACCGACGCACCCTTAGACCTCTCGAAGGTAATCGAATCTCCTGGCCTGTACTCTGTGTACCTGTGCGGTCGTTGGGGGTTCAATCTGCCATCGCCTGCACTTTTATCCACCCCACGTTTCTTGGCTGCATCCTTATACAGCACCCGATCAGCTGACTGAATGGTATCCGGCGCCGATGTTGGTCGCAGTTTATCGGGCGACCTTAGGACTTGATTTGCACGTTCACAGACATCACGGAGAGACAGATTCTTAGGGCTTCTCTTGAGAGATTGTTTGTGGGCATCTTTGGGCAGTTGTCTAAATCCGGTTAAAATACTTTCAGATTTGGATGTAGGAATAGCGCCCAAAGTATCTCCTTTTCGAAAAGTTAACCCTACTGTGGGAGTGACTAGTTTGTGGTGACTCACAGAACTAATTTGAGTGCCACTATTTGGCTGAGAGGTGTTCTCACTCGAACCTCGTTTGCTGGGAATGGAGGAAATTACTTCAGATGTAATACTTGGTGATGGAGAAGTTTCGTTTGCCATTGGGAGGAATTCAGGAGAGCTAAATTCTGATGAAGAATAAGTTGGTTTAATCGATTCACGGTTCTTACGAAGATTAACATTGAAATATTTCTTAGACTTTTTGCTTGGATTTTATTCTTATTGTCAGCATCAAGCTCTTTGGAGAAGTTACGATCAGAATGAAGCTCGGTCTCACTTGGTTGTTTTAACACATTTGATGGTTGTTGTTCACGAAGGTTAACATTGAAATATTTTTGAGACCTTGTGGTTGGATTTATATTTTTATTATCAGCATCAAGCTCTTTGGAGATGGCAGCGGCAAAATCAGATTGAAGCTCGGTCCCACTTGGTTGCTTTAAGACTTGCGATGGTTGTTGCACAGTTTGAAGAGATTTCAATTTCTCTTTTACGGCATACATAAAATTGTAAGGAGCTGGGCGAACCAATTCCAGTTGGGGAAATTTAAGAACGGTTGGTTTTTGGTCTGGAGGATCATCCTATAAGAAAAAAAAATTAAGGTTGCATGAATTAATAGATGCAGATAGATATAGATATAGATTCTTTTTTCTTTCTTTTTTCCTTTCCTTTTTTCCTTTCCTTTTCTTTTCTCTTTTCTTTTCATTCCCCACCCTTTTAAAATCTGATTAATTCATTAATTGCATTTAATATCCTTTTTATTTGTTACCAAATTTGTAGAGTTTTAATATTACTATTTCAAATATTTACTTAAATGTAGTTCATTGTTGTGTCTGCATCTATGTAATTAGATTTATTTAGTTGTCCTCCTTTGTAAATCAGTTTTTATAACTGAATAAGATAGACGTTAAATAAATAAATAAATAAATAAATAAATAAATAAATAAAATAAATAAATAAAGAGTGTTAGCTCATTCCTTAAGTTTATTTTTCTAGAATTGAAATTGAATGCTTTTGACTCTTCAGTGTAGAAACATAAATATATTATTCTTAGATCAGCTAATCATGTACCCTTCTTGCAAAGGATTGTAGAAAAAGTAGGGAAAACTGTGGAAAATGTATCTGAATGAATGAAGAATGATTCTGGGACAACCAAGAATATGACAGTCAGTGTTAAGTTGTTAACCTCTTTTCCCATAATACTTAGCATGAGTGACATATATGGCGCCAGTGACTCTGAAAATCGTCTATTTCTCAGGAATATTTCATAAACCAAATTAATAGTGCTTAGTAAATAAAGTGTACAAAATGTGTACCGTATACTTACAACAAGTGGGCCTTGACTTATGTCTAAATCCGATTGTGTATCTTCGTTAGTAAAGAACTCATATCTATCTCCTGGCTTCCTTCGAGTCTGACTATAAGACTTTCGTTGTAAATAACCTCGAAATAAGGCTTGAATTCTAGTGGCTGCGGAGACTCGTCGTCTAGACTCTTGTATCTCTTCAATGTTCTTGGTAATACTCTCTGAAACAATAAGCAAATTGTAGATCTTTCATGTACAAGACATAGGTTTGGCTGGCATGCAGTAGTTTTGTGAACTGTCCATTTCCAGCTTGTTTAAAGTTTATATAAACATTTAACTAAACAGTAAACAGTTTGGGGAAATTCAATTCAATTGGGAAAACTTAACTGTAGACTAAATCAAATAACATTGTAATGTAAGATGAATCTCGTTGCAAGTCAAAATCAGGTAAAATTATAATCGATTGTACAAAGTTAACCTTCGATAGTATGTATCAGGATGGTAATCAAATTAAAACGTTCTGCATACATTGTCACACATTTTTAGGGACTCTGCATTAAAAAATTTGAGCATGGAGCACAGAAGGTGGGTGTTTAAAGATAAATTTTAAATAAATGTCTACAGACAGCAAATTTTTTTTTTTTTTTTTTTGAAAAGTGGGTCCATGTTGAAAAATGAGTACCGCTATAATACGTGTTATTTATTTATTGCTTACCTAAATCAAATAAACGAAGGTTCATGTGCCGTGATGATATATTTTGAGAATTATGCAAGTGGCTAAAGTTAAGATCATTTTTAGCTGGCTGATTGAGTGAGTGTTTAGATGATGGAATTTTGTGACGGCCATCTTTGTCCAACTGATTTAGCGGATCAAATATTCTGCTGCTCCGACTCAGCTTTTCGAGGTTTAAATCCAGTTTCTGCACCTCTGCTTGAAGAGCAGTCTGCAACTTCTCGGGCGGCGAAGAAGATGTCGCCACGCGCTCCCGCGACTGTTTACGAGATACGTGTTGCGTGTATAACTTGGAAGTTTCGTAAATATCTTTCTTCAGGGCCTGAGCCATCATCCTGAGTTTCTTATCAGTGGAGCTGTCCGCTTTGAGTCGAGGAGGAGGAGGAAGTTTGACTTCCGGTACGCGCAGCTCGGGAGCAATAATCTGTGGTTCTAGATTGTTCACCTTTTTTTCTGGTGTTTTCTTTTCAACAATTTCTCTCTCTTTAGTTATTTGATTAATTTCCTTCTCTTTCCTCTTCTTCGTTTCTATTGGGACAACCTTATTTTCTTTCGGTAATTTATCTTTATTTCTTATATCTTCAAAGTCAAAAAGATTTTTCTTTTCGGTATCTTCTTCATTTCCGGATTCTTTTTGTTTCACTTTAGCTTTCTTTAACTTGGCACTAGCCTCTGCTATCTTCAATGCCTTATTCTGCAGATCTATTAATTGCTGCTTCTTGAGTTCTTTAGCATCTCTTTTCTTCTTCAATGCCTCAGCCACTTCTTGCTTGCGTTTCTGTTTCTGTTTCTCCATGTACAATCTTGCTTCTTCAGCATCATAATGCCGCACTTTGGGGGGGGATTGGGCTTGCCTCTCTCTCACTTTATTGAAATTTGAACTTGACCGCGATCTAGCTGTTTGAGGTGGGACTGTCTTTGTTTTTTCAACAGTATCTGTGTTTGACACTTTCTGAATGGTCTCGTGTTCCTCATTGCTCGCATGCACCTGTGTTTTTGCTACATTCGAAGTAACGATTGCTTCATTACCATCGGCAGTTTCAACAATTTCCTTCACCTTTTCTTCATTGGCTGTAGCAGTGACCAAAGAAGAAGAAGCTTCTTTTACATCAGCATTTGCAAGAGTTCTCTTCTCTTCTTCTTCCTTAGCAATAGCTTTCAATCTTTCATTGAGTAATCGTCGTTCTTCTCGCCACGATGATGGAGTAATTGTGTCTGCAAAAGTCAAGACAGTGGTGTGAGAAATATGTAACAAAGTTGTGCTGAAATATAATATTTAACATAAATAAATCATTACATGATTGAACGAGTGAGCGTAGCGAACGTAGTGATTTCCATTCGACTTAAACGGCCCTAATTGTTTTTCTGCGTGCGTGCGTGTGTGTGTGTGTGTGTGTACGTTGAAAATCAGCCGAATCGCTGAACAGATTGCGCTAAAATTTTAAACAGACATCCGGTACGAGTTTATTGAGAACTGCTAACAAAATCAGCAAGATTCATTGCGATTTAAACCTACAAGAAATGATAAACTGAAAAAAAGACTTCCAATGTTTAGAAATTATTTTAACGACAATGTTTTAGATTTTGAAAAGATATTTTTTGTTTGTTTTTCGCCTGGCCGTGAAATGCCGTGCCCATGCAAGGTCTGTCGAATGTTGGACGTCAAGGTACCCCAAATTCCGCTCGTAGATTGAGTAAACCTTGCAATATTTTCACGTATTTCGTACTGGCTATGTTTTCCATAGTATTGTCACAGATGATAGACTACACTGCGTTATATGCATTTCAAAACATGTTTAATAATTTTTTAAATACAATTTAGGAATTACAAAATCTTTCCCGACCAGGGGATTTCTTTTTCTCTTCCTACTCGTTCTTTTCACTTTTTACTTTTTACTTTTTCAACTTCTCAGTGTAAAGCGGCCTTAAGGGCGCTTAAGCCAACTATACTTGAGAAACGCCAAAGTCGTTGTTAGACGAGTGAGCGAGTCATGTGGTGAGTACCCGGGAACATTTGCATTTATGTTTGATATTTATATTGGTATAAATAATGTTTTTTTAAAGTTAAGTAGGTATACGGGCGCGTCAACTGTAAGACCAATGCGCCTCTCTAGGCTATGGTAGGTTAGGTAGGCCTAATGTAGGGGGAAGAAAAGTAATGTAACCGGGTACTCAACACATGGCTCACTCACTCGTTTAACAACGACTTTGGCGTTTCCCTAGTTAAATAAATTTGTAAAATATTCCAGGGCACATAAGTGGAGCAAGTGACTAAAATAATCAAACTCAATTCCAACAATGTCGGGTTGAGTGGTGTTTTTACACCATTGTCTGAGACAAGAAACATGAAATTATTATAAAAACCCTACCAATAATCTGAAAATAATGAAAAGAAAAGTCTACAAACATAGGTACTTTACAATTTATGACATTTTAGGCTTCCATTGGACAAGAACTCGATGAACATAACACCAATACACATTTTTAAATAAATCGATTTGTCTTTTCATCAACCTCTTGTAAGATTGGAAAACATAATGAATAACTTACGTTTCACACGAGTTCCATATACATTTGCTACTTTAGTGTCTTTTTTATCAGTTTCCATTTTATCACTATTTTCATTTGCCTTTTTCCTTTTAGCAGAATTCAATTTTGGTGGTTTCCATGTGGAGTGGCGACTTTTCTTATCCAAGTCCTTGACGTCGGCGGAATCAATATCATCACGAAGTACAGTCTCAGGTGCAATGTACATTCTTTTACGTATCAATGGAGGTGAATTTCCCCCTTCTGATTCACAGTTATCTACTGGTGTGGGTTTGATAGGACGGCTGTCTGGATCTGTATACTTCTCCTGGGGTTGTGAAGTAACCACTTCAACTGGCTCTGGTGACCTTGGAGGAGTCCCGACATCGTAGCTACAAACAAGCTTCATCGACCTTCGGACTAGAGGTGCTTCTTCTTCGGCCTGAGTCTGAGAACGGGTCTGTTGTGGCTGAGTCTGAGAACTGGTCTGATGCCAAGTATGTGTCTGTGGCTGAGTCTGTGAACTGGTCTGATGCCAAGTATGTGAGCTGGTCTGTGACTGAGTCAATGAACTGGTCTGGGGCTGATTCTGTGAAACAGTTTGGGGCTGAGTCCGTGAACTGGTCTGTGGCTGATTCTGTGAAATGGTCTGTAGATGAGTCTGTGAACCGGCCATGCTATCGGGATTAAAGAGGGTGTCTCTAGAGGTGCTCGCTTCGGAGGCGACACCATCTGTCTGCGTCAATTGGACAGTTTTAACATTTCTGATTTTTTGAATGGGGATTGTCGATTGAATGTAAGCTGAAATCAAAACAAAGTCATTCATTATTAATTTTCTAGCTTAAGAAGACACTTCCTGCAGCTTGTTAGCCCTATCTTGCCCATACTATTTGTCTTAAAACACACTCGCAAAAAAAGATCTGACTGGTGAACAATTAAAGAAAAGTGCGTTATTGAACTCAACTTGTATAAAATCAAAATATTCATAACTGTAGTATCATTTATGACCAATTGTTATAAGAGTTAATGCTGGATACACAAGTTTCTTTATTAAGCTTAGATATATGCTAGTATGCCCTTTAAAAGTTGATAAATAAACAAATTGTATTCTAAAATATACACCAAACATATTCAAAGTATTGTCAAAACTGCAATTTCGTAAAAATCTGCATACAAACGCATTCAAAAGTACTTAAAATTGAATAGCAAACTAGCATAGATGTAGCTTTCATTTACAATGCAGTCTTCTGGCTCTATCAGGTTGGCAATCATCCCTTGTTCCGTGACCAATGTTTCGTGCCCAATTCTGGCCAGAAAATGCTCTCTTAAATAGGTAAATTACAAGTTGTTTCGTCATGTAGAAAATCATGCCAGCCTGATTTCCATTTAAAAAATCCAAGGATGCTAGTTGGTGTGAACAAAGTACTGTGGTCAGACATGTGCAGTATCAAGATTAATGTATTTAATAGTTTTTCAAATATATCTACATTTACATATTGCACCCCTGTATTTCAAATATCTATTAGAAATTAATCTAGTAATTAGTTTTTACTTGTTTCAAAAGTATTTTCTATCTTATAACATGTTCCAGAATTTAAATCTAAGATATAAACTTCATATGAAGGAAACTAAATTCGTATCAAATTCAAATATCAATCAGAAGGTATAGTTTTCAGTTTTCACACTCTTTCTTAAAGAAAAAAAAATCCTCATAATACTCATACTCTTTGGTCACACTTCTATTTTAGTGCTTCAGTCCAAATAACCAGTCAATGTACATACCTGTGCCGAGCGCTGCGAATGTGTACACGTCCTCATTCATGTCCTGTGTAGTGCGGCCATTTGTTGTGCTGGGCATGCCTAGAAAAGAAATACTTTTTAGAGAAAACCCGAGAAAAACACATTTTCAAGTAGTCGGCTGGGTCAGGAAGATATGGTCCAGAACCACAGGCAGTTGCAAGAGCTGGAGAAAGAAGCAGTGGTGGTCTTATACATTGTACTATGCCTTGATGAATGAAATAATTGCATTGTTTCTTTCATTGGTGACTGTATTAAGTATTTTCATTGATCTTCTTAGTGTCTGCAATAATTACCTTTAGTATTTATGCTATGTACACAACTGGTACAAAAATACATTTAATCTTACTTATAATAATATTAATATGACGACTCCTAAATGTATGTATACCTCTTGGACAAAATAAAATACAAACACATCAACATACAAAATTAGCACATCAACATCATGGCTACCTCAATACTTTCCACAAATCTACTCCAACATAATTTAAATTTTCAAAATAGTTGATAATAAAAAGACAAGTATTATTAACCCAACAGTGCATGCACTCGCAGGGACACGAGCATAATAGCAATTCAAAGCATTAGTTTGATTCGTTGTTTTGAAATGCAAATAAAAAAACGTCCAATTTGAAAGCATTTCCCAATTATCTCTTATATAACTGTAACTATCTTATTTCCAGACGAGCAATTCTTAACAAGTCCTACCCCACAATATCCAATCAGTCCACCAATCTGTATTTCCCCTAGATAACCGTGTAATAACAATAATTCAATATAATCACCGGCGTAACTTTCATCGAGCCCTTTGAATCGCGAGTCGGCAAGATTCGATAGCAAGGTGTGGCCTGGTTATAGTTTTAACACGTAACTAGAGCCACGGAGAAATCCTATAGTCTTGACCCTCTGCTGTATATGCATCAGATAACCGGCCAGTGTGCATGACTTCTCACCTGAGCTGTGTGGTACGTTCCCGTTCACGTCCCGTGTCGTAGTCGCCTCCTTCGCCGCGGCTGGAAGAGAGAGAAAACACAACGTTATTATCTGGTGCTAATGTATGTCCGAGGGTTGGGGGAGTGTACGGACCACCATTGTGTGGAGGCTACATTCACGTACGTGCTCGTGATGTTATTTGAGACATGGGCAGATAGCGTGAAATAATAATTCAACTCATGGACTATTGGTGGGTAACGATGATATTCTGGTGAAAGATAGAAGGGCGAAAGTAATTGCAATAAAATCTTAGCCTTATCGGGATTCGTTTCGTATACTCTTGGTCCGCCAGTCACACGTCCAGCACGGACCAAAACGTCGTTGCTAACTTTCGGTACTTTTAAAACCTAAAGTGTCACGAGAAGACATCATTTATGCTTTGGCTCGAGTAGGCTGTCTCTTTCGGAAACAAGTAACCAAATGTGGGGAAGGTGTTATCCACAATCACAAGGATACTAAGTAGTATCTGGGCAGATTCGCGACACAGAGGACACAAGTACGCCAATACCATGAGATGAGGAGGATAAACAATATGACGTATAAGCGTTGAGAGGAAAGTTGGCAAATAGCTATTCGCTCGGCCGGGAAGAACCAGAGTCAGATGTATATGACACTTAACATAGTTGTCAATACACATGGACAGCCCTACAGTAGTAAATTATCAATATTTCATGTCAATCAGACAGGATCAACCCACGAATATGGTCAATTTTGGAATGTTTAACAAAATCCAAAATCCTGAAAATCAATTTTATTATTATTTTTATTGAAAAGTGTTACTGTAGAGCCCTATATTTTAACTTCTGTGACAACTACCCACAATTTCAAACATCTGTGGTGTCAGTCGAGTCGAGCGAATAGGAATTTGCTTAAAAACGCGTGCCCTACCTTGGTTGAACTAACTTCCAATTCAAGACCGAAAATTGTAGAAAAATGCTCTATTTAAGTGTATACCCAGCTTTTCGTAGCGTACACACTCGTGCCCTCTTGCACATGATTGGAGTTCGAGCCACCATGCACGTTGACCTACAACTCACTGCACCAAGCTGCAACGGGCCTACTTCTCTATCTCACACTAAATCTTCGATGTAATCTGATATTATGTAATCATCATCACATGCAAAACCCTCTCATTAATATGACGAATTGCATTGCTTATCCAGCTTACAAGGCCAAAGTTTCGAATGTGGACTTGACTCATACCCGCATGAATTATTTAATTTATGTATTTGGGCCCAACGAACGAACAGAGACATGCACCAATCTTCGTCCTCAGAATAGGGCGACCACGGTGGCTCGGTTGGGGCGCCGGTCTGGATCCAAGGGACGTAGGTTCGCATCCCGCAAAGGTTCTTGTGATTTGTCGTCTTAAATGTTCATCAAACGAGCACTCATTTAAACGAAGGTCAAGCAGTCTACAAGAACCACATAGAACTTCAAAGTCAGGGGACTAAGTATGGGCCGATGTGGGTAGTTTAATGGCGTACTTTTGTCAAAAGTCCACTTTTTATGCAATTTTCCCGAGAAAAATAAACTCAATGAAGTATAAGAGCTATTTTCATGATGCACATTTAGTTTAAAAAATATATATTATAATTGTTTCTTTATTTTAGGTATAATTTAGAGTATTTCTTCTTTCCTATACAATCAGTTTTGTAGCTGAATTAAATGTAGCTTCAATATAACAGTAAAACACATATTTACCTTGATTAATAAGACAAGAGAGTAAATTAAAGCGAGCAAATACGTATGCCCTCCTGGCCGTTGACACTGAGTGAACGTATTGTACAACATGATATTATTATCACCCAGCTGATCTTAATAGTGTGATGCAAACAATACAACGCTCACGAGGAGGTAGGCCCGTCCAGTGTGTATTATAATAACTCACCGCCAAAACATGATTTATAACCCCTTTTCGAGTCGCCGCATTAAACTGATAATACAGCCGTTTAATTTGCATGATAGCCATCTCATGACGCAACAATCACTAGCAACGATCTCTAATCATGTTTGCCTTGCCGACAACAATGGAGCTGCATACATTATCATGTCGTGAGGATGGTCAGGGGAAACCGACAGGAAAGCGCGGGAGTCGGTTTATGACGGAGTCAAACATAGTCATCGCAGAGAAAACAAACCATAAAACATTTACATTTAGTTCGTGCCATTGTCATTCCGTTCAAAAACATTAGAATTATGTGGAAAGTGAATTCATTTGTAGTCTGGCGTTTTCTTTATTTCATTGACACTACGTCAAATGAATAAGACAATAGGCAGGGCTTAAATTGAAGAAGAAAAAAACTTTGTGGTCATACTCGCCATCTAAACTAAAAACAAACACTTGTCTGACCGTTCGACCGTACGTGCGTGTCATGTCCCACGATAAAAAACGAACATGACCTCACGAGATTGTTTGTTTGTTAACACTCCCCTTCAACAAGGACGATACAAGCATGATTTTGTTTAGCCCCCACCTAGGTACTTTCACCTCGGAGAGTTGAACGCTGGAACAATGCTGTATAAGACTATACCGATAAGCTTCGCTCCCTATTTCGAATAGTCCCATACCCGTGCTTGTTATTAATTCGTAAAGAGATTGACAGAAAATGTCATTATTGTGATTTGTGTTTTTGTCGAATGCAGGTCGTAAAATAGACCGTAAAACAATTCAGTTCAATCACCTTAGTCACCTGTACCATAGTGTGTGTGTAAGTTCTATAAACCCTCAACGACACGCTATGCAGTTTACCTACTTGACATCTTGGTGACAAACTAGCCGGAGGGAGGTATTACCTAAGACTATTCATTTACCGACGAGGGCTTTGTCAATCTATACGACAAATATCATAATATGCATCATTAACGAGGTAATGTAGTTTTAATTGGTGCATAAACGAAAGAGAAGAAACGTAAATGCAGTTTAACCTGCATTCGTGTACAAGCAAAAGAACAAATTAGTAATTACTTCAATTACATAATTAAACCATAAATAAGTGACACGAAATGCTTTAAGCGATTCTATTATGCAATGGAAATGTAGGCATTTATACTCCCAAAGAAATTGCTAGAAAAGCAAGTAATACACACTAACCCAGTTAATATGTGTAAAGCGGCACAGTACATGAAATCAATCGTTTCCTTCTTAAACTCGTTGGGTAATTAGTAACGTTGGAAAAATTAAATCAAAATTAATATATTAATTTTTAAGTTACAGTTAACATTTAACTTATACGTTCGTCACATTAACATGTTTTTTTTTAAAGTTTGTACTTATAAATGAGTTGATATACAAAGCAGTGACTATGGAAACTTCAAAGTGTATTGCTTACTAACGGAGACTTGCTCATTTAGAGCCACAAGATGCCGACGTTTTGATTGACAGCTTCTGTTTGAATACTCTGGTACCATATATACATAGAAACATGTATCTAATTACGAAGACCAGCTCGAAACTATGCCAGCATGTAGAATGCTCCGTACGTCCGAACGCTAGCTGCATACAGATCAGACCAGCCTGGTTATTCCCGTATCGAGCGAGTTGATTTGTCATCGTGTCAGCAGTGGCTTCTGTTTATTACTCCACGTGTAAGCGAGCGTGTAGCCTCAGTACACGAAACTAATTCCAAATGATATGCGCGCGGGTAAAGAGGCTGTGGTAGCGGCCGCGTGACATGTTCGCGCAACCAGCCTGTGAGTTATGTTCAATGCAAGGCAACCTGCGGGGTGAACGGACGTCCAGATAACAAGATGGGGTTTTACTCTGTTGGATGCACAATTTGATATGATGGATGATGGATGGATGGATGGATGGATGGATGGATGGATGGATGGATGGATGGATGGATGGATGGATGGATGGATGGATGGATGATGGATGTGGATGGTGGATGGTGGATGGGATGGATGGATGGATGGATGGATGGATGGATGGATGGATGGATGGATGGATGGATGGATGGATGGATGGATGGATGGATGGATGGATGGAGTGGAAGGAACAAGAGCTCTTGCAACCATTGTGACACCTACAGTGGCAACAATGTCATGACAGACTTGCTTTCATTGCAAGGTACGTAAAAAAATGCGTGGAAAACGTTTGGAAAATTAAAATTATGCAGAACGTTTGCTTAAAACAGAATTTTTCCCAAGGAAAATATTTAGCTGGTCAAACGAGACTAACCTCAGCCCTGTCAGGAAAAGTTGGTAAATGTTTTTTTAGCAAGAAACGAACACAATCTTCTACAGAGTATAATAGCTGTGATTAGCAATGCCAAAACGAAAAGAAACGGTCCTTAAAAGTTGCATGTTGTCATTTAGAACTCCTTTTTTATTTCTTGACCTTCACTGCAAATTTCCGCTGTCAAATTCAAAAGGTATAAATAATTGGATAAACAAATCAACATTTTTTTATCGTCGCTTTCAAACCTGTATATCAAACGTCCACTTTGTGCTTGTAAAACAAAATATATAAACCTATCTAGTTGGTGCAAGTGACTTTTGGAAGGTGCGGTATTTTAAATAATGGCTTCTCGCAAAACTTACTCTGAAAAACTAGCAACTTGCTAACAAACACTTCAGGAAGGGAACCATTAACAGCAGACACTAGAAGCAAATAATATGTTTTAAATCGAATTATCTACAAAATAATAATTAATAAAAACAAACGTTGGTCTCTACCTTAGGAACATTTCTTATAATGCCCTCCACTCTCACACGCATCCAATTTACAACTGAAAAAACTTTAGGTCATTGCCCGGAAGAAAATCCGCTACTCGGATTTGTTTAAGGAAATCAAAATAAAGCCATTACGCGCACAACTACAATTATCTGCTATACTGTTTTTGTACTATCAAATAGATTGTTAACGAAGTGCGATAAAAATTACAAAGCACACATCGCCCAGGGCAATACATTAGAGAATTGCTTGCCTGGTGTACGTGCCACACTTAGCCCAGGATATAGTGATCACTATTTCGTGAGCAGTTGGTTAATTCATCAGACGTCAGACGATTAAAAAACCACGTCCGATCTGAGGTGAATTACTTTCTCCGGACCGGGGCGAACGTCAGTGTCGGCGGCGCTCGGCTTGATCATCGGGTACCCGTCATGAATCAACCGGGGCGTTTGTCACACCTTTCAGCCACTTCCTGCCGCACTTGTCGACCTTATCAGATAACACGATCGAATCGACGGGTTGAATTACGAACGTGTGGGGGAAATAACTCAGGGGATCATACTGGACGCGTACGCTTTCTAACTATCGGTGACGTTTCCAGAGTGCGCTTCCTGGATTCACGTCATACGGAGATTAAAATAGCGCGGGTCGTTGTTGTTAGGTCAAGGACTCGACGGATGTCGGTGTACTTTGTTTACCGTAGTCGAAGACCTAGAAGGTTCTGGGTTCGACCTCGGAGTTCGGCCATGCGAGAGGATCGCAGTTACATGTGCGAAAACTTACAAAAAATTACACCCTTTTGTATCCACCCCTACCATACCGAGGTAAAATGTTTAATACTGTTCACCATCAATAAAAATGTTGTTTAATAAAAAAGTATTTTATCCTAAAATTCACAAAGATTAAAACTTAAAAAAAAAATGTTTTTAGGAGAACGATACGACATATTCAAATCAAACCTCATGTTCCTCTTCTCACCACAACTCTGTTTGAACCAATTTGCGCATCAAACTCTTTGATGAATGAATAAATGACGAAATGATGATTTGTTGATAAGAGGGAGAGGTGTGAAATTTCAAGGTTCGTGGTACACGTTTTGTTTAGATAAGTGATTTTTGAACAATATATTAACAAGGACGGTATTGTTTGTAAGGTGTACACGATCGTTTAGCAACACTGAAGTTATCAGTCAGGCCACACACGACGGTTGCTAAGCTGAAGCTCGTGAGTTCGACTCTGTCGCCATCACGTACAGCGCTGGCATAACGACTGCAACACACTCACTCCGAGCCACTCCTAACCCGACACAATACACACAACACAACATTCTTCCATGAAACACAAACTAGCGGCTCCAGGCGTTGTTCAAAGCAGTCGGTCAGACTTGCGAGGAAATTGAAATCACTTTGCTAGAAGAGCTGTTACGTGATTAAGGATGCTGACAGGAGTTTACTACGTACTTTTACACGAGATATAGATTGTCCAGACGAAATATGCCTCACATAGAAACAATAACCAAACTGATATTGATTAATTATGGACACTCTGTACTAACTGGTGTATTGTTATACATATAATTTTCGTAGACGACTTCATTATTATTAGTAATTTAACACTTTAAAATTTTACTTTGACATTTTTTTCATTTATTCAATGTGTAATATGTTATTGGATGAGCGTAGCGAGCGAAGCGAAGATTCCATTTCACTACACTGGAGAAAAAAATCCGGAATGTTTTTTTTTTTCTTTTTTTTTCTGTATTATTGTGTGTTTGTCAGCACGATTCCGGCTAAACCGATACTCCAATTGCAATGAAATTTTCTGGAGACCTTTGAAATCTCTGAACTTAGAACTGCCACGTTTTTGAGCGCAATCGAAAAATTATTTCTCATGAAAAAAGCAATTTTACGATTTTTTCGATTTTTTAAAAATTTCTTCGACTTATAACACCTACATTCTTTATCCGATTTTAATGATTTTTTCACAGAACCTAATTTTATGAATTAAGATATCCGTGTGAAATTTGAGCGCAATTGAAAAATTATTTCTCATGAAAATCGAAATTTTACGTTTTTTTTCTTTTTTAAAATTACGATTAGGTAATTAAAAAAATTAAAAATAAAAGTTTATTTTTTATTAAATTTAAATTAATTAAAAAAAATCTTCAACTTAGCAATGATTTTTTCACAGAACAACAGAAAATCCGCATAACACATGGCAGCTCAATGCACCAATTACGCTCATCCAACAACGCGGCGGGACTTAAGCGTTTTCCTAGTGTATCAATATAATAGCTGAGTACATAAGTAAAAGAAATTTTAAATATACTCCATCTCTTGGAAATAATTAAAGCATCACATCACCAAATTTCACCAAGAAGCACGCCCCGCGAAGAATTCACCCAAGCAACTCAATTGAGTCCGTGACCAACGTATAATAATAAACCTTTATTCGGCCTCTGCAACCAAAGCTGTTGCTTTGAGACACAGAATACTAAGAAGTACAATTAAAATTAAAAATGTAAAACAATAAAGCAGTTAACAAATTATATAAATTATTTCTAAAAATACGTATTGATGACCATCGCAATAAAAAAAAATTGTATGAAGAGTCGACCCACTCAGTTATATAACTGATTTTCAGTGGGGGACAGTAAATCAAAGCGACCAAGCCAACTCTGTAGGCCCCGACGCACTCGACGAGTGAGCGATAACCAACCAAAGATCGATATTTTTAATTGGGAATATAGCAATCAGTAGTATGGACAGTGCGAACACCCGCGGATCAACGCCAGGATCAACGCCAGAATCAACAAGGCCTGTCACAACAACTCTGAATTTATTATGTGCTTCGTTGCTAGGACGGCTCCAAAGTCACCGTTTACAAACTTCTAAGACAAGAACTGACGAACTTTAGTCCAAATCGCATATGACTATGTCGTCCCGTAATCCACTTGACAAAAGTCGACAAACAAAATCTTCTTTTAAACGACCTTGGATCTTCCCTCTTCCCGTAACGCTAATTTCAAATTATGTTTCGATCAGCGTAATCAGTTTTGGGGACAATCAGCCTTTTCCGCTCATTCTAGTATTTTCTTTTGCAGCATTATTTTATATTCTTCACGTCGATTTGTAACTTTGTGTATCTTTCCAATCTCAATTCCTCCCTGATGTGACTAAATAATATGTCCGCCTTTCTTTTCAATGATAACACTAATAACACATTTCGACTCATTTAGGCCTAATTCAACAAATACACAAAGATTAAAACTTTCAGTAATGGTGACCCGGAAACGGCGTGCAAGTAAAGCGCATTATCTACCTAACAATCTCTACGGTTGCCAATATAAGTATAACACTTGGCACAGAGAAGAACAGAGAAAATCCATCATTTGTACGTATCCAAAAGTCTTCGCGATAAGCTAAGGCGTGCAGTGCATATTAGGGCACGAAGGTCATCAGTTTTCGCACTTTCTTAATGTTGAAAAAAAATGTGACGACGATAGATCACGCTTAGAGCATATATTATTAATGGGCGCCGACAGGATATTTTGTCGGGGGGGGGGGGGGGGGGGGGGGGGAGGCAAAAAGAATTTGCCCACCTCGCAGCGCCCATGAAACTATTCAACAACTCGTTTTTATAATCTTATTCCGACCAAGAAGAGGTTACGTTTTACTAATCCCAGTAAAATCGATAATGAAAATCGTGTTTACACAAACCCTTACGTAAAAATACTAATATTTAATTAGTGTTGAACCTTACACTTTAGAAAAGAGGGCAGGGCACGACCTGAACCGCGCAACTACCGAGAGGTGGTGCTTGCCCTTGTCGAGGATGCAACTATCAGCATGTCGTACACAACTAATGTTAAACAATAACCAACGTTCTTCTAAGGCATACTCGTTTCATTGGTTGGCTTAATAAAAATAATGAAGCAATATAGCGTATCTTTTAGACCGACTATTATGGGCTTAAACTGTGTTAATGGCGGAAAGAAGTATGATGAAATTGAAATTCGTCGTTATTATTCTATTTGTGTAAAAGTTCATGTACTCCCGGCAAGGGCATACATATCAAATACTTTGCTTGTTAATACAGTACAATGATTGTGCCTCCCAGCTGCCACGAGTGCATGGTGTGCGAGAACTACTGATGGGAGTGTTGGGTTCCAGGTACGCATTCATGTGATTGACTTCATTACATCCGCCATCACGAGCGTTGTTACGTATCACACGCAATGCTACTTTGAGATACTATCTCTAGAGTGCAGTACTTTCGGAATTTTCGAATTATGCAAGAACATCAACATTTTATTGTTCTGTTTTCTCTCTCCGAATGTCCAATAGATAACTAAATACTTGTTTCCCGTATAGTATTTATTTTTAAACAATACGTCGATATTTACAAATTCCGTCACCGAGAATCGAACCGGCGAACCCAGGATTTGAGATTCTCTCGAGTAACGCGCTGAGCTACCTCTATCGGACTACGCTTGTTAGACCCAGACACAGGCGACTCCATAGATTGGCACCGGTTATCTGTGTAGTAAGTCGGGTAGAGAGGGTGGGGGAGGGGATAAAAAGAGTTGAAATAAAGTTACGCACATGAAAAAAAGAAGAGTCTCTATCATTGCGTGCCCCCGTCACTACGTGCAGGCACCTGCTTTTCCTTCCACCGGCTTCCAGTAGCGGCCTGGTGTTTCCAAACTTATGGCAAGAACTGTACACCACTTGTGGAAGCTTTGCTTTGGACAACGACTAATTGCGTTATGTCAATAGCTGACGATTGAAATGCTCGGAAGTACGTTTTCCGCATCGCTAATAAGTGCATTTGAAAGTTCAGCGGCCCCAGGGCAACCGGCCGCGGCACCCGGCCCTAGGACACCACACCGCAGCGACAACCTCGAATTCTAGCGAGACTTTAATTACCTCAACCAATCGGAGAAATAAAAAAATAAAAAATAAAAGTACTACAAGTGCACGTTGAAGTAAAAGAACGACACTGCACAATTGGTTTATGTAACAGCAGGAAGTTGTAAGCGCACGCAACTGCAGTAACATGATAGACGGTTAATTGATACTTGGTTTAATAACCCGATAGATGCATGCTAGTAGTGCTCGCGATAAGAGCTGCAGCAAAGTGATTTTATAACATGTCTTGTTCGTCATCCATCATTTACACGTAGAACAAGAAAACGTTCTCGGCTGGCTAAAAAAGAAAGGTGCAACAGACAGGTGTCAAAACTCAGTTGTAAGAAATTCGTCAGACAAAAGAAACAGGATATACAATGGTGTTTCGTATACTTTTGTCGGCATGTGTAACAGTACATATACATGTATATTGTATTGAATCAAAATATGTCACGTCTAACACCTCCATAACAAGTTATCATGCACGATATGCTGTAATATGTAATTGGTAGTACCGTACCGTGGTAACAAACGGATCATACAAAGACACACGTGATTTGTAATAATGACAAACTTGTCTACAATATACAATCCAAATCAGTGTCATTCTGATTTAATATAAACTAGACTTCAATACAAAATAGATATCGCACACGCGTATGTTCGTAATGTTTGGTTCTGGCAAATGGATACACCATATTAGGGAGCTCTCCCCTATATATAAGCATCACTTTTCTCTCCATCTGTCTAACTGTGCGTGTGTCACGTCTGACGATAAAAACGAACACGACATACGTTTTTGCTGACATTGCCCTTCAACAAGGATGATACAGAATGTTTTGATGACCTATGAGTGAGGTAAGGAGGGCGGGGGTATTATTTTTAAGGGGATCTCTCCGTACCCGGCACCTCCACCAAAGTCTTCAATGCACAATAAGATTGTATTTGTGTATTCTTCCACAATGTGTTGATTATGTAGCTTCGGTCATTATTTTGGGTACTCTCGCACTTGTGCTTGTTACCATATCCAATTATCCGTTCCGGATCTCTACATAAAAACGTTGTATATTAGATGTTGGGAATTAGTAAACAGAAAAAATATTGAGCAAATTGTGAAAAAGCGGGGCTAATACGGGCAACTGCAACCCGTTGTGTGTGCCCCATATATATGTAACTGCAAGGCAATACGTAAATGTATATATTAAAGTAATATACAAATTCAAACAAATAAATAAATAAATAAATACATTCGTATTTAGTCTTAGTAGTTAGATTAACCCTTCTTTATTCGTGTAACGAGTTACTTACACATAAAGCATACTTTATAGTTCACAGTATTAACAAACTTGAAAGTTATTTTCGACTTTATTGTCCATTCCCAAGGAATACATTTGAAAAGTAGGCTACTTATACAAAATACGATTGTTAGTAAAAAATAAATTTAAGTTCCCAAAGTCTCTCAAAAATATTTGTTTTAAAGAAAAATCTAATGTGAATTAGAACTTATTAATTTTTACGAAAATAAAAATAAAAAGTGAACCAAAATTTAATTATGAACTGTTGAGCAAACCTATACAAATTTCGGTGCAAAATAAGCGTTAAACCTTTCTTCTGTTGGTGTATAATGTGAGTGTGAGTGTGAGTGTGAGAGGGAGACCGACACTAGCTGGTTGATCGGTCGTAAAACGGTTGGACTCAACTTGACCACCGTCCGAGCACGTGATCAAAGTTTAACTTTATACTGACTGGTGACATCACCGCGAGGAACGAGTCAACTGGACTAGCCAGGTAGGTGCAGGTGTTGGTTCGAGGGGCTTCTCAGCGACGCAAACATCGCAACGCGATATGAACATAATAAGTGCTTTGACATTAACACCATTGACGAAATGTGATTGGGAGTACAGACACGCGCAATCCGATTAACCCATTTGCATCTCCCTCCCCAAAGAGGAGAAATGGACCATCAATGGAAATTCTTTAGTCCTGACCCGTGGGCTGGGTGGGAGGCAGGGGCAGGGGGGGCGGCAGTGTTAAGTTTTTGAATTAATAGGGGTAATAGTATTTAGGTGGTTTCCAATTGTGTTGAGCAATGAGCACACCTAATGGTATTACATTTTGATGGCAATTGTTATTAATTAATTAATTAATTTGAAAATATTTGAAAACACATCTTACAGTTACAGGCATACAACAATTTTGTATGGTAGTAAGGTCTAATAATAACTTATTTTTTGAATACGTAAATAATTTCAATTATTAGTGTTTTCTAAATAAGTTTTAAAATGTATCGTCTTATCTTCCCTCACAATGCTTCCAGATAATTTTTTCCACTCAGAACCGTCCTAGTTCTATTTAAGAAGAAAATTTTCCTACGTTTGTCTTCATAATTATCCGAGTATCCGGGTACTCAATTTCATCCCTTCAATCTCGTAACTACTCTTCGCCTTATACTCGATGCGAATACCGTGGTACCGTTCCCTGATACCAGCGTGGGAGTAGTCCGCGTTAGCGTCGATACCCAATCAGTTGCGACATACGTATAACTCGTTCGGTAAACGTGTTTCCGATCGACTATCGAACAATCCCTAGTTGTCGTTTGACTGTGACATTTCTTAAAAGTCAAGAGCAAGAAAGAGTCTTACGTAGCCCGGACTAATCACAACCTAGCATCATGATCTTGCGAGATGCGATGCACTTGTGCGAACTTGGCACACATATTTTAAATTATTTCGTGTAGGAATTAAAGACAAGTTTGGGAAGCAACCTTGTGAAATTGATGCTTATGTAACGTTGCTTCAATTTACAATTCATTATCTTGCGAGATGAATCTCTACTGTCTCGGTCACTGACAATGAAACAAGACATGGCTCCGAAACTGTAAGATTATTATGATGATTAGCCATATCTGATGTAATATTTACAAATTTACGTGATAATGTTGTTACAGGTTCTAGGTAATTGCTAACGGCAACATAACAAATATGAATATTTTACCTCGATGTGAAACGTCTCAATTCTTACATTATGCAATCTTATAGATTACTTCCGAAAATTTAAATTAGAAAAGAAAAACAGCGCCCTTTTCAAAGAGCACAAATCTCAAGCGTACTTCTGTGTATCTGATATGAGTTTGAGATTTTGTTTCACAAAGAAAGATGGAATTCTGGAATGGATGTCGTGTGAAGTCGTGTCATGTCTGACTTGCACTTACAAGACAAGTCTTTTTACTAACATGTTAATAATGGTATTCCTAATTAATAATATGAGTCTGAAGAGAAAGTTGTGTTTGCACTTTGAATCTGTTCTGTCTGCCAAATTCAAAGTCGCAAGTGATAAATTTAATTTCGCACTTTTTTATACATGTCCTCGTTATTTCGAAAATGATTAATATGTCCTGCAAACTATTTAAACGTGAACAACATTCATGTTTAACCAAACCAGAATAGTCTACGTTCTGTAAAACGAAGAGATTAACTTAAAACAAAATGTAATAAATACGAAAGTAACGCACAAATTAATTTTATATCAGGCACGCATTATTATTTGAAGTAGACTATGTCAAGCCAAGTTTCCCAAAGAGATATTAGCAACATCCTAATTGGCCGCCAATAAACCGAGCGTAGCCTAACGAGGAACAACAGTATCATCACCACGCATGAACTGATCACTTTCTTCTTGATTGTTTTCAGCGGCGGCAGCTTCATAAGTTAGCGAGCGTAGGCTTCAATGAACTGCATGAATAGAAAGATCGAGAAGCCTAATCTTGAGCTAATTAGTCAAGATATTAGAAACCGACAACCACGTACTCATCGACTAAATACATGAATGGAAAGAGAGAAGAAAGTTATCGGCTTCACATAAACGAACATAACCGAACATAACCGAACCACATAACAGAAAGATACACAATTCAATGTCTGAATCGAACCAGTAATCATTTTCCCGGCATTACACATAACGACTTACGCTATTTACGGAACAATCAAACGAGTGTGGTAACTGACAATCCCCGCATGCGAACTACACATTGGGGCAATGACCGGCGCCCAGGGCTAGCTGGGAGGGTGTCGGCTACCTCGCTGGCCAGCCCCGAGCGCCAACGATTACCCAACACCAATCTATCCACCCGAGCAAAGTCGGTCGCAATCTAAATTAAAGTAAACAACCGACGCGAATATCAAGAGATAAGTTGTCAGACTGTGATCTCTGTGTAGCGCGCTACGGACAGTGGAAACGATAGCTGGATCTGACCTGACCACGGGGAGAGTTATATCGTATCGTGGAGAGGAAAGCTGTCTGTCATCTTATGCCGAACATTATAATTATAACGTCGAAATAAAATAATGACGTGGATTTGATACATGGACTCGTACAAATACGATTAGGCTTACTCTTGTTTAAGAAGACTCTCAAGATAAATCCACACATGTCCCTTATGTGTACCGTATGTGTGTATAGTGTGGGAAGATTCAATTGCCCAAGTGGGTTCAATGAGATATACAAGAGATATATGATGTGCTCGAAATGAACTAATTTATAACAGTGTCAAAAGATTATACCACTGCATGAACCGAACGCCCCTATACCAAACGAGAACAGTCGCGTTAATTCAGTTCAGGGAAGCTTCATTGCATTCTACTGGCTTTTCAAGCTTATAAACTATTATTACAATAAGAATACAATTTACATTTTTGACTATAAGATCAATATAAAAACTTCATAATAGTAAATGGGAAAATACATATAACATAATTTGAAATTGGACGAAAATGCATAAATAAAGCACACCAACGAAATATTATACAAAATGCATTTTCCCTATGAAATTTCGAGTTTGCTTCTTGTCAACTTTTCTCTTATATTGCCGTTGGTATTTTATTTCGCATGTTTTTAATCATTGCATCGAGCTCAAATTTACTAATATATACGCGTTATCTCAATGAAAAGATAAAACATAAATTGTACGATTACACATTTACTAAAATAGGTAAGATTTGCTGATAGAATCTATCTCCGTTACAACACGAACGAGCATGCAGCAACACTATCAGAGTGAGTTCCCACCGTCAACCAACCAACAGAGACCCACGAGAGCGCATTGTTGTCCAGGCTAGGTTACGGCAGGAGTGCCTCTCGTAACACCCACACGTTGTCGAATACCGCGGGTGACCGTGAACCTGGGACACCCGCGCCACCGCCCAGATCAAGGGGGACACTTCGGGTTGGTTAATCACAAACGAAATACCTCAAATGTCGTAAATGTCTCCGTCCAAATCAGGTCGTAAATTACGCTTCCGCACCCACGAGAGTCAATGACAATAAATCCAGGAGACTATTGCTCAAATCTAACGAAAACAGCATCCCTCATAATATGGAGACAGTATATTATCGACAGAATGTCTCTACTTTTTTCAGAACACGCCGCGAGCTAATCATGGAGCCAAGTAATAACATCTAACGATTTTGTCAGATTTGTTTGTTAAGTATCTCAATGTTACTGTAGGTATAGGTTGAGAAATTTGCGAAAATTTGCGTCCCCTTCAAGTAGTGAGAATCGTTGTTCATTGAGTATGCGACTAATAACATAAATTATAATTGGATGAGCGTAGCGAGCGAAGCGACGATTCCATTCTGTTACACTGGAGAAAAAATCCGGAATTTTTTTTGTATTTTTGTGTGTCTGTTAACACGATTCCGGCTAAACCGATACTCCAATTGCGATGAAATTTTCTGGAGACCTTCGAAATCTCTGAACTTAGAACTGCCACGTTTTTAAGCGTATTCGAAAAATTATTTCTCATGAAAATCGCAATTTTACGATGTTTTCGATTTAAAAACATTTTCTTTGACTTATAACACCTACATCCTTTATTCGATTGTAATGATCTTTTCACAGAACCTTAATTTCATGAATTAATATATTCGTGTGAAATTTGAGCGCCATCGAAAAATTATCTCTCATGAAAATCGCTATTTTACAATTTTACATTTTAAAAAATTACTATTTTTTTTCATTTAAAAAAAAACATTTTCGACTTAGTAATGATTTTTTCACAGAGCAACAGAAAATCTGTATAACACATGGCAGCTCAATGCACCAATTAGGCTCATCCAACAACGCGCCTGAAACAGCGTTTGCAAAGCTTCCTAGTTTATTTGTATTATACACAAATAATACAAAACGACTATTTTGAAAGTGACAGCCAAGAAGTCCCGCAATATAAGTCAGCTCTCATCGCCTCACTAGAGTTGTCAACAATATTGGGTATTCCAGACATCTTTATCTTTTGATGTAGCACATTTCACATTTTCAGAGAATCTGTCCAATAATTCCAAGTTCTCTTGCCAACCTCTTGACTTTAGCTTTGTACCGTCACATGTCTTGTTTGCTGAGCGAGAGAAGCGTAGTGGATGAGCGCTCATCGTTGCGCCCGACGAGCGAGCAGTTTGAACTATGATGTTTATGTTTCCTCCAGCGCCACTGGCCTTGAAAACTTAACAAACCGACGAGAAATCTACTGAACTTAATTAGCTTCCAGGAAGATGTTATAATATTGTAATTGATTTTCAAAACTTGCTTAATTAATACGAGATAATGTGTAAGCCAAAGACCTATGATCCAACATGCTCGACAAATTTTTTAAAGTGTACACCAGGGTTCGATACCTCACTGAGATGGATTTTTTTTTCTGGATTGATTTACATAAAGATGATAGAAGCTTACCAACTTTACAGTTTTCTGAAATAAGTTAACTAATAATGGATTACAAGATAACATTAACACTTCTAAATCTAAAGGATACGATTTGAGTAGTACAATATAGGAAATTTCATATACTGAACTAGATACTAACCAGAAACCAGAAAAAAATTAAAATAGGAAATGTGAAATAAAACGAAAGCGATGCGCATTGGATGCAGTTCGAACTATAATGTTAGGTCAGAAAGTAACTAGATGTTTGATACAAAATATGTTAAACTTAACTTTCTCGTCCGTCCGTCCGTGCGTGTCACGTCTCACGGTAGAAACCTAACACGACCTCTACGATTGACATGAGTTTTTTTGTTAATATTGATCTTTAGAAAACATGATACAGAATGTTTCAGGTGACCCTGGGGGCTAGAAGGGTGGGGCAAGCCCCCCTTCCCCAGAAAGTTTCAATACCCATGTGCCCAGCACTTCCACCATTTATGTTGATATTAATGTTAAATGGTGCGTAAACAATGCGGTTATTTGCGCCATCCACCATTAATGAAGGCAAGACCAAGCAAGAGACAATATTATATAGGTAAGCTTTGCTCCCGATTTTGGGTACACCCGTACACGTACTTATTTTGTTGTAATAAACGATTTATAACTAGCCATAAATTATAGTCATAAAATATGTCTGTTTGATCGAGTTGTCAGAATTAATCGCTCTGATTTTAGAGTAAACATTAAATGTTAACTCAACGCACTCTAGTCATTAACCAAACAAATTTCGAATTAAAGTTAATTAGAATTAAGTTGGCCCGGCCCGTGTGAAGGCCGCTTAGAACAATCTCCAGATGCACAATCTGCTAATTAAATCAACATCTAGCGAGCGCGCGCGCAGTCTTTGCTTGAATAATAGTAATTACAAACACAAATGAACATTTAACTCTATTTCCACGACTCCTTGACATGGATAACTTTTTGTTTGGTTATTTTAACTCCTTGACATTTGCACGGTTCTCCAGCTACTCGCTCGACCAACTCACTGACAATTAACTTGCGGCGGTAACAATAATTGTTCGAAATGCTCCACAAACTCCGTGAAAATAATTGTGCCAGTCCTGTCCCTAGCTATTAATTACTTTACACAGCACACTTGGACGCCTTTCAATTGAGATATTTCCAAGGCTACATTTAAGTCTTTCTGTATCTCTTTCTCCGCCATCTCTCTCTTTCTCTGTCCACTTTTATAATATCAACAAAAGTTAGAAAGTCGCACACGAAAAATCACCTCTAGTAGGTTGTATCCGTGGGTGGACAATAAATATGTATTTATTTTAATTATTGAGAAGGGGCTGCCCACTCATTGTAAGACCGATCTTGCCGATGTTATTCACGGTAAACGAGCTCCCGTATTAGCAAAGTATAGAAAAGAACGATGGCAAAGACTGGGTTTTGGTTAACAGTTCGTGGGTCGTAAAGGTATCAGCGTTCTCATTAATATATTTTGTATGTATAAAATATACTAAAAGTTACTAAGAAAACAGCAAAAACTTTCAACAAAAAACTCATTTTGTAAAACAGCGCAATAAAACTTCATCAAAGACACTGAAAACTTAATATGTTACTAAAATATTTAAAAAATATAAGCAATTATTTTTTTCCATTCAATGAACAGTTTAACGTTAGTCGTCGAACAATTATTGACAATCATTATTTTGGTCAAAATGAGCAAATAAAAAAAACAAAATTATGAGCGAGATATGATCTGCATTTAATGATATTTCAGCTCCAATAGAATCGGTGCCGCCGCGCCACTTGTACCACGTGGCCGGTCTAGCACATCAACACGGGCTCGAACTAGGAGCCGAGCAGCAAGGAACGGGGCGGACAGTCTGTCAGTACACGGTGCGCGCAGACTGCATGGCTGCAGCAGTGAGCAGTTGGTGCACGCGATACGGTTCATGCCACGAGGCGGGGGGTCCTGGGTTCGGTGCCGCCACTGTACCACGTGGCCGGTCTAGCACATCAACACGGGCTCGAACTAGGAGCCGAGCAGCAAGGAACGGGGCGGACAGTCTGTCAGTACACGGTGCGCGCAGACTGCATGGCTGCAGCAGTGAGCAGTTGGTGCACGCGATACGGTTCATGCCACGAGGCGGGGGGTCCTGGGTTCGGTGCCGCCACTGTACCACGTGGCCGGTCTAGCACATCAACACGGGCTCGAACTAGGAGCCGAGCAGCAAGGAACGGGGCGGACAGTCTGTCAGTACACGGTGCGCGCAGACTGCATGGCTGCAGCAGTGAGCAGTTGGTGCACGCGATACGGTTCATGCCACGAGGCGGGGGGTCCTGGGTTCGGTGCCGCCACTGTACCACGTGGCCGGTCTAGCACATCAACACGGGCTCGAACTAGGAGCCGAGCAGCAAGGAACGGGGCGGACAGTCTGTCAGTACACGGTGCGCGCAGAACTGCATGGCTGCAGCAGTGAGCAGTTGGTGCACGCGATACGGTTCATGCCACGAGGCGGGGGGTCCTGGGTTCGGTGCCGCCACTGTACCACGTGGCCGGTCTAGCACATCAACACGGGCTCGAACTAGGAGCCGAGCAGCAAGGAACGGGGCGGACAGTCTGTCAGTACACGGTGCGCGCAGACTGCATGGCTGCAGCAGTGAGCAGTTGGTGCACGCGATACGGTTCATGCCACGAGGCGGGGGGTCCTGGGTTCGGTGCCGCCACCGGAAATTCTGATTGAGCATGTCCTCGGGTATATACACGGTACAGATTCTTACACAATCACAGTGTGAAGATGAAACCTCCGCGGGCACAGAAGTTGAGATAGCCGCTAGTAGTCATTTTGAGTGTGCATGGTTTATCCCCGAGAGGCTACTTGCAACACTCCGGCCAGGTGTCCGCCCCCACTGTTAGCCTCGCCTTGACGAGACGTCCACCCCCAACCTTGCTTAACCAACATTAATTGGTGGTCAGTATAATTACCCGAGGTGGCGTCTTGACGTGCTACTTAGCATATTATCCACACCACAAGAAGATAGGAACTACACATTGGAATCCGCTTGACCTTAGGGGTCGCTTTGATCTCTTGCGAAAAGTATTTTTTATCGTGCACCCTAAATTACATCATTTGATACTAATTATATGGTCAACAAGAGAACTGTGTCAAATCTAGAAGTGAATACTAATAATTAGATTTAACATGTTATAAGCCTTTAGACATCTTGCGTAAATTATCGAAATTTACCAAACATTAATGTAGGTCTTACATTACATATTATTATTTACCCCAAAGCCATACACTTTGACAAGGTCATTCGTAACAGAAGGCTGAGTAAAATGTTTGAAAACTTAATAATCATACCTATACGAACATAAGCAATGGTAAAGGATTAGTAATCCCTAATCAACGTTTGAGTGCAAATTGAAGGTTGTAAAACGTCAAGAAAAATATTGTTGTATCCTATTCCTTCCTGAAAATGAATTGCACAATATAGTCTTATTATGTTCCCTGAGAAAGCGAGAAAAAGAGATAGGAAACGTCTAGCAGTTTCGTATAAAAAATGTCACGATATATAAATAACATTTTATTTATGTGCATGCTATAGCTCCCGAAAGTGTATAGTGCAAAATACCGAAATTATACCGTTCAATTTCTCGAAGAGTTAAAGCCCTGAAAGTGTAAAACCTAGAAAAATGTTAAAACCCCAAAAGTGTGACTCCCCGAAAGTGCTATGTCCGGACATATAACTTCTCTAAAGTGTTAAATACCACAAGTGCAGACTCGCGCAAAGTTAAAACCCAAGAATTTTGCACAGGTATTCACATACCCAAACTAAACGCTTATCTTATGTACACACCTTCAATAAAAAAAAGTAATTTGATTTAAAAAACGGAACGAGCAGAACCTTAGCCAAAGCTGACGTAAAAGCGCTTTCTTGTGCAATTTTATAACTTATAATGTTCGTTTCATGGCTTGTACACCCTGTGTATGAAGCGCCCTGTGCGTAGTGTTCTCGTAGGTGTGATGTAAACTTTAAAGCACGCCACTAGCTCACTACGCCAAAAGATAAGTGCTACAACGTCAAACTGCTGCCGGGCACTAACCAAACCGAAAGCCGGGATTTCACTTGTTAGTCAGGCCACCCATATCAAAAGACAGAATTGCGTCATATTAATGATTGGCGGTCAACTGAAACAAATCGAAAATCGTCCACGTACTGCCAAATACAGAACACTATTTAACCCATATTATTTACTACAATTCAGAAATTAAAAAAGTCCGCCCCAACCGGGAATCGAACCACGGATCTCCCGCATTCCAGACAGGCGTCTTAACCACTAGACCATCAGGACGGGTACATTTTAAGCTCTGAATTGTAGTTGCATTATACATCTGAATGGATGGACTTTTTTTTAAATTTCTGAATTGTAGTAAATAATATCAATTACACCTACGGGAGTGTTTCCCGACTAAACAAATCGAGAAACTATCTAACCCATTCTATCAGCAATGTATGGTTATTTATTCGTCATTTGGTAACGTGAAACTGAAAGAGAAAAACAACAACACAACATAAGGCAATATCCTAAACAGATCATTTCAAAACCATGTTCAATAAAAATCATAAAAATGTTTAAACATCAACTTGCATGTTTCCCTATGGAATTGCGCGACGTTGTTTGGCAATAATATCTATCGTCGTGTCAAGAATGTAGCAATGATTGGTGATGAGGAGATACACTTCCGTGGGAGTAGCGCCAATGTATCACACGCGGGCGACACTACAAAGATACATGGATGCAGTTCATGTTGCGTGTGGTGTTCAACCTCAATCTGGAGGTTTCGTCATCAGGCGCACAGAGGTGTGAAGAAGTCAGGTCGTACAAGGGTGTGCAGTCAGGTGCGGAGCACTAGATTATCATACATTGCCGTTTCTGAGGAAGTTGTGTTTCTCAAAGGTGAGACGATAATTAATAATGTGCTAAATAAGTTCAAGTTCTTTTCAAACTGTGTACAGTTACAAAGATAATTAGTGGATTTAAAAACACAAAAATCTCATTCCATTCGAATAATTGATTGGACTTTATTGTGCCTACGAACCACCATAGATACATTACGCAACGTGACCCATTAAGAACACAAACTAAAAATATCGTAAAAGAGAACTTAAGTATAGTTCTAGTTTAGAGTTTAAAACACGGACCCAACACCGTAGAGCCAAACCGGCTTCGGTGGTATCAGCTCTCGACTCGACACCCTCGCAGGGGCTTACGTGCAACGTCTTCATGCAGGCGGCAGGAATGAGCTTCACGACCTCGTTTCGCGTCCACGAGCCTTCAGGCCTCTACCCCGCTTCAAGTACCCTTATCCGCCTTTTGCCTTTCTCGTCGACTAACTCTATAAATGTCATGTTGTCTTTTGTAGTAAATCTGAACTTGTAGCTCTGTAATCACCGTGTCAGGCTACAGAGGGCCACACTTGCCCTGCATTAGCCTTCCTGCCTTATGGGCAGGTAAAATTCATTAAAATAAATAATGTCCTTCACAATCATCTTTCACACACCACCGTCAACACAGCCGAACCATGTATTAATACTTTTGCACAAGAGCTTCTTAGCTCGAGAGGTTGAAGGTTCGGTTCCCGCCATTGGCAGTGCTAATAGTACGGGGTATTTCTTTGTCAGCATATAAGCAATATCATCGTATTGTATTTCTCCATAGCACTTAAAACCTACCGTCCCAACTATGTGCGCCCCACAGCCGTCATGGCGTTGTTCAGATGAGTCGCATCAATTATTAGCCCGAGGACCTAATGTTGACTGAATTAAAAGAATCTTCCATAGGAAACGCCCATGAGATTTAACCTTGGCCTTTAGCCATCAACAACCAATAAAATGTACGATAGTTTAGAAATCGTTGACCACTTTTCAGAATTATTTAGAATTCATTTACATAACAATTAGATATTTGAAAAATAATAGTTTGATACGCAGCCCCTAACCATGCAATAAAGTCTCATTATAATGTCCTTTGTCTGTAAAACCTATAATTGCATCACAGTTTTCTCAGCAACTTCTGAGAAGCTCTTGACTCACATTTCTACTAAAAACAAAGTCAAGGTTATGCAAATAATTAGGATTAAACAAAAGATTATTAAGTATTAAAGTGAGAAACCAAAAAGTCTACAATAGCACCTACATAATGAAGATGGCATCTATTTGATTTTTTTACCGAGTCATCATCAGAAGAATAGCCGGCCGGCTTCTCCCGAGTTTCCGCTCTTGTATGAATTAAGATAATGTGATAGAAGTTCTAATACAGATCTAATCTCAAGCAAATTTGCTTCAAATATCACAGATGGGAGTTTAATAAGCATTGCTATCGGATGGATGTACACATTGCCTACACAACAGTCAGGAGGTTGTCGGTTCGGTCCCAGCTGCCGTCTATCCTAACTCAAGGTTTTCCTCACTACAGGCGAATGCTGAGATGAGGATCTCACCATTGATTTATATAAACTAATGTGAACACTTCAAGCCGGTCGGTAAAATCGAGTAGACTCAAAACACCGATCCCCTATAGGTGATTCCAGAAGTAGCTATGTTCACACTTCTCATATGCATAGTCAAAAACACATCACCCGGGGAATTAAATACGTTTTTAAGCAAATGTCCATTGTAGAGAACGCATAGCCTACACATACAGTTTACATTTAGGTTTGAGATAGTTGGGGTATTTAGATATTTGGTCTGGAATGTCCAAGGGAGAAATCAGTCCTAGCATTTGCCTATGATTTATAAACACCTGGGAAAATCCCTTTAGTCAGGGGATCGAGCTCTTGACCTCCGGAATGAGATTTTCTTGTATACGCGACATTCGAAGCAGCCTTGCCGCTGCTATAGGCATCGAAAAGTAGATAGTGACCAAACAATGACAGGTATTTAAATTTTTACCATCGGATTGGCCAGTGATGACGTCAGTATCGTCAAGGTTGCTTGGGAACAACTTTACCTGTTTCGGTCCAAGCTATTAGCAACACATATGACAACAACAACATATGGGCACTGATAACTCAACTGTTGAATGCCCTAAAACAACACTAACTAACCAACCAACCAACGTAAACTAACTAACTAACTAACTAACTAACTAACTAACTAACTAACTAGCCAACTAACTAACTAACTAACCAACCAACCAACCACTACTAACTACCAACTAACAGCCGACTACTAAATAACTAAATAACTAACAACAACTAACAAAAACTAACAACAACAACAACTACAACTATAACAACTAACTAACCAACTAACTAACTAACTAACTATAGCAACACCTTATACTCCACTACAAAAATGAAACAAATGATTTGCTATGATTGCCAAACTACAGGTTGTCTCTTAACAACAAACTAAAACATTGGGAATTTTATAGAAATTAAGAAGTCGCGACCATGGAAACTACCCTTCAAATGCTCGGGGTAGTTTCCATGGTAGCGGAGGGTTAGTATAAATGTCCTATAGACATCCCGTGGCTATGTACGTCAATTTAATAATGTTGTTTTGATATAGTGCTAGGAGCCTCAGTTGATGGTTCACGCGCGACGCGATGACACTAGTGACGAGATGTCCCTTGGAGAGGACTCTTCATCCTGTTGTCGCCATGTCTCATTATTTATTTCCCCGACACACCACAATTCAAACCACTCACCGAATTCAGTAGGTGACCTCTTGCCACCTGTCTCTTTCCACACTAATCATGTCTGGATCCTTCCTCTCAAGCAAACATGTCCGATATGACGTAACAACTCGTGTGCTGTCTGTCGCTGGGTTGCAACACTTACGTGGTGATTGGTCATCGCGGAAATAGTTTGTGGTATTTTACAAAAAGTCGGATTGACGTAGTTTTTTAAACCGCAAGTATAGTTACATGAAAGACAGCCGAAACACACACGCTCACGTACAAACACGTAGCTGGCGGCGCACAAATATTCTTCAAAACTTTTATGTATGCGGATATTCGTACTCTTAGGTATAATATATGTCGTGACACCATAGGAACATGGGCGTGGCTAATAGGTAACTAAAATAGTAACTTAAACAAAAATACGAGGACACTGAAATAAAATGAAGATGATTTTTATTTTATTTATTTATTTTTTATTTATTTATTTAACGTCTATCCTATTTAGTCATAAAAACTGATTTACAAAGGAGGACAACTAAATAAATCTAATTACATAGATGCAGACACAACAATGAACTACAAATATTTGGAATAGTAATATTACAACAACAATGCATTAAAACACAACAATTTTGGTAGCAAATAAAAAAGGATATTAAATGCAATTAATTAATGAATCAAATATAAAAAAGTGGGGAAAAAAAAACGAAAGGAAATTTGGCCCATTAACGTAGTCAAACAAAAGTTGTAAACAGCACATATCGGCGGGTATGTAAAGAGTTAACAATGTTTTAACAAAGTTATAATACCAACGACAACGATTTTTTAACAATAAGGAATCGTCATGTAATGTTTATAATCCTTGGAATAATATGGTTCAGCTACTAATTCATTTTTATTTTCCTTTATTTTCACAACTATTTAACATTCCACAACTATTGTATATTGCGATTATATATCAGCACTAGATACATCCAATCTTGGTGATTTGCATTGATGCCACAATCTCTCTTTCATTTGTATCACGTTTTACAGCCACTTCCTAATTTACAACTCGCATCCATATGAAACTTATATCACGAAATACTGATTGAAATGGAATCTTCTTGCAAGAATGCCTCGTTGCAAAATGAACATGCATACGCGCCATATGAAAACTGGTAATTTTATATACCGTAAGAAACAGGACTGTTACAGTACTGGACGTGTAATAAAGATGGCTAATAAAAACTTTCAGACTATACATATTCCCGAAGATCAGCACACAGCAACCTACAAATAATGGAATTCCTACAACGCGTTTTCTATTTGATTGATTTGTCACGTCTCCTGTGATAAACGCAATGTTGGAAAAGATTCTATGAACAGCAAACTGAACATTCTTGAAGACTCTCACAAATCACAATAATATACCCAGTTTGGCAGTAACCAGATGGACGCACTACATGTAGGCAATAAAGTTAGTACAATGCTTTATAAGGGTCTGAGAAAGTTTACAGAGCATCCTTACTTTCATACGTTGAATCGCAGTCACAGACAACAGTTGTGATAATAATGTGAGTAGTATATTGTGAAGAAATGTCTACTATTTCGATGATTGTACTTCCTTAGTGCTGAGTTTCGATACTTTATTATGGCAATAGACGAGTGAATTTGCAATGCGAAAAGAACATTGCCACACAAACGGTTTTATGAACCAAAATTTACCTTTTTCCAACTATCAACGGCTTTACTATAAATATCAATTTGTTTGAGAAATAGCACTCTTCGTATAACTTTGTGATAGGAAATAAAAAACAATGAAATTAGAATAGTGCTGTCATCGACATGATTAGAATAGGAAATGGCACCTGTAACGTATGTTGTGTATTCATTGTTTCTGATGATAGCCTAAGAAGTAGGGCTGAAACGTCAAAAGAATTCTAAATAAAGAGTCGACGTGCCGATTTTTCCGATCAAACAATCAAAATGTTAAAACATATAGGCACTCTCAATAAATGTGTCTGGAGTATCCGCAAATGAGGTCAGAAGTCGTTGCACATCGGACGCGTGGGCATAAATAAGGCCGTACAGCATTTATTTCGTAAATACCCGTTTTCTCAAAGCCAGTTCAATAAACCACGGAATGAACATTGACATGCATTTAACAGGCTTGCAGAACGTCTTCAACATAAATAGTTCATTTTATGCATTTGTGGAAATTTGCTATAACATGCTAATTAGTTACATTTTAACTCTCAAATTAATTATTTACCAACGCAGAAAGTCGGTCTATGCAAGTTTTGGTTGCATTTAATGGACGAACCTGTCACTATTAAAATAATTTCGCCAACTTAGCTCGCAAAACTAATTTACATGTTGGCCTAACAGTTTAGTATAAGAAAATTGCACAAAATTTGCAACACTTTGCCACAGGTATGTCCATATGGTAGGCCTTCTAGTACGTCGTGGCTTATTTGCGCAACGACAGTCCAAACTACAGCCAAATGGCACAAGTTACCTCCAAAGGCTGTGCCAGCTTCGCTCGCCAACCTCTCCCTTGTAATTCCAACATAAGTATGATATTTAGGCTTTCAAAACTAGTTAAAGTTGAACTAGAGTGACATACCCTCAGGAAATGTCAAAAAACGGTCTAAAGTAATCATTGTTTGTTTGGTTTTACATCTATATTAGTGTGTAGCCTGTAGAGGATAGCAGACGCGAATGAAGGGACAGTACATGCATGACTGAGAGATTTGATATCACGGTTCTTCATTCAATACATCTCAGTTTTTGCGACGCAACCGTATGTTATCCTAGCCTAATGACGTGTATTAGTTATTTACTTTAGCCCACAACTTATCGAGAATTATTAACATTTTTATTATTTTATAAAGATTTACTTCCATTTCAAAATGAATACAGTACTACATTGCAATTCACCATTATAACCTCTCCACCATAAATACTAAGAGTCAACCCAAATACTTTTAAATTATTATAGCTTATTTGCTCATTTCCTAGACATGTTTGCTGATGCTATGAAATAACAATGCTTTCAATGAGAAAATAAGCAAGTGAGCAAAGAAGGACATAAGCCAGTTAATTCGGACAGGTCCTATATATTACCCATCATCCGTGCAACAGTCAGTCCACCTCCTACTTGGGGCCTGCAATTTTAATGTTCAGTTGTCAGTTGCTATTGTTGCTTTAACATGTGTGATATACTCTTGATACTGTGTAATTAGTTCAAGGCAATGCGAAGCGTTGAATAATTAATTTACCTGATGGAGCTAACATAATCGCCAATAGCAAAAGATGTGGCACGCGTTAAAAAGTATGCTTTCAAAAATTATTATTTAAATAAATAAATAAATGCATAAATTACTCAGTTTGAGTCGACTTATATAATGATTATTCATTCAGAATTCAAAATTATATACATTCATACACCCTATATGTCTCATAATTATAACCTATACAACATGTCAAAATTATTGAAAGTGATGTTAAATTTAGCATACATTTAGCAAGTTAAATTTGACGCAAATGGTCCAGAGACTAGGTGTTGTTTTAGTGTACCCCAAAGCAGAACTAAATTAAAAAATAATTTACACTCCTATCCATCTGTTGGTATTGCCTGAGGGGGAAGTATAGGCCTACGCCTAGTATAGGTTGCAGTAAGGGAAATCCTGGTTGTAGAACGCATTCAACATTATTTTCATTGAAACAATTTAAAGTGCGTTCACAAAACGACCTCGGATTGTTAAATATTAAAAGGAATATATTATACTTTCTAATCTACGATACTTAAAACGGATATAACTGCTGTCCAAATTATAGTTTGAAATACTAGACCAATTTCTCATTCACAAACGTTAGGTTATGAGTTAGAGTACGCTTACCGAGGAGTCGATCGGGTTTTTTGAAAATAGCTGTAATTAGTTTATGAAGAGTTAGTTTTCTCTAGCTTTCGGCGAACGGTACCTAGGGCAGATAAAGAAACGGACCTCATTAATGAGTGTCGAGAAGTCGGCACTATTTGGGAGGGGCTCGCCTTGATGTAGCCAGATGTTCGTCAAACTTCGCAAACGTATTCACTCGTAATGAACTTGCAAGTGAATACGGAAGGTGAGGCCTGAAAAGGACCCACAACGACGACTTGTGCCCAAAGAAGAATGACAAACACCATACATTACACGGGAGTCGATTTCATTCGAAATCGTAATTGTCTAGTGAATAAATGTATGAGTGCTTAAAAACGAAAGTTTTACAATCAACAACGTGTTCTCAGTTGTATCATTTCCTATTTAAAATGAGGATGCTATTAGGTCTTATTCCTCGCAATCACGGCAAGCGTGCACCATCATTAACTGGTTGCTGATCTCCAATGACCAGTATCTTCAGGTCTTACATAACTCAACGGTGGTTCCGCCGTCAAGTATATTCATCATACAGCACCAAGCTATTATTTTCACAGATTCCGGTATATTATTTTGCAAATAATACTAGGGAAACGCCAAAGTCGTTGTTAGACGAGTGAGTGAGCCATGTGTTGAGTACCCGGTAACATTTCTTTTCTTCCCTTACCTTAGGCCTCCCTAGCCTATCATAGCTGCAGTGGAGCATTTTGGCCTAAAAAATGCAAAATGTTCCCGGGTACTCACCACATGACTCGCTCACTTCGTCTAACTACGACTTTGGCGTTTCCCTAGTCTAGTTGGCTAAAGCGCCCTTGTAGCCGAAATGTGGGAGACGTGGGTTCAATCCCCTGGTCGGGAAAGATTTTGTAATTTCTAGATTGTGTTTCAAAAATTATTAAACATGTTTTGAAATGCATATAATGCAGTGTAGTCCATCATCTGTGGCAATAGGGCCTACTATGGTAAACATAGCCAGTACGAAATACGTGAAAATATTGCAAGGTTTACTCAATCTACGAGCGGAATTTGGGGGTACCTTGACGTCCAACATTCGACTGACCTTGCATGGGCACGGCATTTCACGGCCAGGCGAAAAACAAACAAAAAATATCTTTTCAAAATCTCAAACATTGTCGTTAAAATAATTTCTAAACATGGGAAGTCTATTTTTCAGTTTATCATTTCTTGTAGGTTTAAATCGCAATGAATCTTGCTGATTTTGTTAGCAGTTCTCAATAAACTCGTACCGGATGTCTGTTTAAAATTTCAGCGCAATCTGTTCAGCGATTCGGCTGATTTTCAACGTACACACACACACACACACACACACACACACACACACACACACACACACACACACACACACACACACACACACGCACGCACGCAGAAAAACAATAAGGGCCGTTTAAGTCGAATGGAAATCACTACGTTCGCTACGCTCACTCGTTCAATCATTTTACTACAGGTTATGCATGCGCTTACGGGCAACTTATAAGATCAGTGAGAAATTATGTGGTGAGGGATAAATATTACTCTTGTTTGTTATGTTGGGCTTGAATATGGTTATACGTTAGCATATTATACAGTTTCTTAGCAACATGTAATAAAAATTAATGGGATTATAAGCACAGACGGCATGCTTTTCACCCCTACGACCTTCCTTCCGAACGTCAAATCATGGAGTTTAAATGGTCAAATTTTGAATTTATGCCCTTGAAATACAAATTAACTATTTTAAAAGACATTTGCAATTGTTTTAATTTATTTAATTTCGCCGTGTTAGATAAATTTGTAATCCTAAAGTTTCAATATGACCATGCGTATCATCTTCTGAGACAGACTGAGGCCCTCAAATCTCATATTGTTGTTGATTTCTTTTGCTGCGTATGGCCTTCCATTGTCTCTATTATTTCGAACTGTGAAAGCACAAATTTTGAAAATAATAGTTAAAATGTAACAAGGCTAGCTTGCATGCAGCGTCCGAGCACGGACGGGTCAGGCTCAAATGTGAGATGTTATATATCAGCTTCTTATACTCGATTAGTGGTGGTTGCCGTGTGGAGTAGCCATAAGTGTTGACTATTGGGGCGGAGGTCAGCCAGCCCGCGGGTACCCGGTAAATCGCTCGGTGCGGATACATGTACTTAGATTCTCGAGGAAGTTGCCTAATAAGGAAGGTATTTTATTCATCGGCTGCTTTTGGTTTGTTTGCTGTTTTTTGTTCGTATTAGGAAATTTACTCGTAATATGATAAAGTACTGATAACTTAGGGGTCTGAATGTGAAAACCTCAAGGATGGCGTCGCCAACGGTAGTGTTTAGATCTCGAAACGCATAATCTACATGGTTACTATTTGAGGATTTAGATGCATTATAGTATCAACTAGTAATTTTCCAAGTTTAAAATAAATTACAAAATCGGTTGATTGAATATTTCTGAAACGAGTAATGGGCGTCATACTCATACAAAGTGTGTTCACATTTATTTTTCTAAGAACAATCATATATTTAATTGCGAATATTAGCACGCATAGTATGCCCAAAATAGAAGTAATTTAGGATTGTTTAATTTATTTCAAAAGTTAGGTAACACAAATGAAAGGGGGGATTTTACCTGCACATCTATAATCTGCACCCGGTGATGAGCTAAAACAACCATCCATAACTAACCATAATTACTTTTTGTGAAGCGAAAGTGAACGCCGAATTAATGATATTATATGTTGAGTTGGACAAAGTTCATCTCATTTGCGCTATGGTGTAATGTTCGCTAATTACCTGTTCAATCATAGTTAAAATAAAGATGTGGAACAAAATGAGTTGCAACCGTAACGTTGTGTAATGGTATTTATCCCCCTCCAACCCATGGTTTTCTGGTTTCTTTACATGTGATTTCAACGTGTATAAGGTGATTAATACCATAAATATAGATACTGAAATGATGTCGAATGGATGACCATATAGTTAGTTGTATTATTGGAGTATTTCATTACAAGTCCAATGGGTGCATGACCGAATAAGAAGTACTTGAAAAACATATTAAATAGCTTGTCATATATTAAAAATATCGGTCAATTTAAGATCCAATGAATGAGATAAAACATTCTGAAAAAGTCTTACAAAAATTAAAAACTAAAATAAAAAAATCGAAGGGCTAGTCAAGTTATCGGCTTATTTGAAAACATCGAAATGGTGTCCAAATATATTGAAATATCTGAAAATGTTAATAAATGGTCGGCCAAATGTTAAAGTAATCATGAGTCAGCTAAATAGCAACATATCGACATAAATAATTCAATAAGGCAACACTTGGTTGTGCTATGTCTGCTAGTGGCCTACCTTCAGTAGGCTGTTGGACCCGAGTGGAGGGCCGCATGGCCACCCAGCTGGCTGGTTCAGGGCCCGAGTGTCGAGGCGTCTTGGCGGCGAGCTGTCGGGCGTCGGCCGGCGTCGGGGGCACCGTCGGCATGTCGGCGTCGATGAACTTGAACGTGGGGGTAACGGGGGCGGGGGCGGGCGCCGCCTCCCGACGCCGGGGGCTGACGACGTCGTTGAGCACGCGGACTGTGTACGTCTTGGCGGAGGTCGTGGACTCGTCGTCTGACTCGGGGGGCGGGGCCTGGCCGACCCAGCGGGCTCGTTCGTGGCCTGCTGGACAAAACACGAAACATGTTACACAACCTACCTCGACACAACTCGATCATCGCCGTGGACAGAAATACATATCATCAATATTCATTTTTCAACATTATTTATTTATTTATTTATTTATTTATTTGTCTATCCTATTCAGTTGACAAATTGATTTACAAAGGAGGACAAATAAATCAAATTACATAAATGCAGACAACAATGAGCTACAGTTAAGTAAATATATTAAAACACAACAATTTTGGTAACAAACCTTCATAAGTTCGTGTATTTGACCTGAACTGTTACAGACTAATTTGAGTTCTAAAAACAGTTACCAAAACAAGAAATGGGTTGACCAATTTCTGAAAACTTAACATTGCCCGGCAGAGAGTCAATCCATTGAGCTTAAATGTCAGGAAAGTAAATTGGTAAAGTGAATTCAAGGAGTAAGGTTTTTTCACCTAGCTCTGAACTCTCTAACGCACGCTTGAGTAAGATTTTTCTTACCAGAACTAGCATTTTTCATAATTTGCGAAGACCTGACCCTAGGCATGACCCCTACAAGTGTTATTAATTTGAGAGCACCTGACCCTAAACAGAAGACGATTAATTTACCCAACTTGAACGTGAACTCAAACTCGAAAGTAAATTGGAAAAGTCGACTTCCTGACGTAAGGTCACTTTTTGCTGCAGGTCTATAGTGGAGTGTTTTAACATATCGTTTCATGCACGGAAGTCGATGGACACGAATTACTTTCATAGATCTTTTGGAATAAATATCACTTTACCAAGTAGCACGAAATACAACCATCAAGCTGTGGAATAATAAATTACTTAGTTATTTCAGTTCATTGAAATTTAAACAGTGCACGTATAGGATAGACCAAAATATACATAATACCTAACAATTAATTGAAATAATAACATAAATACAAAAACATAATACCAATAAATATGAATTACAAATATAATATAAATACAAAAACAAAAGTAAGTAAACGGGTTGAAGAATAAACAGATTTCTCCAGTACCAGTAGGCCTATGTAAACATTTTAAGTTCCAACTGAAATGATTTGTTTTTGTGTGATATTGTTGTAGAGTACACTGCAAAGATATTGTGGAATATTTTTATGAAACGAATGTGTAAAGGGCGGAATGAATATAGACTATGTTTCCTGGGTAGTGGGTGTGATTGGTCAGATTGTTGGGAAAAAGTTTGGGGTTGGAATGTACAAAAGGTGCACAATACAATATAACCATCAAAATATGGAAAAATTGATTGCGATTGTCACATTTATGTTCATCGTTGTTACGATGGGAGCCCTGCCTGTCCACGCATCAAGTGTTGATTGTTGACCATTTGCCCTATTCAGCCACGGAAGCACTTTTTAGCGCTAGTGTTCGTCCCGAGAGCGCATTTCTTTTTTGTTTAACTGTATATTCAAAATGCATAAATACAATAACACCATTACACTTACATAAATGAGTTAACCAGACTCTATGATAAATAACTCTTTGATATCCCACATAGGTACAAAGTAAATAATAAACAAATAATAACTGTCGCTCGGAAGTTTAAGTGTACACTAGCGCTGTAGATCGCCCCAGTGGCCAATTTTTGCGAATAACATGAGTACAATCAACACTGTTCACATGGCCAGGCAGGAAAAGAAAGAACTAGTTGAAATATCTAGTTAATTAATGTTTGCGCTATAAAGTGACGGAGCCTTCTCTTGACATGTGTTGTGCGCACCTCCAGTGAATGTTTCCCATATGTTAATACACTCACGCTGAGATTGAAATATAATGTTCAATGGCGCGAAGAGACAGATACGATGCGCAAGACGGAGCTCTTTAAGCCTAATCTAACAGTGAGAAATGTAGTCACTCAATCATGCGCAGAGAAAGCTGCGCGATTGATTAGAAGGACTGATGATGGGAGATGGATCGGACGGAGGAAGGGACACCCGCCGAAAAGCCATTACCTTTGAGCTAGCCGCTGGTGAAACAACTACTGTGATGGGTCACACACGGGGACCAGACATCTCAAGAAGAAGCGAGGCAAGAGGTCATGGACTAGACTGAACATGATATAATTTTGATAGGGTAATGTTTATTTAGATTAGCACATAGATTAGCATTAATTTTCTGTTCTGAAGCATTAGTTTTCAGAAACATAAGCATTTATAGCATTCATTCACAAATGGTGACAAAACATTTATTTTTGTATAATTGCTACTCAAAACAATTTGTTTTGCTCCAAAATGATTGATAAAATTTAACAAATTGACGACTTTTTCATTTTCAGGAATATTTTGTTTAGAAACATACTAAATTAGGGAGTATTTAGTAAAAATAAAAAATAAAATAGTTAATATAGGATTAATAAATTAATAATAACAATATACATCTTGGGAGTCACTTTGCTGTATATCGACTTCCACGACAGTGCGTAGGCCTACCACCATCGGCAGGATGAATAATTAAGGTCACAAAGGCGAAATTACACTAAATATGTACAATTTATCTATTATTTTGATCTGTGAAAATACAAAGCGAAAAATTACTTTAAAAAAACAATAATTAACAGAGCAAGTGTTATGCAGGCGATTCGAATTGTACAGTCAAACAATCTAAGACGAATTGCATCGTGAATAATCTTCCTAAAACGAATAATCGACCTAAAACTACTATTAATTATAATATGACAAAGCAAGTCTCAGACGCAAATATCAGAGTTGGTGTAGGAAACTATAAACGATGAATTCCACACCGGAAAGAAACCCTCATTATTCTCCAAACTTAACATTGTCATGCAGAAAGCGAATTAAAACAAGTGACAGTCACAGAAACGACGGTTTTTAAAGAACATTAGTAGAATTAAAACCATTTACAACAATGAGATTTATTTCAAACCCATGCACGCAATCGCGGATATAGGAGCACAATTTATTACGATCAAACTACTATAAGTGTCTTTTTCGAGAAAGTATTGTGTTTAGCTTTACATTCGTGATAAATTTCTGCGACCACGCCCGTGTGCCCGCTATTGTGGAAACCTTCGTTTCAAGTTGGAACTAGTTTGCCGGCAAGGAAACCGCATTATAGCCTACAGAAGAGTGATGGTGATCTGTATGTATGCCTTGGTACACTGCACTATGCGTGTCCTGTAATGTGAAAACCACCGCAAACCAAACAACTAGACAAGTAGGGCGAGAGTGTATTCTATACAGTTCAAATAAATGATAAATGGAGATGAATTTTTTGAAGGTTTGTTGTGCTGATAAAAATTACATTTAACTAATACAAAATCACTCACTGAACTATAACCTGGGTAACTTACTTAAAAATGTTGAAAATGTGAGACAGGTCTCCGAAATATCGAAACATTTTGAAGTAAGTAACCCAGGTTATAGTTCAGTGAGAGATTTTGTAATAATAGTTTCCGGGTTAATGAGTTGTAGTCATATTTTTAAATATACATTTAACTTAATATATACTACACATTTCAGATTTTCAAATTCTATTTTTATCAATGCAACAATTTAAAAATGCGCAGACCAAGATTTGTTAACCACAAACGCGTCCTGCTTTTCGCATCAGCAGTCCCGCATCCATATATGTAAATCAAGGTGTCTTTGTTTTATCTACTAAACACACCCCTTGATTTACTTTCAGTCGAGGGTTAACATTGGTGGTTATCAATTTGTCACCTTTATAACGTGACTGCTTACTTAGCTTACTTTAGTTTTCACCTAACTAATGAAAGTGACGTCACGCGCAGCCGGCAGAGGAGCTGTGAGGTGGCAAACTTCGGGTTAGGCTGCGTAAAAACATTGCCTATTAGACGTTTCAGACGTTCTGTTCAGGCTTTGAAATTTTAATTTTAAAGTGGTCCCAGTACAGTATCCTACTGGTGTCACTATCTAATTAATGATAAAATAATATTTTGGTAAGAATTTTACATTAAGCTATAAGTCCGACTGTAACTCGTTTTTATTTTTTGGACTTGGCTCACTTATTCTCATGGGTTCATTTGGAAAGGTTTGAAAAGATTTATCCCAGAATAAAAACAGGATAGTAAAGAAAACAGACGAAGATGGAATTGTAGCTTGACACGTCTTGTGAAGTCTTCAATTGACAATGCTTGTACGGAAACTAACTGCAACAATGCGAGTCCCACGTGCTAACAGTAGGAGGAACTAAAGCGAGTTATATGACTAAATATGGCGCTAATAAAGGAATGAAAACACAAGTATAAGGTGTGGGCTACGAACAATCGCAATAATTACACGTCTTGCACAATTACGTTATTTCCCTTTCCCTACACATGGAAATGTCACAACTTGGAAACGAACATCGAGTTGCGATAACGGGGACAGGCAGACATCAGATAGAGAGGTCAACCAACTACCGCATTTCATTTTATGTGGATGACTGGATACTCAGAGTATGGCCAAACTTTGTTCGGACAACAAGCATGTTGATGAAACAATCAGCATGCCACAGAGTGAAAATACGGTTTCTGTCAGCTCTTGGTTTATAACCGTCCGCTACCGTCCCGATATGTACTTCTGCATAGTAAGTTTTGATACAACATCGACCTATTGAACCTAAAGTCAACGAAGTGAATACATAATTAAATTTGGCATAACAGAATAGCAAAACATTTGTTTACCGCGACTAGTTGAATCTAGGACCAAACAAGTTATCTCACACCTGTTACGTAAACTCGGCGCTTCTTTCGGTCGAGCGTCTCAATAAAGCTGTCAAATTGTTAGTAGGTTGTTGACGAAACAGGTAGAAAACAACATTTTTAGCCACTCGCCATGCGTATGTCGTAACCATCGGCGTACGCTGGCTAATTTACACTCGCCAACAACGTAACTTTTTATATTTCAAAAGCAGGAGATAGCAGGTTTTAGCCGAAATGAGGTTTCTTCCAAATGTTAACCTCTTTACTTTGTTGTTAAATAAGGATGTGAATTATAATACACTGTTACCGCAATGATCAGAAACTGTCCTCATCAATCGCCAAGTTGATTTCAATAAAAATATAAAACTAATATTGTCAAGAGAGCCAGAAAGTTGTACTATACAATACAATGAAAAGTATTACTTAGAACTCGAGGAACAAGCTTCAAGATATTTCTCAATCCGCCCGATCAGATGACAAGGATCATCTATAAAGCAATCAATTAAGATTGCAATTAACGGCGGTCTTCAACAAAGTAGGATCAAAGGGGCCGCACCAAAATAATCGGACGAACAATCCATTCTGCGCCTTCTTCGAAATTAAATCCACTTTTTTAATTGAGAGCTCATTTTACCGAAGATGTATGAAAGTCTGCGCATATTTTACTATAACTCAATGAAAGTATTGATTAGAACATCGATGGATTGAATAGATATTGCTAACTATAATGATGTTATAAGCATCTTATATATTATTTCAATTATATGGTCTTAAAAATGACATTGTACAAATATTGTGACGATGCTTTACTAGAAGTTAAAACCAAAATTGAAGCTATTTCCAAGATGTATGAAAAAGATCATCATACATTTACAACCATAATTGAATTGTATATTAGCATAACTAATAATGATGTTATGTGATAGTATTCTTATAATTTATTTCAATTGTCTAATGGGTTATGAAAATTGGGCATTTTAAGTCCTACAAACAATCATATTAAGTTATACGCCATAACATAAGATTTATAGGTTAAATCTAAGTATTGGATTTGGCAATTATTAGCATGGGCTTTTGACGTCGTACTTCGATGATAGTAAGTTTTACATATACCATTTCCATTAGACCTTCTAAAATTTTAAATAAAAGAAACACTCAAAACACCTTATTTGAGGACATTTCGAACCACAGGATTAGTTCAAATACATGTAAAATATAGAAAGTTATCGGTTGTAAAACATGCGTTGTCTGTCGCCCGTCCCCCCGCCCTCGTTAACCATGGGTTGTACGAGAGTTGGTCATCAGGTGCTGACGTATAACACATTTCCTTCGAAAAGGTTAACTTCATTCCCGAATTCTCCATATTGGGTATCTACGACAAACTCAACTCAACGCTCGTTGACATAGGTCAAAGAAGAAGACATGGCTAGGAAACACAAGTAAAACAGCAGATACTGCCTTGTGTGACCTGGGCTAAGAGTTTTAATTTTACAGCAATACTTGTTTGTGTTTTACTATTGCGTGTAGCGCGCTCAAACCTAGGCTCAAACGAGAACATGTAGATGCACCCTATCATATTTGAGAGAGTTTCGGGATCTCTGTTGATACGTGGCAAATCCAAACTGTCTTCGCCGATTAAATCCAATCTGTGAATCCATTTCCAAGACCGAACAAGATTTTATCGTGACCGCATACGACCAGCACAATGATAGTCTTACTGCTTCGATCCCTATCCCCCTAGTAAACGAATCACCCTCTCTATTCAAGATGGCGTATTCATTCAAGTTAAAAAGAGGTAACGTCTAAAGCAAGTACTATGATTCGCTGAACTGGCCTCCCGGACTCTGCCACTTTTGAGGGTGACATGTCACCCAGCTTTAGGTAAAATCGAACACCCCCATACAGTTACACCTAATACCACACATTTTTTGTTGTTTATCATAATTTTACCTGATATGAATGTACTGTATTTTGACAACAAAACAACGTTTCTACCTATCTCTTCATCAAAACGACTTCTCAAGACGCATTATAACTCAACTCACAAGCGAGAGGTCCCAATCACAAAGGAAAACACAATGTCCATCCCTGCTTGTAAATAACAATTTCCAACCAAAATATAACATCCTATCAGTCGTTAGTCTCAATTTTACTAAAGTCAAAATACGCATAAAGAAATTAAAGATTGTTAAATGCGCACATTGACCAAAACTTAACCTCGCCCACAAATACAGTAAAAGTTAGTGTTAGCCTTGTCGGTTGAATCATGGTGCAGAGAAACCCCAACAGAAGATCTCTCCCATGTCTTTGCTCCCAGTGACACGGAACCGACCGAGATGCACCGGAGCTGCACTTCTCTGCACCTGTGCGCCCGATGACTTATGTGCTCTGCACCTTCAATGTTCGCCTGGGCCCCACCCAACACAGGTAAAAGGTGCGCCATCCGAAGAAAGACACCATGCATCAAACATTTTCATACCGAAAGCTAGGTCTGCATTGCAAAGAATGAGTAATGGATCAACTTTTTACATACGAGTTAGTTTTTTCACAGTAGGTTTATTATTTTGTGCCACTCGAAATTTAATTTGTAAAGTGATACGCCTAACAACTCAATCATTGTAGCCGTACCACACATACGCTCGGTTAAGTGAATTAGTTTTTTAGTCCATTTGAAATAACCTTTCCACTAGCGAGATAGACTTAATAACAATCAAATAATAATAATAATAGTCATCACAATATTATACATTAAGTTAAATCAAGTAATAATTGATATTATGCATAGTTTGTAAAACATGACAAGCAAAATTAACTAAAGTGCCTAGATAAATAGCATTACATTAAAAATAAAAACGTTAATTGACTCGAAAAAAAAACGGATGCAATAAACGACAATGAAGAGATATTGAAACATATTTTTCAGCAAATCGCAATGGCTACAAGAAGTAGAGAAAAACGAACGTAAATGTCCCGAGGCCGACTTCGACACGACAAGCCTAAGAAGCACTTGACGAGACGGATACAATAATTAACCAAAATATTGCTGCTGATTGGGGTAACCAGTTTGTATTACTCCACTTCAGGCTATATTGGTAATGACTCGTTAGTGTTTTAAGTCAATTTACACCTTGGTTAATTAACCGAACAGGGCACGAAACCTATTTAGTCATTAAAATATAAAAATAAATTGATAATTAACAATGGTTGTCATGCACATGAAATTTAAAACTGACGATACTAATGTATGAAGTTGGTCTTATAGTTATGCGACAGCGCTAAAAGAGATGGGATAAGAGATTAATCTGATACAAGTCAAGCTGAACGCGCACTGGACAGAATCAGTTCGGAACGGACCCTCCAGGAGCAGGTTTAGTTGGCCCCGGAATATAACAGAAGTAACCTATTCTGTTCCAAAAGGTCCCGCTTCGATCCTGTATGTGGACACGAGGAAAAGGTGGCGAAACCTTCACAACGGGTAGGGTGCAATGTATGTCCCTCTTCGGGTGAAATATAGGTATGTTGCGGATAGGACAATTGTGAAGGGATGTACGAGGGCTGGTTAAGAGAACTCGATACCTTGCATTCGCATTAACGACTGAGGAAAACTTCGGGAAAGCCTTCAGTCAGGATTTCCGGTCACGACGGTATTCGAACCCGAGACCTTCCGGAATCAAGAATCAAGAGCTTAGCGCTCGAGTCAACAATGTCGGAGACCCAGGCTGCGTGTCAAGGAACTAGGGGACGGATGGAGAGGAAAGAGGACGACCAACACTCGTCTTTGGTTTGAGGAGTGAACCGTCTCAGGTCAAACCATGGTAAGGTTACGAGGTTGGTTTTGACGACCCTGGCTTAGGGTTAACGAGAGAGCGACTTTGATTAGAGCAAATAACGAACCCATAACCTCCAGCATTGAAGCCATGCACGCACGCTATATGTAACTGTGCGGTTTACCATGTAATAGAATACCTCATTGACAAAGTGCAGTTACCAACATCGCAATAGAGCAGCGTTAAAAATGCATCGCAAAATATCTTCTTACCTATACCAGATTGATTTCTATGTAACATACTCTTTACTGTGAGGCTATAGCATGGGTCGTATTCACCCAGCAAGCCCGAATAGAGGATGAGATGATAGTCAGAGCACTAAGTCGTGCCAAACAACAATACAGACAGTTAAATTCCTACCTAGTGATGGATACCGAATGATGAGCCAGGGCAGTAGAGCAATCACACGGTATAATTTAATTTGAAAGGTTGTCGGTCGATGTCAGCCACTGGAAATCATGACTGAAGGTTTGCGCACGGTGTCTCTGTCACAACGATATTCCTAGCATTTTAATACCCCTTAGGTAATCCATTCCCCTCCCCAGTATTCTCAAAGCCTCCTTTGTAAATCAGTTTTTTTAACTGAATAAGATAGACGTTAAAAAAAATAAATAAATAAATAAATGAAATAAATAAAAATAAGAAGTCACCTTGAGAAGAGGCAAGTTAAGAAATAGAGATTAGATTAGAAATTTTTTATGCGGTGAAAAGAAATCGATGTTTCGATACGGTATCGATATGTGGGAGTATTTCCGATATCGACATTCAAACTTCATAGCAAAATTTTGGAAATATTATGTCGAAACTTTTGATGCAGTAAATACCTCGGAAAAATGGGTTTACTTCTTCAAGTTTCACTTCTCGTGATTAATAATGGTGGAGCCTATAGTAAATTCGTCCTGACTTTACAAGGACGACGTACCAGAGTCGCGAGTGTGAGAACGTAAAAATCGTTATGAATTTTTGGCGATCCTTTTCAAACATTTTCGCCACACATTTTTAATTGCAGCCTGCCTACTCTTTAGATACACATGTTTTTTTTTTTTTTTAATTTAGACTATTTTTGCACAAAATATTAACATTTCGATGTATCGATATCAATATCGAAATTTTTGTGTGATATCGATAACAGAATGATATGACATACCAGCCTTGTTTGAAATATTGTTTTATGTGGATGCAATGCTACTGAGCACATGTAAATAAGAAAGGTACTTGTTCATTATCGGGATCCCCCAATGTTGGGAGAAAAACTACTTTTCTTTTCGGGGAGGTCCCTATAATGAAAAAGTACCGTAAAAAAACACTAAACCATAAGGCCATTGCGTGTACCAGTCTCCCCGCCCCCTCCCTTTCCTATGTATTTGGCTGGATAGTGGATATAGCACGGGCCGGTCCTCCTAACATCCCCTAGGCTAGACTTGCTTATTATGACCTAACAAAAAACTTGAACCTGCGAAAATTTGGAAATTTCCTTCGTCAACTTGAGCTTTTAGAGCAAGAATGCACTCATTCCCTCCAGCGGTGGCAACCATGGAAAGCTCGAGCCAGCTCGTGCTCGACCTGTCTGTTTGTCACTAGCCAACATGACTCTCGTGTACTCTTTAATGCATTTTCTTCGACTCGTCCACCAACCAATAGAATCGTGACGCGACCTCTGTCGCTACGATTCTAATTTCTCTTTCGAAGATGTTCGGACCGTGTCATGGCCTACTTGATTTTCACTCAAAAATCTTTCACACTTTTTTGTTTAGAGTTACGCGTTAACGATTGGCAGGTGAAAATAGTTTGGAGTGGTGATAAGAAGTACACTCCAGTCAGCAGGGTGCGTCTACCTAGGACTGATTTCTTCAACTTCAAAGAAGATGGCTTGAAAAGATAGTCGAATGAGAGAGAGGTTTATATGTGTCGGCGAAAAAATGTATAATACAATTTTTTGCCACTACAGTGCATAGCCTCTAAACCAGGGATCGTTTAAAAATAACTACACACTAAGAGCCGAATGCAAATTATCATTTTAAGCTATGATTGTATTGTATTGTATTGTATTTTATTGTATTGTAGCAGCACATGCACCTCAAATTCTTTCCTAAAACATATTTTTCAATGTTCAAAAAAGTCTTAGAATATATGCAAACATCTTCTAATAAGAGACATAATTTTAAAAAAAAGTTTAACTTCATAAGTGTAGTTTGTCGATGACAATAGACAAACCATGGAGTTTAAATTGTAACCAAATTCATCGTGCCAACGGGGCAGTACGGGGGCCTGAAGCCGGCGAGTTAAAAGAAGTTTGCAAAAAACTATATTTCATCAAGTACATAGGGCTACGCAACCATCCTATACCATATCCATATTAGTGTTTATCTAACGTCGAATTTTTTTCACATTCCAAATAACTAGGTCCAAACGTTACGATTCGACATACGGTAATTCCCCAATGAAAACCGCCAACTTTCCCTCACTCATCGAAGTAGGTGCTTTTCTTCACACTTCCATACAAGCACGCCTATGAAATTACAGGTTGAAACCTAAAATTGCGCATATGACGGGAGGGGCTCGACGCCCGAACGTATAACATACTCATCATGAGTTCCTGGTTGAAAAGACACATCCAATGATGGCATTGTATCCGCCACACAGCATAATCATTGACAGAAATTCTTTAGGTTTGATATAGGCGTTTAAAAAAAATGAAAGTCAAAACAAATTAAGTAACAGTAAAACTAGATCCAATGTAGACACATCTAACCTACATATCATTATTGTTTCAGCCACTCCCTAACTTTTGAAATAAACTGCAGTACATGAACCCGTGTCTATATAAAACACGCTTATATGGAGCTACGTGTCATAAAGATACACGGACGTGCATCACGTTATATTGTGTTTGAAACACCTCCAACACTGATGACCAATAGCCGGCAATAAACAGATAGTATAGTTAATAATATGCAATAGCCATGGTTAACACCTAACGATGAGTATACTCAACTATGCAATAGTCGTGCAAACCGAATACAACAAACATACGGCAATTTTAAATTTTATTGCAGGCAGCTAGCCGATGTCGCCTAATATTTACAAACAATTAAAACAATTATGTGTGAATAGCCGGCTCGTACGTTTCTCCTGTGATTGCAGTTTACGACGCGAGGAGGCGCTAACGTCGCGTCGTCCAGACAGAAACATGGGGCGTGGACCCCAATACGTCACGGCGCGGTGGTTGCCAGCTACTTTGTATTTTGACTTCTATAATAAACTGTGCGCATGTCCGTGCCGTATGGATGTATGGACACGAGGAGAACACTGCACGAGACCGAGGCATCTAAGAAACGTGTTCATTCCGAGTCCTGTCGCATACACTGACTGCAATATGAGGAGGGATTGATTTTGAATTACCAACGCAAAATCGTGCAAAATATAACCAACCGAATGACAGATTATGTTGATTTACTTTCTCGTATAGTTTTGATTATTGGTTAATCATTTCATAATACCAATATTCCGATTTTCATAGCTCGCTGGTTTTATAATGTAAAACCAACTGACTGCACGACAATAATTGCCCTCGATATGCAGTTGCAACGCAACTATTGAAAAGAATAAGGGCCGAGCCGAAAACTCCTCTTATGTCAGAGAAGTGAGATTTATAGGTGCCTTTATTCGTGTATGGTTTTATTTCTAAGGCGTGATCAAGAAATGTATACGATCAGATTTATATGATCTAACGCAACGAAACAATCTTGTCTCAATTGTCGCTTATTATAAAGTGAAGTGCACCAATAACATTTTTTAAAAGCTGTGTCAGAAGCAAGATAATTCATATATATTATTCAGCACATACAAGATTGGTTTCGCAATAAAGGTATGAAGATGATCTGGGAAATAGCTGCAGCAGTCGATTCTCAGGGCAATTGAAATAATACCAGACTGCATAATGATGCTTATTACGGTAAACACATATGCAGTGTGATAGATAGTACGAACACATACGACACGTACGTAACATGCAATTCAATCTGGAGCACGGAGGTATGAATAGATTCGAAAGGTCTTAACTGTGCAATTACGTAACCAAAAAACCTTTAGGGCCCTTTCATTTCTCGTCGGACTTCCAATTGTTCCCATGCACCAACCAAAGCGACAAGAAAGTGTTGTTTTTCTCTTCGTCCTCGGCAGAGCTAGTTGAGTTTCCGCAACTAAGTGCATTACTGCGCCCAGACTGTAATTGCATGGCGCGTTCGATCCGTATCACGGGCGAAGTACTACGTGCGTCTTGTGGACGAGGAGCCTGGTCTGGTTGCAACACTAAGGTCACGTACGACGTTTCGGACACTCCGATACAATGCTGTTCAAAAAGTCGAAAGACGCCACCCTTTTTGCAGTATAAGCGTTTACAACTGCATCATATGGACGTCTGAGCAGCAGTTTGATTTCAACTGTATTTTAAAATAAAGTTGCTAAAATATGGTAGACCAACAAATGAACATTGGACTTCACATTTTGCTAACTACCAATTGTGACAATGTGAATGATGATTGCGGATCACATTTTCGTTGAGTACTGAATTACGGATTTCAATACAAATTAGATCTGTGTTCGTCGACATAGCTACAATCAACTGTACCCCGTGCGAGCAATTAGACAAACATTGCAGATGTAATTATATAACACGTGTATGAAAGATTGTATTTTAGAAGGTAGTTTCGAAATGAGTTTTTCTAAGCAGTCACTAAATCATAATTACCCTCAGTTAATGATAAACGGTGATTAGCAATTAATAGTAGTAGTGGTCCTTATCTAACATTATATTTGATAAACTGTATGATTATATTGAGCAATCTAAATTATTTTCTTATACATGTGTTTTATATTAATATTACACTGGTATACGGATATTACACGCATTAGTTTGTATTTAAGAGCTATGCATGCAGGTCGTGGTAATCAGAATGTTGAAAATAATCAAGATAGTAATTAGTAAAGTGGTATTATGTACAGACTACCCAGAACAAAAAATTAAGCCTTGATAAAATATCTTTGTTTGCATGAGATGAGACACAAACAAAGCGGAACAGCGTGATTGGCTCCTGCCAAAGATGATGCGTCAGTGGCGTCAGAAATAACCGTGTGACATGCGAGAGAACAAGCGCACGATTCTCCTCCACAATTCGTGACTAAACCGAGACGATTTCAAGGGAGCGAGCTGACGAAGTGAAGCAACCTGCTTTACTCGTTTCAGGTCAAACACGGCCGACACCGAGGTTATGCAAACGAAATTGTTCTCAGCAGGATATTCAATGTTAGGTTTAGGTTATTCAAAGTGTATTTCGGCGAGAATTCCACCTAGCGGCAAGGAGGTACCGATCTCAAAGAATTTGTCGTTTTATGTCAGGGATTTCAACAACGTTTGACTTCATAAAAAGAATGGTACAATCATTTTAATCTAAAACGTGGCCAAATAAGTAAACGCTGTAGGCAAGACAAACCAATACTTCACTTGGCTGATAGTTTCTGTACATTATAGCAAACATGGTAGGGGACCGACCGGTTTGCTGCTGAACAATGACCGGTTAATTAATTTGGTTGAGAACACACAGGAGTAGCCGTGGTCGATCATGCTTCGTCTGGCTCCAGAGACCCAGGTTCGAATACTGGTTTGGGTACGAATGTCGTGCAGAATCATCAATCATCCAATCATTGTCGCGATAATATGAGATACTATCCGGACCATATCCAGACCATAAATACTAATTATACCCTCAGACCATCATGGCAAAATAATTACAATATTTCAATTAAACATTTATTTTCTTGTGGTAAAATAAAAACGCGGCCCCTGTACATATCTATACGTAGCAAACATAGACAAAATAATTATTGTTCTATGAACCATGTATAACATTAATTGATTAAGCATTGTTGGGCGTTTGAACCAACACAGTTTGCGATATTATTTTACTGTGCTAAATCATTCTTAAAATAATCAGCAAAACCATTACTAATCGAGTTGTCGAAATTCTAATTTTGTGTTAACTATTAATATTGACATGTGAGTGGATGAGAACATCACACGAGGTATTCGCTCACGTCTGGATTCGAACCCAGAACAAGAATCCTCGGAGTAACAGATAGACGCTGCACTCTGGCGATAAGCGACATACCAACTCTTCATCACGCTGAAACAAATTTTCTCATATGCCGCAATGAATTCCGGGTATTTCACAGTGAGATGTAAGTCCGTTCTACGAAACTCATATACGCCGACGAAATTACTCAATATAGTAAATTATGTAGGTTGGACCAAGTATGATTATTTCAATATTTTCGTATTGATAGGTGTTTTAATAGCATGGGTGGTGTGGCTCTAATAATAATAATATATGTAGCTCGTGGTTTTGCTAGCCCTCCCTCAGGTTTGATCTCGTATTGATAGAGGTCAGATCACTTACGCAAAGTATAGCATGGTGCACGCTTGGTACATCGCATAAATAAGCCGGATTCTTAATTCACGACTAGCTGTAGGCTCTCGGAATTCCGATTCCCTTTCAACCGCGTTAGCGCCACAGTGGAGACTTCGATGCACGTACTGTGCGTAGCTGCGCTGGGAACTAGACACTGTTCTCGTATTATTATAATAAAACTGTGTATTATTAGGGTAGGTTTACGGAAGCGACATAGTAATTGTTATGTAAGTTATGTGACTGAGTGGGTAGACTCTAAATACGAATTTTTATTTTTTATTTTAATCAAACTATGAAGGGTGCTAGATTAGTAGGGGATCGAGCTAAAGTAGGAGAAACACTTTTTGTACACCGAAAACCATTATTGTTATTATTTGTTGTCCTCCTCTGAAAATCAGTTTTTTAACTGAATATGATAGTCGTTAAATAAAATAAATAAATAAATAAATAAATAAAAAATAAAAACATATTTAAAATCATATGGACTGAAATCCAAAACATGAACATATTTATAAACTAAGTTTTATGAGATTCCGCAACTACAGAATTGTTTTAATTAGCAGCATTTCAAAAACTATCTTAATATATTTTACAATGGGTATTCTCGAAATTTGAGCTTTAAGACATAATCTTGACGAATAGAGCCTATCTCGACATTTCTAAAACTTACGTATTGTTGTGCTGAAAAACGTGCAAACCTATCCAGTACTTTGTAAATCCCCGAGTATAAACAACTTTCCCACAGAAAGACCATCGATTTCAAATCAAGTAGACAACATAAATTCCCAAAATAATATAAACGGTCCTCAACTTTTAATTTAATTGAAATTGTTTTGAACTTTGTAATAAATTGTTTCTAGATTTGAAACTGACAATAACAAAGAAGATCAGTTGACGCAGAATCGTTATTTTTGTTTTTAACGAACCGAAATAAATTGTCTTGAATCGTGACCCAAACTGAAATAGAAATAATTTCGGTTCGATGCCCTGGGCAGTGACGCAAGACTCATGAATATATGAACCTAACTGGAATTCTCAAATATAGACGCCAGTAACACTAGAGTATGATGATTTTCTTTTGTGAAATAAATAAATAACCAATTCAAATATTTAATTCAAATATCAACATTGAGTTACACTAGACAGTTTACAATGAGTCCTCTTGTCATTTTGCCACTTGAATATACAAAACTAGTCAAGTGAGGGACTTAATAATTTAATTAATATAACCTTCAGAGGAGTTATTTGCCGCTCAATGACATAACGGTATCGTGTGTATTATGAACAGTGACAGATTCATAGCCGTAGCGCCCGGACTCGCTAACATCGTAATTAACTTGCAACAATCTCTCGTGTGTCTTGCAGCATGCATGTGAGTTAACTTTCGAGCTGGTGTGAAGGCTATGCCTCACACAACATATGCACGGGTAACCTAGTAAATTGACAATTTCATACAGCTAATCATAGGTTGTGTTTGACGGGGTCGGGCCGACACTGCAAGCAGTATGGGCTGCATGTAAGGTGACCGGCCCACAGGCAGGCGGGCAATCAAACGTTTAAAACAAATGTCAACGCACTTTCATTATGAGAAATTGTGCTCGGAAACCTTGCAGCTCGAGAGTAAAATCTAATTCGGTATTTACAACAAGAAGTTTACTAGACACTCTTATTAGGCCTAAAGTACGGAACAGGAATATCCAAAGGAGTAGTAGAAGTAGTTGTAAAGTGTATTTTACCTGTCCCATGACGGAATATGTCGGCCATAGTAGGGTTTAGCCTCCCTACTTTAGCCTCCAACGTGGTTAAAAAGTGGTAAGGGAACGAAGAGCTCTACTCAATCACCAAAATATCGAAGTAAAATAAAACAAAAATAAGTTAAATTAAATGTTTATTTCAAACTCGTTGTTGGTGGAGGTGCCGGGTATAACGAGGGAACCAAAAATAAAAACACGTTCCAGGCTAGCGTTTATTTTTTAATTTTTTAAATTTATTTATTTAACGTCTAAATTCTATTTAGTTATAAAAACTGATTTACAAAGAAGAACAACTGATTTACAAAGGATGACAACAAACGACGTAACAAAAACGTTGTTGATGGAGGTGCTGGGTATAGCGAGGGAAACAAAAATAACAACACATTCCGGGCTTGCGTTGTTGGTGGAGGTCCCGGGTTTTTATGTCAGTTTAGGATCAGTTTGGCCTAGTGTCACCAAACTTTTAGGATCAACCTTGTCAAAGGGCAATGCCATAATACACATGTAGATCGGAGGTCATGTTCGGTTTTTATCGTAGACATGACACACGCACAGACGGGCGGATAAAACAGTGGTGCTTGTAGCGGAGCGAGGCAGTTACACAGTCCCCTCGAACAATACTTGAAATAAATCATATGCACACGTAAACAATAGAGAACAATAAGAAGAAACGTTTCAAATGTTCTCTGGTAATTTCAGAGTAAAGTTAGTCATGGTACAATTGTAAATTAACCATGGTCCACAAAAATTAACAAATTTATTTTGCTTACCTGGCATTTTAATAATAAATGGTGGAGTACTACTGGCGACTGGATCTAAAAAAGAGAAAATACAAGTTATGATAAGATTATTTTAAAGATTTTATTGATTACAGCAAGAAAACATTCAAAGCCTTGATGTTTTAAAAGAAGCAGCCAACGATTATCAAATAATGAACGTTCGGGTGTTATTTTACGATGCAATGAGCTTATATAGAGTTTCCTATACCGCTACTCGCTATTCCCTAAGCAGTAGCATAAATGTGGTATACTATAACACAAGGGCGTGGAGAAAAATGGTAAATATGATAAAGCAATTGCGTGCGAGTGTGATCATCATGATCTGATCACTATAAAGTGTGGTGTAAAGGGTTCATTGTCACTGTGTGTTTTCAACAGTAACAGTAGCCAAATACGCCATGAATTAGTTTTTACAAGGCGTTTGTTCGGCAGCGATAACAACTGAAAGCAATACATAGAATGTTCATCACACGCAGGATTAGAATTAATAGCGTTTGTTCCTAACACCGAAGAGCAACTAAAATCAACATTAATTGGGAATTATGGATAATTATGTATGTAGTGCAGATATTAAAAAACATGTTCACACAATGTGCGTTTCGATAAAAATACAGCATCTAAAAAATCTTGATATCCACCAATGTAAATGCAATGTATCAACATTTACAGCTAGTTTGTAAAATACGTCTACCATACTAACAAATCAATTCATAAAATATTTTCTTTCATTATTAATTTTATACAACGTCTATTCGGTTACAAAAACTGATTTACAAAGGAGTACAACGAAATAAAACTAATTGTAAATCTTTAGTTAAGTAATGTTTAAAATAATAAGTAATATAACAACAACAATGTATAGTAATTAAGACAACAATTTTGATAACATATTCAAATTGGATATAAACAATATAAAGTGAAATTAATTAATGAACCAAATATAAAACTCACGAAAAATAAATTTAAAATAAATGAATACATTTTGTAAGTTTGTAATTTGTTCATAGCTGCTAGCGACACGCCTGTTTTACGCACACGAGTCATGGCACTTAACTGGGGAACCGAGTACAGAGAAGCGTTAACCTTTCCAGAATGATGGAGTAACTAACTATAACTACCAACAAGACATCGGAGTGCCAAGGTAAGACACACACGGTGGTCGATACTAATCCCAGCAAAGTCAATAGACACAAAGACATATGAAATGACATACTTTCCAAAGAAAAGTAAAATTAAATTTGCATAAGAGAACGTTATAATATAATACGTATATGCAGTAGAAAGATAAATACGTCGAGATGTATAATAATAATATGCCACTAGCACAGGAAATCCACGGACGGTTACCGACATAAAACAGAAGCAATTAGGATTGATTGCTGTCACGCCACAACCACTTAACTTACTCGTAGTGGTAATGTTTGAAATCAGGCTCTCGAATAGAGAAGACAAATGTCAATTGAGAAGTGGATAAAGTAGGAGTTTGTACAAACGAATTATCAACGGAATTCGTCGATTCGATGCATACTCAAAGGTCAAGTTGCAACAGAAGAGCAAAGAAACCGAACCTTATAATCCACCAATCAATCCGAGGAAATGTGTGAAATACTAATCAAATAATTATACGAGCTTGCTGCATGATGAATTTGTGAAAAACAGTCTTAAGACCCAAAACAAGTGATGCGATGTCCTTTCCATTTATACTTGTACAGTTGGCATTTGGTATTGAATAAATTTAGTTATTTCAAAGGTTGCTGATGTCAAAAATCAATAAATGACTTTAAAGCTCCCGTGATTATACAGTAGTAAAAATATTAAGCAAAAAGTTCAAAAGGGTATGCATATATTTAAACCTAAATAACACTTTAATTAAACGAAAGCTGTAAAAGAATAATTAAAAAGCTGCAGACATAATTATGTCTTTCGCTACTCTCAAGTCTCAAGGTCAGCCTATTTGCCAGTTTATATTCAGATCAACTCACGTGTACATATGAATAATGTGCGGCTACGAGTATGCGAAATAATAATTAGGCCAGTAATTAGCAGCTTAATTAACTTATATTTAGAACTAAGGCACGTCAAACTATTTTAAATGACTTAAGTTACAGCATAGCTATATAATTTATAACACGGTATCGCCCTTAAACTTTCGAATTGATTAGGTTAATTCCAACAATCTTTGTCGATGAATCATTTAGATTTTATCTCACTCACAAACTGTGTTGATGATAACAGTATCGATATTAATGATTATTTATCACTAATGAAGATAAAATACAAATTTTACGCATTAAAATAAGTTACTTGATGATGATGTCGGTGAAGGATTATATATTGGTATATAAATCCAATATATGCAGTAATTTGGAGACGGTAATCAAAATTTGATAATATTGGCAGAATATAGCTGTTGATGATAATGGTTGATGACATGAAGCAAACAATTTACTGATATCACAACTGATGAAATACACATGTAGCATTGCACATCATTACTAGCCATGAACATATCGTCATATCGGTCTATTAGTAGGCAAGTGCACCAAGGCAACGGTAGCCTCCCGTCTTGAGACAGGTAAAATACAATAAACTACTACGACTACTACAATATGCATTATACACATATTCTACCCACGGCCAAAGACATTTTGTTGGCATAAGTTTCAGTAGTGTTATTTTGTTGATATCGAAAGATGCGTCCATTTTTGTTTTGATATACAAATGAAAAAAGGGTGAAAAAGAAACTTTATTAATTGTAAGAGTACACAATGAATTTGTTAATTTTTGAGACAGATAAACATCCGATTTATATGTATTTAATTATTGCTTCATACGATAATTCGATAATATTTTCAAGCTTGTCCATTACTTCACCACATTCACACGTCAATCCAACCACTACTTAGATTGTCAGGTGTGGATATGTTTACAAAGGAACCCGCAAAAGTTGGAAGACCCGCCTTTGTAGCCTTAACCTACCGCTGACATGGCGTGGGCGTAACAGTTCCAGGTGTTAGATCTCCCACGGGGTCGCGCGCAGAGCTCCTCATGGCCACGTGCATCGCTGTCCGTGAAGCGTGTGAAGTAGAGGAGTCAAAACATTATTTGCAACACAAATACGAAGATTCAAGTGAACTTCCTCGAAAACAAGCTGATTATTAAGATTTTATTAAACTCGAATCATCGTATTAAATCATATTCTTCAGGGGTGTAACGAGTGATCTCTGGAAAGATGCAACTGGTTTTAACTTCCACCGGTGACAATTACAGTGACGTCCATATCCGCGTCAGTAAAAATATAACCTCATAAAGCATACTCTATCAAATATGTCCCAATGACAAGAGGAAATTCGCATTTGGTGCTAGATTTTAAGTGCGACTCCCACACCCAAACATAACTTAGAATACCATTTGCATTAATTAATGTAAATTAAATAAACGTTGTATTTATCATTTCATTTCACCCCCTTTTTTAATCTGTAACATTATTTCTTCCCATGTTTCATAACACCCTATACTCTGCTCGTCGTCGCGACCAGCCTCCTTGTAAAACCAAGTCTGCAGACATAGCCTACGTTGCATAATGCAACATCCATTCACACCTCATTTTTATTACGCAAATTTCGAACAGAACTGTAATTTAATAAAAAATTATTCTGAGAGTAGTTTGAGACCTATTAGTCTATGAAACATAATAATGATGTGGAAAGATATGTGGGGAATTCGATTGGTTCGATTTAATTCCAACCTCAAACACAATTTCACGGAGGAAATCGATATGTTATTACGTAACCCGTGATTGCAGGCTAGGCAGGCCGTCAATGAAGACTTGACCAGAGGTTACATGAGCTCGGGTACGCGCGCACATACACTGTACACTCCACACACGAACAATCCCCGGCCCTGACACAATCAGGCCAGGTAATTCGCAAGTAAACGACACCTAACATGTTCTTATTGTTATTTGCGCGCAATGAACATGATACCGTGCCTTTCACATTAGGTGTAAGGTAAATCAAAAGGCTGATATAATAGTATGGAACAATATAACCAACTATTACCTTAGGAAAACATGATTTGATATGGCACAGACACGTGTTGTACAATGCACAGATGCAGATAACGTATAGAACGAAGTGGCGGGATACTTGACGCACGTATATTATTATAAATTCTCATGCGGTATTACTTCAGATTGATAAAGCCTCAGTTACATGTATTATATTATTATAATAAATAAACGTGTGCGAGTTAATGAAACCATGCGAAGCGGAATGCACGATGCATAACCGAGGTAAGTACATGGATAAGTAAATGACAGACCGAGAGCCGCATGGAGTGTTATGTAGTTTTCAATAAATAAATTAGGCAAACAATATAATCAAGAATAGATAGATACATAACATGCATGACGGATTTTGTAATGGAGATATTAAGAAGTCTGTATGCGATGAATAAAATACTGTGCGAGATTTTTAGGCTCCAAAGTATAATGCATATTTGACTTCATAGATAATATTATTGAAGTTGAAGAAAATTTGGTCCACAGATGAAATTTTCTGAGTGAATTAAAATACTTGATTCAGAACATTAATAGGACGTCTTACGGGTTTAAGTTAATTGTTCAAAACATTTCATTTATGTAAATGGGTGCATATATTAGTGTAGCAAATTGTGATTATGCATACGCCTATACAGAAGATTTTTCAGGGGGTTTGCTATAGCCAATTAGTGAATTAATAGTAACTACACACGAGAATTGCGCAAATATGAGAAGGCATACAGAAAGAGTTTATGGAGGTTTAGCTGGTTCTTTTTAGCACATTCAGATACGAACAAAGGTCAGGGTGTCAATTAGCACTTCAATGACTTTGCCGAAGAGGTAATTTCAGTTGTTTTTATCAAGAGGTCAAGAGGTTAGTTAAAAGTTTGAAATATTTGTTCGAAAAAAATATTTGCCTGAGGTAGAGAACCACCAAAATTTATTATTGGGATACGATATCATGGGAACCTAACAAAACTCAAACTATAAAAAAAGAATGCCAAATCTCATCACTTATCAAGGATGTATACTTCAACGCATGTATCATTATTTACGGTATCAATTATACTCCAGTAGGTGAACTCTAGGAATATTTGCCATGACACACATTTCTTAAACTCCATGATTTGATTTTAAATGATTCGTAGCAATTTAATTTAGAATGTTAGTCCAAACTTCAAACGGAAAAGATTAACTATGCGAAGCTGAGACAGGTGGTAACAAATGGCTCCCATTACAGAAGCCCAGTAGCGGTAATTGAGTACCTATTATTACCGCAATATCGAGTACCGAAAGTAATAAATGCAATATACCTACCCAGCGTATTATTTATTTAGAGCCATGCAGTAACCTTGAGAATCCAAGGTCAAGTGCGTGTGAGTTTCAAATATTACGCCAATGTTCCATTACCCTACTTTTTCTAATTGCATGCATTAAAAACTATCCAGTCCCTCACGTACAATTGAGCAATACCTCGAAAGTTAATATATTCATTTTGCATTATTTCCCCTCAACCGTAAAATAATGTGATTTACGAAATGTCGATCGAGAAGTATACCCTATGGGCTTAGGCCTACATAAATACGATTGATTGATTGATTGATTGAATATTGCTTAACGTCTCATATGTATGCAACATGGCTAATCGAGACGAAGGGAGGGACGTAAGGGATGACGCGGGGGGACAAGGGGAGGACAGGCCTGTGCTGGTCAGAACCAGCTACAAGCGAATGGGGAGGGCAGGGGTTCCCCCACGTCGTAGTCGTCTCCGTCTGTGTCATCATCCGTCCGTGTTGTCATTGTCATCGCCGACGGGGAGGTTGTCAAAGGGAAGAGGAAAGTTCCCCGACGACGACCCAGAGCTCGCCATTAGTTTCAGGGAGAAAAACTCCCCTAATCACGGGCCAAACCACGAGAAGGTTGCAAGTTGGAATTTGATGGCCCAAACAGTCGCTCACGAGAGCTGTGTACAGGTAGATGTAACAAGTCGGTACGGAAGTAACTAAAATAGAGTGAAGCGCCATGATAATATTTTTTAGAAAAAAATCTTATCGGGCATCGAAATCTCTCTTTATCAGTCCGAGAACTCAAACAAGCCAAGCCAAACCAAAAAAGCCAAGCCACTGAAAAGCATCGAGATCTAAAAGAATGGCCAAGCTCAAACGGATTTAGGAATTTCGAGGAGTATTGATATTTCAATGTCCTAAGTACGATGGCTTTATCAGTCTACGCTCAGCTTACGAATGATGTGTGATAATATGTGTGAATGATGAAGAAGATGGGTCGTCGAGTTTGGCAGGACAGTGCTAACTTTGTGTTACCACGATTATTGGTGGAAACACCCCTTTACTAAAATATATGACGTTGAAAAAGCGTGTTCACATGGAAACCAATAATTGAAATGGTCTGAGAGAGATATAGTCATAGAGAACGGAAAGTTGTTCAAGGTCTGTCCTTCAACTATAAGAATTAACTGATGGATAAGATAACTGACTTATTAAAGAGAAACGCAAATATTTTACAAAAACATACATTTGCGAAAATCAATATGAACATTATAAAAAATGAAACTATATAACAGATAGTAACGTTATAAATATAAATCATTGGACTTTTTCACTGTTAGTTAACAAAATATTTATAAAATAAATATTTTTATTATTTTCTTTATAAAATAAATATTTTGTTAACTAACAGTGAAAAAGTCCAATGATTTATATTTACAATATGAACATCAAATGCAAAATACAAAATTGTCGGTATTGCAATAATCATCATTCCGCTGCTGTTGAAAATAATGTAATAAATTATGATTATGTGACAATTTCAAACACAAAATTACGAATAATGAAATTGAATCAACTCTAAGTTTGAACAGTTAACTTTTTTCAGTGTTAAAACATACAAATAACTTAACTAAAACGCGAAATACCAAAAGTGCCTCTCTAAAATATATTTGAAACGAAGAGGTGAGATATGGCTCAAGTCTCGACTCTTGATACTGATCAAGTAGGATGGAGCTAAATATTGATTTACCAATGTATTATTAGTCTAGGGCTATTCTAGACAAAAAACAAATCAAATCAAATACGCACGATGCGAGATGTATGGGTTAATGTGTGTGGATAGTTAAATTCTTTTCTATGCGGCCGTCAAATAACTTTGTTTGCTTGGAACTTGAATACCGCGCCTAGATTCTTATCTCGAGAAAGCAAAGCTGCATTGCACCTAACAAACGAACGGTGATCTCACTGCTGATATAATACCAACTATTAGTTTCAATCGATAAACAGGCGGCTAACATTTTTTGGTGTGTTATGCTATATGGAAGTTATAAATACACTTGCCCAGTTATTAAATGATAGATATCAACGGAAATTGCTTTTTGTAAATATAGCAATTGTATTTTTTGAAAACAATCGATCAAGGAAAGGCATTATATTATGTAGCCTTGCATTTCTCCTACGTTATCTCTCGAGTCTTGACCAGCACCCACCAGACCGTGGTCTGGGTGCAGTAAGAGTAAGAGTAAGAGTAAAGTACGGTACGATCCGAAAGAAATGATCTTGATTCAAAGCGAAGTGAATTATTCCACGGCTGGATGAGTCTGTGTGGGATATCGCAGCATCGGTGTCGGATATGACACGCTCGGTGTAGCCAGAGTTGATCATCGTATCGGCGCGGCCGAGCGACAAGTGAGGCGGATTCCAGGCCGGTCAGTGCATCCTTGCACACGTTGACCACAATCACAAGGTGCCGGGTTCGATTCCAAGACATGTATTAATATTCCAACCAAGAAATGAACGCACATCACATTAAAAATAATATAAACTATAGCAGGTTATTAAAAGACAAATAATTAAACGCTGTTGTCAGAATAAAAGAACATTTAACGAATTATAAATAACATAAAATTGATTGTTCTGAAACTGCAAAACATTTTCAAGAAAACTACCACATTTATTAGGAAAATATTTCTATCTTGGCACACTTATTTTATTTTTTATTTTATTATTTATCTAAAAAACTTTATTTCAGAGTAATTAATGTAGCAATAGATAGGATGCAAAAAACGGACATGAATAATATAATGCTACAACAAGAAAATATAATGAAGCTGGTTCGATGTGTTGTGTATTCAATAGGATGAGTGTGGGGGCTAGCCATAGGAAGAGTATTTGTTCTGGAATACCAACATTAGATCAATAGTTTTATTACAATCATCCATAACAAAAATGTAATGTTAACGTTAAGTTACTTTTCTTGAAAATGTTTTCAACCCCTAAGAAATGCTTTGGTATTGGCTTACGTTTTTCGTATTGTTATAATTTGATAAAGACTGCTGTAAAGCGTTGAAATATTTATCTTTTAGTTTAATATAATGTAGTATATAGCACCATTGAAATGGCCAATTATAGTTGTTATTGTTAAATGAATAGTATATAGCACACTTGGATGATATTAATAACATAAAGCATGAATGAAATGAAATTGAAGACTTAATTGCGTTAAAATAATGTGTTTACAATTCCACCTATATGTAACTTTAGGATAAGTGTTAAGTTTTAAGACTAGCTACTACGGAACGACGTCGACCGGTCAAACTAGAATTTATTAGATATACCTGTTACAGGTTAAATTGTATTACAGTAATACATCTCTGTCATGTACTTGAAATAAAATAAGGCAACTATACACGAGTGTCAGCAAAGAATTATACTGGTGGTGGTGGGCATGCCAAAGAAACTATGCTAATCGAATAATCTTGCAAATATTCAAGTGTACAAGTTGTTACAACGAGTCACATTTCGAACTTATAAAATTGAACACAACGGGACAGGCAACATCAACATGTTGCTGCACTTCAATCGCTCTACTGGTTCTGGTTGATGTTTGTTTATATTACATTAAACTGTCCGCTGTCTATAATGTGGGGATTGGGGGTGTCTGAAACATGACGAGGACGACGTTTCTAACACACAACAATTAAACTTTCTTTAAATCCCGGAACCGGAAAAGATGCACAAAGCGAGAAAACATATTTATCCAACAATAAATACTATAATTATATACATTAAGCTGGCGTTGCTTGCAATTTTAATCCATGACGGCAGCGCATGTGTTGGGTTGAATTTGCGTTTTGCCAAAGATAAGACAGTGCAGCATAGAGATTTGGAATTACCTACAGGACTACCTATTAAAACACATACTTTCAATCCACTACAGCAACTAACCATACTTTCTGTACGATAATAAAAGAAAATACTTTTCCATATGACCGTAAGCTAAAAAAGGATAAGAAACATTCGTAGCGAAATTTAAACACCTACAGAAATAATTTTCGTTTGAAAATAAGAAGTTAGATGGAAAATATTTGAAAAAATTAAAATAACGCGATTTGAGATCCAGACTGAGTTGGTTGTGTTCAAATCCCAAACTGAACTTCTTGCCTGGTCACAACAGGCAGTCAAGGACACAAACGAAGCGGTTCAACCAGGTTTAGCGTGAATGTAGAGCCAATTTATAGTGAATAAATTAGCACACAATTGTGGATAACGTGGCAAATCCCAGGCAATTAATTACAATCAGATTCATGGTCATTTTCTATTTAAAACATTCTCTTTATTTACTACGTGATTTAAGTAAATTTAGATTTGCTCTTGATTTCTGAAATCGTGCAACAGAAATTAATAACTAAGTGAAATTCCACAGTAAGTCCACAGTTTGTTATTCGTGAAAACGTGACAAGAAATCAGCATTCTTGCTCAAGTTTAGTTATACTTATATTATTATCTCACATAACCACGCGATCAAGGTAGTTGGTATGTACGTTATTTTGAAATAAATACAAAATACAAATATTTACGATATAATCACACTATACTAACATTTCATTGTCAATCATTTCCGTAATAAATTATTATTGAAATAATAATAATACATTATACTATACACATACATAGCCACTATAATATTTCACATATTTCAACATCTTTTCAAAACGTTGATCATAATACACAAGCTGTACGGTGAATTGAATTAATCAAGAGATTGTCGAGACACACAATTAAAAAATTATCTACTGTTCATCACTTTTGGTGGCGGTGCTGGGTTAGGAAAAAAAGGTTTCGAGTGAGAATAGGTCGCCCCAGACCCTCAGCGTCAGTTAGTGTTTGTACCGGCGGAAGTTAAAAATCGTACCGTGCAAGATATTAACGGGAAACAAATTCCAACATATTAGAGTTTATAGCCAGGAGTATGTGTTACAAATAGAAACAAAATTTAGCCTTCTAATACAACAATTATGAGCAGAAAGCTGTGCCGCGTATACGTAAAAAATTTCACTATAATCGTCTATATTGGGCGTACCGCTCAACCGAAAAATAAATCAAAAATAGTTTTGGCAATGTTAGATGATCATGATTGATAAACTATGTCCGATGTTTCGTTAAACTAATATTTAGGAAAATTTTAATTGGGTCCATGGATCCCCCTTAAGCAATCATCTTTGTTAAATGTAAAACAAAAATACGTGTTAATCGGTTTTTATCGTGAAACGTTCACACGCAGATGCGAACGGAAAAGTGATTGAAAAAGCTCCACTATTTTATTAAGAGGGAATAGGACACATTTTGCACTTGGTAAATAGCTGTTCGCTAAGCCAAGAAGCATCCGACATTTATGAAACGTAACATATTGTCAATAAAGTATACATGGACAGCCCTACACTCGTAGATTTTCAAAATTTTGTCTCAATCAGCCACAAAAAAATGCACGAATATAGTAAATTTTGTACTTTTTAATAAAATCTAAAATCGCGATTTAAAAAAAAAAACAATTTAAGAAAAGTGTTACTATATTTCCACTTTCGTAACAACTGTTCAAAATGTCAAACACCTATGCGACCAGGAATGTGGCTAAAACGCATGTCCCATATCCTCTTAAAATTGTGTATGTGAACGTTAGTTCATGAACGTGTTTGTGGATTGTTGTATTGTAAGTGGGCCCGTCGTGTGTCGGAGGAGCCACCCTACGGCAGTACAGCTATACACACGTGTACACCCCAAGTGCGCGGCTGCATGTTGAACAGAAGACGCCGCTGCACGGCAAGTACATACCTCATTACGTATACAATCATCCGGTAGAGAGAGGAGTTAGTAACCACTACCTTCCCGAGTGTTACATTATCATTGATTACAATTCTGACATAAAATAACACACGAAAACTCACGCGCCCCTGGCAAGGGTCAATCGCCAGAAAATAGGTGGATGATTTCGTCATGAGCGCATAATTCTCTCACGATTGTGTCGACTTTCAACCGAATTGAACAAGGTAGCCAGGGCCTGATTTTACATTCGTTTACAACAATTAGACTAAACGTGATTTAGTCTCGGTAGTTTAGTATGCAGCGGCCGGGCTTGACAAGGTCTGGACTAGACCCCTCACGAAGTGCCCGCTTGCGTATCAACATTTAGGCCCTCATTATGAATATTATCTATATTCATTGCGCGATTCGTATCACGAGCGAGACGATTTGGAAATAAATCGCGTGCGAGTATAAAGGCGGAGTACAGAATAACCAGATCGAACACTCAACATTAGTGTAATTGTACGGAGTAAGGAAATGTGACGAATTCGTGAAGGAAGCCTTTAGCTGTTTGTCGCCGCTGTCAACGATCGCTACTCGGGCCACACCCGTGCTGCAAAACATTCTACACCCCCAGCATGCATGCGTTTAGAGTTGCACATGCAACAAAGTCATTCACACTCATTATTTATACGCTAATGACCTCCAATTAGTTAACAACAAAAATGTCTACAAAATTTGAGTGTCACTCATTATAAAAACGTGAAATTATGAGAAAATTTAAAAAAAATGTAACATGAATGTAGGCCCATACAATTAGGGTCAAGATAAGTAAGTAAATATAGAATGCACTGTAAAAACCATTTCTAAGAATGGGTAAAAGGTAAAAAGGTAAGTACATATGGAGAAGGCTGAAGAAAGTGAGGGAAATTTTATGGTCCAAAATAAGTGTACGAGCGATGAACCAATTTGATGTCATTAAAGTGTTGTGTTTTCAATCGAAGGTGGTGCTAATATTATAAACTTAAGTTAAACTTAAGTGAAACTTCAAAGTGTTTTCTTTCCGACTAGATCAGGCTGCATTTTCAAAGAAAAATATGCACATAATTTCGTAATCATTTTCTATGGCTTAGGATTATTAACAATACAAATGAGGAACACATTATAATTTATTATTGTTTTATTGTAAAAACCCGTAGCCATGTGTTCACTCACTAAATAGCCGAATAAATCGTGGTTATCCCTGCGGGGTGCAAAACACCGGTGATGCAAATGGGAAACACATATTATTTCGTACATGTTATACCGCATAAGTGACGCATGATTCACACAGTCCGCATGATTATCGTGCCTACAAGAATGTGAATATGCAAAGATGGGTAAGAAAGTACGACTGAACAGATTAGAATGATTCGCAGGCAAACCAAGGTAAATTATGTAAGAATGCGCTAGATGGATTGAGAAAGAGCTGGGAATGATTTTAGGGAGACGAATAATTTGTGAAAAGCAATCGTCACGACACTCAAAATTTAAAAATATTTTAATTTGATAAATTATAGCTACGTGAACTTGTGTCTTATTATGGCAATGTGGTATCGTATATTACACATTTGCCTGACAGAGTTAAACTTTATTATAACTAATACAATTTGTGCGGAAAGGCACAAAATAAAACAACGAACAATATACGGTTCAAATGTCCAAATGCAAATGAAACAATTGAGAGAGAATCACTTTAAATTAGCTAAGCAAGGCGATAGACGAAGATTTTTTTCGACTTTGTTCTATGTTAAAGAAAAACATCTCAATTTCTAGGCCAAATTGAGAAAGAACGGTAATAAAGCAACGATTATAACAATTCAACGAATAAATAATATAACATACATATATGCTGTATGCTATGTAAGTATAGTAAGCCACAATCTATAGGTTGGAATTCACTATTTTACAATGGTGAAAACCTCGTATTGAGGTAAAATAAAATTTGAAGGAATGGTGTGATATGAATACGACTGGAACATTAAATACAGAGCAATAAGGAGAAGAAAGTGACCTCAAGAAATAAATCTGTTATATTGCTAAGGGAGTACAACAAGGAAACGCACTCAGGCCGCTATTTCTTTATGGAAGGCTGTATAGCTGTACGGAGTTGCTCCTTACACTGGGTTCGTTGCTGGCAAAATATTCGAAAAACTAGGAATAAATGACACGAAACGAGAAAGTGGCTGTGAATGTGATGTAATCCCGCAGGACTTGGATTTCAAGTAATAGCCATGCAGATGCATTAAAATACACTCCGATTAGATTGAAAGTCCTATGATGACATTACAAGGGAATAAAAGAGTGGAGTGTCACGCTCTACAAGTCAATCTAGTCTCGAGTCCAGACCTTACTGGCGATCTGTACACGACAGGCTTTTTCACAAGTTTGAGTTGGAATAAAAAGTTAGAAGCTTATGCAAGCACTGAACGGTTTCTATAAGACAAAAAGAATGCTTGATGGAGTTTTAAGCTCGCAAGTTTTAATAAACGGGCAGATGCATGCTTTTATGAACAGAATAAAATGCAACTTTCGTTTTTGTCTTGCCCAAAAGCAGTAAATTATTGGAATAAAATTCAAAATTTCGTACTTTGGATGTGTACTTTCCACCTGATATTTTAGGAAAATTTGGGCAACTTGTGTTCTGAACAGAATTATTGAAAATGTTGTCTTATGCGGCGTATTTCGTTATTTTACCTTAAACCACGCCTCCGAAATCGATGTTGAGAAAAGAAGGCAAAGGTTGTTTCATGTTGGTTAAAAATGGAAGAAGCATCGCAAGGAAAATACACATAGTGCACATGATGGCATACACATATTTACTTTCAGTGGCATGTGGGTCTAGACTCTAGCTTCTTAAGCAGAAGGTCCTAGCTTTGGTAACCACGAAGATCAAAACCATTTCACATTATATAAACATTGCGTTATGTATACATCATCTGAGAGAAAAAAAACGAATTTTGCAGTTGAATAGACAAAACCAATAGTAACTGTGATGTTCATTAAAGCTGCAACTAAATTAACATAATTGAGTAGAAAATATATATCGCATTTTAATTAAAATATACAAATGAGGGAATATAAATAGTTTGATTATTGCAACATTTTTCTTGATATGAGCATTTATATAAAAATAGTACATGTAGTTTGTTGCGCAGGTTTCCCTATCCACCGGTTTCTCGTGAATTACAAAAATGTACGACCATCCAACCCTATAAACATATTTTCTTATAACCACTTCGCTTTCATTGGGCCGAGATTGTTGCTCTCGACTACATAGTTGCAATGTAGATAGCGGGCCAGAAATCGTCTCTACTCGATAAAGACATTAATGCTAGAAAGTGCATAACGATATTATGTTAATATCTGCCAAGACCAGTGTCGGACATTCAATAAACTCTAGATAAGATGGAGGAAACAAACCATACATATTATCACATTTATTATTACTTAGTCTCGCTCGAATCCGATGATAATAACCTCACGTTTCTCCGGGAACACTTTCAATAGCACGGTGAACCGCGACCATCGTACAATGATCGTACTCCTTCACGATCCTCGATCAAACAAGCGCGGTAATGCATTCGGAAAGTCAAGTACTTATTTATCGAGGTATTAACGTTAACAATATCGGCCTTGTTCACAAATAATGTTTTACAAGGAGTTTTCACGGGAAAGCTGCGGTAGATAAGACCGCATAGTATGTCTGTAACTCACGAATGGAGCGGTGTCGTGGGATGAGTAGGTGGCTTAATGGCCTGTCTCTTGCTCTGGACAATACAAATCACAAACCAGGTTTAATTATGGCGTGATGATGGAAGTGTACATTTATAATTGACTAATTATCACTAGATTACTGTGAATCATGTCCATGATAATTTATAACAATTGTAATAGCGTATATTAAATCTTTTATCAATATATCTCTTGTAATGGTATACTACATGGTAAAAAGTAAAAACGTATATGGCACATTATGGGAATTAGCTCCCGAATGGTTATATCAAAAGTTTCAAAGGAAACAGACGCCGGTTCGATTCCAGACCCCAGCAAAGTGAATCATTTCCTAGCTTTAGTTATCAGCGGCGGATGCAAGTATACCGTCCCCTAGTGTATCCGGTATGTACCGTTGTACCCTACTGAAGGCATACTAGACATTGTAGTGTCCTCTTAGCTACAAACATACCAAACAACCACCGGTTCACATTTAACCCACAGAACAGCAACCTTACGACAAGAAACTTCTGTAAACTGTCGATACAAAAGAGAAGTTGGACCCGCTTTCTAATCTATTTTAATAATACACGTCATTGTTTCGTGGTTCAAATAAGCAAGCTATCAGTCACTTTTGTAGTCAACGCCGCAAGGTTAAAAAACGAACGGTAATTTAGTCAGTGGGTTAATTAATAAGCTAATTCATGATTACGTTTAAACATCATACTGAGAACGTTTTAGTTACGAATAATAATAATAATAATAATAATAATGTATATATTTGTCATACAGTAACTGTTGTAACAATGATTGAAGTTATACTTTTCAAATATATTATAATTAATTAAAAAGTTAGGCGTTCTCCATTTTGGCATCACTATAAGCAATTGATATTGATGGTTTTATTTTATGTGCATGTAAACGGAAAAAAAGTACGTTCACAATTCACATATACATAATTTAAATGCGACCGATATTATTGGGGACACGCATAAATTATCGTAACATATAACTGACAAAGCAATTTATTTAGTTGGACGCCACGTTGTCGTAAACTTAGAAAGACAACAAATAAGGCACCTAATTTGTTTTCAAAATTCAATTACTACAACACATTTGACATGTCCTAATGTGCATTGCTCTGGGCGCACCTAACTAAAGTCCCTTCACTGAATAATAAATCATGTTTTGAGACGACGTATTATAATGCAATCTAGAATATAATGACTATAATACGTATTTCCTTAAATGTTTTGTATGGAGAGATTAGCGTGTCGACACGTGGTTCACTTCTCTGAGGTAGGCGTCTAGTTTGGCGGCGAGGGCCATACACATCTCACGCAAATCACAGCGCAACGTCCGGCATGTTCTACAGATTGAAAGGGGTTTTCTTCGTGAATCAGACAGGATATTACGCACAAGTGCATTGTCTGAAAGTATGCTGGGAATCAAATATCAAAACGATGCGTAAGAAAGATACGATATTACTACTCAACTCATCGGGAAGTATAGGATTGTAGGATTGCAGTGTGCTAGTATGTCAAATGAATGTGGCATTTCCTGGACTTCATTCCCAAACTTCTGTTCGTTTGTTTGTCTAAGAGTTTCGCAATGTTTGTCTTCGGTAGTAGTCGACTAAATGTATTACTTAATACAGTTTTAGTGAATAGTTAGTTATCAGTAATTGAATGGACGAAAAGTATACGTTACAGCATTGTGATTATCCCATTGTTTTATCGTACACTATAGACGGACGTTTAAAAAGATAATTACGGGGCTACAGATATTAATTAATAACTGTAGACCACCAACGATAATACACTAGAATTTTGCTTCCGAGTGCCTGGATCGAGTTGCATAATAATTGCTGAAATAAACAATTACTTTCAAGCACCATCATCGTAAAAGAGGTCGGTTATATTTCTAGAGGTGCTATCGAGTATTTTTAAGCACAATACAAATGTGTTATCAATAGATATGTTGCTTTTTCATTGGTAGTTGGTTGAAAAAAATAAGTTTATGATTTTGTGTAAGATTGTGTATTCGTAATTTTAGTTACTGTATTCCTTCGTAGCTCAGTGTTTAATACAGGCGCGTCGGAACGTTTTGAAAGTTGGGGGGGGCAAATCCATTAGTAGATTTTGTATGGTATAGTTGGGGTCTGGGGCGAAGCCCCAGCCGCCGGAGGTCCCTTTTCGCCGAAGGCGAAAAAAATTTCACTATACTACAGTTATTTCGTCATGTTTTAACTGCACTCGGACTCTGTAAACGATGTTTTAGCCTACATCAACTATCTGCGATCTAAGAACTCAAAAAACAAACGTGAAGTGGCCCCTTTTAATAAATTAGGCCTACAACATATTTTTTTATGTAATCACGAAGCATACAGGCAAACATATTTTTGTTTTACCCTCTTCTTTAAAAAAAATAGTAACTAAAGGCTGTTTATTACGTTTCATATTTGAAATTACGAAATCAATTTAATCTTTAACACCATTAAACACGACACACTACATACACACTTACACTTTACTTTACACTTCACACTACACTACTTACACTCTAAGAGGAATAATCTTACCACTTGCCACTTCGCTATAATCACAGTCACTACACCACTCCAAAGATGACTGAACAATGAACGCATAACGATGCGACACGAGGAGCGAACCAAATCCCAACTTGCGTCTGCCAATAACTCGAGCAAATCATTCAAAGGGATGTTTGGATTAGACGTGAGTCTGATTCACGTGACCACTCTTACTGAAGTGAATGACCAACACACAATACAAGACAGGTGGTTGGTTATAAAAATAGTCGGATAGACGGTTGCTTTCCCAAAAAGTAGAGTAGAAGTCTTGATTTTTTAACTCTAAAATCTGGCCCCTATGCCCCCACGCCATGAAAATTAGAGGGGGGCAATTCCCCCCTTGCCCCCCCTGTTCCGACGCCACTGGTTTAATACACTGAAAAATACTTCTTATTATTGTAAGAAATCTATATATTATTATCTTAATTTACAACATATTTCGATAACAACCAGGAAATACGGTAATCAACCTGTTCTATAGCTTGTTATATATTTTAAACTTTTAAGCTATGCCAGAGACGATATACTATAGGAAAATGTGTAACCGGAACGATGTCTTGCATGTAATTATAAATTAAATTGTTACATAATATGTGATTCTTATCAGACGCCTCTGTCCCAATATATTTTAGAAGTTCACGTTGGCTCATACAAGGACACAAGAATATATAAGTAAATCCGGCACGTAAACAACTATACACATGGGATCGAAATATCGAATGCCACAAGAGCCATACAAGAGTTTTAAAATAACTTGGACTTCAATTATTTAACGTCTCGATTAAGTTTAAATATGACGACGACAAAGAAGAACTTCAGGTTATAAGTCATTCATTCTAACCACGACAGACATGCATTCAGTATAATAATTAAAAATACATCGAATACAAATATGGTTACAAATGTAAATCTTTATGCAATTAAAAAAATAGAAATGGAGAGCGGACCTTATTTTACAGCACGAACAACGTATAAGGTATAAGCAAAAGCTGGGAGGAATGCAACTTAGATTTTAGAAGGTTAAAGCAATGAGCATCTAGTTTGTACTCGAAGCTTTGAAGCGATGAGTGAACGTTAGGAACACTCGTAAGAATGTAATTGGAAGGTTAACGGGCCATTTCTCGCTCAGTATGATGTACAAAACCTTGATCATCTGCTACAATTAAAGATGGTGGCCAAATATTTGAAACGAGATGGCTAAGTAAACGGTTAATAATTGCAGAAGAAAGTTTTATCTAGGTCAGCGGGCCATTCAGATTACAGACCATTTGAATTCGTTTTTATGATCATTTTCAGGAAAATGAATTTTACAATACTTATGTTTTTCGGAGCAGTTAAAAAAATATTATAGTCTAAATGAACTAATAAAAATGAAAAGGGTGAAGAACAATTTCAAACATGGCGATCACTGGATACGGAATTCGAACCGAAATTCCTCAGCCCAGTTGCAGAAGAGACTTCAATATTGAAATTGTCATTCCATGTGGATTACCGATTACATTTCGATTTACCGACCAATAACACTTTTGATGATCGACGATTTAGCCAATGTCAAAATTGAAGCGGTGATTTTGTTCCTTTATTACACGGCTCTTTAAAAAGCAACACTATATTGATCAGTCTGAAGTGATATAAATACTAGTTTTACTATGTGTAACACGAATAAGATAAATACTTTAATACAAAATAAATATATTAATAATAATACTAGTAGTATACTCGTCGGGAAACACCTATCATGATTTGCACACTTGACACACTCCAGTCAGGCCATGTTAGCAACGTACAAGTGATCAAAACAAATCTTGGCATGTCGAGATACCTTTAACTACACCAGGCGTTAATTAAGAGTAACGAAATTATCAATGCTTTCACCGAGTTTATTGGGGTGGCTACAGTCTAGACAAACGAGTTAATAAACGCTAAGAAAGATAATATTTCACAAGACTAAAACACGGTACCTACTAGTCACTGTGTGTGACCTGTCTTAGAGATCTATTTATTCATTTAACTTCTATATTATTCAGAAATAAAAACTGATTTACAACTGAGGACAAAAATAAAACTTAAGTACATAATATATGCACACAAATTAATTAACTGTAGTAAGGAAATTTTGAAATAATTTTTTTACTGCATCAATGTGTAAGAAGACAAAAATTTCTAAAACATATTAAAATATTATTAAAACATATGTGAAATGAAATAAATTTAAACTAATTAAAAAATAAATAAAAAAATAGACAAAAACAAATCTGGTTGCGAATCACGTCCCAAATGCCGTATTATTTATCTATTATATTTATTATATTTATCTACAATCGCTTGCTGATCTCTGCCGGATTAAAATTTATATCATTACACGTTTAGTTGCATCAATATCCCTCAAGCTGACAATCCCCAGATTACAGGAGCCGCGCCGAGATTTATCGCAGACACACCACCCGTTTCAGCTCGAACCCGTGATATCTTTTTCCTGGAGAAAGTAGCGGAACTGTGCACTGCGGACTAGAATGCTGTCCGTGTTGGATTGAGTGGACCAGAGATGGCGACTTATTTATTAGATCATAAAATACCTGTCCGATGACTTGAACTCAACATAAACCCAAGACGTACACGGGCTTGTGTTGTTACACGTGATTCATTCAAGATCTCAGACTGTTGATCGGAAACTTTTTACAACAAGACTTCAATAGCCGGTCGTTCGGTTAACATGATAGTGATGCATTTTGATTTCAATTTCATTGCCAAGCATTTTGAAATATTTTTTTTTGAAGAGTTTTGTTTTTTTGATTGAATTTGTATGTATTTTCTTTCGGTTGAGACAGCTACGTACAAAGTAAATTTATATGGATATCGTCAAAACATTTAAAATACGGTTAAAAGAAACAATGATCGATTGATTATATGACCCCTTCCTCCTTGACTCCTTCCTATTTACATTTCCTAATAACATATTCACGTTAAAAATGAATATGAACACATTTTTAACACATTTTAAAACACTATAATTTTGTTCAAGTAAACTAGAATCTTGTAGTAAAATTCATTCATCTAATTCTAATAACCATTGTTCAATATAGCTATCGGATGCATGTATGCACATGTTTTTTTTACGATCCGCAGTGCATCGAAGTAAAATGCTTTAGTAGCTGTAGAGTAATTACTAATTAGTAATACATTAACAAGTGGATTGTTTACGACCTGGTGGCGTCTGATTAATGGAACATTTAACTAATGTAGTGAATGTTTGTTTCAGGCGAACCACATTCAACAGAACAAATCTTACTGTTACATTTTGTATAACCTCATTTCCTGTTGGCCTTTAAAATGCGTCTCAAACTAGGTACAACAAAGTTACTTTAAAAAAAAAACGACATAAATTTGCGAAACCCTCTTAATTAAGAGAAGGAGACTATAAGTTGATGATCTTGTGACCCTAAAGATAAAAAAAACTTTGCCGAACGTGAATTCGCACACATCTTTTCAATGTCATTTGACGCTCTGTTACTTTCGCTTTTATATAGAACGAAACCATAAAACAAATTGTCATAACAACGCGAGTTTGTACATAAAAGTTGTAATACCATGTTATTATTACAAAATCTCATGCTGTTCTCACTCGCGTACTCAACTAAAGTATCTAAATGCGTAAAGAAAGTTAAAGGACGGTCAAGCGATCTATTTAGATAATCTTGCGTCACTGAAACGCATTCACAATGACATTCAAACTGATTCGTAATCCATTGTCGTTTTAATTAAATGTTACACACTTCAGCCTACTTTCAACTAATTATTTCTTGTACGTTTGAATCGTAACCGATTTTGCTGAATATGTTAACAACACAGTCACAACTGGTCCCGGATGTCTGTTTACAATTTGAGCGAAATCTGGTCAGAGGTTCGGCCGTTCTGGAGGCCACTCACTCACTCACTCACTCACATACACACTCACTCAATCATTTAATTACTTAATCACTCAATCACTCACTCACTACCCCACTCAATCACTCAATTACTCACTCACTCACTCACTTACTCACTCATACACAGGAACAGAGAAAATCTCGTTTGAGTTGAATGCATGGTAAGACTCAGTAGCTGCGCTCTCTTGTCTAATTAACTGCATCGTCTAGAGATAGTGTATACAAAAAATGTAAAATGAATTGCGTTTTCATAAAATCAAGTTCATTTCGGTAATACCAAAAATGGTCTGATTTTATTCCACCATAATGTATCATATAAATATGTTGGCATTTTATAAAGCACTAAAATTCGATACCCAGCTGAGATGAATTTTATTAATTTCTGGATTGATTTCCATACTATAGTTACCACTCTAAGATATATAACGGATTATTTTGTGTCTTTAGCTTCTTATGTAGACGAGCCATGGCAGTAGAACCATATGCCCATATATCGCAAGATCCATCGCCTCGTGGTTTCTTTTACATCAACTCAACTCTAGACGTAACCACTCGTAATATTCGGTTGACGTGAAACCGTGACGTCAGTGTCTACCTGAACATCCTACAACCGTCTCTGTTGGTACACGAACTGCCATCTTCTCGAGATAGAATCTGTGAGTTAGACCTGATAACATAACAGAAGCCGCACGAGGTACACAAGAATTTAGATCCATTCCAAGAGTGAGACCTAAGCACGACACAATCATTTAGACTTGAGGCGTTTGTCCTATAAAACCCATTCTCATCACCAAACAACACACAATGATGAGCGTATACATAAACCATGTCCACGGCAGTGGTAAGTTACTATATATACAGAATCGACAAAAACAAATTATTTTTTTATTTATTTTTTATTTATAACAGCATCGACAAGATTTTACAGACGATAGGGGTAGTCACGTGTGACTAGTGATGTTTGTTTTACAGAAAGTTCAATTTGGAAATTTTCCTCAAAAAAAATGTCTGATGTCCTGCATATCCCTATCATTCATAACAAGAATGCAATTTATTCATTTCAACCATTTTGCGGCAGCTTAGGTCTAATAGAATGAAAACTATGTAAGGCATAACTTTTGCACTACAAGCTTAGTGACAACTAGCTGACGCTTGGAAATAGATTTTTTTTAGCACTACCAGTGAACCAGCATAATTTTATTATCTTAGAACACATACGTCTTAGTTGTTATTGACAATTACTAATTATAAAAAAACATGATTAAGTTAATATTTAACATGGGAATTTTTCGACCCACATCCCTAAGTGTGACACACGAAAGAGCCCCACAGACAACAGTATACAATATAGTAAAACACCCGTTTGTTTATTATTTTCGCTGCCAATTCTAATTCCTCGCCATGCATTTAAAATTATTGCTGTTAAATTGAAAAAAAAAATCGTGTGCTTTTGGTTTTTAGGTATTTGATTTGAGGACAGTTGGGTGGGAGAGACGCAACTCTCAATAGTTAATTTCAATACCAGCTTTGCCTTTTGACTGAGAGGGTATCGATCCGCTGACTTCCCAGATCAGAGCATCGCGTTTAACATGTACAGCTACCTCTATCGGTTCTATTACGTCATCCGCGCCACCTCATCACAGCACGAGGCCTGGATTAAATAAAAACACCACCATCTCCGTAACCTCTCGTTAAACCGTGCTGTAGCAGTTAGTACAGACATAGTAGGACGCATGCAAATATATGTAAATGTCAATCCGTTACACCTCATCAGATGCCAGCTAATGAATACATTAATCCTCTTTAGCGAGTTATTAAGGTTCGTTGTTGTGACAATAATGTTACGCTCGACGCTTGTAGCGTAAGATTTACATGCAAGGAGGTTAATCGGGTGGCCTTGAGAAAACTATGTGAATCTACACTGCACATCATTAACCAAATGGTTAAAATATCTTATTGGGTATATATGCCCTACCCCATAATTTGAGAAATAGTGCGACAGGTATTACGTTTTGTAACATTCATAAAAAAAATTACTTATTGGTGGTGACATTAACGGGGAACTCACCACATTTGTATGTGGGGGATGATGGGGGAAGGGGGTATAATTAGAAAGTTGTGTGGCATCACTTATATGGAGGTGTGGGAGGCTGATACAATATACACTCGAGTAGTCGTATCAACACACGCACGAGACATTGAAACAAGCGAGACCGCAGAGCCAGGACGTGATGAAGTACTATATAACTATACTCTGTGACATCAGAGATCGCTGAGGTGTGAAATGCATCACAGGGTTTTCATTCAAATGCATATAATTTAAATATTAATCAAGGTGCGTAAGAGTTAGACGACCAACACATAAAAGCCCGTGGAGGAAATAGTGGCTTTAAGAGTCGAAAATCATACTTGATGACGTAGTCAATAGGTACCCATACACACACACTAATATACACACGGAAATAATAACAATAAAGTATTATACTAATGGTTGGTGAAATGGGATCCCACAGGCGTTGTACACTTTCATCTTAAAACTACTACCACATACAGTGCAATCCTTTGAATCTATGGTCGTAACTTTGTTATAGAAGATCTCGACAAGAGGAGTAAATATTCATCATTTAATTTAATTTACAACAATAACTCAACATCAAAATATAAACGGTAATTTCATAAAGATGGTGACTCAATTGATATCTTTAGCAGCAACTTCAATTGAATTGCGTTCACATTACTGAATGCACAAAAAGATAATGTTTTCATTTATATGATTGCTCAATAAACTCTCACTGCAAGTACGTTATTTAAATTCTAAGTCATTAAACTCAAACTTGAATAATTAAAAATGTATCAACTTGCATTGATTTAATATAATGAAGTCAATTCGTGGTTTCAGTAATAGATTTCGCAATGAGGAAAAGATCAAACGTCAAAATGTATAAAAACTAACCACTAATGCTTTACATCAAAGAGTCTGAGCCGATTTGATAGGCATGTAGGCAATTACTTAACATATGACCTGATCCGACTGCGGACGTGATGACTGATTGAACCTTATGATTTATGGGACAACGAACTACCAATTAAAACATAAAAAAAACTAGAAAATAAAGTTGGTCAACATAACCTGAAACGTTCACTACAAACTAGTTACAAAAGTATATTTTGAAATATTATTAATTATTGCGTGAAACCATTAGTTGATGCGCCCCCATTGTGGAGCTAACTTAGGAGATATTGCATAATTACCAACTAACACAAAAAAACACGCATTAGGTAAAAGTTACCAAGTTCGTGTGGTGACATTCCGTATTCAGGTGCTAGTTTCTGCCAATCATTCCGTCGTTTACGTGAGCATTACGCATTATTACGCCGCTCTTGAGAGCTAATCATTGCAATCACCCTGTTCTACTTATCAGTGAGACTATTCGAGACGACGAGTAGGTAACGATTATTGAAAAGTGTGAGCTGAGAGTGGTGAGAGAAAACCTAATGAAGAATCGTAATAATGAACTCCGAATAAAAGGTACAGTGATGGCGAGAGATCAAAGAGGAGGATGAGTTACGAACAGGACGTGGATACGTTTAAAGAGTTAAAAATGTTTAGTAGTATACAGGACACCCAATCGTCATGTAACTGATAAATTATAGGTTATTTGTGTAATAATAACCACTATAAAAAGTAATTAATTCAAGATTGATTGTCACTTGAATATAATCGAAAAACAGATGACTCAAATGAAAGGATAATTTCCCAAATAAGGCTGGATAGCCCATTTCTACGGCTTTACAAATTAAAGTCCATTGATATGCACATATCGTTGCCTACACAATCATATAGGATATACCTACACACAAAATACATAAGAAACGAATTTGTATCAAACATGTATTACAAATGCACACATACAAATAGATACAAAAGAAAAATTTAAGTGGAGGGGTCGGATTATTTTTTTCCTTGTAAGTATTTTCTTAGATCTACAATGGCGACATATATGGATAAAGAATGGATCGGTTAGAAAAGTGATTGGCTATAACAACTGTTCTTTCCACTCCATGAACTAATAGACGAGAGCAACGTGTGAATAACAGCGATTATCAGCGACAACAAGTTAAGTGAAGATGATTTCGTTACTACGTGGTGAAGGGTAGAGGAGGTTTCTGTCCACTCCTCAGCGACTGTGTTACAAACTTATGACAATAAATTTGACTATTTTTTTTGTTTTTAATATCGGGGTAAACGAAAACCAAAGTGAATAATTAGAAGAAATTGAAACAAACGTAATAAATATTAGTCTTCGAGTAAACTTATTTTGAGGGAGAGGAATAAATCCAGAAAGACAATGAATAATAATGTCAACATACAAATTGAACATTGTACAGGTATTTGTTGTGACAGCATGACGAATTGTCAATGAGCGCACAAAAAAACTTTCGCCATCAATGCATGCACTGCACATTGCAAATTTAATGCAGGCACGATGAATTTCGTTACCTCATTAACTGCAAAGAAATGTACCCGACCTGCCCATGCCGCTCGCAAGCGTACACGCGCGTCAAAAACTTTCATTACCGTCCAGGCAATGCAGTTGCATGCAGTGTAAGCGCCACACATGGCCGACGAATACTTCATACGGCCATCTAGGAAACTTCAATTTGCATCTATTTACGAGAGTGGGTAGGCCGATGATTTAGCGTCCGTCCCGTCCGTGTGGGAATCACGCCTGGGTTTACTGGCTGTGCATGTTAGACCCGGGGTGCTCTGCGTGTCGCCATCAACACAACATTATCATTTACTATCTGGCCTGATGGAGGCTTGGGTGCGGACTCTCAGCGCACAGAGGGCAGAACTTCCGTACTTTCCGCATATACGCAGGAAGATCAACGTTTTTTTTGTTCTCATTTCACTCTCCGTCAGATAACCAAATGCCTATCTCTTACATACATACCTATTTTCCATTTGAGCCACAGATTGTTTCAGAGTTGGGGAGTAACTTAACGAAAGTAACGCGTTAGCGCTAACGCGTTAGTTTTTTAGTAACTTTTAGGGTAACGCGTTATTTATTCAAAATGGGTAACTTTTTAAAGTAACTGATATTTATTTTAGTAACTTTCAATAAACGTTAAGTTGAAAGTTACTTTTGTTTTGCAGCCTGTACTTCATAGAAATGACCATTGCATTCATGAGGATATATCTCGAATCCGGTTTTCCCAATAATGAAATGTTTTTATAAGAGGAATTCTTGTCAAAGCCTCGTTTCCGAGGAGAAGTTCTCGCATCAGCCATCCGGTGGCGGTAGGGATGGCAACCCTCTCCCCCCCCACCACCACCGCCTCCCGCCTACTTATTGTGGTTGATATGTGCATATTTGTGGCATTCCAATTCCATTACGGTCATCCTAGCATCACGTGTGGCAGCAAGATTGCTTACTTTGGTGACATTTTTGTTTCAACTTTCAATCGCAAATTTGCAGCCCGTGTTTCCTCTAGGGCATAAAGTGTTGTGCGTTCCATTCAGTGTTCTTTTTTTCTTGTTATCTTATCATTAATTAATTATATTTTTATTCCCTTTCACTCATCATCATTCACTGTTAGTGTTAGTCTGCAGTCTGCTAGTGTGTAGTGTTCTGTCCTGTGTTAGATTGGATTTACGTACGTACCGAACGTACGTAATTACGTTACGCGTTTACTATGGCTGAAGGCGAAAGTGAAATTGAAAACGTTTTACCCTGGGCAAATTTTTATTTTAATTTATAGGTATTATAAGTTGCCTCAGGTTTTTTTATTTTCTGTTAAATTAGCATTTCAACCGAAAATGCCGTAAAACTAACTTTTAAAAGTTACTTTTTATGGTAACTTAACTTTCAAGTTACTTTATTTTTGAACTAACTTTAACTTTAACTAATTACTTTTAAGTCAACTAACTTAACTTTTAAAAAGTTACTATTTTTGGGTAACTTCCCCAACTCTGATTGTTTCCTACGAGCATGAGTATAGAACCTTCTATACTCAATGCTATACGAGTCCTCCAAGTTCACAAAGAAAGTTCAATTTTAAAACTTCGTGTGAAAACGGTATCAAAATGATCTTGATTGATATAAAAGTGTAGAAGTTAAAAATGTACGAACGCAAAATATCGGCTCGAGTCGTGGCGATCACGTGCTAATTTGAGTGTAATTTCGAACTTCGGCCAGTCGTACACAATGGTGTTAATTTACAATCAATATCTACATCGTGAGCCAATCAGTTTCAATGTGGCTTTGTGAATAATTAGTACTAAAAACAGGACACTATCAGTGAAGTGCTAATGTTGCTCAGACGATGTTGATAGGGCATTTGTAAACGAGATGTGAGTTAACACCGGTAGTTTCAAAATCATCCGCCAAGAAAAATATATAAATCAATTATATCAATAATGATAGCTACCGAAGCCCACCCATTGAAAACCAAACATCATCATTCACATATCCAGTCATGAGATTCAATGAATGAATGTTTTTATCGGGTTTTGAGCCCGCACGACCGACTGTGGAGCCCGCGGAAATTAATCCGCGTTATCTTCAGATAGATCTAGGTCGTGGTTTCCTATACGTTCTTGTCGTTGAACTGTCTATTATTTGGCTCGACTTAGCTCTAATTTCGATTAGCAAATAATTCTTCGTGATTACAATGTACATTATATAAATTATATGGTACAAGAGCTAAACGCCACTTCTAGAGAAATAGTGTCGTTGTAACACATTTTTTGACTGAAAGAAATCCCCTCGAATCAGATTGAGAGCCTACAGGACAGGAAACCTACACGATTATAAAATTATGTAATTTGACCTGAAATAGGTTCGTCGTTTGTACATGCATTCGTATTTCCAATGTACAACGAACATCCATTGGCCGAAAATTACCAAATCGCTGGGGATGATAGAAAAAGATGCATAGATATCGCCATATTATATGCTTTTTTCAACTAAGTTTTATAAGAAATAGAACATTATAAAACATGGAACAGCCATGCCTGTGGATGGAATATAATATTTCAGTAAAATTTAATCAGTTCATAATATTTACGGGATATATATAAAATAAAAACAAGCAAGTTTAATTGAGTAGCGAAAAGAAAGAATACAACAAAGTCAAGATCACGTTGTTGGTGGAGGTGCCGGGTATTTCTATCATCCCTGATAAAGGGGTCAATCGGAGGTCGTGTTCGGTTTTTATTTATGAAGTGTACGACAAGCATATCAGACGGGCTTACAAGCTAGCATTCATTTTTACTATAGAAGAAAAGAAGAATGAATGGAGAACAGTGTCACAGCAATTCATAGATTGAAATCATGATGAAATAGCTACAAATTTATAGATAAAATTGATTATTTTATTTCTTGATTGATACTACATAGCACATGTCGCCTGGCCGAGTGCACCTATAGGTGTCGGTGCACCGATCGTATCATAATGCACGCGTCTTTTCACCCATGCTCCACGCCCTTAACAATATGCGAGGTACGACTAGTAACTAGTTAGCATACAGGGCGTGGAACGAGTGCAATTAACAACCGCGATGGGTAGATAATAACCCAGACATTCACGAGGACGGGGGTTGCGCAGGGTCAAACAGCGTTTCTCTTGCATCCGACGAGTGGGCACAGGGAAACCGTGCGTTAAGAGCTCAGGGTTCATGTCACCGTGCAATAGCTATTAGGAGTACTTTTATAGGGAACGCTCAACAAGTTGATCGCAAGTTGAAGTTGAACTGAATAGGCATCACTTTTCCGTCGTCTGTCCGTGTGACACATCTCACGATAAAAAACTAATACAATCTCCGATGAACATGTTGTTTTGTATGTAGTTGACATTGCCCTTCAACTAGGATGGTACAGAATGTTTTGGTGACTTTTGACTTGGGGTCAAGGGGGAAGCGCCAGTGTTTTCTTAAAGTGCCGGTTTACTCTACTCAGCACGCTTACCAAGGATTTCAATACATGATACGAATTACGAATGTATTTGTGTGTTCTTCGATTACCTGTTCATTAAGTAGTTTCGCTCCCTATTTCGGGTAACCCGTACTCGTGCTTGTTGTCTCTGGTGATATACAGATATCTCACACCTGTTAATAATCTGTTTTGATACGACAATTGGCATAAATTTAAATGAGCGACTGTTTAAATTCAGGCTTCACGGGCCTTAATAATGTTATTGTGTTTTGAAGTAATTTTGTTAAATATTTATTAATTTTTGTCTCAACGTTTATTCCTGTTATGTTGTAGATGTATAAAATGTTCAGAAGAAAAGTTCTGTCTGTGTGTAAGATTAAAAACACAGACAATTGTTTGAGGTGGCTTAAATCAAATGCAAGGACAACTTTCGTGCATTAGAAACACCCGATTGCTCACAATGTTACGAGTTCGTAGATGTTCTCCTGAGAACATACTTCAACATAAAAAGGAAAAAAACTTTGTGAGACATGGCGTAAATATTAAGCGACAATGTTCGATTCCCAGTGGAGCCGGGTTTTTACTTTCAATCCCATAGCAAACTAAGAAACTGGAAAGAGTACAGAAATTAATTAAATTCGAAATATTTCTGAAACTGACCTACACCAAGATCAAGTCTTTCGAGAACGACCATAAAAGAAAATTTTTGCATCAGTAATCTAAACTAGCCATCTGCACAGATACACGCAAGCAAAATTTAAAATTAGAGAAAATAATTGATTGAACAAAAAACAGGAAATCCATTTGAGGCATTTGTTACACTTTTCCCGCGCTGTTTGCAATAATCTCCACATCTGTTGGAATGCAGACGCGCGGCAGGTCACGGCAATTATGGCCAATCAAAGCCACACCGCACCTGATCTGCTCTGGATGTACGTGCAGTGCACATCTTTCGAGGGAGAAAGTGACCAACCCTCGGTTGGATGTGACCGAGTCTGCGAGTGAGTATGTTAGTCAGTCAGGCGGCCCACAGAGTACAGGGAAACCCAGCCGCGCTCGCTACATCACCCGCAAATACGTTGCTCTTTGATTAACTCACTAACGAAAGCGATACTAAACAGACAATACAAAGAGCTGCGCCCTTTTCTCAAACATCCGATCGACGGGCATTCATTTGAGGTGTGACACTTTTCTTCATTGACAAAGAAAACACAATTATTTGCAATATTTGTGTAAAGTTAAGAAATGTAGTGATAAAATATAACTTGAACAGTTTCCAGCCTTAAGGTGTGTTCTGGTCCGTGTAATATTGGACAATCAACTCCTTATTTCACTACGCACTCATGCACGAAACAGCTCGCGTCAACTATCCCATACTTCTTTCTAACTCGATCAGAAGTGTTGAACGAGTACTTTCATAATGATACATTGTTTTTATCACCGAGGCAGAATTAATTTCGGACACGAATTATGACGAGCATTTGCATTTTATGATAATTTAACTTCCGTGAAATGTCGATAACTTTTTAGTAGCTCATAACTTGCGGTTTTACAAGCTAGGTGGAAACTTGTTATACGATATCTTAGCGCATGACCCGAGACCGAATCCATCAAACTAACATGTAATTGCATTGAGGATGCACCCGTAGAGAGCTATACCGTGATGCTAACACGGAAACTATTTACTTATTGATGAGTTAGAAATGTTAAGGTTTCAATCTCGCACTAAACGAATATCATGACTGAGTGGAATAGACGGGATGTCATATAACCAAGACAGGAAGTTGGAGCGATTGACAGCCGTGTTTGTTGGGCCTACGAGGGTTTTACGAGAGCTGCCGTGTACAACATACTCGTTGACAGATCCAAATCTGCAAACACGAACTTTCACGGTCCACCTGCTCACGCTCACGCACACACGCAATAGTTACGAGTTCGGGTCATATTACAGGGGCTCAATTCTAGCACGAAATCGCACACTTGAAATTGAAGGATATTTTTAACATCAAATCCTGAATATTTTTAGAAACTTTGCTCACAATTGGCCACGATTTTCATAATCACATACACAAATATTTGACAGGTTTTCATATTTACAATTTATCTCCTCTGCAAATTGAACAAAATAGAGCAAAAGGTTCAATTTTAACAAATATTTACTGAAAACGGAACAAGTAGTTGTCACTTACAGGATTACTGTTTAGTGTTGTGTGTACTTTCCACAAAAATATCTTGGTTGAAAGTACAGCGTGATACGAGACTTAAGTAATCTAAAATGTAACCTGATGGTACCAAACAACAGTATATTCAAATAAAAAGTAACTATAACTTAAAAAGTACTTACAAAAAACAGAGAAAAAAAGTGTTTAGAAAGAAAGTCTTTAAGTGTTTGTGGTTGAACCAAAATGAATGTATTTCCTTACATAACTTCGTAACGTATCATAAAAATAGGGAGATCCTAGATAACATCATTCCATTGTGACATGCGAAGCTGCCATCTGACGGATTGCTCAAGACGTTTTACGTAAACTATGCAAAAAAATGTAAGGAAGATGTTTCGAGCAACAAAGATAAACGAAGCTACGACCAATTTACTCACGCACCACATGATCAGTAAACTAAAAAGTAGAACAAGTCGAAGCTACCTCAATTTGTTGCAGAAACAAACTTATATTAATTGGACTAAAAACATATATTGTAGATAATATTATAAAAGTTTAATTAAGAAAAAGTAAAAACCATATGTAGAGTGACTAAGATAAAGAACACAAAATCAATTTAGTTTAAATGAAAATAACAATGTAAATGCGAATAGTATACGGGTGAGCTATTGGCTTTTCTAGCAGAACACGTTGTATAAATAGTTTTTAAAAATATTAAGAGGTATAGAAAGCTCAAAATACGTGATGTTCATGAATTGAAATCTCGTTGTTGGTGGAGGTGCCGGGTTAAGAGGGATATAAAGCTAAAATACGTGATGCTCATGCATTGAAATCTCGTTGTTGGTGGAGGTGCCGGGTTAAGAGGGATATAAAGATCAAAATACGTGATGTTCATGCATTGAAATCTCGTTGTTGGTGGAGGTGCCGGGTTAAGAGGGATATAAAGCTCAAAATACGTGATGTTCATGGGATTGAAATCTCGTTGTTGGTGGAGGTGCCGGGTTTTAAAAGGGATATAAAGCTCAAAATACGTGATGTTCATGCATTGAAATCTCGTTGTTGGTGGAGGTGCCGGGTTAAGAGGGATATAAAGATCAAAATACGTGATGTTCATGAATTGAAATCTCGTTGTTGGTGGAGGTGCCGGGTTAAGAGGGATATAAAGCTCAAAATACGTGATGTTCATGAATTGAAATCTCGTTTTTGGTGGAGGTGCCGGGTTAAGAGGGATATAAAGCTCAAAATACGTGATGTTCATGAATTGAAATCTCGTTGTTGGTGGAGGTGCCGGGTTAAGAGGGATATAAAGCTCAAAATACGTGATGTTCATGAATTGAAATCTCGTTGTTGGTGGAGGTGCCGGGTTAAGAGAGATATAAAGCTCAAAGTACGTGATGTTCATGAATTGAAATCTCGTTGTTGGTGGAGGAGCCGGGTTAAGAGGGGTATAAAGCTCAAAGTACGTGATGTTCACGAATTGAAATCTCGTTGTTGGTGGAGGTGCCGACTATTTATATACGAAGAGTTTGGGCGACGTTAGACCCGCCTCCTTTACCCCAAGGGCCAACAAAAACATTATATATCATCCTTGTCGAAGAGCAATGACGACAAAACAACGCATGTCAATCGGAGGTCTTTCTTTTCTCATCGTCAGACTTAGAGGGACACACTCAAGACGGAGGGAGACGCAGTAATGCTTATGGTTTTCGCTCCCTAAACCATACTTTTATAAGAGTGGAAGAAGTTTAACCATTGCCTTCGGTAATCTTTGCGAAAACGTAAAAATGATGAGTAATATACAGTTTTTGCCCACACTTTATACCATATTATTAAAAACGTAACACAGTTTCTCTTCCCAAATTAGCGAGAGTTGAGCGAACAATAAAAAAAAAAAGGGTTTACTTAAAAAAGGGAGCAAACCAACCCCTAATCGTCGAAAAAAACCAACCTACAGCCCGATTTTTAACTTTGCGAAAAAGGCCAACCAAGTAGATTGCAACAATTTTGGTCTTATTGAGGCCAGAAAAATTATTAAAGTCTTTAAATACAAATTTCTTTTCAAAATTTGCTCTTTGCCCAGGAAAAAGGGGTCAGTCACACCGGGGTACTAACTAGGGGGCAAAGGCCACAGTGGGGTTACAGCAAAGAGTATGGGTTTGAGGCCATAAAGTAAGTTATTAAGTAGAAGAGAGTTAGGCACTTTTGAACTGATTTTATAACGTTTCTTTTTCCAAAAAGAGGCGCACCACCGAATGCCTACTGTTGTTTTTGCACACTCACGCAGGTAGCTGGGGGGGAGCAAAGTTAAAATGGCGATTGAGCCACAAAGAAAAGTTTTTAATATATCAGATCGAGTTTCAAAAATTTTCATTGATCACGGAAAAGGAGCTCAATCACGCAAAATTTCCCCCAGTTTGCAAATTGTTATATAACTAGGGGCAAAGGACACATGGTTGCGATGCAGCAAAAGCTATATGAAATTGAGATCATAAAGTAATTTTATTATACCTACGTAGGGGATTAATTGCTAAAAAATATACATACCCGTCCCCCACGAACAATTCAATTAGGGGAAAAGGAAAGTACCCACGTGGGGGCTTACGATTGGCTTGGCACTTGGTTGCCCCCCACTGTAAATCTTTTTTTATACTGAGTTAGAAGCCCTCTAAATACAAATGTTTTTTATTTATTTATGTATTTTTTTATTTAAAAAATACCCTAGACAAACATTTTGTTTTTAAATGAAAAAAAAACGGATGGGGGGAAAAAATTTTGAAAATAAGTAATTTAAATATCCCCCCCCCCCCACCCCCCCCCACCCCACCCCCACCACCACAAAAAAAATTTTATTAAAATAGGGCAATAAAGGGACAATAACAACAGTTCATCCCCCTAAAGGGCTCAATTGGGCGGTTTAATACAAAAAGTATAGTGTAAAGTGACTTGTGGGCAAGAGACGGTAAAATACATAAACGTGATGTAGATAAAGCCGGGGGCGTGGAGAGATCTAAACAGTAAGTGTATGTACGGAGAGGGGGAAAAATAACGCTATTTCTGGCCGCAAGCAATCGAATTTTCAAGTAAATTTGTTGTTTTTGCTGAAAACAAAATTTACTGAAAATAAAATATAATGTTAATTGCAGCGCTCATACTCTTGGGGAAAATCGAAAAAAACTTGTTTCAATATAAAAAATATTGCGATTTTTTTTAAAAAAAATACGCATATTACACAAAACTTATCATTGCAAAGTGAATTGTGACGGGGTTTATTAAATGCAGAACGGATCATAATCAACATGTTTTTCTGTCGTTCTGAATAAGAGTAATAAAACGAACACTAAATTTGATTGAATTTCCCAGTTTTTATGTCTATAAAAATGTAGTTAATTGCTCACGAACATTCTGGCAATGCCCTTTGATAAGAAATACATATTTTTAACTATTGTAAAACTTCCAAAAAAAATAAATTTCAAAGTATGGTTTTTTAAATCCATCGCCAAGAAACAACAAAATATAAATCTATTCATATGCTTTTACTTTATAAATGTATTTTATATTATTACCATTTTCTTCAAAGTTCGTAATTTGAGCCGTCTTCGTCTCTTTCCCCGGGGAATTCATAAAGAGAGCTCGTCTTCCTCCTTACCGGGGAAATCATGTAATAGAGCTGGCTTTTGTCTCTACCGGGTAAGTCATTTTAAAGAGAGCTTCTTGTCTCTTTCGGGGAAGTCATAATAGAGCGGTCTTCCTCCTTACCGGGGAAGTCATGTAATGAGAGCTGGTCTTAAGTCTCTTACCGGGGAAATCATATAAAGAGAGCTGGTCTTAGTCTCTTACCGGGTAAGTCAAATGAGAGTGGACTTCCCCCTTACCGGGTAAGCCTGTAAGATAGCGGGCTTGTCTCTTAGGGTGTCATAAATGAAGATGATCTTAAGTTCTTACCGGTAAAAACTATATTGATAAAATGCTCTTTTTTCATTACGGGGAAGTCATGATGGTGAAGCGGGGGGGGCTAAGTTTGCATGTGGTGACCCGGGACACAAGGGAGGGGTTTGGGTTTATTATTTTGCACTATTCGAAAAAAATTTTGTCACCCTTGTGCGACCCCCATTTAGAAACTTTTAAATTATCCTTTTAAAAATACGTTATTTATAATTTTTGTAGGGATTGAAGCCGCACATCCCTGATGTTCAAATTTTTACTTTTCCACTAGTTCAAACCCAAACCACTTCTTTCATCGACCCCAACGAAAGGGAATCGTTCGTTCCCATTGATTGGCTTATCCCTTGACTGAAACACCATGTTTGGCTAAGAAGGGCCCACCAAAACCTAAAAGGTTATTCACCCTCATCATCATCATTCACCATACCGTCATCGTTCTTCGTCTCCCTAGAATAGATGTATCCCCTGAGAATGAGACAAAAAAAATCATCCCATCATTTTAAATAGTCAAATATCAAAATTCGTTGCCAAAAAAACTGTTTCAATTTTATTAGTGCCAATAAAAAAATTTGTAAAGAGATCTAGTATATAATTATCAGGGCAAAACTATTCGAAATACAATGAAGCAAAGTCGATGGACAATGACTTGTGCATTTTAGGAACCCGGGTCAAGGCAGACAACAAAAAAAAGTCTTGTACGATTTTGTGTTTCCACAATTAAACTAGCAACTCAAAAGCTAATTAATCATCGTTGCACCTTTCAATTTTACAATAAAAGTGTTGTAACGATGCAAGAATATTTAAATGTGAAAGCTAAAGCAAAATTCGCTCACGGCTTATTCCACTTGGGGTTTTTAAATTTGGAATTTGGGAAGATAAAAAAAAAGTTTATTTAAACTGTTTAAAAAAATAGTCTACTCAATTTTACAGCATCACGGAAACGTCAAATAGAAAATAAATAGATTTTTATAGGCTATAAAAAGCTTCGCATTCAAGATGCACCCTTTAAATCTACAGTATGATAAAATGAGTTGTACTAAAGTTTTAAAATAAATGGGTTCTGGGGGAACGCAATTATTGTTTACATCAAACTAAAGTGTAAATTTTTACCATACCTCCCCAAGGAAGACAGCTACTTGAACTTTCAAATCAAACAATGACAAACAACGCAATTTTAATATTTAAAGTGATGTTTTTTTCAGGCACAATAAAAACAAGATAAAAGATAAAACCAAAGTTTGTAAATCGTATTTAACTGAAAAAAAGGGAAAACGTTTTAAAAAAAATAAAAAATACATAAAAAAAATAGTATGGCCTATATAAAAAATAAATAAATAAATAAATAAATAAATAAAATAAATATATATAAACAAATACAAATAAATAAATATATAAATAAATACATAAATAAATAAAGTCTCAACTATTTTTTAATGCTAATGTACTGTACGGGTTCACCATGCGACATCGTGATACAAGAATACGAAGCTAATTCATCGTAGACTGGGCTGCAATAATGATGACAAGAACCTTTCATGCAATGGCATTTTACTTGAGGACTGCAACATTAATTTCAGATCATGTCAATTGATGAATAAAGCACTGAAATTAAGAGCTCAAGGGCACACTTAGCTACAGAAACACTGCATAATCACGAGCTAGTATGCAGCAAAAATGGTATAATGCGTTTGATTACCGGGCCCATGCTCTAACCTTGATGGTTCGACAGCAATTGAATCCATCAAGGGAACTGTTGAAATGACAATATAATTATCGGATAGTCAATATTATAGGTAATCACTTAGGTGACTCATAAGACGACAAGGTTATTCCCTTTGAATATAGGAAAATGTAACTATACAGACAAAAGCAAATTCACTTTTATCGATTGAAGAGAGAACGATATAATTTTGTCGATGCTGATATTATTCCAAAAACAAAATAAATATCGAAATTATAGTATCCACAGCATGAAAAGTTCAAATCCTAACGCAATAGACCTATCAGTGACACTGCTATGAATATTTAATAAAAACACCATCTACACGAACAGAAACCATGGACATAAATAAAAACACTTTGCAACAAGTGCGTAAATTTTAGAGGCTTCTATCCTCAGACGTGAGGTATCATACTCGTCGGTGGTTCGTCTTACTTATAATGAGTAATGAGTGCATATTCGTATGCGGTATGGGCAGACTAACCCCTAGTCTACCAAACCAACCCACAGCCATCTACTGAGAAGTCTGCAAGGGAGCTTAGGGATACTCCCTGAGAATTATAAAATCAGTCGAGGTTCTTATGGCATCAATAAAGTAAACCAGTGCAGATTACAGGAAAGGCGTGTTCGCCATGGTAGGCAGCAGTCACCACCTCGTCAAGTGGTTGCCAAACACGCGACACAGACACCCGAGGGAGCTTCCGGAAGCGGAAGTTGGCCAGCCCGACCATATTGTTGCACCTATTAAGACGTGGGAGAAACTTTAATAACCACGAGACAAATTCTTGTACCCGCTTTTAACGAGTTAACGGTCATGGCCGAGATATGTCATTAAACTTTCGTGTAACGAAAACGACATTAAAATGTTCGTCAACTACTTGATAAAATAGCTAAAATTAAATTGCGACGATTGTCTGCACACAACACGCGTGATGTATGCACAAGACAAGAGCAATTATCATCCAAGCAAAAGCCGAAGAATTTTCAACGAAAGAGAAAATTTCATCGCCAAAGCGTTTATGTGGATTAAATGAGACAGACTATAAAATATGATACACACCACTCGTAATATGTCAAGAATAAGCGGTATTCGACGTTAATTTAATGTCATTGCAACATAAGACAAGTTTTACGACCATCGCTATAGCCTAGGGGCGACTAATAGCGACTTCCGTTGGTAAAAAAAAACATGCACAATCAAACTGAGCGTACCAAACAGAAGAAAAAGTGAGAAAGTATAGCGAACGATACCAACTTGACGGAGAGACAAACGAAAGTACCAACTTAGCTATACTAAGACATTTTGAAAAGAGAAGTGCGTATCAACATAGTTTTTTCTTAAATGAAGAAAATAAAAGTAATTAATTTAAGTCTATAACCTCATTCTCAAAGCAGATAATTAAACTTGGCTGTACATATGTAGCGGCGAGAAAAGGTCGACTCATTCCGTAAACAACACATGCCTAACGATGCATGACAGCGAAGGAATAGATTTTTTTGATCGCGTAGATTTCTCACGATTTGTTAAGTTATTTCCTTAACGATTAGTGTTGGGATGATAACTGACACAATTCTAGTATACATGTGTTCCTAAACGATCAACAAATTACAGCAATTACATGCATACTGTGTGGATAATATGGAGCTCCATGATCTTGTATCAAGTAGACAAACACACACACGTACACCAAGCTTTCCCCGTGATTTACCCTAACGAATCAGAGAATACATAACTCAATTCACAACTACAGGTAACACAGGAAATGTCGATTGGATTCTGGAATTCCTTAGTTCGGTTCCCAACGTTTCAATTGACAAAGGGCGAATTCTGTGATATCCTCCGATACCTTGAATGACGGTACATGCATAAAACGCAACAGAGGATGATAATATATACCTAAACTAAACATTTATTTCAGAAGTGCAGTTGTTCACCTTATGTAGTATACCCTCACTGAACGAAAAATAAGAATTCAAAAACATCGTTTCTTTGAAATTGTTGACAAGTATAATAAAGAAAACACTTTTAAAGTAGAGTGATCAGCCAAGAGGATTGTTGTGGCAGGTAAGCTTGTTGCTATAAAACCTTTACACATCCATAACTTGAAACGGACAAGTTTGTAATGTCAGTTGCGATGATCGTACATCGTAGGTAATAAAATCAAGACTGCATTGAGAAAAACACCAAGCAAACTATATTGCTATAGTTGTTCACTTCTGCTGTGGATATTAGCTGGGAGTAGAACTACGTGCTATAACGACGCACGAATTGTTGTTGCATAAGATACTGACGATGATTGTCAGTAGGTGGTACCTGACTTTCTTCAGTACAAGGAAATTGCTAAGGGTGGGAACAAACGCAAGAATTACATACTTAACTGCATGATATGATTCAATGAAAACCCCCATACACGTCTGAGGTTTAAGAAACTAAGGCATTCACGGTTTAGCTTCTAGTATTGACTTGATGTTAACACATTTTACCCGAGGACTAATATCAAAGAGGCACAAAATAAAATGTTTAACGTTAACATTAGTTTTAGCTTTGTAAAATAAGTGAGCCCAAGCGCAATGCAGGATAAACTACACAGCTGTAGTAAACCGCTTAAATTCTCGGTCGAAAACTCAACACGATATCATCACAGAAAACTCTTGAAAGGTCTAAGAAACTCGACGTTAATCTATTACGAGTTAACCATAATACGCATTTACATAATGATGAGCTAAAAACTCTTGGACTAAATAGACAAGTCTTCACTATAACTAAATCTCGACGAAAGGAAGCTTTCACCTTTAGTGACCAACTTTTTGGCCAGGCTGAATGAAACATGATACCCGTCATCAGAAATGCGTTCTAAATTAGATGCATTGTTGAGTGCGAAACTTGCTTCTGGAATGAAGATAATTGAGAAAAAACAAACTGAAACAGGTCTGGTATGTATAGCGTTTCTATTGTCAATCACTTTTTATAAGGGAATAATTGGATAATTAAATGAACCTACAAAGAAAGGCGAGAATTGTGCAGCGCGTTCCTTGACGATTCTGATCTCTACTGCGGGGAAACGTTGTCTCATTGAATACTCCGAACTCTCGATATGCTCAAGTATAAATTATGTAAATCAACTCATTAACAAACTAGTAATTACTTTCATTATTATCGCATGCTTGGTTAACTTTAATATTATTCTGTTTAATACAAAATAGTACTGCAATAAAAAATGCATATACAAGTTTTATCTTGCCTTGAGAATTAATGCAAACATACAAAGTGTGAAAAATTGTTAGCCAGAAATGCTGTGATTAATCTCTTGATAAGATTCAAAGGAAGAACAACGCTATAAGTTTGAAAAACCTGCGTTAGTGAGGCGAATTTTTCTAGGTTCGTTCTTGATACTCCCTTCGAATATTGCAAAAACTGTAATACATTTGGGGGATTAGTTCGTACGGAATGATTTGGGTAGGGGCTGAATTAGAGGAAACCCTTTCAAATTCACGATCTAGCGGTTCGTTCTACCTTGAAGAATAAGTAACTTAAACCACACACCTGCACTATCTTCAAGGTTTATAAAACTGTTGTAAAAGTAACTCGAAAGTTCAATTTGGTTTGATAGTATACGGAAATGATACACAAACAGAATCTCCAGCACAAATCTTAGCACCTTCTCAGAGCTATACTTCGCTTCGAACGTCTAAGCGGGCAAACCATATCAGTCCGCGTCCGCATCCTGTGATGTTGGCCTCCGATGCACACACCGTTCTGGAAGTAGTACCCTTGGAGTCACTAAACAGGCCACAATCCTACAAGACGCAACGCTAGAGAACTTTCAATGCCGTAGCTTATCTTCACACATTGCAGTTAGGTATAACTGCGAAGGTTTAGACAACTCTAGCAAGCGTCATATATCCATGCAATATAATCATCATTATAATACACCCAAAATTAGAACTTCTTACTACCCTTATCCATTGCAAGTGAAAAATACCTTAGCTCGGTCTATCTCTCATCTTGTCATACATCCTACCATCTTGGACACAAACGAATAAATATACACTATGACCTTTGAATCATCATTAGATGAGGTAGTGATCTATTTCTTACTTTTTGTATCGAACTATTACAATTTTTTTAAGATTGTTATTACAATTTTGTATGGAATACTCCGATCCGTAATCAATTTTCAGGGGACTTTCGAAACATTTGAAATGATATATGCCATCATGAAATTGGGTATACTCAAAGAAATATTTATCATGGAAAACGCACTACCACCATTTGTTTTAAATGTTGTACTACATGGAGATAAGCAATACGTTCATCCATCGAAGCGGCTATAAAAAGCGTCGCGAAGCGCCCTATAGTACTATTTCTATACATTTTACATTTCTAACATGTATGTTTATTGCTTACATGGTATGCAACCATGTACACTGTTAAAAAAATATTTAAAATAATATATACATTGTAATGTTTAAAAAAATAACCAGTAGTATTAATTACGCAATAACAATACTGTACTGCTTTTTGTAAGTTAAAACTACTATGTGGACGTAAAATTACGTATGTTTGTAACAGTAAATTTAAGAATTGGCATTATATTTAATAATACACTGTCATTGTAAATTTAGTTATTGAAAATTTTATTTTTAATGGTACTCTATATTTAAATAATGCATCTAATGGACAGTTAAAATTACAATTCGGACATTGAATTTAACCGAAGAGTTTATCAAAATTTACACCAACACTGTAGGTTTAAATATGTAGTGTGATTTCATCTTACAAATGTTTATTCTATTATTACAGTGTTGAGTTTAAATTAGAATTCGAGCAATGAATGTAATCAAATTATTTACCTAAATTAGCACCAACCAAAATAAATTATTATATATTATATAGTGTGATTTCCATCGAACAAGAAAATGTTTTCGGGCATTGCAAACGGATAGTGTTATCAAAAGTAAATACGGACACGAAACTGTTCTCTGTTCTGTCTCTCTGTTGTACAGTATTGTCCTTATATTATTATTTCAAATTCAGCATATAACTACAGTTTATTATTTTGCTTGCACTTATGTACTTAGTTTGTTGATTATCATATTTTGTAAAATAGCTTTTATGACTGAATAGCATAGAGTCGAATAATAAACATACTCAAAATATATACCCAATAAATGCAACGATTTTAACGAGCCTATCCGAGCACGTACTAAATAGGATGTTAGCTTGGCCACAATGTTGAAACTTTGGCGGAAGGCCCTCATACCAGGAGAATTACAATAGAAATTCCAAGAATCGCCATCTACATTGATTTCGGCGCGACTTGCCCCTATCCTAAAATACTAAAAGGTATATCTATCTATCATTACAGTACCATAAAAAACAAATGTTTATGTGGGATCGAACACAGAACTTCCGGCTTTAGGATATTTAGACTAGACAATTAGATTCTTTTAGCTTACAATCTCCGGCTAGCAAGAATATTTTCGATTACGTAATCAACGAATTCGCTTAACAAAAGGTGCGAAGGAAGAATTTAACTAATGGTGGGCGACATGGGCGATTTTATGTGCAATTACAATAAGTATTATATGCCATCTGATTTATTAGATGAGCGTAAAACGCGTAGCAAAGACTTCAAATTAACTAGTCGCAGAAAAATTGAAGCAATACGTATATTTTCCTCGAGAATATGTTTTTGCAATAGTTATTTACATACTACTTTTTTTACACGTAGTTCCAGGCTGTAACTTTTTGGTAACATTATTTGTTCATTTCTTGCTTCTGATGATGGACAGGTAGTCAACCCTTGATATTCATCAATGGAGTTATATTTAGATATAGCTTTGTTTGATAATTGCCGGTTTCCGGTTAGCTAGGAGTTTCCAGGAATTACGACTTCGTAGAAACCCAGAAAGAACAGACGACATAAAAGTTTGAAGTAACATTTGGATATACAATCATTTTACATACTACAGCTACGCGTGAGTTATGTCGTTACTCGTGCGTGACTGAATATGGATGATGTCGATGTCGGAGTCGGTGTCCATAAGGGTAGGCTTAGTCCACTTGTTGACATAAAAGTCCCCCCCACGACCTTGAAAACAGTTATATAACTGAGTTTGTTTCCTCTAGATACGAATGTATTTGTGTTACTTTTTATTTAAGGCTATTCTAGAGCCCTCCGACCGATAACTTGAAAGTTCAAGAAAAAATATTAAAAAGCTGGCAGAATGAAAGAGGGGCTTAAGTGAAACAGCAAAACATTTTTTAAATTTTTTGGGCGGGACGTAACCTCACAATCGGTCAATATGTTAAAAAATTGGACAATACTGAAAGCACTATCCCAGGTTCAAAATTCAATGTTCGTAAAAAAATTATATGATTTCATAACGCCTTTGTCCTTATACTGAGGTCGAGGCCAACATATAATTATTTTTTTTCCCAAATTTAATTTTGCACCTGGGCTAGTGCTTTCAGTATAGCCCAAAATTTGTAACATTGCCAATAGTGAGGTTATGTCCCGCCTCAAAAATTTAATCAAATGTTTTGCTGTTTTCACTCAAGCCCCTTCATTCTACCAGCTTTTTAACAATTTTTCTTAGACTTTCAAGTTATCGGACGGGGGGCTTTACAATAGCCAACTAAATGCAATGCATCGCGGACTGTTAAAGCAAATAGAAGCAATAGCAAAAAATGTGTAAAAACAATTTTATTTATGGGGGGGGGGATGCCCAGATTTTTTCAATTTCAAGGCCTCCGTGGCCCGAGTAATAAGAGTAACTTGAAATTAGATTGTTTCGCCACGTCGATTATATTTTCTCATGATCAGCCGTTTTGAAGAGACCCAGAGCGGTCCAGAAACTGTCCACTGTTTACTTTCGTTCGTGTTTGAATAAATCGCGATTGGAATATAATTAACACCTCAACACAATATGTCTACTTTGTTCCCCCATACGATATAGTGGCAGCAATATTTTGTTGGAGGGGTAGCAAGGGGTCAAGGCAAATAATGACAAAAGTATTTAGCCTAGTACTCGAGTACTACTCGCCCCCACCAAGCACCAACAAATACGACTATTTTAATTTTCAAGTTTACTTCTCACACCATTATATAGATGTCAAATGAGCGAGCTATGTGAACTCGATACCAGCACACTGATCCAAATAAAATAGTAAAATATGCGAGTATAGATGGAAAATTCACTAGAACCTTTCAATCCAGAGATTTTGCTAAGGTTGTTTCTGTTCATAGCATGGCTAAGTCTGGTGTTTACAATAACATTTCTAAAATATGGTTTGATTTGTCTTTGTTCCAATAATGTATATTCCTACTCAACTAGATATCGGTTCAATATCAAATAAAATCAGAAGTAATTTTATTTTCTCCTATTAGTACACAAATACAATATGCAATATTCAATATAGCATTAAAACTATATTATGTAAAAAAGAAGCATGGGCCTACGTAAGACTGACAATTTGAACATGGCCAATCAATGAGAGATTATTGCCGGGCGCGAGTATGGAAGAGGTGACTTCCCGAATAAGAGTATTGCGTAATAGTAAATCAAACTTTATCTTGAAGTATTTTTGGAATAATTATTTTCAGCTTTTCTTTACAATATTATTGATTAACAAATTGTTGTTGGCCGAGTGTTCCAGATTATTAATTTTGAGGCTTACACTTGAGCATTGCTACAAATCTCTCATCATTTACCAGCATAATGTAAGCACATGACTTCTGTATTACGTCCATGGTATATGCGATAAGTGGCAATCGTGATTGATTTGCAACGCTGTCAATGATTATCAGGATCCGCCACAAACGCTCTGTTTCATCCAAAGTTACTCGAACAGTCAACACATAGGCTCTCATCAAGCTGTTTCTAAACACATTCCATCGAACAACAAGAACAAAACATTGTCACATGATAGTAAATAAACCTAAGCCACTTGTAATAACCACTGGGATAATAATTATTGAGGCTGTAAATGGTATCCATGTACGGTATGAAATATGAATTATATGATCTATAATATGATAAGATGTGTATGAAGTGATGTGTACTGTATGAATAGTATGTTTCATAATTACATTTTATCTGATATTGGTGTAATATTGTGTAATCACCGACTTTCAGCTTCAGCCTGCTCTAAGAAGGACAAGGATGAAATAGCAATCTTCGAAAAGATATGTCCCTACCGGGGATTAAACCCGGGACCTTCGTCCTTACGAATGTGGCTTTCGTTTACATAAAGCCGGAGGTCCCGTATTGTTCGATACCCACTCCGATAACGATTCCCATTTATACTCGACGACAAATTGTTATTGTGTTGTTTTTTTAATCGCAAACAGTTTCTGCGAAAGCTGTCGTTTTTAGATTCCCAATGCAGTACCACTTTTTTTTAAGTTTTTGAGCTATTCAATATTCATTTTATTTTAAAACTGCCTCTCTCACTTCATAACATATATTTCAAAATAGGCTAATGATAATTTAGTTGGGTTATCAGTTTATTTGGATTAAGGACGCGTCAACCGTTAGGTCATAATGCACCACTCTAGCCTAGGGGGGGGGGGGGGGGGGGAGGGGCCCATGCTGGTCAGAACATATAAGCTCGATGGGTCAGAACCAGCCACGGGTAAGGGGCGGAAGGCGGGTTTCTCACGTCGCGGTCGTCATCGTCTTTGTCATCGTTCGTTGTGTCATTGTCATCGTCGCCGGGGGGTCGTCAAGGGAAGGGGGCAAGGTCCCCGACGACAATTGCCAGAGCTCGCCTCTAGTTTCGGGGAGTAAGATACTCCGCTCTCTCTAGCTGATGTTTGCGAGGTGGACTTTTTCTCTTGAATCGCCTTGAAATCGTACCCCCAAAATCGACATCACAAACAAATAAAGTAATCCCTTGAGTTGCCGTTTTTTAGTCAAAACATCGCGAAATAACAGTAGTTGAGTGATGAAAATTTATTTTTCGTCTTCGGCGCCTGAGGCTTCTCCCCCGACCCCGACCTCTGTCACACGCCACCCACAGCAAAACTAGTAGGGCTACCTAGCTACGCTTCTATACAATATATATAATTAAAAATCATGCAATCCCAATATGTTAAAAACGGTGTTTTGGCTAGATGTGTCAGGGCTTTTTCTGAAATTGGAATATACGAAAAAGGCCTCATAGGCTCATACGAAAAGGGCCTCACAAAAATATTATTCTCAGACCTCACAATCTCCTAAAACGGGCCACAGCCCTGTAATAGTAACTTCACAAATCTTTTAGAATAGGGATTTCTATCACTAACAGAAAATCTGCTTTACTTGCTTCAGTCCCTCATTATAATACCTCAAACATTTTTATTAAAACGAGCATGTCATCCAGGGCCGCGTGTTGAGAGGCGACGATAGTAGGCACCCCCGCCTCCAACCCCCTCCGGCCAAAGGAGTGCTCGGCCGACGTGCTTTTTCTTTCCGGGTTGTTAACCCATGGAACGACCTGCCGCCCGCCCTCAAAGACTGCCCAGTAAGTCATTTCCCTTCCATGTGTAAGGAGTACTTATGGGAGAACCATCTACAAGTGCCGTGTTAGTTTCACGTGCTTAAGCAAGGCTCTTCGCGGCACGAGACTTCCACAAAGATATCAAGTGTTTTAGCAAAATATTTGCTAGCGTCGACGCCTTTTCTTGTTGTTAAAAAATGTAACAAGGATAAACAACAATAATGAATATCTTATTTTAATGCTTTTATTGTCATTGACTCATTGAGCTATCTTGGCCACAGCGAAACTTAGTTTGTATAGGAATTCTCAAGTCTGTGCGTTTACTCTTGTCTGCGAAACAAAATAGATGCGGAGATCCCACAATCAATTCCCAGAATCCAAAATTATTGTGTGTGAATCGGTTTTCAATGAACAGACTCGTAGTTGTTCTCATTCAATGCTTTATCTAGGACTAGGGGGCTGTTCTTATGAAAGATTAACTTGATGTAATAGAAGATGGAATATTTATTTTTAATAATTTTAAGTTAAATGTCGAGGTGATTATCAAAGAATACTTATTCTTCTAGGCTAGTGCAAACAAGTTATTATCTAAAAATTTCAGAAAATATATCTGCTAACATAACATATTGATGTTCAATTAAAAAGTATTTCCAATAGGCCTACCATGGTGTATAGCCTACATTATACCGTGAATATGAAATTGCGCTCGTGTAGTCAGTCGCTACATTCGCAGTCGCCTCACTACCAAGTCCTTCCCTGTCGGAGTTTACACCAACGCCAGAACGATTTCCCCCCGTTTTGGACAGCCATAGATATGATGAGCGATAAATGACCGCTGTATTTGCCGTCTTCCTGGAACGATCGGGCCAATTTAGCGAAAAGAGTGTCAAACTTGCATGCACAATGAATGTCAAAACACAATAGCTATACCTGTATTTATTTACCGTCTGATTGCCTAGTACATTTATAAAAAAATGCGTAGTAGTAGAAAATTATAAAAAGTTTTGCGAAATTTAGAAAAAGCTCCGAATTTGATGAAAAACGTTTTTTTTGTTTTTTTTATGTACGACGAAAAGAAAGCAATTTACGAATAACAAAAACTGTTAGGACTTATAATCAACAATGTAATATAGGCATTTATAAGTGCATTAAAAAAAAAAATTGCATTGTGTTATACGTGAACCCAGACTGAACATAGATCCAGCAATTGTGTGAGCAATGTGTCTACGTTGAACTCCTAATAATGAAACGCTGCATAACAACATTTTGTTATTGGTCTTCCCGTCGGCTCTTGCTCTGCTTTATTATGTATGTAAAAACCCAGGCTTGGAAACGAGGTAGGCATGTGATATTAAATCACTGTGAATTCCCTTGAATTACATGGTGGTTAATGCAATTCATTATCTATCAACAATAAGCAATGCATGAGTATTTCAAAGAGGGACTGCAAAAAATCATTTAATATTTTATTGAAACACAAATTCACGCACCAAATGCAAATGTTAAATGAGATACACATAACTATGATATTTAATTAGGTTTTGTGTGTGGAGATGTTGCTTGCTGTGAAAGTATATGCAATTATTATAATTTTAAAATATTCTCAACTGGGACTCGAAACCAGCACCCGTATCTTCGTACTGGTGCATCTATAATCGTGTTTCATAATACTAGGGCGAAACTAGTCATTTTTGTTGTAGAAACAAGATCAAAAACATAATCTGCATGAGAAATATTAACAAATTTCAAATACAGTAAAATAAATACTCTTACGATTGAGTTTTTTCCAAAGAGAAAAAGCAGCAATACAAAACACCAAACAAAATAAAATTATCATAATAAAATGTTGACCGCATGGTTATAATGGTACTGAACAAGCAGTGCATTATCATATTCACTAATCTGAATTGCTGGCCCGGTGCTCGAGTTTGAATAGAGATAATTGCTCTACTGGACTTTGCTCTAGGGGTGTACAGCGAAAACTACCTGAAACGGTGGTGTAAGCTCCGGCGGGGAAGGGCTGTAGTAAATTCCCGGAAACTCCTAGAGAAAACACTTGAGTGGAAAACAACTCTTTTTTTTATAATAAAAACGTTTCGGAAATAAAGATTTGTTTTCCACTAAAGTGTTTTAAGTGTTGTATCATAATCTCTAGTAACTTTAAAACTAAAAAAAATATTTCTAAAAATAAACCCATTGAAAATACCAAAGGTTTGACTATATGTCCGTGGAAGAATGAAAAGTAATGTGGCTAGAAAATTACGATCTGTCATATAAAAAATAGCACTTAAAAACTATGGCCAAAATATTCACCAATCAATGAGCATTCCTTGACACGCACGTACATGTCACTCACTAATAACTCACGTCACGGTCTCATCTCTATTCCCATAGGCGTATGTCGGGGGGGGGCTTACTTTTTGGGTAATTTTGTGTGTGATTTGTAAATTGTTGTATGGGTTGCTGAGCGTTTGCAATTGTGAGAAACTTCTACCTCTCTGTCATACACACACATACGCCTTCACACTAAACTGAACTACCATTCTTCTTTTGGATGCCTCCCGAGAAACATTAAAATACCAACAATATAATATTTATTGAAACGCTACGTTTATTAGGAAGTTGTGTATTCCTATATTCATATATGCTTTTTTTTAAATTCAACGCAAAATATAGATATATTGATACAATCGCACATGAATTAACTACCGGAACTCGGAAGCTTAGACTCGATGCGAATCGAATTCAATTGCTTTTGTCGCCCATAATAGATAATACAAGACCACCATAACCATCAATTTAAATTTAAATATAATACATACATTCGTTTTAGACGACTTGAATTCTTCGAAATTTATTTATTATATTTTATTGGATATTAATTTAATATTACGTATCGACTTAGGCCTACTATTGTTATTATTGGTAATAGCATGATAAGACTGCCGTAGGGTTCGTGGTAGGATAATACATAATAAGTACATTTTGAAATAAAGTAGTGGATCAAATGCACAAGAAAGACGGAGTCCGTGGGCTTTTCACGGAGCTTTTTTTAGTTTTCGGTCATTTGGGTAGAAATATGATATTGATAAAATATCAAGCGGTTTCATCTCTGAATTACAAAAAAAGTCAAATGAGGCAATGTTTCTCTTCGGGGGGGGGGGGGGGGGAAGGAGGCCCCCATTTTTTATTTTGGGGGGGTGGCATCCCCCCTTCCCACTAACAATTCGACCACTGGTCTAAACTTTGAAGTTACATTTAACTCACTGAAGATTCTGTTACTGTTAAATTAGATAATGAGAGCACCTTCAGTTAGATTTGTAGTACATTGTACATGTGTTCATGAATTTTTCAGATGGCCGTCTATCTGTAACTAAGGTAAAAAAACAAAAATGCGTTTGTATTTACTCACTAGGCCGGATACATTACAACCGTATTGATGGATTAGCATCACCGTGCACTTTCGAAAAACTCGTAAGAGTGCGATTTTCACGAGACAAATTTTCTTGTGTGTATCCAAAATCTTGGCACAATATAGCTAAAAGAGATTTCTGATTCAAGTAGCCGTTAGTTTGTCGAGTCCGGTAGAGAGTTTACAAGCAGACAGAGAATCAAAAAAATAGAAAATGTCTTGAATCCATACCTATTTGTTTTAGTAGTTACCTACGCTTCCGCATCTATTGACTACGAAGAAAAAGAAAATGCCCGGGCGATAGTTTTTTTTGCGTGTTTGCTCGCTCTCTACCAGTGAAAAGGCTATTTCCATCTTGAAGAAAGGTTTAAACGCTTTTGAGTATAATCAAAGAATAATTTATATTAAATGACACTTGTAGAACTAGGCATTTTTGATCTTTTAAAATAAATAAATAATAAATAAATAAATTTTATTTAGAGTCTACCCACTCAGTTATATAACTGATTTTCAGTGGGGGACTTTAAATCAAAGCGACCAAGCCAACCCTGCAGGCCCCGACGCAATCGACGGGGGGGGGGGGGCAGGTGCCTTATCTGCCGGGATGGGCGCAACAGGGAAGGATGAAAGTATTTACTGTATATTCGCCCCACCCCTTACCCCCCAAAACTTCAGATTCGTCACTTTATAAGTATGAACAGACAAATTAAATACAATATGAGCATACTAATTTCCCTTTCTAGGATTGGCATTCGTGAAAATATGTCATCATAAGCAGACTAAAATAATGTAGATGTAGAAGAAAACATCTCTGCCTTATTGTATCCAGTGCAAAAACAAAAGGTTGCCAAAGGGGTGGGGAGACAAATTCCTATCTACTGGCTGCGTCTGTCTGCGGATGGCGACACGCCTCTAGATGCGCCACGAGACTGCGAGATGCGTCGCATCGTCAGTTGCAGACTGCCATCGACTCAAGTAGGGCAGGCTTGTACTGGGCGGCCAAAGCAATGTTGTAAAATACTCTCATCGATCAAAAGAACGATCCACAGATCTCATGATTGTCGTTAATAATTGTTCTCGTTGTCTGTTTCAGGTTTATTGTCAACAAGCAGAAACATTGTCACCCGGCCGTTCAGTATTGCCAAGATAAGCGCCTTTTTTATTTCAGATTGAATGCAAAAATGCATTGAGGATAGCCAAATCACTGTTATACCTGATTGTGGTAATCTCAACTCAACTGTTTCAGATTCATTCAACAAGCCTTGCTAACATAGCGAACATTCCCTGATTTTTAATATGATTGTTTATTTTATTTCAGATTGAATGCAAACACATATTGATGAGAGCAAATCACTATTACCTGGTTGTGATTAATCTCAGGTAAACTGTTTCAGATTCATTCTACAGACCTTGGTAACGCAGCGAACATTGCATCCTAATTATTAATATGATTGCTTATTTTATTTCAGAATGAATTCAAACACGCATTGAGGAGAGCAAATCACTATTCCCTGAATGTGACTAATCTAAACGAACACTGTTTCAGATTAATTCCACAACCCTTGAAAGCGTGGCGAACACTCCTTGATTATTAATACGATTGTTTATTTTATTTCAGATTGAATGCAAATACACATTGCTGAGGAGTGCAAATCACTTTTCCCTGATTGTGAGCCAACCTTTTTGTTAAAAAACATTTGCCTGGCCAATGCTGGCCAATGTTTTTTAACAAAGGCTGATAAAATCAATCATACGATGTAAGTTTATTTAAAATACTGATGTAGCTATAAATTTGGTGAACTATTTATGATAATAATGCTCCTATGAAGTGTTGTAATAATGTGGCCAGCAAGCCAAATTATTTCAACGCTATATAGTAGTATTATTATTGTAAATAAACCTACATTGTATGGGTGATTTTATCAGCCTCTTTTAAAAACATGTCGCCTGGCTACATTATTTCAACACTACGTAGTAGCATTATATTATAAATAGGTTACTAAATTTACGGCCACACCAACATTTAAATTAAACATACAATGCATTGATAAGTTTAGTTGTACTGTAACCAAGTCTGTGGCTGCCATATACAGTAGTGTTAAATTGAAACGTAATTTTGTAACAGTGTATAATGAATACCTCCGTACTTTACGAGAGGAGAAAAACAACCTGCCACATTTGCGTAATGTGCCAAGCCAGAATATAAAAGGTAAGAAAAGTATGGCAGTAATGCAAGGCGAGGATTGGTATGAATGGGGACAAACCTTGGCTAAGTAAGTAATGAACACGCATGCCCCTTGGGTGGTGGGCGCAGCACCCGCCGCAGTATTATAACTATTACAATAAATAAAATAAATTGTTGTAGGATGCCCGCTGTAGGGTATACACATCCGATTTAACCGGTGTGACCCTCTTCAGGTGACTATAGGTATATTGCGGATAGGACAATTGTGAAGGGATGTCCGAGGGCTATTTAAGAGGACTCAATCCCTTGCATTCGCATTAACGACTGAGGAAAACCTCGGAAAAAACCTTCAGTCAGGATTGCCGGTCTCGAAGGGATTCGAACCCGGGACCTTCCGAATCAGAGTCGAGCGCTTAGCGCTCGAGCCAACACTGTCGGTAATTACAATACATATCCTCCTTTGTAAATCCGTTTTTTAACTGAAAATGATAAACGTTAAATAAATAAATAAAATAAAATAAAATAAAATAAATTAGTCCTCTAATCATTAGTAATGTCTTCCTACGTTCCAAGTAACCTTATTTAGATAAATAATATAGGATATTTGGACATTGACGAGAAGAAACAACCTACGGTTTCCATAAAAGCATCACTTTTCTGTCCGCGCGTCTGTCTGTGCGTTCGTCACGTCTCACGATAAAAACCGAACACGACATCCGATGACATCCGGGTTATTGTTGGCATGGCCCTTTGACAAGGATGATTGATAATGTTTTCGGTGTCCTTGAGCGTAAGGGAGGTTGACTAGCCGGTCCCCCGAGAAAGTTAGTAAACTCATGACCCGGCACCTCCACCATTAGACAGTCAATTGGATTGGATTACTGCTTAAATCACCAAAATAGCTATTATATTAGAAGCCACGTATTCAGGTTTAAGGGAATCTCGAGGATACTAGAATCTCATAGATCACGTCATTGGGAGCACTACGAGTTAAACGAGTAATACATACACGGTATAAGTAAAAGTTAAATAAAAAACTGTCTCCGGCATTCATTAACATGAAAATGATCTACAACACTTGACTGATGCATCAATGCATTGTGAGAACACACCGCAATGCACATCCAGATCGCAGCTTCATTACGATGTTGTTTGCAAAGACGAGGTCAAAGCTGGCGCCAATAATACGCCATGTGGGACGTTTTGGTAATATCATCAGATGTTGCCACACTGAAGAAGAAACTAAATAAAAACAGTGACGTTTGAAATTAAACAAGAAAAAACTAAACATACTTAAAATATTAATTTATGCAAGACACGAGGTAAAGTGAAATATTTCATTCAGAACTAATTTTAAACATTTCAACGCATTGACACAAATTAATGTGTTCTTTATGCCGTAATGTTTCTTGATTCTTGCGTTAACAATGCACGTAACGTATATTAATTACAAACAAGGTCCATGACTCACGAGATGCAACGAGAACCGCAGACCCGTGACGACTGACGAGGTCCCTTACCGGCACGAAGCCTACTCCTATCGAGGTGAATAAACCGACCTCAATCTGAGAAAACAAACATTGGTAGACCGAAATAGGCTACTTAGGAAAGAGAAAAAGAAACATTTCCATCTTTGCGTTTCTGAATACTATTGATGATAATTGAAATTAGTGTAGGTACTCACTCTTATCTTGTACGTACAAAAATCAAGAGCGGAAGACGAAATTGTTACGGTTGTTTGAAAAGAATACGAGTAGCTGTTAACTTATTCAAGCAAATATAATGAATTTGTACTGACGTCCGGAAAAAATGTGTAGCTAAGTTTCAGCTGATAAACGCTTAATTAATAAAACGTTAACCAGCCAGAGCACATCCAATTATTGAATTTTGTACGATTAGAGCATAAAATAAACAAATTTTAATCAAATCATTCACATTGATTTCGAGCATGTGTTCCAGCTTTTAGTCTCTTCTAAGAAGATGAGTATAGATAGTTTCGTGTATATGAGAAGTCAGACCACGGGGTCACACTCACTGTGTTCAGCTGGCCGCAAGCCTGGCATCGTCTTGCGCGTGCGCACAGGCTAACGACGCCGGTTATGTATTCGAATGTAATGACCAACTAACCAACCAACATAATCACCTGAGATGATAATTCTGACACGAGAAGCATCTTCGGCAGCCGCAACTTCCGTTGGGTAACGATTACGTAAGTCTGCTTCGTTATGATGCCGAGAACGTTTTCACGCCGAAGAGCGTTAATTTACTAATAAACGTGCATTAATTTACTAATGTTACGTTAAAACGTGCGCTTGAGGAACCTAGACGTTCAAATATACCACACGGTCTTCATTTAACTAGGCTAATCAAGACGATCGGGTGCAATCATAATCATAGGGTCCATTGACACAAAGTACTCCCAACGTTTTACATTTATCACATTCGACCACTTCATTGCAACGATAAACTAAAACAAATAGTTTGCACTTGATATCATGCAAGAGTGTTAATTTGTATATGATTTCATTTGGGTTTTTATTAAAATGTCCAACCAAACCGGGTCATGTCAGCGCAGATCAGAATCAAATGAAGCTTAATAAAGCAAGTGGGTGCGGAACACATTAGACTTTAGCATGTACATTTTAAAACTATAAAGTGATTATGATTATACTGATTTATTTATTCCTGGCAATTCTGTTCATGAATACGAACTGGGAAGACTAAACTGGAGGGATAATAAGTGATTTTTAGTACAGTATACATATTGTTTTGAATCTCCGTATCGATACTTTATTAACGGAAGCACAACCGACAATTATAAGCTCTGAACTTCTACTGAACTGATATTGCAAAGTTCATAATAAGCAAAATTACCTTACGCTGAATGTAGATGTACATGCCCTGAAAGCACAAAAGTTGTCAGAGTTTATGGTATAACGTTATATTCAAGTCATCTGCATACGCAATGTGAGAAGAGTATTTATAACAAATTAGTGACTAATTATTGAAGCATATCGATAGTTAGGATTCTAGGAAGTGCACATATGTTAGAATTAGTTCGTTTGAAATAAAAATCTATTCCGGTAATTTAACATTCTCATCGGTGTTCGAAAATTATAGTTTTCAGATCGTCCGCCTACGAGAACCTTGTATTAATATTGTTCATATTACAGTAATTTGATTATAATGCCACTGGCGGAACAACCTAGAAATACCGTGATTAAGAACAGCTACAGAATGTAGGTGAGGGGAGGGGGCGAAAAACTGGCTCTATTAAAAAATAGCAATGTTAATAGAACATAAATTAAATTATGCCAGTGTATAATTTGTACGGTAGTCAAAGGTCCGGAGAAGGTAACGAAAGTTAACTAATACCATGGTTAGATTGACTTAAATCCACTTTCGACCTAATCGAAACAAGAGTTTCAATGTTTGCAGGTCTCTGAATAGTCTGCCAGGTTTATAATTATGTGGTGCTAATGAAGTTATTCTAAGTTTAGAAAATACTTGCCAATCTTACAAAGATTATATACCACAAAATTAAATAAATGCATGGCTACGGAATCAACTCTCGAAAATGTACTTAAAATGATTTACTGTATTACATCGCACACGGGCTGCCTTCGAGCAGTCCAATAGTGACAGCTCCATCAACACCAATGCTTGTGGCAAGAGCAACAGCTTATCACAAGGCATTATACTATAGAACTAATGGAATGCTCTTCCTTTTGAGTAAAGAGTCTGCAATACTAGTGATTTTTTTTCTTGAACTTTTCCTAAATCCAGTTTTTATCAGATTGTTACCAGCCTTTTCACATGTCATGGTCAGGTATAATATTCACTCTACAGTCTTCTATAGAAAATATTTTCTTTAAACCATCGTAAAAAATCTAAATAAATCAAATGGATTTTTAGGATTTGGTAGATTTCGGAATTTATTTGTTCGTAAATGGTAAATTTCGGAATTTATTTGTTCGTAATGCGCAATAATATTTAGTAGGCTAATCTTTGAAAATAGAAAATTGACCATATCCTTGCTTGACAATAACGAAAAATTACGTATCGATTGGATGACAACTGGAAGTAGGAAAAGTTCTAAAAAGTTTCAAATGGGTTAGTTGACTAGATTTGCTCATTAGACACTTTCAAATCTGCCCTAAGCACACATGTTCCCGCGTTATTAATTCTAACAAATTCACTCAAGTGTACATTTCTTACGCTTATTTTCAAAGTTTGATATTTTTGATAATGATTCCATTACCAATATTCTTCAAACTGTCTGGTTCGTGTGAAAAGCGAGAAGTGTGACAAAATCTTCTGAGATACCTCGGCGTGATTGCGTGTCCTTGCTCACAAGACGTCACCCAGTACTGACCACGGTGACCGGAAGGAAGAAGCCAAGGCTGTGTCAAGGTCAAGCCAAGCCGAGGCGCGGGAGGACGTGACATACTCGACGTGATAACACGATGTCGATCCTCACACCTAGTCGCGTATCCACCCACTGGTGGTTGCGTCATCTACGCACATAGACCAACAGGTGGCCGCCACGGGAGGGATGGGTGCGGTATTTCGATACGATATCGATATGTGAGAATGTTTTCGATATCCATATTTGGAACACATCGAAATATCGAAACAAAAAAATCAACCAAAAATATACATTTTGTTTAAAAACGTACAAAATTAAACGAGGAAAGGAATTTTGGAAATGTAAATGTAAATCTTTATGCTGTAAATACCTAAGAATAATGTATTTTCTTCAAAGTTCGGTTCGCGTGCTTCATTAAGGTGTAGTAAATTAGTGCTTACTTATAGAAATGGTGGAGGTGCCGGGTTATTAAACGCGAGTGTGAGAGCGTCAAGATCTTATGAATTTTTGGCGATACCTTATCAATTCGTTTTTAGCTACAACAGCAGGCCTAGGCCTACTCTTTTGATACCATTTTTTTAAAATTAGGTATAATTCGTATTTCTCAAATAATATTTTTTTTTAAAATATATCAATATCGATATTGAAATCCTAGTGAGACATTGAATTATATCATAACCCAGCCCTACTCAGGAACGGTGACCACACAATAATCGTTAACATTAAACAATCGATATTATATTAATAAGAACAAATTATTATTTAATTTCTTAATTGTATTAAATATTAACAATTCCACCTACGGGAGTGTTTCCCAACTATCCAAATCGAGAAAAGAACAAATTAGTTGGAGTTTTAAGAAGCAAATTGATTTCGATATGTTATTTATCTTGAATGAAGATGGTTCCTAACTTTCATTGTAGGTAACGCCAAGGTCTAAAGTTTAATATTGTCCAGCAAACACAGCGCACTAGTCTTACACACCGACAAAACCAACACTAACACACACCAAGGGCATATTTGAGCACCAAACAAAAATGTGTGGGATAAACACAAAATACCTTGAGTGTGTAATGCTAATAACAATAATCGATTTCTTGTTCAAGTCAACTGGCATTTTAACGAAGATTACAAACACATCCACCGGCTATGCCCACACCCACATGCTTACTTGCAGAAATGGTGGAGGTGCCGGGTCATTAAAAGCGAGTGTAAAAACGTAAAAAACGTCAGAAATTTTTGGCGATACCTGATCAATTATTTTAAGCAACCCATTTTCAATAGCAGGCCTGGGCCCACTCTTTTGACACAATTTTAAAATTATAATTTGTAATGCACAAATATACAAATTTCGAGTGCCAAATATTATTTTAATCGTATTTTCGTTCATAGCCGATTGGCAATGCCCGCCCGTTGTTAAAGTCAGTAGACCACGGCACATTATTGATTGCCTCGGTCGGATCTCGGATCCCCCAAGAGGACGGACATAAGATTACAGCAGCGTTGTTGTGGGTCGTGAACGACGTAACTGAGTAAGACTCTTGTTCTAATCTTCCGGCTGTGTGGCACGACGCCGACTGTGCGGCTCGTGACTGAGCTGTGCTGTGATTGACACTGTTGTGCAAGGGCTCCTTCCTGTACGTAGGACCACGAACACGCACGCACGCACCCAGGGTGGTTGGTGTGGCACGGCGATAGCGTACGAGGCTCTTCGGTTCCGGGGAGGAATAGAACACATTTGACCAAGATAACTATCAGTTCACCCAGGACATAACCGACGTATGTGATACTGTGCATAGTTGTCAACAAAGCATACACACTACAGTTAAAGTAAATAAATTTATTTCTGATGAGCCAGAAACAATTCACGAACGTTGTACGAAAAAATACTTATCAATTTAAGTCATCAATTTATTTTTATAAACCATACAAAATTTTAAACAACTGTGGCTTGACTGTGGTGTCAGTCGGCCGAGCGAACATGAATTTGCGTCAAAAAACTGATTGCTGGGTTTCAGTTTAGTTCCCTTGGAACATGCTTTCTGGCCATTCACAGTTCAAAACTACAATCGAGATAGGTCTATGCTGACTAGATCCTTCCAGAGACGACTCGTGACTCCACACTACGAAACGAGGTATGTTTGTCGGGGGAGGGGAGATGGTGGTGGTGGGGAGGGGGAGGAATTGAGCGTACTCCATGCCTACCATGTGAAAAAAGAGTACAGGTTAATAAGCTTGGCAAGCGCAGGTGATAAAAGTAAGGTAAAGGGTGATACAATAGATTTACCTACATGCACATAACAACATTTTTTTTATTGTTGAGTGACTTGAGTCATGTAGAAGAAACGAGACTAATCGAGAGAAAGAGCGTGAATAACACTGAGGATTGAAACATTCGCCACTTTCATGTAGCCAGGTAAGTTGCAGCTTCTCCTGGTAAACCGAACAGCCGAGGGGTTGACATCAGCAAGGACGACGAATCATGCAGGCTGAGAACCTACCTACTTCATGAACTGCCGACGAGTTAAAAGCAAGGACACTTAGCTGTACTCCGGGCAGTTGTGACTTCCCCACACCTTGTTCAACGTTCATGAACTAATAATTGCATTTCTCACCGAGTACAAGCATGATTCGGTTTATTTATGCAATACGTGCGGTTATTTTGATTGCGATTATTTGACTTGCGGAAACACTTCTTATGGAGATGCCAACCAACCAACCAGATTATGGTAATCACGCCACGATCACCAGCTAATTATGATGGGTTACCGCCGTGGGCTTGGCGAAAACCTCACTGGGTGGCTGTAGCGACGCGCACTTGATCCTTATAACGTGCGAATCTAGTCATCGTTGATTGCAACAACCGTGTACCGCGCACGAATCTTCCCCGCCCCCGCGATGCGAGTGACAGTGGGTGGACGAGGAGTCGAGCCCGACACTTTGGGGGAAACTCTATTATTAAACAGATATCCTGTTATATACAGGGTGAACAAAAGTATCAGAGCATAATTTTTTTTATTAGAAGATACCACGACAATGGGAAAACAATTGAAATGAGTGCGAATTAAAGTTCAAATTAAAGTAAAATGGGGGCGTTTCCGTATTTCAGAATGCGCGAAATAACGTTGAGGAACGTTGCAAAAAACGAAGACCAATAGATTTTAAACACAAACCAAACACGGATATTACATGATTTCAATTATATTACAACATCATTGCTCAATGTTTTCCCCGGCAGAATTGTATAGCCTACATCTGGTCACCTCGACTGGTACGGGTAATGGATACTTAGTTGTACCACAGCCGGAGTTATACTTGATTATGAAGACGTTTACTTGCAAGTTGCATCAATACAACGTGGTGAGGATGATAATGAGGATAATGTGTAAACCTGCTTTATGTGATGTTGAACGGAATTCCCTTGATTCCGTTCGTTTCGGACCTTTAAGCCCCAATCGTATGAGCTACAGCACATGCTTTTAAATAAATAATAAATAATTATTATCTTAAGTATATCTATTCAGGACTGAGCTAAAGACGCGCAAATAATGACTTGGAGAGAGCGGGCAAGTGGTTGGGAACGATTCGTTCGAGGGCGACGTCAGTATCAACAAGGCTAGTTGGGAACAACTTTATACAATCGAATATGTGCTTTAATAAATAAAATAAATAAATTGTATTTAGAGTCTATCCACTCAGTTATATAACTGATTTTCAGTGGAAGACTTTAAATCAAAGTGACCAAGCCAACCCTGTAGGTCCCGACGCAATCGACGAGTGAGCGATAACCAACCAAAGATCGATGTTTTAATAGGACATAATCAGTGGTATGGACAGTGCGAACACCCGCGAATCAACGCCAGAATCAACAAGCAACTTCGTTGCTAGACCGGCTCCAGATTCTCTGTTTGCAAATATCCAGCCCAAGAGTTGATAAGATTGTTAAGTACATGTTGCTTGAAGCAAGAATCGAGCCCGGGACCTACTACAGGGACACGAACCACTGGACATACGAGCCACACATCTTGAAGAACATTACTTACTTAGAAATCTCTGTATCGAGAAATGTTGTACCTTTGGTCACTATAAGAAGCTAGAACAACGATACTAATATTTAAAATGTGATTTTTTAAAACTATAAATTTTAACATATATTTACGTTGCCGATTTATAATCTACTTTGGATATATGTGAGGCTAAATAAAAAACAATACATTGTATTTGGCATGTACTAAATGTATGTAATTTGTCTACAAACAGCATAAACCACAGCAACAACATCAAGAATGATTACTAACAAAAATTATGTTTACAAGCTAGCAATTAGTAACAATGTTTAAAAGCCCTATGACTTAAGAAAATGAGTAAAATATGTTTTTCAAACTGACAATTAGCGAGATAATTTAAGATAATTAAAAGTAATTTTACTGTAAGACAAAAACACAAACAAAACTGAAATTTATTTAAATAGGAATTCGTTTACTTCTATCATTCGAAATCATTAAAACAAGTTCTTCCGAATAAGTAATTATTAGAGCAAGTTATTTTTCAACTAGGTCTGAAATTTCTCGTTTAATGATCATTTCTTAATGCTACAGTTAGGCATATATAACGATATTTTGTTTTAAATTATTGTCATTAACGGCATAGTTTTTTTTTGCATAAATAATGTTGTTATATTATTCTATTTGTGTGTGCTTTTGGTAAATTAACTATAATATGTTGGATGGAATCTAATATTTATTGTTGCTTACTGCATTGTTGTATTGATAGTATTTATATTGTGTTATAGGTACGTTATTTTTATATTATTAACACATTAGTTTGCGATAAGTGGTTTGCGCACATTGTGGTGATTGGAGATTTTAAAATAATAACGTTAACCAAATGAATTGGACGTGTTTCTTGTTGGAGGGCACAGCAACTTACACCGCGCATGCGTCAGCCTTGAAGACCTGTGTGTGACAGGTAGGTGACAACAGCTGTTCACTCTGTTCCGGTTGACTTTGAGGTTCAACCATGCACATGCAGTCACCGGACGAAGATGACATTCAGACGGTCAAGGTAATGAAACGTGGTATGGAAATAAACAAGTCCCATCAACGGGAGATTTCATTACTACACGGTGATATTATTACCAGTTGAACGCGATTATATGTTGCTAGGTTACAACTGTAGTCATCTTGTAAATTTGACACAACGTTTCGAAATGGTTATGAATCAAATGAATAAATAATGTGTTATTGTATGTCCTGACAACCAAGTAAGACGTGATGAATTGCGCATATAAAATCTCAAGCATGTGAAAACATAAATTCAATAATTTATAGTAGTTAAAACTAAAACGATAGGAATGTTTGGGAATGTAAGATTTTTGTTCTGCAAATACTTTAAATCAAATGCAAATGAATTTATTTCTTCAAATTTGTTCGCGTTAATTATATGGTAGACGTGACGGGTAGCCAATAGTAAATTTATCTTGACTTTTACCAGATGGTGGAGCTGCCGGGTAGCCAATAGAAAATTTATCCTGACTTTTACCAGATGGTGGAGGTGCCGGGTAGCCAATAGTAAAGTTATCCTGACTTTTGCCAGATGGTGGAGGTGCCGGGTCACTAAATGCGAGTGTGAGAACGTAAAAATCGTTATGAATTTTTGGCGATACTATATCAACTCATTTCAGCCACACATTTTTAATAACAGGCCACCTTTTTTATACGATTTTTTATTTTGTATTTAGCCTATTTTTTTAAATAATAAAATTTCGATATACTGATATCGACATTTTCGTGTGTGATCTCAGTGATTTGAATTAATATTAAAGTAGTAATTAATTTAAATAATTGAATAATATATGCTTTTATGTTGCGTTTCTACTTGTGAATGTAAATGTCACAATTAGGACAAGCCGCGACACGCGACATGGTATTAACATAACACACCGTACATTTGACATTCTAATAACTCACATCTCTTGATCGCGGCCGTCGTTGACTTTCAAGCATTGTTCTCGCAACGCTTGGAAAAACTATGGGTACAACCGTGTTTTCTATTATTTCCTAAATAAATATCCAATGTCACTTTTTATCTTCATTATCAAAAATATGGTGAACATCCTTTGTAATTATAATTAATTGTTACTTTCGGAACTACATCCATGCAGTGTTTGTGTGTTTCCATTCTCGCTTTCGTATAGCAAAGCGGAATGCTGCGTGCACAAGATTCACTCTCGACGGCAGGTGCACCGTGCACTGATAGGTGTTTGTTTATAGACTGGTGCAACGTAGTGTGTCGTAAAACCAAGCATAATAAGTTATCTATGTACTAAAGACAGCAAGACACCAATATTTTAAGATACCTGCAACATAATTTATAACTATAACCCATCTTACTTGATGATGTGTGCTCTTCAAAAAACAATATTTAAAAGCTAGTGAGATCCAAGCCTAATAGAATGATAGAATAGGAGTATCCATAAGACTGGTGGGGGACTATGAGGGGGGAGGGGGGGGAGGGGGGCATGAATATAGTGACACCATTGGTCAGTACTGTGGTTTGTGAGTACGATGCATCTCAAAGAAGGTCATTTCTATCGGAATTAATTTAGTAGTATTGATATTTACGAAAAAAATTACCTGAGAGTTTAAATAAAGTTTGGAGGCAGGAAAAGTACTCGTAACCATCCAACAGTGAGTAACACATGGTTAAATTATTTAAAAGTACGGATATTGCAGTGCGTCGAAAATACATCAAGCTGTAGGTCCTACACTGATGATTTTCAGCGGTGGACAATATTATACTTTTATTATGCGGTACGTTGTCAGGATGGCTCTTAGCTCAGAATTACATTAACCTATCTAAGAAGAGTAATCAATAAGTAGCGAAACAACAACCCAAGCCGGGATATGCGCCCTGAATCTTCTGCATAGGAAACAGTCATATAACTAACCTATAACGGGAATAAGTCTTTTAGGTTTCCCAATTTTCCTCAATCATAATTAGGTAAATGCAACGGTTGACTCAATGCCACTTTGCATTACATTTACAATTTAACTTAACATTTAAAATGTATATACATCAGTTCCAAATGGGTTGATGGATGGCTCCTTTTAATAAAACATACCATACGAATCCCACATTTTTTCCTACCAAGAATCCAATGTCAGACCACCTAAAAAAGTTTCATTCTATTCGCCATAAAAACAAATTTGCATAAAAAAGGCCCTCGTCCCATACCAGTACGAGTCACGTGTATTTAAAAAATGTGAATAGGAATTTTATTCAAAATCGCTTACAACAGTTTAAAACGACATAATTCGTAGGTAGGTATGCGGACCTTCCAATAAAATGTCGCTTTTTATTCGCCAACAATTTATGACAAGTGTAAATGTTTTGGGAGTGGACGTGTATGGGTACATGTTGTTTATTACGGTCCTGGGTCACAGATGTCACACCAGATGGACCCACACGTTGATGTCATATCTTAACGCCCCCCGCCCCCCCCCCCCAACCCGCGCGTACGTCGACGTCAATGTCACCGGTCGGCGTCGCCAGACCACGTAACCGACGAGCAAGCCACCATTGCGAAACCTCACTTCGGCACTAGGTTCACCTACGACGACCACTGTGGCGAATTATGTTCTAGACCACATTAGTGGTAAACCTTAGGTCGCGACTAGATCCCCACTTGCGCGTATATACTTCTCCTCCGCGCCGCATTGCGAGCGCGATCCGTTTCAAAGACCATAGCTAGTGAAAGTTTGCGCCGTCAATTGGTCTTACCGCAGCAAGTGGTGTACCCACTACACACACACTGTCTGTCTGTCTATCTGAATGTCTGGGCTATTCGAGTTCCCGACGTCTCGACATCTACACTCGCGAATTATAATCAATCCCACATCGATCAAGACAACCAACACTCATCAACGTTAGGGTTGATGGTACAATCAATAGTTTTAACAACGTAGTATTTTAATATTATTATAAAAAATAGTTCGAAAATATTTTTATTTTTTAAAGTTTTATAAATATTTTTCTTTAAGTTGGTGTAGTGACACCTACAGTGTAGTGACTTTCATCGTGTGAACAGTGACTCGCGTCACCACCATGCGGGGCGTAGTGCTCCTGATGTTGTTGGTGGTTGGAAGTGACCGGGAAGCGACGGCGGCGGGCGCTAGCGGGTCGCGTTACGCGCGTACAAGTAGTGGCCAAGCCGCGTTCAACATTTCACAGCAGAGGAACGGCAATGTCGCCAACCTCACGAGAAACTACACTTTACCCTCGCCAGGAAGGACCCCCGGACTACGAAGCAGGTAGGCTCAATCTCAACACTGATAGAGAAATAAACACTGGCGTGATCGACCAGACAAGCTGGCGTTGTTTTTGTACCACGATTGTGACTAGTTATTGCTTTCATTAAATCAGGATTATTCAATACACGGCCGTCATATTCATTACGGCAAGTAAATAGCGTTACAAAACATGTCATATTAAATCTAAACATCTCAACTACGATTTATGTCACTCACTGAACGAGAGGTTTTTTCTTGAGTATTAAATCAATGTGATCAAACGAATGCACAGTCTCGCCGCTAATCATCATATCAGACCCAACCTAGCAACGAGAGTACATAAAACGTTAACCAAGTCCACGCCCGACTAACACAATTCCCAGTGCATGCATTAAATATTGACACAAGAAAGAGTAAAGCGAAATCTTTCCCTTACCATTAACATCAAACATCACGGAATTCAAAAGTGTTAAACATTTAGACGGTAACTTTCCATCAAGGTCAAACACTGTTTGTTTATGGAGCACTCCGCAGTCGGTGCACGCTATTGTGAGAGATTTGGCATCGAAACCCAGCTCTTCGGCTAGTTGAATCCAAGGTCGCTCGGCGTTACAAATTGAGACGGTCGTAACAACACAACGCCTTCTTTTGATACGAACGCAAGGGTTTATCAGATACGATACGAGTACGACACAATACATGGTCACTGAAACGGGTCAGCACTAGTCATAAAAAGCGAATGATAGATCACCGTGTCTAAGTCAATGCTGGGTAGACGAGTCCTTGTGTGGATTGAATTGATTGAACGCTTGTTAAAACGCTCATAACATTAGAGCGCAACTTTCACGGGCAGGTTATTATACAACAGCAGTTTTCATTTAACTAAATGTTACGTTTGAAGCTATGGGTGCCAGTTTGCATAAAATAAGGAAGGAATCGAATTGTGGGCGTACACGACAGCAAGTGCATGTAATTAAGTAATTGAAGAGACAAAATAAGATAAATACCGTTTTCAAAACTGAATGATACGGAATGTAACGACTAACACAAAATTTAGATTAGGAAAATGATTGTGCTTCCTAGAACATACATCATTCAAAAGGCAAAAAAAAAATAACAGAAAAATGCGATAAAATTGAATGAGAATGGGTGAGAATGAGAATGTAGCACACTCCTGTCAGATAATGCCATATAAGGTTTACTTATACTTCACATTTGACGCACTTGTGTACGTTGAAACATCACTTCTCAATGAAGTAAATAAGTTTTTGGATCACATTCACAGGCAGCAATTGATTTAGATTCAAAAGAAAGGATACGAACATAACACTAAAAACGGATTACATCCAAGCCACTTATATTTAATGTTCAAACGATGGTAAATAACACAAAAATAACTAACATTAAACGGAATAGGGGAGTATTTGATGTAGCTTAATAACTTACGAGTAAAATAAAAATGTTACATAACCATATCTTGTTAATTAATTTAAAAGTTTTTTCTAATTCTAATAATATATCATCAGTTTCAAACTATTCAGTAATCATTTTAAAAAAGAAAAAGAAAAAAAAAAGAAGATTGAAATATTTTACAACGTACAAGAAGCAAAACGTAGTTACGGAGATGTAAAATAATTATCACAGCAGATTAAATCACGAATACACATAATAGCCATGCAAAAACTTAAGTGAACCCTAAAATTAGTGTATATTAACTGTTTTGCGAACACAAGAACATGTCTATAATTATACGAATCTATACAAAATACAAAAGTAAGGAATAGCGGGAGGGGGGTATGGATGGCTAAAGATCGCGAGCATGTATTCGGTATTCATATACGTTTTAACATGGAGAGATGAACGCGCGGCAACGCAACGAACTCGATCGCGCCAAGCGTTTGAAGGTCGTTTAGGGAGTAAGGATGATCCTGTAAGCGCTTGATAACTAGATTGGTACAAAGCACGAGTGTGACGTTTACGAGAAAACTTACGCACACCGGAAAAGCGTAAATTTTTATTTTGAACTAACATGACGAAATCACTACACAGTTTAAAGAAAGAAAAGAGTTTACAGTGCCAACTGGTAAATTTATTTAAACAAAAGCGTAACTTAAACGACACAAAACTTTTAAGTTTCAAAGATTTGTTCTATTGTATCACAACACAGCATCTTAAAATCAAATGCTTATTTGTAAGAATGTTGAATTCCAAATTAAATCTGAACTGTAGGTCGAACCAAATTATGTTATACTTGTACCTGGACACATAATTTCTTTCTTTCAATAACAAAAATATTTTTAAAAAAATCAAATTAATTGGTTGATTTCGATTGAAAAACTATCCTTGAGATCTAGGTGTTAAATATAGAAATTGCTAAGCCAAGTAAAGCTTGTAATTAAAATGCTAATTTACTAAACGAAAACAATTAATCTTAATACTTACCTATCATAAAACAACAATGAAGCGTATTCAAAGAAAGTAGCTGATAAATGTAATGAAATTTAATACATCTATACTAATTGGCTGTATTTTAATAGGGTCGGGGGGCTATTCTAAAAAGAATGCGAGATTATGGTATTGAGGCAGTTTCTATGCTTGAAAACTGCACACAAGTTTTTTCTAAGCATTACATTATCTCGTACTAAATGTTCCTATAGCTTATACATGGAGAGATCAACGCGCGGTTAGCCACCGAACCATGCAGCCATCTTCAAATCACTGCATGCATAGAGATGAATAAAGATGAGAAAATGCATAGCTCATGTTTCTAATCGGAATATGCAATGCTCGATTATTTAATTAGTTGAAACTGTAGAAAGTAAAAGTATTTTTTTTCGTTTGGAGATAGAGAAAACTGTCAAACTTTAACAATTAATATGGTTTCTTCTCTAATCATTAGTCATGCTATTCGACGAAGTGTAACATAAGTAACATAAAGTGCATATACTTATACGGAACTAGAACTTTGTAGTACGCAGATTCATTTAGACTCGGATTTGCACCTCAAACAGCGACAACAGCCGAATTCAGAGCAATATTGTTTTAAAATAAACGTCGCTGTGGTCTATGAATGTGGATTCAAGTAAATATATAATATATACAATACAACTACATTTTCTAAATATATTCAACACTTGGTCGACTTTCCAAAATAGATTTTAAGTACACCCATTTCTAACTCAACCGTACAACAATTCGCAAAACCGGTTTAAAGTTACAAACATTATTGTCGTATCGCTACCGTGCGTGACACGAACAAGGCTGGTTTAGTGCATCGCAATGCAAAGTCATCAAGTGCACTAGTCGTACCTCGCCATGCGTGAGTGCGAGATGCGTAGCTTCCGCACTCACTAACTCACACTCACACTCGCATGGTCACGGTTGTGTGTTAGTTCCGTGTTCTGTTGAAAGCACTTGGACGTGCAATAAAATATATATCATTCATCCTGTTTCTCATGCCGTTCACATGCTTTTACACAACCTGACCGCACGGGTCCAAGAAATAAGGAAGGTTTGAGGTCGAATTCCGCTAATGGCAATCATATTTTATTAAATTAACCTTGATTCTCTGTTCACAAGAGTTTTGTCTTCAATATCATCATTATATTAATTATACAGTCATAAAACCACGAAATAAATCAAAGGGGTACAATCTATATAACAAATGGAAATCTAACCAAAATTAGATATTAATAATTGCATACGATACATGCAATTTCTCATTACAAAATTACGTATTTATGTAGTAAAATTAAGGTGTTCACCTTTAAAACCAGGTCGCACAAAAAACTACAAACCTTCGGGTTTTTGAGTATAAGTACCCAAAATACTCACAGGTACTCATTATAAAATATTGACGAATTTTGAAAGTAAACCAGCATAACATAAAACATAACTAAAGGAAGTTTTGTAACCATATTGTGGTTAATTAATAATTATAATAGTTCGGTGTTTTTTTTTAATCATGTGACATTGGCACATGGAAATCAACCACTACAAAACGTGTCTGTCACTAAATACTAATTAAAGGTGCATCAATGAAATGGGATGTTTATGTTATGCAATAAGAGAACAGCTTCTCAAACAATTACGCATGGAGAGTGCGGAAGAAGTAAAAACTACAAAGGTGTAAATAAAGATAATTGTGGAAACCAATAACGTTAAATGTCGCCCGAGTTGCATAAGTTTTAAAATTCAAACCGTAGATTCACAATGAGGTACATTTTATCTATTCTGTTATTATCGGGCAAGCACGCACGTCTCAGCAGTGTTTGAATCCCACTAAAACTACAACACCTACTAATCGTACACTATCTATAAATCTAACGTCAACTCAACAGCATCAACAGAGAAGCAAAACAACTATACAAACGCACAACAATGTTGCATAATCGGTGGCGTATATTTACCTCTATCGCGAGTTATTACTTAAGAATCTAATAGTTCAACATGACCTGTCTCCTAGGTTTAAGCAGAAATCCAGGCATACATTATCGAACTCATTCCTCATAAACGAGACATAGTCCGGCATGTGCCAGCAACAAGCGGCCGAGAATAAGAACGTGCGCCGAGCCGGCCCAGCTTCACGATCCATTTCTTCATTAGCTATCAAACAACATAAATAATGTTTGCTATAAAGTGACGTAACATTAGGTGAATGGAACTGTTATTTTATTCACGAAATCTAGAGTGTGACTACCGGCTCTTGGTTGGCCCTATGCCCAGTGCTGTTGCCCCGAGGCCCGTTTGACAGTTGGTTAACTCAATGAAAGCATGTAGTGTTACCCAACACACACGGGAACAATCTTACGTCTAAATCACAATGCTATTGAGGGTAACAATGCACTAAATTACCTGACCTTTCGTGATTAGCTCTTTTAATAGCATGTCTAGGCTAACATTCTAATGGTGGGGCAGGTTTGATCACACAAAATACAAAAATAAATTAGTACTCGCGCTAAATACCTTTAAGAAACCTTTGCGATATATTTGTGCACACATTATGTTTGGCAATACACTCAATACGTCCCTCCATGCGTCCGTGAAAGCAACATTGTGTCAAATTAAACCAAGCTTGCGGCTCAATTGAAGGAGTTTTGCATAATATAGCTTCGCGAGTTACATGACAACTTCGAGGTACACCTAGTGTACTTCAAACACATCGAGTTCTCGACGACGTAATAATAGTATGTACGATAGGTTCTTGTTTATCTTGCTCAATAATAAGAAATATAATTTTACAATAACTTAATAAATAACTTAATAATGGCCTATGCACAAAAAATCTGTATTAAGAGTGCTGGTCACAAGCGAAAGGCTCTACGAGGACGTGGTTTCGAATCCCGCATAAGGCATGGGTTAATCGTCCATCATCATTATCTATCACCCCTCATCGTCTCGAATAGCCTTAGTGCCTGGTAATAGTATTATGTCGCCTAGCCATGTATAGGATAATTTCAGCTGAAAATAAACATTACAACTCTACCACTTTCCCAATTTCATTGGTCGGGAAACACTCCTGTAGGTGTAAATGATGATACCCCGCTAATTTTTTTTTTTTAATTTATGGATTGATTTACATCAAACTGTACCACTGCTTAGAAATGTAGGGTATACTGGGACTACTTTTTTTGTATAGGTCTACACATATCATTATAAGCATGATCGAAGGCACTCTGCCTTCGGCGATATAGGCTACAGTCTTGTAGGTGCAAAACTGCCTAGTAGAAAAAAAAACAAAAAAACAATACTTGATATGTTGCGTTTTGGTTGCGCTGACTTACACTCGTGTAACAGTAACAATGAGTTCAAAACGGTGCCGGTTTCAATTGGTCACGGTACAAAGTAAGGCGACTATTTCGGGTACTGGTACAGATAAATCAAACAGCTCAGAGTCGGTCTCGGTACAGTTGCGAATTCGATTGAAAAACAATGCTCCAATAAATCTCTCCCTGTAAGACGGTGTCTGTTCTCCCACCGTCGCCCGTTGCATTGACAAACCAGCCTCATCAATAGGCCTATCTTCCGCACGTGCGTGAATGTGCGTGTTGTATGCAGATGCCTGCATCCTCCGAACATGGTTATATTCAACAATCCTACAATGAAAGTGAGATCCGCTACGAATACCAAGGCTAGACCGACGCCTTAACACCACTTCCTTGCAACGAACTGTTTACGCATAAAGAATTCTTTCCGAGTAATTGCTTGGTCCTTCAAACTGCCCCGCTCGAGGATTCGATAGGGACCTGGTCAACATTTCCGTGGCCCGTTGTCTAAACAATAATCGTGAAGAAACCTAGGTCATCTATCTTTACGGATATGCAGTAATTTTTCTACACAAATAGCACCGTCGGCCGAGCTCTCTGCGTATACCAGCCTATTGTTTCTAAAGAGATCCGAGGCCGAACGAGGCATGCGAACTAGGTTCGGATGCTGATGTTATCAGAGGAAAAAGAAGCTGATAATTCACTTAATTGCACACCCACAGGCAAATGACACTTGTTCTTTGCGTTGGTCAAGGGCAAATATTACGGTGAAGGGAAAAATCTTTAGGCAAAAACAACTTTTCAATCATAATTTAGAACCATTGTTTCAAATGGGCTATTTATGAAATGTGTACTTGAAAGTGAAGCTGTGCGTAGTTCTCACGCAAAGATGAATTTAAGAGGACACACGACATGCCTCTTAAGCGAAACTAAGTTTGCATGCAGCCGGTTGCCAGAGCGCATCCGTGGAACTTTCCACATTTGTCATTGATGCATAATTTCTAGCCTAGATAGTCACATTTATCAGAAACCTCACTATTGATAAGATCAAAACACTTCTAGAGATACGATTTGATTTTTATTAACAGGGGCGAAAACCACAATTAAAAAACATAACATTTAAAAAATAATCTTTATACATTGACAGCCGAGCACATGGTGACAACATCATTGTCTGTACACACAATTGAATTATATGATTTTAAATTTCAGTATACAATTTGTTTAGAATGTCGTAATTAACGATTTTGTTTAATGTCGCTATTTAAATGGACGTCCAGTTGGAATTCTTATGGAGTTTTCATTGGCATGCACTCGGCGAGTGCAAGATGTCATTGTTGTCAACCACTTGATTAACATTACAAACTGAACAAATGAAAAGACAAGTGGCTATCAAGGCGCCAAGGGCGATAGTTTGCGACCTAGTGCGACCAATCCGAAAACATAAATCTGTGATTCCATAATTTCTATTAAATAAGTACAATTGTGTGTTTAATGGGGTTTACTCAATTAAGGTGCAGTGCACTTGCAGAGGCCGACAGTTATGGAGCAGTTGACCTTTTCTTTTGCGATAAAGTAATCCTTAAGACAACGTTGTTAACATGTAGAATGGCAATTGATTGTTTCACATTTCACCGCCAGAACACACAGCTCCTGCGTAATTACTCAGGCTCACGTACTTTACATTCTGTTGCTTGCAGAACATCTACTTTGTTTTTTGTGTTATCAGGTAAGAATGTGCAAGAATCGCGGCACTATCGCGAGAGCTCGTATCGTTATGGAACAGGGGACACCTTGAGCTTTTAGGCCGACTAGTCGTCTCGCTAGCACCGTTGCACAAACAACGTGCGACCCGTTGCATTGTTTCACAGATTTTCCACTGTTCAGAAGCGAACACGACGGTTATTGCGTAGATTTGACTGGGTATTCAATTCGCAATACTTTCCTTATTATGTGTATAGATATTTAGGTCGAACGTCGCAAATATATGTCGAGTCAAGGCTAAGAAACAATGTGATTTGATGGCGGTAAATTAAGAAACTTTCCTCAGGTGACTTTCCAGCTTCTGATCTCCTTGGCTGCATGAGATGAGTTGGTTGTCGCCTAGTATAAGGATAATCTTTAGTCGGATCATGGGATGTCGCGATCAATTAACAAACTACTTCCCAAGACGTAAGCGCAAACTATATTTCAATGCTCAATCAACGTCTTGAAGCGAAAGGAAAATTGCTTTACTACGCAAACAATACGGTTCATTTCACACAAACTTTTTGAAGAATTTTTTAACAACGGTAATTTAAAATCATGACGAGCAACATTCACCAAAGGCAACCTTTGAGCATTAAAAGTAAAAAGTAACTGTAGTTTTACACGAGGTGGAATACAACATTGTGCAATATTACAATGCTAGTGGCGACGGGACTTTTTATATGCTATATTTTTTAAGTACTAATTAACGCAAAATGAGAGGTTTACGAAAGTCACGTATCGGTGGAGTGGCGCAAAATACGGAGTATTGGCAAGGCTTTGACGTTTAAGATACTGTTCACGAACGTTTAATACAACCTATCGTCTAGTAAAAGTATGGGACAGTTCACAAATTTAGTCACGTGACGTTAAGATTCTGTACTATCACACCAGGAACGCTACCTTACAATAGCGTAACATCGACACTATACGCCTCTTGTCAAAAATGTAAAAAATGGGACAACGTACACTACTAAATATAGTGGTTGAAGTATATTTGTTACATACACAGGAAGTTGTATACCAAAAATTATCGATACATTGACAAGGTAAAAATTTTGTAAACAATGAGAAACAAAATGGCGATGGCAATGCTGTAAACAATGACTGAGTGAAGGAAGAAATTAGTTCTTCAGCCAAAGCCAAGATTAAAGAATACATCCATTAAAAATGTATGTATCTTGACAAAGGGATTTAAAAATCCTGTATGTAGCTGATGTAGCGATTGTATTCTATAAAATAAAATGGTAACGGTAACACTAACTAACAATGCCATGTAATAAGAACAAACACATGATCAATTATTTAAGTATTAAAAAAAAAAAAGTTAATATATTACAGATTCGTGAACATTCCCCCATCTTTGAATGCATAACTGGTTGATCAGTTCCTGAGCATCGGTAAGTTGCGTCACGCCCTGATATGTTCTCGTCCAAATAACTTACGAGACCACCATTGCTTCATCTCGAGTAAATTAAATGATAGTTATGATACGCAGACCACCCTGGTTACAGTCATTACCAACTGCATTTAACATAGAGTGAACTCGCCTCGTCCTGAACTGCACCATGCAGCGTGATGCAAGAAGTGACATTGGCCCTATCACCTTCTCTAACAGGTGCTGCAGAGTCCACGTGCCAAACAGGCTCTACTGGACCAGACCCGAGCTATCGGTTGCAGCTGATGACGCCACCAGGCCGATTATATAACCGCACTTGCAACGCTAGGATCGATGAACTACCGGAACAACAATCAATATTATAAATCAAAAACGACTCCTTTCACAAAATAAAGCCACGTGTATCACCTTACGCCAGGACACATGACTACTATTTATAGCACGAACCTGTTACCATGAATTACATAACTGCAAGGACAAATCAAAATATAATTATACAATTTAGATTATCAAGCCAAGTGGAATCATTAATAATAATAAAAATATGGATTAAAAACTAAGCTGAACACATAAAACTCCACTTTAAAATACGGAATAGACGGTAAAGGCTATTAAATAACAGTGTGTTATTATTACTAGACGCCTACCTACTCTACTTCTAGCACTAAAGCGCATTTGCATTCAAGACAATGACACAACTCTTTAAAAATTTGTAATAACTTAATGAATGTACAAAAACAGATTTATAGTTAGTTGAGAGAGTGCTATTGAAAGCAGTGATTATTCAATCGAAGGACATAGAAAGGGTGTTACTATATTATAGAAGTAAGAGTTCACAACATTAACTATTATACAATATGCATACAAGTTCACGAGGACGTTTAATATTTATGAGTCGAAACAAAGTACGGTTCAAATGTCAACTAGATAAGGATCATGCCAATAATATGAAAATACGCAAACGAGCTCTGCTAGAAAAGCATATGGATAAGTTTAGTTGACAAATATGGGATTAACTTACATACATAAAGTGGTCATACTCTTCTAACACCTACGATAAATTCATGGGCACCGACAATCGCACATTCGAGCCAGGGGACGGTTCTACCTTAGTTTCAACATTGAGTGGTTTTGAGTTCAGTTACACCGTCTTTGAAGAGGATATAGGACATGCGTTTTAGCAAATTTCTGTTCGTTCGGCCGATTTTCATCTCAAAGTAGTTTGGAATTTTGCACAAATATTAAGGAAGTGGAACTATAGGTCTCTACAGTGGCACTTTTTTTAAAAATGGCTTAAGGCGCACGTTACAATATAAGTCGATTATAACAATTTTGGATTTTCTTAAAAGTCCGAAATTGGCAATTTTTATGAATTACTTCTAGCTGACAAACCAAACATATTGTATTGTATTGTGAGTCAATGTATGATTTATTGACAGCTATGTCTAGTTTCATGAACATCGGATGCTTCCTGGCCGAGCGAACAGCTATTTGCTAAGTGCCAAATGTGTCCTTAAGCAACGTTAAGCAGGAATAAGCTACTCAATACAAAGTAACACATCGTCTTAGTCGTTGTTTGAATGAGATTAGCTGACATACTCAATAAGGCTCGTCGCGACGATAACACATCGTCTCCATTAGCCTTGTTGCATCAACACGAGACTTGTCACTTCAGGTTCCTCTAAACAGCCCTGCCCACCTGGTTAGGTTGAGAACAATATGACAGTCGTGCGACTGCGTCTCATTCTATTCTGCATATATATAAGGTAACGTCACTCAATTAAAACATGCAGTGGCGGGCGGGAGGGGCCAGCTTATTCGGCCGTGCGAGCTCATTCAGAAAGTGTAAGAAAATACAAGTCGTGCGAGACACACACACAGGTGGAACGTCGAATAGCAAGAGTAAAAGCTGCCATGACCTTAAATGAATCAGTCAGGAAGTACCTGCCTGCCTGCCTGCCGTATCACACATGTCAATATTGTGCTCAAATACGAGCCGAAGTCATGTTTTATATCCAACTGTAATTACCATTGACAACTCCAAGTGCGTGCGTAGGTTTACCGGAGAAACTTTGTATATATTCGACTTCGGCAAATAATTACGCACATATCTTGCTAACTAAGAAACATTTCTAAAACACACATTACGTCACTTCGTAGAAGGCAAGTCTGCGAGTAAAACGCTCACGTATTGTCTCTATGATATTATTTAAGTATTTAACCTACACTCTGGAAGGTAAATATGCAGCAAGCGATTACGCCTTGTGGTATACTCGTAGCCGAACATGACTCAAGGTATTAAGATTCATATCGATGCGACGATATGACTCGAATTACGCAAACAACAATGTGCATTACATCAGAACACGCGTGTGATAAAATCTACAGGGTTTATTATCTAATATTCCAACACTGAAGTGCAAGTTAAGTGAAACAAACGCCGACATTCGCATGGAAAATAAGTAGCGCACACAAAGAACGACATGTTGTGTTATACTGCTTTAAAAGGTGTGCAAGAGGAAGAATATATCACTAATGAAATAAAATCATGACAATTTTTCTTAGTAGGCCAAACATTTTATAGGACACCGAAATATGGACAAAAATTAATGAAAAATATCCTATGCCTACTTCAATATAGATTAACAGGTACTTACCATGAAATTAAAACAAACCACAAGAAAGTGTATTATTCAGTCAACTAGCAACTACGATAATTATTTTTAACCTGCAGAAAGTAAACCAAGGTTGTACAATAATCACCTAAATGTCCGTAAGAAAAGTACGTTTCCGATGTATTTTACACGTCCTCATTAATTTTGATCTACGTGATTCCGAATAGTTAATACTTTTTGGCCTTTCGATGTAGTGATAAATATTTAATTAACAATGAACGTTGGTTAAAATAAACATAAATGAATATAATTATTATTCGTAGTAGCAAAGTAGGTATACGATTATTTCAAGTTTAATTTGATTGTTTTAATTTGGATGTGGCAACAAGCAGCCTACCAAATGATGGCTTTGATCCAGTCATGCACAAGAGTTCAAAAAGAAATAGCTGCCTTATTCTAGCATTGTATATTCTACCTTTAACGATTTCAATATAGTACCGACACAAAATGGCACTGGTAATTGCATCAATAAAGTGGTAGTGTTGAAGTAGTAATTTTATCAATGGAATTAACATCAATTTGTTGGACATAATCGCCGGTCGCAAACTAAGTGTGCCACCATCAGGCATGAAGCAGCCTTCAGCGGCTTCTGGCTAAATAGAACGTCCGCCTTTGGGCACTCTCGCAGGTCGTAACGCGCCATCATTCAATCAGATTCCTAGGACATGTCTATCTGTACTTTCAGATTTCGACACGCGTTCCTTGTACAACGCCGGGCTATAATTTAGCCGCGTACTACTGCAAATAATGAAATACTGTGCGATACCTCTCGGCGGATCCCTCTCAAGCATATTGCCAACCTCAGGACAGTGAACCTAGTCGGTTCTCAAAACCAGATCGTACAAGATTAATGAACACGAGAACAATTATTTAGTTCCTGATGTTTGATATCGATAAAGATAATTGCTTTAATTGCTGGTCAACTAAAATCAAACCAATTTAAGAATTGTACCATGTGAGCCAATTAGTAGATTTATGGTAGTTATTAAACCATTAATCTCTCGATAGCCTGGTAAGTTGCATGTTGGCATAGTTAGCGCCTTGAACTCGTTAGCTTGGCTGGTAGTCGTACGCTGACGGGAGTCCATATAATTCACGTGCAAGCTAGTCATTTTTACAATGGCCCTCTTAGCAGGTGTTTAATTCATAGCAGGGATTGGAAAACTGCAAACATGGCAGGTTTATATTCAGAATGTTGCTTACGCATAAGTGAATACGTATGCATATCTTGCAAGTATCAGTCTTAAACTTTGGGCGAATTAATTAATTTGATCTCAACTCAAACATATTGCATTATACGAAAACGTGTAAGCAACGTCTAATCTTTGGTCTAAGTATACGAGTTAAAAACTCAAAATTATGAGAACTTTCAATTGATTGATTGATTGATTGATTGATTGATTGATTGATTGGATATTGCTAAACGTCTCATATTAATGCACTTTGGCTATTCGAGACGATGAGTGGTGATAGATGAGGATGAAGTATGAACAGAAGGGAGGAGGGGAAACCCGGAACATTACTTAGTACATTATACGTTGAGTGTGTACATTCAGATTATTTGATTAAAATAAAAGCAAATATATTTTCAATAAATTTTGTGTTAATTAATTTGGACGCCTTGAATATGGCACGGAGAACGTAACATATGTACACAAAACTCTGCATAGCGCGCCGCAGTGAAAGTGTATTGGGACCCCAACAGCAATAATAAAACTACAACCTGATGTCGAAATCATTCCCAGCCAGGCTAGAAGACAAGACCACGCGTCACCAGTTAGATTTAGCTGGCCATTTTTCGCTCCAGTTTTGACAACTTTCGCAGACAGATCGGTGCGAGTGTAAAGCGTACCGCGTATTCAAATGTTTCGGAGAGGGAAAGCTCAACATGGCTGGGATAAACGCTGGAACACCGGTAAAATGCTGCACGCGGGTGTATATTGTCGTATACCGGTGGTCTCACAGCAACACTGCAGCTATATTAACTGTCACCTTCCATCTCTTTCAGCAGATTACCGAGCCAGTGTAATTTACATGCGGGATGTCGCTTTAGGTTATAATTGCAAACTTAAGTATGATACATTAATTACTCTACGATCATTAAATTATTAGCAATTTATTAAGACCAAGAACTGGCGTGGCAAGTAAGTGTACTCCTGGTTATCGCACATAGTGAGTTGTTTTAAATATTATGACTAATAATGCAACCTATATGCATTTTCAAATATAACGACATAGCTGATATTTACACGAATAAGACAAAAACAATAAATTACAAACTTTAACCCTACTTTAATTTATTTGCAATGTTTTGACGTACTTTTTTAATCCTGTATATATGACCTTTTTTTCTGTCATTTTCAACAACATACACAAATGTTATTTTGATTGATACAAGAATCATCTAGAAAAACCGCACTAGAATATCACTACTTGAGCTTCGCTCAACGGTTTAGACAATGCAGAAACAAAAGCCTAAACGAGGTCTTGTCAGCGCAAGAAGTGAAATTTCTTTGACAAGCGGATTTATTACCAGGCTTTGTTGAGGAATCGTCTTTGAAGGCTCTATTTTACATGTATTGGACATGCAACCGTTTCGCAAACAGACAAGTATTTACGAGAAGTCGAATAACCTATAGGAGAGAAGAGAGGACTTTTACGTTGACAGGTGATAAAGAGTACAAATTGCTATGGACTACATTTCCCTAAAGACACTTTCGTCTGTTGCATTGTAATTCACGAATTGGCTGTTAATGTTTTCCGAAATTGCACCCACCTATAGTTGCTTGATTTGAACTATATTTTATTACGTTCACACGTTCATACGTTACTGGATTGGTACAAACATAGAAAATTACAGATACACACAGTACATACGTATAACACAAAATATCATGAGTGAATGTATTAAAAGTAGAAAAATAATAACTAATTAAACAAATATTATACTATATTAAATAGATGTAATGTAAAGCGGCTTAAAAGAACTATTAAGTTGATTTTGTATCAACACAATTCTAATTTACAAATTCTTTCAAATGTTGTCAAAAATGTTTGCAATATCATTACAAACCTAACATTTTGACTCGATTAGCCTTTGCAAAGGACTCGTCATGCAACAACAAAACAAAACCTAACATTTTGACTCGATTAGCCTTTGCAAAGGACTCGTCATGCAACAACAAAACAAGACGTTCGGTGAGCGTACCGAGCATATAGGCACGACTTGACCTGCTAACTACGCCCATGTCAGGAGTTTCGTAAGCTAATGCACATATTTAATCAACATATTAAATTCTCCTTAATTACAGTCGCTAAGTAGGACCTACATGGAAGGAAAAGAAAACGCGAAGCCCATTATTAATTTGAGAATGGAAAAAGAAGAAACACTGGCGGGCTTTTCTAACACTAAGAACGAAAGTATGTTCGAAGAATCTATGCATACAGGATTAATGTGGGCGTTACTCTTCACACTCTAGTCTAAACCCAGCAGTCGCTCGTCATCCAAGCAAATTGGACTTCAACATTTTAGACCGCGTGTATAGGACATGAAGTTGATCACAAACCGCGCATCTAAGAGAAATATTAAACGATCAGTGATGTCCACATTAGGCTTATACTAATACAAGAAGGTGAATTACATTAGAAGGGCAAATAAGGAAAGAAAGAGCATTAGGGACGCTTAATGACAAGAAAAGACCAGAAAGTAGGAGGTATAAGGGAATAATAACCATTTAATTGGGGGAAAGTGGAAGAACAAATTGATAAGATAGTCCAAGATTGTAATATGTAGGACAAATAATTCGTATATCCCGACAAAACTGTGCGAGAAGAAAAATAGCTGTCCCAGGATTACAATAACACATCACTGTATGACACTTGTAGCAAAAATAACATTAAATTCAGCGTAAGAACACAAGTTAATACCACTAAAATCAAAAGAAATGGGTTTATAACACCTAGGTTTCATATATAGTGCAATATTCGGGCAAGTCACAGAATGATGAGGTTCAAACAAGCCATGAATCACAACAAGTGACGAATTCTAGCACAGGTGTAATATTTTACAACACTTTATATTGCAAGGCAAAGCACAATAGAAATAATTCACTTCCAATTTATGTTTTTGTTTGTTTAGTTTGGCCTTAGCTGTATATAGAAAAAAATACACGGCGGAATTCCTATTATCGTCTTATCCCCCGTGTGCCAATTTTTCCACGAGATAAAACTGCCAACAACAAGTTTGTTGCTTCTCGTGTAATGCAATAGACTTGTTCTTAAAAAATAACTCAAGGTTTACATTCACATAAAAACATTATTTATTCGTTTCTTCAAGGAAGAAGAACAAGATTCCCAAGTATGATTGCGGATAATCCTTAATTAATTTATCAAATTCCGGATTCCTCTTCTCGCAAAGTAACGATCAAATCCGAATTTCAGTTGGAACGAATGCAAATGGCCATGGAGACACTGTAATGACCTAACGTGATACGTTATGGGCCAAGGACGTTTACATAACGAGAGGTTTGCATTATTTATTACGGCCGAGATGTCGATTTCCTCCATGTTCATGACACGAGCGGCCCAACATCGGGACAATAACATCGTGGCTCGGGATGCGCACACTTTGTCGTGGACCTTGATGCAATGCAACATCAACAACGTGACAATATCCAACGTGACAAAGAGAGATTCGTGTTAGAAAGAGAAAACTACGCCACTATTAACGTAATTATATCCAGAACCGATTTACAACAGACTCGAATCTATGCACTTTTTAAATTACGTGCCAATGCTCGTATTGTCCTATATTGACCGAGAAAGCACACATCGTCTGAAATATAATCTAGGCAAGATGCGCCATATTCGTCTACGATCATGCCAAATCAACATGTGAAATTAACTGCACAATGCAGCAATTCGTGTAGAGGGAAAACACCAATTACGTATTAGTAGCCGAAGATAAAGTAATTATGCAACAAATCAAGATTGTAGTGTTAAAAAACTATTTTTTTTTTAGAAAAATTTCCAAACTTACGAAACGACGTAACAGTATAATTGACGAATATTTAATAGTAAAAATCATGGCTATAGAAATGTAAAGATGAAATAGGTCATGATTAGGCTAAGGCTAAGAAATGCCTGCCATTATAATTCTCGTTTTGTTGAATCATAACGATTCTGCTTTCAATTGATGACATGTTATATTTGCAATGTTAAAAGACTACATTAATTCAAGTCCAACTTTCGTTTTCTAATGAATACGTACGAAATTATGAACCGTTGTATCAAGTTACTGAATTACCTATTGTTGTTACGATGCTTTAGTAAATCGCCCTAAAAATAAACTCGTGGCCATTTTGTTGATTCTTATAATTATCCCGGTCAGGAACAACGTTTAAATTTATGGTTTAACGTGCGCCGTGTTATTAAGTCGAGACTGATATGGAACACAACAGAAATATATTATACAATATGCCTAGAAATATATAACTTTGCATTTTGCATCGAGCGTAACGGAATAATCATACAGGAACACGAGCCAGCATGGCGGTGTGTTCGTGATGGTAGCTGCAAAGAAGAGATTTACATAGAGTCAGATAATATGATGATACACCGGCAGTAACGTTAAAGGAAAGATTGAAAGTGTTTTCACAGCATTGTTCAAGAAGGTAATCTCTTGCAGAAACACAAGGAGCTAAACTAAAAGAGATCCCACAGCCACATTGAGTAACACTAATGATTTTATTTCGTTACTGAAGCAATGCAATTGATTTGTAGTACGCAATCGAAAGAAAAAGCACATTGACTTGATCGTAGTTACCTTTAGGACCAAGTTCCTTTGGTTTCAATTTTTTTTTTCGAATGGGTTGTTTTTAGTAACCTAAAATTTAAATGTTAATTGTTTGTAATGTGTGGGTTATCATTGATTTGCAAGAGTAGTTTTTGGTAACCTAAAACAAAGAACACGTATAAAATGTTACCAGAAATAAAAATATCTTGGGTGGAGGTGCCGGGTAAGGCACACAAAGCATTACAACCTATCTGGGTGGAGGTGCCAAAAAGCTAGGACCTCAAGGGTCACCAACAACATCATGTATCATCCTTGTTGGAGGCAAATGCCAACAAAGTATCGGATTAATAAGGTCAGACGTGACACACGCCGACGGACGGAGCTTCGAGCCGTAATATATAGGACATATCTTATAGATTGAATTTGAATGATTTCTCAATACTGAAAGGAATGTCCAGCTTATTCCAGTACACAATATAGTAATACATTAAAGAGCTTAGACGACGATGTATTCTAACCGTACTCTTATTACCTAAATTTGCATTTCAAATTGCAACATTTACGTTTTGCGATACAAACAAAAACAACAACATCGGAATGCCACTTTTTCACACCGCCTATTGCAAACGATCAAGTATGAATACTTTAGATTATTAAATCATTCTTACCGAATTAGGGCAGATTCTCAAGGAACCAGTTTAATTCTCCACGCTCTGGCCAAACACTTCCGAGATCGACTCCTAGCCCGGACTTTCAACGCACAAGACGTCGTCTAGACTCGGGACAAACCGGTCCACTTCCGAGTGTCATGTCAGCCTCATCACGTACACCGGATCACAGTCTTACGTGATGTGATAATCACTCCGCCAAATATCGGAGACCGCTCTCGTTTAACTCGGATGAAACGGGAGTGTTGCGTAACGGAGCAACGATTCGCATACCGAATCAAACAAGTTATTAGACTGACTACCTGATCGGCCTAGGGAACGGAAGGAGTACCGTCAAAACACGAACGTGTATGTTTGTATGTTCACATGTACACTTTGACCCGCCTTTCAAGACGAATTCATTATTGTGTCCATCATATTTCAACACGGGAAGCGTATAACGATTTATAAGAACTGTAAGGTGTTCGTTAATTATTTCTCTCAAAATACAATTGAAAATCTAAATTGAAAAATGTGAATTTCTACATTATTATGAAAATCATACAATTGTAATTAAATGGTGTGATTTTATCCAATCTAAACGCATTTCATGAACTTATTGATTAATTCACTATTTTAATATTTATCAACATTTGCCACCAACACCATTTCAAATTTTCGTTTTAGCTCTTTAGTCTTAATATTGGACACATAACTTTCTAAATTTTAAAGCAAAATCGAGTAATGCCGATTACATTCACATTGCAAAGTACAATTTTTTTTACTAAAGACACCATGTTTGAGAGCAACATTTTGAGCAACAAAAATCGAACCAATTATATAAAATTGTGAGATACAAACCTCTTTAGATAATACTGAAAATAAACTAAGGTAATTTCGTTAGCCTTCATTTAAGTCTGCTTAAATTGGTTTTCATTATAATGCGTTTTTTATATGAGCGAAACCACAAGTATGTAATTAAACAACCTGTCTTAGCAACATTCATTTAATTGGCGACACACAACGTTGTAACTGGAAATCCATATACGTTGTACGTGAGAACTAGAACTGAATACATCGAATACTGCCAGATGTTTGCTAGAGAAAAGCAAAGAAAACTGTTACGTATTGAGTCCACCTTACAATACTCAATTATTAATATAATAAATAACAATTCATATAAATTGCGCAATGCACAACATTATTATCATATTCAGTATATGATTATGAATTGCAATACACTTTAAAATTGTAAATTAATACATGATTACAAGATAAGCCTATGTATTTACTTGTGCTATAAACAAATGGTTATCATTACGTCGAAAAGTGTGTATTAGATCATAAAATAAATTGAGCCATGCTACAGATGTGGCTACGCAATGGTATCGCCAATTATTTTGCAATTGGAGTCCAAGCTTTCACCTTTCCACTTTGTTAGGAACGTATTATTATTGTCCCTGTAATGAAGGGTGCGTATATAGTCAGACCTACGATTTATGCATAGTAAGTTCAATGCGCTACATGTGTGTGGTTATAACACGAAGACTATATAAGTAAGTTGGAAACATGTCAACAACTGTTGTTTGTTTGATGGTAAGATTGGCATTATATATTTTTGGAGTAAGGTACGATTGAGTGGGCAGGTAAATTTTAGTCACTAGTCACTACTGTACACTTGTGACGTCACATTCTGATGATGTCGACACATCTTTGACTTCCATCAAGGAGCTATTTGGAAGCTGTATACACAAGGCGTGGCGAGGTCTTACCATCGGCCTAAGCAAACACTCCACACATCAAACAGTATACCCCAGAACAATATCTATTATTTATTTCTTACACCGAATGTCAACAAGTAAAATCTTCCCGGTGTTTTGAAAATCCATTGTCACTTTTAGCATTGTATATCTCATTCTCCCTATCAAACCCCAACCATCTAACTTCCCGACTTTCTCATAGACGATTCTCATTTATTAAACGGATTTGATTTGGATATGGATCGAATGAATCTGAACGGAAATGACGTCATCTCGTTTCACACGCACTCACGCACCGATTAGTTCCGGTTGGAGGAGTAAAACATCCCACAAGATGTGAGCGTGGGTCCGGAGATTTCAAGGGCAGTATTCTCGGATCATTATCAGTTGGGCGTTGGCTACGTTGCTCGCTGGCTATACCTAGCGGTCACTTGCCGCCTCGACTAGACGAAGCCTTGATCTGTCTTGTCTCTATGGAAAACTTGTAAATATATGGGTGACTTATGAACTCTCTTTATTGCGGCCCGGCCGCCCATGCAAGGCGAAATATGTGAACTAGTTTAGGTTCTCTCTGTTCAACTTGTTACATACTCTTACTTTTACATAGAGGAGATAATTAAAAGAATTCGTTTTCGACACACGTGCCTGCAGCCACAATCCACCTGTAGCTGCGGGCAGAATCTTGCCCTGAGGCATCTGCAGAGTCTGTACCGAGAATTCACATTGCAGAAAAGAATGCCAAGGAATTAGATTGAGCTAAGTGCGTTCAGTTTGTGGTGAACGTTCAGTTTAAGCAGTATAGATAATATTTAGAAAGTAAAACACGACATTGATTGGCTGAAATAATTTAAAATTAGGTTGAAAAGGACCGATCTTATTCGAATGTAGCAGTCGACGCTGAATCCCCAATAACTAGAGATGTGCAAAAATTGTAAAAACGAAATTCGTTTTTTTTTTATATGTATATATATTCAGTTTGCACATAAATCATCTGAATTGTGATTGAATTGTACTAATCTCCAATTCGCGAAATTTCTCGATATTTTAGTTGATACCGTTAACTAGTGGCGAAATTAGGAATTTTGTCTTTAAACGCGAATAAGGTCACAAAATTTCAAACAAATGTTTATTTTTTCAAAGTTTTGGTGGAGGTGCCGGGTAGGTAGTCGAAATTAAATTAATCCCGGTTGGTGCATATGGTGGAGATGCCGGGTCACAACGCGAATGTGAGATCGTAAAAATCTTTCGTTCGCAAATAAGCTCAAAATACTTCATATCAAAATATCAACATTAAACAAAAAAATGAATAATTTCAGAATTTTGGTGGAGGTGCCGGGTAGTCGAAATTAATCCTGGTAAAATATGTCAGAAACTTTGAAAACTGAAGACTGAAATTGAGCTTAAAATTAAAACTGATTCTCACTCTTATGTGTTTTTCTTTCATAAATGGTCCTGGAATGTGTAAGATAGATAATTTAGAAACTAGGCGGGGTTTTTTTAGTTGTGCATTAGCAAATTGTTTTTTGGTAAATAACGAAAAATAGCAAATTTTCATTTGTAAGGCGCGAATTTTCCAACTTAAAAAAAACATTTTTGCACATCTCTACTACCATAACATGCGATGATTTTGGTAGTCGTGCTTCGTCCCCTTACGTCACAGTTCATCGTTTCGTTCATTGATGAATAGGTAACCATTTATGAGAATAATGCAAAAAATGTGGCACTCGTTTTAAGTACTGGATGTTGTCAATGATAAATGAACCCATGCATAGAAGAAGCCATAATCCATAAATTCATGTCAAAGATTTGAACGAAGAACGTAACATTTTTGCACAAGTGTCTGTGATGACTGCTTATGGGCGCGTGTAATTGAGAAAATATCCACGCGAAAAACACTCAATTACTTCAAAGAATTACTTCCTGATATTATCTATGAATTATAGTACCCAGGACGCAGAGCGCTGGGTGTGCATTATGAGTTACAGCCGTTGTACCTGAACCAATGATTACTTCTGGTAAAAATGAACACCTCAAATCGGCTGGTGACTATTTAGCTATATTCCCTGCCTGACTCCGAGCGAATACGAAGCGACAGCTGGGGCACGAGTTTCGAACCTAAACATACCTAGATCTAGACCCACGTGTGGCCGGCTTGCCTGACCCGACAATGCTACAATATCGTCCGTCCGTCTGCAGTAATAACACGAATTTCGGAACACACCCTTATATAATGAAAACTACTTTTTCTGATTGCAGAACTACAACCCAGGATAAAATTAAATAAATTACACTCTTAATTAAACGTTAACCAAGGTTAAAATTAAAAATAACCTTGGTTAACGTTTTAAAAGTGTGAAATTTATATAAAAAAATACGATATTATTTTCTTCGTGGTTCAATTTATTTCAAATAATACAACATTATATACCTAGCCAGTAATTAAAAATGACACCGTTGTAAAAAGGTGAACAATGATTTAATTAATAATTATAATTTCCAAAATGGTTTCAAGCTAGATAAAAACACCTTGGAAGTTCGTGAAAAGATTCAATCCAGCCTGTTGGTAAAATGAAGTAAGTTTGTTTGTTTACATCTCGCAGCAAGTTCGTGCATTTGAAACCAACAGCTGACGTTGATGACCCCCAAGGTGTTAGCCGATGCACGTGCATGACTCACTAGAGAAGAAGACGAAGAGTGCATCGCATCACGATCAATCGTGCGGTGCTCGGCAGTCGTCGGCATTCGTCGGGATACTCAGTGCTTCACGGAGAAAGTACAGTGAAGAAGACCAAGTAACACGAGTACTTGTCACGACGCAAGTGGCAGGGATCTTTGGCACGTACTTATACGAGATAAACGTCACATGAAGAGTAAAGTGTTTTTATTTTAATTTATTTTACGGCTTAAGCCCTTTAAAAGTAGGAAGGGAAGAAGGGAAAAGAAAATTTTGCACAGCAGATAAAGTTTTAAATTTTTTTCATGGATTCTGATTTTGTGTGAAAACACCTGAAAATAATGCCAGTATCTTCAAGACTTGTCGATAAAAATAATTAACAAAAAATTAACATGCCTTTACTATAACACCTGTATAAAGATGAATGATCATAGCCAATATCCGTATACCTTCGGGCAACAGTTACATACAGGTGAAGTGAAAGCATACCCAAACCACCGAACAATGATGTTGCGAAGGGTAATTAATGTGAACGCTCGAATGTATCAGTTGCTGTCACTGTATTTAAACACTTCACCTCTCAAACACAGCGGAAACACCGCCGAACTTCTGATACAGGCTCACTCGCGTCCCATATTAGGAGATGCACGAACATGCACATTCCGTCCTTGAGCTACACGTAAAACCTGTAATAACTATTATTATTGTTGTGTTCAAATGTTATATTGTTGTGTTCGGCGGTTTTTACTAATAAACCACGCTTGTTTATGGCGAGTGTCGAACCAGAATAACTTAGTTCTGCCTTAGTAGACGTTGGGTCACATTCGCGGCCATGTTTTAGAATAATATTGAGAGATTTTATTGAGCTCTAGGTCAAACTGTTATACACTGGAACGGAAAATCACATAGCACAACCGAAGACTGTACGAATAAATTATACCCGACATTCCAGTACTGCATGTAAGAAAATAAATTATTCGCAAAATATTCTAAAAATAAAACGTCAATACTAATAGAGTATTCATTATTATTTTATGTTGTATTGCTAATGTTAATTTATTTTATGGTAAATTGCACTTGTGGGACGAATGTCCTGTTGCAATGTGTGTGTCCACTAAATAAAATAAAATAAAATAAAAATTACGTAACAATCCGTCAGCATTTCTGATATATCACACATTTCAATCAACTACCCTAAATCCTAGAAATTTAGAGCGTAGACCACTGTGTAAATATTTTATCTGATACTTTCAAATTAAATAAACGTGTTCATTTTTAATTTGATCTTTAATCGTAAATAAATCTCGATTCGTTAATTCGTAGTGCTAATTATATATTTGACCGCAAATTAACTAAAGAAAAAAAAACATTCAATTAATTCGTTCTTCGTGTTTTAAATATTATAATCATGTAGACATATGTATTCAACGTCTAATTGTGATGATTGTATTGTCTGGATAAATAAGCACAGTAAACTGGCGGGAGTCCACAGCGTTTATCGCGGAGTATAGAGAAGCGATGTCTTGTCTTGAGCTGACCACGCCTGGTCTTATGGGTGGACCAAAGAAGGTCCATTGTGAAGTAAGTGCAAGATTAGAAGAGTGTTCGGTGCCACCAACATAATCACCGCGGAGCAGCGAGGCAGAGGTGACCACACCTAGGATCAGGACCTTGCCCTTCGCTTCACTCTTCAAGGATGCCCCGCGCGCGATGCCAAATGGGTCAGATAACTCTCGTTGGGCTAGGGCACCTGTCTGTGTATTGTCTTGAGGAGATGAGAGTAGGCCATGTCCCACACACAATGCACGATTGCTCGCTTGGCAGGCTGTCAACATCAGAGTGCGTACATTGAGCGACCCAGAAAACGTGCGGGGGTCGAAATTCGATTCAGATCACATCGCAATTATGTAATCATTTTTCAGTATACGACCGAAAGATTTTGCAAAAATTATTTGTTCACCTTGGCCCATCCCCCATACACATAAAACCGTACAACAAAGATATGTGGGTTCGATAGATCAATTTTTGTAATTTTTCTTCTAGACTAACCTCATCCATCACAATCTTCGTCGCAAATTGCATTATTTACGCAATGACTGCGACAATGACACAAACGATAGCGTAGGAAGCCATTAGTTGTATAGCTGTAGCACCATGTTTACATATACCGGTATCTTAAGTAAATGGAAACTGTTGATGCTTGTGTAATAATTAACGTTTGGATATGAAATCGTTTTTACGCAACTAATTATTTGTAGTTAATGACGCGATCAATTTCCTTGTCCACGACTACGTGAGCAGCTCGAGACACTCGCGTTATGTCACGACTTCGAACACCCCTCTTCCGGCTAAGTCAGATGTTCAGCTGAAAACTATAATTTCGTGGCCGGAAAAGAATTACATACTCTAGTTTTTACACTTCATTGATTGGAATAAACGAAAGGCCATCAACTTAAAAAGTAAATGAATGTGTTTTGTAATATTTCTGTCTGTCTACCGATAATAGTGTGTTTCGAATCAAGCTAGAAGATAAATAGGACATAAATTGCCTACGGCAAAGTGCCACTATAATACCAAGCAAGCGCATCTCGAATCTAAATTTAATTCATGGCTTCAGGCTTGACCAATACGTAAACAAGTCCGCTGGAAGCACCGACTCCGACAACCAGTGTCAAAACAAATAGTTCCAGGTCCTTCTGAGCATATAGAAGAGAAAACACTGCGCAAACACGCGTCTTGTGAGTGAAATGGATGTCAAAGAGCCGAGACGAAACATTCTGAGGTGTACAAATGCAAATATAAGCGATGACGTAACATTATCTATAAACCTATCTCCTACAACGGCGAAATGTTATTCCTTACCCTAGTTTTATTCTGTGGGTAACTTATTACGAATGCAATAATTTTTTTAAGTGGGACATTGAGCCTCTAAAATATACACATTTAATATTATTAGCCTAGTTGCATATATAATATACGTAACGACACTAATCCACGAATGTGTCCGATTCATAAATGATTACTAAGAGACTATCAGGTATATACCTACCAGTAAAGAGCACGTAGCCTAATACTGTTGAAAAGTTGCAAGGAGAAATACTCGAATCGAGAATATACTAGGGAAACGCCAAAGTCGTTGTTAGACGAGTGAGTGAGCCATGTGTTGAGTACCCGGTAACATTTCTTTTCTTCCCCTTACCTTAGGCCTCCCAAGCCTATCATAGGCTACAGTGGAGCATTTTGGCCTAAACTATGGCCTAAACTTTTACACAACTCCCGGACCAAAAATCTACCATTAAGCAAGACCCGGCAGTCACACGGAATATTCAGTTGAAGACTGCCAACAACAGCAACCTCCGGCACAGTGATTTCCAGCAATAGGCCTACCCTATTATTTATACGAATATAATTATCAAACTTAAATGCAAATGTTCCCGGGTACTCACCACATGACTCGCTCACTCGTCTAACTACGACTTTGGCGTTTCCCTAGTCTAGTTGGCTAAAGCGCCCTTGTAGCCAAAATGTGGGAGACGTGGGTTCAATCCCCTGGTCGGGAAAGATTTTGTAATTTCTAGATTGTATTTCAAAAATAATTAAACATGTTTTGAAATGCATATAACGCAGTGTAGTCCATCATCTGTGGCAATAGGGCCTACTATGGTAAACATAGCCAGTACGAAATACGTGAAAATATTGCAAGGTTTACTCAATCTACGAGCGGAATTTGGGGGTACCTTGACGTCCAACATTCGACTGACCTTGCATGGGCACGGCATTTCACGGCCAGGCGAAAAACAAACAAAAAATATCTTTTGAAAATCTAAAACATTGTCGTTAAAATAATTTCTAAACATTGGAAGTCTATTTCTCAGTTTATTATTTCTTGTAGGTTTAAATCGCAATGAATCTTGCTGATTTTGTTAACAGTTCTCAATAAACTCGTACCGGATGTCCGTTTAAAATTTCAGCGCAATCTGTTCAGCGATTCGGCTGATTTTCAACGTACACACACACACACACACACGCACGCACGCACGCAGAAAAACAATTAAGGGCCGTTAAAGTCGAATGGAAATCACTACGTTCGCTACGCTCACTCGTTCAACTAATCAAAACCTCAACGGAAGATCCCATTAGGGGATGACATTTCGACAAAGTGTTCGCCTTTAGACTCGGACACAGACTCACTCCTCAAGAATCATACTTTCTAATCTGTTAATCATACTTTTCACATCATACTCGTTGGGATACTAGTTGGCTTTAGTACAGTACTGGTTACCTCACGAGATGAGTACTAGGCAAGTACCAGTTACCAAGTACATAACATAGGTTAATAAAGATAACCATGTTCCCGACTAATAGTAAAAATCACGTTAGCAATCAAGGAAATCAAGATTACGTTTTTAAAGCTGTTCTCTTTCCTCATTATGACAATATTATGCATTCGATAAAATAGTTCACAACAAACACTTAAGAAATCAGTCGGCCAAAGAAGATCCATTCAAGTTCAGTTACGTATCACTAGAATGGAGCATGCATTTCTTCGTGTTATCTCGGACGAATATGTTACGTAAACAGAAACTCCGCGTATATAAGCAGAAACGCGACTTTACTACGACAATCAATTAAAAGTGAGTGTGTTCTGGTTCACATTGATTGATGAGAAACGGAAGCATGAGCTACTAGCACGCACGTGGAAACGGGATGACGAAATAAAACATTTTCTTGGAAATAATGTTCGCACCTCTTGTGGTTTGAAAATACAAAAACTATTTTAAACTGGAGAAAGCATATTAATTGGAGATGGGTTTCCGTCGGGAAGTGAAGATAATTAAAGAAATCTTGTTAAATAATGTGTACTTAGTGTCAATGTCCGTTTCCTTACCATACTAAAAATAAAACTTTTATAGTGAAAACTTTTATAGTGAAACCGAAAACAAATTGCATTGCTACTTTGTTCGTGCATGCCTCAATATCAGAAGCTGATAGATTCAAATATATGAAAAGAATGAAAGATCAAACCGTTCTTACCATAGGACACAATCCAATGAACGCATTAGTTTGGCATTACTTTCTATGAAATATATCTGCAAATTTGTCTACATATTCTGATGATTCTTAGAATTCCCAATTTGATCAAAAATCGTTTACGAACGACATGTTTTCACGCACGATAACAGTTAAGCACTCGTGTGGGTAACAATTACAAAATGTATTAAAAACCAACTTTAAAAGAAATATTTGCATTTTGAATTGTGGATTGTGAAAGAAATTTGATTTTTATACAACCATCTCCCAATTTCATAAACTGTATATTGATATTGTCGGGGCCTACATTCAGGGCTTTGACATTAATGACCCCCACTGAAAATCAGTTAGGCCTATATAAATGAGTGGGTAACGAATTTATTTATTTTATTTATTTATATATTTATCTGTCAAATAATTTAAGCACCGCTATCAAAACATGGAACCACAACAAGGGACCTTCGTGTCTTAGTTCGGCTAAACCGAAGGTGTCTCCCGACTCCGGCAAGCAACAAGTGCACACAGGCAGGCAGGCAGGCAGGCTAGGGACTCCACCCAAGTATAACACCGCTCTCGAGAAGCGATCAAGAGCCGTTACTAGTGCAAGGACACCCACTCCGCTCGGATTCGCCCCGTACAACGACGGCGTGGGGACCCAGTACCCGCGGGCTACACAAACACACGTAGGTATATGTGCGATAATTCGCTTAGGGCGACCCGTTTCAAGGACTTCAACTACAGATGCAATCACCACAATTATCAATAACGCTGGTGCAAATTACTTGAGCGAGTGCCACACGGAATAACTGAACTCGTTCTTAAGATACCAAGACGATATCCTAGATTGCGTCACACAATAACGTTAGGAAATATCGGATGTACTGTCAATAAACGTTGTGAGAAAGCTTAGGAAAAAGTCGTGGCGAATGAAGATAATTCTAACGGCAAATTAAAAATGATTGCAAAACACACAAGATCTGGCATCTGACCTGAAGTAAAGGGGAACATCTGTTCTTACCACGACCGTACTTGCACAACCGTGTATAGGCGAGTATAGTCTAATAGCTGAATAAATTGCCGATTAGAATTCATCAAAGACACATCTTAATAAATTCGTATTTAGAGTCTACCCACTAATCATATAACTGATTTTCAGTGGGTTACAGTAAACCAAAGCGACCAAGCCAACCCTGTAGGCCCCGAAGCAATCGACGAGTGAGTGATCTCCCAACCAAAGATCGATATGTTTTTAATAAAACATATAGCAGTCAGTGGCATGGACAGTGCAAACACCCGCGGATCAACGCCAGAATCAACTAGGCCGATTCAGAACAATTTTAAATTTATTATGTGCCTCGTCGTTGCTGGGACTGCTCCAAAGCCCACGTAGCATAGCTCACATACGAACAACAGACAATCGGTTCAGTTAGCACCGCACACTCGTCGGTGCCTAATTGTATTTCTTGGCTCGAGCTTTCAGGATCCAAACCAGCCGGATAAACATCAACCTTCGAGGAACGGCTACAGGTTATTACAAAGCAACCGAGCTCGTGAAGGACGAAACAGCTCGAAACACCTGTAAGCGCGAGCGCATATGGACGGAAATTATCTATATGAAGTCTCGTATGAGATATGCCGTGCGGTGTACATGAATATATGCAAATGTAGGTCGAATTCACTCGAGCAGCTGTGAATGAAATCACATCTAATCATAATATCTTCAGTCGTGCGGTTTTTAAATATGTTAATTGTACGCGAGTACAAAAATCATTTACTTTTGTTTTGAGTATATTTGCACAATACATTGAGGAAGATGTATTAATCCACAAAAATAATTATAATGGAAACCTCTTACAGCCTTCACTTTACTAGGTATCCACAACACAAAGAAGTAATCATATCCCTCCACTTATCTTGGTTTCCATGGAAACGACAGTAACAAAGTGATATGACGACATCATGCATGTAACATATACCCTTGGATTCATACTTGGGAGGGCAACAGCGCGAACATGGTTTAATAATGTTCACATAAAAAGAATTGAAATAAAAACACAATTTTAGGACTAATCATTTTCTTTATAGCAAAACTAATAAATTTTTTCTAATAATCTCAGTATTTATAGTTAAAAAAAATAGTTTTCGAACATCGAATGGCCAGTATAAATTGAAATATACAAAAACAACTGGAGTAGGCCTACGGTTAAAACAAAATTGAAACTTGTGGCAACTGTCCAGAACAAACTAAAACAACAACGTTCATAGTTGCGTTGATAAAGCACGTACGCATAAATTAAGGAAGCGTAATGCAGTAAATGAAAGCTGATCGGAAGTAGTAAATATTTTCTTTCCGAGTACACTAATTAGTAAAGTTGAACTCTAGAAGCCAAATCATATCACATTGTTCAGTGAAAAAGTTGCTCCCGTACGGAATGACACTAATAAACTTTTTACGATCGTTTAATCGCGTCGACAGAAACCAGTATTTGGCACATGCTGTGGATCAATAAACGATATCCAATAAGTGTGTGACCCTACTAGCTAGTGGGTAGGGAGCATGCATGCATACATGAATGACTAATGAGCACAGCGGTGACCGGCTAGTGTGGTAATTATGCGAGACATGGGAAGCGCCTACTCAACGACAGTTTTAGTGACTGTGGAAGATCAAGGAAATCAAGAGGCCTCATTGTACTTTCTAAGAGGCCATGGATACTGCGTCGAGTGACGTCACGACGTTGGTGGAGGCGCCGGGTATAAACAAACTCACGACTGTAGGTGTTCCTTATCCGCTTATGACATCACAACGCACACATCTGCAAAAAACCTATTTCTACTGCCGAAAGATAATTATTACGAAAATACAAGTTTTTGTAATAATTAAAATTTAAAATTAGTTTTTAATGTTTTTGACAAATTGACCTTAAATCAACAGTTGACTGAAGATACCATAATGACAGAAACGTGTCAAATTTATATTGGGGATCACATGAGAAAATACGTTTGCGATAAAATACGACACGTTTCACGTTTGGGAACATTTATTCGAATCCAATCTCATGGAGTCGATAGACATATTTCAATGACGATCGTAAACTAATTTATCGAAAATGCAATACAATAACTGATAGTTACGTAAACACGACAACTACATGCCAAGTTTCGGAGATATGCTGTCAGTGGGTAGTACAAAATGAACATGCAACACGTTCTCAATGTTCTTAGATTACATTGTTGAAAGCGGTTTGAATTGAGTCGGCTTGTTGTCGCAGTCATCTTGAAAGTGTTCTCGAAACCGGGCGCAGATCTCCTATTCGCCCAACACACAACGCCGCAGTAACAGGTACCACAAGTTGCGACGACAGCTGCCGCTGACGAGGACCAACATCTAATACGAGTCGATAAAGAAGTTTCACATATTGGGGAGGCCCCTTACTCCCAAGTCAAAAGGAATCTAACGCTCTGCGCGCTGAGGGCGGCTTAAATATGAAAACTAATAAAAGCACGCTAAATACGGTCAGTAATATCGATGTGCAGTGACGCTGATATCAACAAATAACAGACGAAACGTCTAACTTTAATTTTATTTCAATCATATTAGCCCTGATGTGCCCTAGTCTTTTAAAACGATTTACTTTTGATTTATTATTGTACTATAAAGTGTTGCGCAGGGTCACTGACATTTTCGTGCGAAATAATTTGAGATATGTCTTGTTCAAGCCTAACGGACGTAAGTGTAGCCTAGGCCCAAGGCTACAATACAGTTTTCAGACGTAAGAACGCCCTTGGCATTCAAATAAAAATCTTGAACAATACATATTGTCGGCCTAGGTCCTAAGCTTAGGTCTACTCCATCAGAAATATCCTCATCAATAAGATAGTTTGCTTTACTCCCAAACATTCGCCAACATTCGATCGTATTTAATATTTGACGTTTCCGCCATTGTCGTCATCGACTGTTAACTACTAGTAGAAAAGTGACGTAGTTTATTGAAGTAGTTCCACAATCGTCACACAGATGTCGCGGGAACGTTAGATTCCAAACGCCAAAAACCGACTTTTTATTTAACCCAGGGCGGTATAGGGAGTTGGAGGACTCCCAACGGGGAACTTCTTTATCGACTCTGATCTAATCAAGGACACGTGAACGATGATTGCAACATTGAAATTAACCGATTCGAGACAGTTATTAGCGATTTGTAACGCTTCGTTTTTCAATTCATAACGATTTAAACGAGCACGTTTTAAAATAGTGTGATTGAAATAAAAACAAACAATTTTCAATAACATTATATATTCTGATCTACGAGACATAATTGGATTTCCATTGTGTTTTATAACTGCCCTAGAAGAGGTAACACTTGAGTGTACGAGTCGTGTTATTGTGAATGAGCGTCTCCCATGTTTATAACCGACAAGGCCGGGAGAAGAAATTACGATAAAACTTATTTTATCATATTTGGTGGAGGTGCCGGGTACGACGAATAATTTACTTGGCATTTTACCTCATTGCAAAACTACCTGTTTGACACTTTCCTGCAGTTCAAAAAGATGTCTGCTTGGAATCGATTGTAAATTTATGAGTATTGACATACTACACTGTTTCGTTAGTCGGATTTTTTTATCAGGGGTCGTATTGCATTCGGTATCGGCTTGCAATCGAGTACATACGGTCAATCTTTGTTTTGTTACTAAATTCACATGAATAAGAAGGGTTTAAATCACACGATTGATTCAATTGATTGGCTTCATTTAAGACGAGATAAAGCCAGTTGGGCCTTTTCTACCATTCAGATTTATCGACATAAAAGCATTCTGTAATACAGAGAATCATATAAAATTCATAACGTACTTCCAAACTCGACGTAATTTTTTAAAGATATTAACAAATGGTTCAATCATACGATTCACTTTGTTTCAACAAAACATAACGCTTTGTATAAAATAGCACGGTCCTCCTCAGATTTACGAATACACTCCGACAAGATTGACAAATATAATGTTTAGTTTTTATTAAAATATTGAAATTGAGTTTTTTATTTGATTGTGAGAGAAGCTGATTTTGTTTGTGATTAATGTGCGTCCCATTACGCGTAGCATGCGTATCAAATGAATGTTTTTTAATCAGTAAGAAAATGCAGTTGTAATTATTTTGGAGTTTTGTCAATATTCTCAAAATCAAGACTCATACATTTTTTTTCTACAATCAAGTGCCGTGGTTGACATATTCATATGTTTATTCTTATATAATAATGTACAGAGTAAATTAACATTGATAAAGAAGCATGTCTGATACCTCTCAACACGATAACTAAAGGTTGACTCATTCATGAGCAGGTAGAACATATTCAGAATGTATGAGTTTGGTGGAGGTGCCGGGTCCGTGAGGCAAATTTTATAAAAACTAGATTTTGTCAGTTTTCTCTTAATTTAGACGACACATCTGCCCCTCGCGTTAAATAAATAAATCTGTATTTGGAGTCTACCCACTCAATAAACTGTATCATGCTCTAAAATAGAGTATTCGTAATGTCGTCTTCTACAATATTGTCTCGATCTGCGTGACACGTAAGAGTAGACCCACACATGAAATAATTTAAATAGTAACTGCAGATATTACGGGCATATTTTAAAACTTTAGTTGAGCTAAAAGACTCCATTCACTAACTGGCACGTAGCCTTCTCTAAACGAAATAGTAAACCACGTTAAAAAGACAAGACATCGAGAACATTTATATTGTTATTGCTTATGATTACAGATTGAGTAAGACAGGTTAGATTGGAAGCAAACATATGTAATTAAGTCACCCATCAAAATATTGCCTAAATGCTTAGAATCGAACCGAAACACAATGTCATAAAGTAATTTCCGTAGGCTAAGACAACGTTCAAAACGATTACCTTCTCTTCAGTAAAATGGTGAGAGTAATTTGTTGTGGGAGTATGCCGCGAGGAATTTGGGTTTATTACTCACCAAATTACCATAACACATGCGCTACAGCCGACAACAATAAATACAATCAATATAGACATGGAAAAGTAATGACCGCTTACCACAATTGCTGGGAGGCTAAGCTAAGATGTTAAGGTCATGTACTTAGTTGATTGTCGTTGGCTAACCGTAGTAGCTAAACATATAATTCTCAAGGACACGTAGCCAATGAGGGTCACAATTATTATAGTTATTATTGACCGGCGTGTCAGTGATATTGAGCTGATTATCAACTCCCTTTCTTATGTCAGCTGCGGTTTACTGTGTTAGAAGTAATTGCAGGTCGCGTGCATACACCTGTTAAAAGTACATTACCTTGATATTCAATTCACTTTCGCTGGCTAAATATTGTGGAGCAGAGTACCAAAAGAAATCGTGCAGTAATCGCACGCTTACTTTATCTTGCCGAAAAAGCTATGCGAACCTTGTAGAAGCGTGCTTGTATTGTCAATGCAAGTTTCTACAGGTTGTCACGAGTGCTTTGTCGGTAAGACTGTCTCACGCAAGGGATGCGGTTGACAAGATTGGATTTGAAGTTTAAGAAGATATTGAATCTTGGCTTTTCATCGGAAGAATGCACCAGCTGAACGGAATGTTGTGCTTAAGCCCACTCAAGCATGAGCGAAGTTAAATGTTTCGATATTCACGGTAAATTACTGTCGGGACACGCAACTACTCATGAGACAGGCACATAAACAACAACGATACAATTACTGTACGACGCTGACCACAAGTTTTAAATAGAAATTATAATATGACGTAGGTACTGCAAAATTATTCTACCAATTGTGGACTGGGACAGAAAAGCGTAATATAGTTGTACAGCATTGCATGGCAAGGGATGTTATTTATAGAGGCCTCGACTCGCTTAGCTGCCATTGTTCGCCAAAACTATAACTGCCGTAAACAGTATTCTAGTCTCTTGAGTAAATAGAACAATTTGTAGGAACTGGGACCTATATAATTAAAAATTATGTCAGTAAATTTATGATACTGGTTTGTCGTCATTAAAATCACTTGATTAATAACAAATCCAGTTAAAAGAATAACTAGTACATTATGCAATAAACACATTTTAATAAGTAGCCTAAAATAAGCAATAAAGCTATATATAATAAATAAAAATGATTATGTAAAAAGATAAGTCCTTATTGACAACTTTGATGGTTAGTAATTTAATTAACTTTGTGTTTAAAAAGAAAAAGTGTCGCTCTGGTGTTTGGGCTTCTTCAGCCCAGCAAGTTTTACCATTGAGTCTAGAGTTCGCGGATCGATCGTGCGCGCAGAATTGAATTGACAAACCGCAACAACTTCATCACAATAGGATGCAACGTGAATCTATCTATGTCAACCCGGTTAAAAACTATTGTCTACACAAGAAAGTGAAACGTATCGCTCTGATTTTCACTTGTCGAGGAATTGCAAGAGAATCAGACTAAACATGGCTGCACAAGAACAAAAACACGAAACTCTGTGACTTACCTGATCTCGTCCAGACGTTGTTTTTATCATTGAAAAGTTGAGACGGAAAGTGTTAATTTGCCACTACTTTCTCTTAAATGCACACAAAATAAGTAAATCCAATTATAGAAAGTATAATTGCAGAGTAATTGTACGGCAATCTATTTTAATAAATTGAGTTGGAATACGTCAAATAAACACACATCGGATGCAGACATCACCAAATGCACGAATCATTAACAAAAACAACCAAATAGCCTAAGCGAAAGTAATTTAAGGTAATAATTAAACTGCAATACACAGGTTATTAAATAAGACGAATTGCAAATCGATTTCCTGTATTTCTTTCGGTGACTGATTATCATGCGTTGTCCAAGGTGGAGAACCGTATCAATTATTATACCCCGCGTAAGAAAGTTGAAAGAGACTTCAAGTCCATAAACGCAATTATTAAGATATTATGTATGAAACTTTTTTTCCTATGGAAAGTTTGGCACTCGGTATAACAACACAGTACGGTAGTTATGTTTGGAAGCATGCAATTACTGCGATTATTGTGGCTGCAACAGCTGACAATGGGGGAAGAGTTTGTGGTGCGGAAGCGAATGTTAATGATGGCTCGCTGCCAGTGGAGAAGCAACCCTAACATGGTTGGCTTCTTCTGACGCCCAGTAACCCCCACAACGGTTGATAATGCTTTCCATAGGTTTGATCATGATATATTTAAAAAAATACAGAACAATGTAGTCAAGATCAAAATACAGTCACGTTAACAAATGTTAATTTGTTAACTTACTGCTTATTATTCTGTGTCATTTTATTTTATGGTTCTAATTTTTAAATAAGTTTTTATACTTATTAGGATGTACCTTCAATAAATAAATAAATAAATAAATAAATAAATAAATAAATAAATAAATAAATGTAGTGCATTAATTTGAATGCACTATAATATGGTTGACCAAACGAAAGTTGGTAGGGCCTACTGAACATCGAACTACCATTCCCTAAAAATAATTTATTTGACAAAGGCCGGCAGACACATTGTGGTTGGGCATATTGCCATTTCTGCCTATCTCCCATTCAATTGTATGTATTATCAGCCATACTAGGATAATGGAAAACAAATAGTATCGATAAATAATAATACGGTAATGCATTTACTCGGGCTTGAATTATTAGCTAAAACCTTCAAGCTACATGAAGAATTATGCAAAGTATATACTGCATACAATGTAGCAAGGAAAACTTTACAAATATAATTGTTTACTAAGTCGTGAACTAATGCAGTACAAACACGGCTCCAAGGAACAAAACAACATAGATCATGAACATGAACATGTAAAGCGACTGGAATGTGCTTGAGAAGGTAATAAGAATCAACATGGTTTTAAAAGTAAAACCTTGCCCAAGGCCGATGCATTAACCAGGGAATGCGTGTGTCTACCTAATATTTAAATTTCTTCTCGTATTTTTTCATAACTGAACGGATGTGTTAGTTAATTCGTCAAGATATGCCCGGTTGTATTAACCAAGCCGCCCTCGTTTTCTAAAAATATCTCATACTCATAAATTATGTAATATATTGTAGATACTCATTGGATGTAGTATTCACATATGTCACAGACACCGTTACGTGTAGGTATAGCGCTTCAAACAGTAGAAAGTATCAGCTACAAATGTGTAACTGATAACAATCACGTACTGATAGTAATTCACTCCAATCCGAAGACGATGCAGAATTATCTTACCAGGATGTTGAGCATTGCGTGGTCTCGAAGGCATCTTGGACACGTTCAGTCCGCCTGTAAGCAAAGAGACATCACAATGATACACAAAATAAATACATCACGCAGTGAATATAGTTTATGACTTAAGAGAAACAATTTAATTGAGTAAGTTATGTCTCGATGGGCAATGGTGGTGAAAATAAATAAATAATATATTATATCATTATATAAATAAATATATTAAAAAAGAGAAAGAAAAAATACTGAGAAAATCGCAATATTTGTGGTCAAGAAATAAATTTTATCAAAACACTACAGAAAAAATTTAATCTGTGAATGTATGAGAAATTCGAATATTTAAACGATTTGAGGAACACGCGGGTAGTCGGCGGCACATTTCATAAAACTGGGCTAATATGTAAGGGCGTGTACTCGGGTATCCTAGCAGGTGTTCTATTCTATCTAACTTAGATAAGTGAATTGGGTTATGACCCTATATAATACCTTTAGAAAGCTCGATAAGAGATCGAAAATACCACTTAGTAGCTTAAGTAACCTACAATAACTGCAAACCCCGTGCAAATATTCTTTGATTAACGTAACAAGGAAGCTTCTAATTGACAAATCAGAGAGTTGATAAAACCATATCTCCATCTAAAGCGATCTCCCACCACAATGGCATTATCTAATGATAGACGACGCAGATACTTAGCGATAATTTGCTCGATAAATAATAGGTATAATCTTTCATTGCAGTGACAAGGTAACAATTGTATGGGTGAGGAGAGAGGTGTGCCAGAGTGCGACCTACAATACCATATATCATACACTGCCATCAGGTATGAAAGGAGAATTTCACGGTGTTAACGTATTACAAGTGAATACAGTCGAGTGTCGAGGTGGTCGTGATATTAATATAAATAACCAGGCAGAGGTGTGGAAGTAAGATCTCTCTCCAGCGACATCCAGCGAGTTACAGACATTGCTATCTAAAATGTGTAAAATTAAATATCTAGGCCTAATTGATAATAACTAATATTACATTTTACAACATACAATATGGTTCCAACACACAATGTTACCGAAATCATACTTAAGCGGAGATTTGATCGGTATAATATAATATGCACGTTCTCAGAGAGATCGTCTCTCAAAAGAATAAAGAGTTGAGCTCTGCACCAATCAATCAGTCAATCAGTCAGTCAGTCAGTCAATCAATCAATCAATCAATCAATCAATCAATCAATCAATCAATCAATCAGAGAGAGGAAATATTCAAGTTAAATTAGATTACTAAGAAAATAAACAAACAGGAAAACTTGGTTTTGTTTCCACATTAAACCGACAAGTTTATACTTAATGATTTCTCGCATAACACTATAAAATGGAAAGGGCGTGATATAATTTAGAAATTTTAGTCCTTAGTGACGGGCTACTTCCCACTAAGGAATGTGTAAATAAAAAAAACAGACCATTGATAAAAACAAATAACTTCCTTACTCTAGCAAAAAGAGTAATAAAATAAACAGGAAATAGTCGAAACCAGTGAGATCAATGCACGTCCGAACCGTGGAGCTAAGATTGCTCAAACTATTTCTAACACTCATTTACACAATAATAGCTCTCTGTTTACATCTTCACATTCGCAGCTGTAGTTTTCACGAGAGGAAAATCAACAAGTCAAGATAATAAGGCACAGATCCCGCCTCCTAGAAGGTCGTAGCATTCACTGTGATTCCGTAATTAGCCGTTTGAGAGATATTTGTTCAATATGTGGGTAGTGAAGATGTGTGATAAGACAGCGTTACACGGGAAGCGCCCTCTTAACAATAGGTATAAGGTACTCAGGTCTTTCTCCCTTCTCATTCACCTGCAGCGCTCGTGCAACCTGTGTGCCGCTCACCTTGAACCGTGACCTTCAGAGTTATAGCCTAGACTTACTAACACTGCTACTTCATTGAGCACTTTATAAATACTAGGCCTTCAATATAGATCAAAACTGGACTCGAACTCATTTTTCTAACATACCGGGCTGGCTTGTTTGTCAGATGATAAGAAAAGCATGCTGTTAGGATTAGAGAATACTCACAACAACCGAACACGTATGGCTTTAGCATTCTTCTTCATTCTATATCCAGATAACTATACTCGTTGAGTTGAAATGTTGAAGTGTATCAGAGATTCAGAAATATAATAAGTGATATGGGTAAAACAAGGGTATTCAGGGGCAACCGATTAACACTTGAATATACCTAGCACTCACAGGAAACATTTTTGTTTAGCTAACAAATAAAATGTAAAAAATATTGTGAAATACGTGCTAGGAAATGCAAATTCATTGTCATGAACTAAGGTAGGGGCATAATTAGTTTTGTGGTTTTACAGTCAATGACTTCGTTCAAAAGCAGCATTTGAAAAACTATTTAGACATTACTGTCCAGTCATTGCAACAAACAAAAAAATACATCATTTTCCTGATTACAGGCAAATCATGTAACGGTAACAAAAATAAAACTTTACACTTTACAGTGTCATGTTAACATTTGGCTAACTATCCAGTATATTATCAGTAGAATTATTTTCAAAAGTGTTATTTAAATAAATCCTTGATTGAAAAAACAATACAAACAGAACAGTGCTGTCTTAGGCATCATGGCACTCAATTTGTTATACCCAGTGCGCTATAATGAAATAAGTTGTAAAATTTATTATAATAACTCCACGTAGCCAAACCAACTGATAAAGCGCAACAATTAAATGCGGTAGGTGATTAAAGTCAGGGATCCGATTGTGTGCCACCGGGGTATGTGCAAGGCTCACGCATGCTCGGGCGCGGTACGATAGCCAGCTTTCTTCATGTGGGTAGACTGATATATTGAGCCGACTTACCGAATACAAAACACCAATTACAACAAGGACATGGTACACATGACTGTATTTTACATATAGCAGATTGGTTACAATACAATGATTTATTCAAATACAAACTAAAGCTAGACGTTTAGGTGCAGAGGAGTGCTAATAGCTTTCGAAGCCTACGGGGGACGCGATTTAACGGCCCACATTATTGCTACGTTATTTAGTGTACGAATGAGGGTATTGTGACGATAATATCAGCGATGACAGACTCGAGAGTTAAGGAAATAATACATTACGTGGGATTCGAACCCACGCCTCGGACTACACGCATGTAACCACGTGACTGCAAAGTGCACGAGCACAATCGCCAGGATGGTAAATTAACCGATCGTATGCGAAACACTCCACAAAGATATGATTTGTGAGAATTGTGTAGTATAATCATAATTTTATTCACGGCTCTTCTTTGGAAATTATATATTAAGATAGAAGCAAAACATTATTTAATGAATGAACAGATGAAAAGTGGTATGAAAATAACTAGGAAACGCTCAGTTGGACGCGTTGATAAGCGAGCACGTGCTATAGCTAGACCCACAATGCACATTTTTTTAAATTTTAAAATTTGCGACGTTCGCTGTCCACAGGGCCATGTTTCCGATATTATTTATTATTGCCAAGGTATTTGGGTAAACCCGTATGTAAATCTTTACTTTGTGGATAAAATCCACCGCCATCTAGAGGACCTTGACTCATTGGGAAAAATATTTAAACTCTTTGGTGACAAATAATAGACTGCTTCCTCGAAAGTATTTTGATTACTTCTAGGTGGCAGTGCATTAGAAACTTCGCGCGTCTTTTCGTTGCCATGGTAACCGTACTTTGTTATAATGTAATTTCCATCTACACTACTTATCGGATCAAACTAAAATTAACATATTCGTGACCGGACGGACATTCTAAATGATTTGGCTATCTCAGATTTTGTCGCCGGTTAGTTTGAAAAAAAAACTTTCGATTAACTTTAATGTAATTTTTTAACTTTTTGAACGATTTTGCCACAAAACTAATGGCATTCAATCGAGAACAAAGCTTGCGGATGGTCAAAATTTCAACTCGATCCGAGCCTCCGTTCGAACGTTATGGCGAGACATACAAAAAAAAAAAAAACAAAAAAACACAAAAAAACAAAACGATTTGACAAATTTTTCCGGCAGAGTCAAATGGAAACGCTCGCTTCGCTCGCTTAATAAGGGCAGGTCATGTACACAACGAGTAACTGTAAATAGTTTCGACTTCTGGGACGAATGTGAGAAGAGAGATTGCAAAAATAAGTATCTGCCAGAGATATCGAGTGTAAAACTAGGAAACGCTCAGTTGGACGCGTTGATAAGCGAGCACGTGCTATAGCTAGACCCACATTGCACATAAAATTTATGGCGTTTGCGTTTCCAATATTATTTATTATTGCCAAGGTATTTGGGTAAACCCGTGTGTGAAAACCTTTACTTTGTGGATAAAATCCACCGCCATCTAGAGGACCTTGACTCCTTGGGAAAACTATTTAAACTCTTTGGTGACAAATAATAGACTGCTTTCTCGAATTATTTTGATTACTTCTAGGTGGCAGTGTATTAGATAGAAACTTCGCGCGTCTTTTCGTTGCCATGGCAACGTTACTTTTGTTATAATGTAATTTCCATCTACACTACTTATCGGATCAAAATAAAATTTACATATTCTTGACCGGACGGACATTCTAAATGATTTGGCTATCTCAGATTTTGTCGCCGGTTAGTTTGAAAAAAAAACTTTCGATTAACTTTAATGTAACTTTTTAACTTTTTGAACGATTTTGACACAAAACTAATGGCATTCAATCGAGAACAAAGCTTGCGGATGGTCAAAATTTCAACTCGATCCGAGCCTCCGTTCGAACGTTATCGCGAGACATACAAACAAAAAAAAAAAAAACAAACAAACAAAAAAAAAAAAAAACAAAACCAGTGACTAATTTTTCCGGCAGAGTCAAATGGAAAACGCTCGCTTCGCTCGCTTAATAAAGTTTGACATTTAAAAACACAGAAGGTGACGTGTTAAGTATGAACATAGAAGAGGAGCCTGCATGAACAGAAGATGTGCAAGTGCGTGACTCAAGACACGCTAAGCGACTACTTGTCCACGATTAATTGTGAAGGAGGTTCATATTTATGAACCGCGCGTGGAATAATAACGATGTGAACAGTGTAAAGAATTCTTACATAAGTAGATTACGCAGAATCAAAACGATGAATAACTCATGTGTTAACGTTTTATACAAATAAATCGTGTTTTGTGGTCTCTGACTAAAAGCAAATTCTATCAAAGATAGAGAAAGAAACACGAAATCAAATTTACAATTTATTGACGATTAACCATCATGAGTAGAATCGAATGCGTTAAAAGTACAGGAAACGTGTAATTGCAGAATACGTAGTAAATATAGAAAACGTACACATCGTGCGCAAAACCTAGAAATAAATGATAATAATTGAATGTTATAATAAAATGCGTGAAACCCGGCACCTCCACCAAAGACATTCGTGGTTTGTGAATAAGCTGTGTTTGAACTACTAATCTTTGAGACATGTCATTCTTGAAGTAAAAGTTTACAAATAATATGCGTACTTTTTATATTTATACATTTATATGTTTTATATACTTGTTTATTGTGCATCACCAACCGTTACAGTAATGCATGTATAGCAGTAATGCAGTAATGCAGTACATGTAATGTACTTTTAACCGTACATGATGTTAGCAGAATGTACCAAATATGATGCCTTGGCACGCAATTTGATCTCTCCGAATTATAACTTCTAGCATATGATAACAGCGACAAACTTTCTGAATTTCTCATTCAAAGTAATTTATTGAGCAAGATTTAATTCACATCAAACACATTTCCTTTATTTGTTTATTTATTTCTATTCAAATAAATATTTTTTTCTTTTGCTATTACTATCATCACCATAATTTTCTTTTCTTTTATAAACTTAGAAAACAATATAATCATCAAACACACCGTAAACTATTATTTACTACAATTCAGAAATTAAAAAAGTCCGCCCCAACCGGGATTCGCACCACGAGTCTCCCGCATTCCAGGCAGGCGCCTTAACCACTAGACCATCAGGACGGGTACATTTTAATCTCAGAATTGTAGTTGCATTATACATCTTGACTTTTTTAATTTCTGAATTGTAGTAAATAATAACAATTACACCTACGGGATGAGTGTTTCCCGACGAACCAAATCGAGAAATACACCATAAACTCATTTCATTAACTTTTGATATCACGGGCGGCGCAATATGACCTAACCGGTTGAAGCGCCCTATACGTCGTCGTCGTAATATTTTACTGTCAGTCATCCATAGTGTCATTTTACGTTGTCATAGAGATTATGTGAAATGTAATTGGTGCTGTATAAGACTTGTATAATATGGCCTACTATGAAAGTCGTACTTAATGTCTTTCCGAATATATGGTTTTGTGAATATTATTCTAAGGTCAAAACACTATTAAATTGTCAAATAACTACCAAACGATACTTCAGTGTGTATGTTTATAATAAACTTAAACGAAAAGTAATTACTTAAAAAGGTTACATCCATGCGAACTTGCCCTTGAATGACTCACTCCAAAACCCAGAAGAAGAAAAAATAAAATAAAGCGAATGGTACTAACAGAATAAATATTTATAAATACGCGTAAGAAAATTTAACAAAACTTCATTGACTTACTGACAAATCTAACCTTCTAAAATATAGTGTATACTAGGAAAACGCTAAAGTCCCGCCACGTTGATGGATGAGCTTTCCAAAGTTTTTAGTTTGCGTGGGATATCTTTACTTTTGCAAGTGCTTTGTTTTGCTGCCTACGCATTGTAGGTGATTGTTGTCAAGTTTCTATTGTTACTTGTCAATTGGTATTATTTACCGTAAAAAACTTATATAAAAAGCTTTATTTCTATGGATTCTGGCTAACTTTTTCCTTCAAAAGGTACTACATCACCATAACCTTAATGTCCACGTATAATGGAACGTTGTAGCCCCACCCGTTTGGTCAGAATTGGCCCAAATGGCACGAAAATATCGCAAAATCGAAAAAAATCGTAAAAGTACGATATTCATGAGAAATATTTCTTCGACTGTACCCAAAAACAATACAGCTCTAAGTTCAGAGATTTCGAAGGTCCCCTCCAATTTTCATCAAGATCGGATATGCCGTTTGCCCGGTAGAGAGCGAACAAACAGACAGAAAAACAAACAAAAAACAAAAACAAAAAAACACCCGAGCTAAATGTTTTGAGGGGTCATTGAAATTGAAGTCTTCGCTTCACTCGCTACGCTCATCCAATTAATCCATTTTGCTACAATCGTATGACAATCGCCAGTGCATATACTAAAAACATTGAAAAATAATTTAAAAGCAGTGTTAAATGTAGCAATGTTAAGCTACCCGGCACCTCCACCAAGCTATTATAATATTGCCGGGAATAAGTTTAAAAAAATAAGCCCGGCGCCACCATCAAACACGTTACTGTAGTTTGCAGCAGAATTGGCCGTTCGCTTTCCGAGCATTAACAACCGATGTAACCATTCAACATAAGCTAAGCGAAAAGAAATATCTGTGATTTTTAAATGTCAGCTAGGGTGATACTGTTATGAAGTGAGTATGTTTGCTGAATTTTATAAGCCGGCATCCGCGCTTTACAGCCGCCAAAATCATTTATGAGACTACTGATCATTATTATTTAAGGCCAATTAAGTACAATATTTTACCAAGTAAATGTGTTATATTATTAAATTACAAATAATATAACTAGACAATACAGAATGGAGTTCACATGAGAAATCTATCGGTATACGCTCGAAAAGTTTACGGATACAAATAAGTTTAGTGGTGCACGGAGAAACGTGAGATTTTAACTGTATGTTTATGAATTTATTGGATTAACTTTTATTCTAGCAATAAACTCGTATGGATATGAAATTATAAAACTAAGTGGTTTTCTCTTGTTTGATCAATTTGATTGTACTTTCGCTGTTTTAACGTTTTTGATCCTATAAGAGACTGATACATTAGTCTTGCTGCAATCGCTTGTAACAATCAAATGTACGCTCCTGTCTCCGAGCTCGAAGTGACCATGCCGGCGTAAGACCCGTCGTTCAGAGTGAAAGAGGTCACGTCGGGGTCCATGTTTCCTCTGGTCCTGATGACAGCGGACACACAGAGCTGCTGGCAAGGTGGCGACCCGCGGTCTATCACACTGGCGATATCTCGGGGATAGCCGCAATCAATCATATTATATACCAGAGAGTGTGCTGGGTCGGCCGCGATTTGAATGGCACATTCGCCGATTATAATTAATACACTACACCACACGCACGGTTCAAACAATGTATAATCATAAAAGCATGATTTAAATAGATAAGCGGCTCATACGGTTGAGAAACAGGTCCGAAGCTAATGCAGCCAGGGAACGAGGATTGGGTTTTCCTACCTTTCAGAGTTTAGAGCTTTGATAGGCGACAATTGACATGTATAGAGTAATAAAATTAATCCAGACAAAAGCAACAAAACAACAACTCTTTTCCAGGAATAGATAAAACACCATTCTGTCATTATACGAAATAAAATATTAGTCGGTATTTCGAGGGAAAGCGCAGATTCTCGCCCACATACAACTATTGCTCTGACGAAGAGGGTAGTCGAGTCTCTCGAAATATTATGTATTTGAACGTTTTAAAGTTCGTTGGTGTTCATTAGTTTTAACCTGATTAATTAGTATCTGAAATAAAGGACTAATTTACATATTATCCAATGTGGTGATACTTGTTCACTGTTATACCAGCTGTGGCAATGAGTATCAGTACGTAAGCGTATTATATTGCAATTATGCTATAAGAGGTGAGTTATAATGACGATGACGGACAATTTAAAAACAAACTTGCTCATTGACTGACGGATTCAAACCGGCATCACTCGGTTCTTACGATTCAGAACTGCGTCAAAGTGCACATTATAAAATATGTTGTAAAGTAAAATGCATATTTCTATACACCGCCTCTTAACGCGTATTAAGGACTGATCTGATCGGTGGATGACTCTGGAGACATAACATGTACAAACTCAACGATAAGTATTAATAATACGTTGTATTTGATACACGTACTACATGGTAATAATTACACCTATGTTTCAAATGCCATCCAATTATAAATCACTGTAAAAACTAGTTTTCACACGTGAATGTATCCACGATTTACAACGTAAAGTGCTCATCACACACACTTGTCGGCTATGAAATGAAAATAACCACACTTAGGTCCAACCAATTATTTATTTCACACTTACAATTAATTAGTTGGGACATACCGAGCTTAATGATACGTTTATATGAACAAAATTAATGTATATATTTCGCAAACACGTTAAAAAATATTGTATGGCTACCATAGATTTACATAAGATCATAAACAATATATTGAATCGCATTTCGGGAAAAGATCGAATAGCATTCGTTGGCAAATAGTTAGCTTTGGTGTATTAGAAGCGCTAGCGATGCAAGCAAATTAAAAAATCACATAAGTAGACCTACAGGCTAGATTGCGGTAAGCTTAGTTGTCTCAATAAAGTGCCATAACTTGCACTTTATGGCACATGTAAGTATAAACACCATGTTACTTTTATAGCCTATCTGCTATGTTGCAATTTCTTACTTTACATACTTTTTAAGTCGTATTTATGAGTCCATAAACTCTGAAAATTAACATTATAAATATGTTTTTTTCTTGTAAACTTTGTGTTTACGATAACATGAATGGCATGCATTGATGAATAATTAGTTGTATACCTCAGTACCTGCCAATATTTATTGATGTAAATTGTAGTTTTCCTGTCATTAAGAATATTATTTACAACTTATTGGCATTCTTTATAATCTTTGATGCCAAAACAGTGTTTTCAATGAAGACAAACAATTTCTACGGCGCACGTAACACTGTTGACAAATTAGGCTCAATAGTAGTATAATAATTTGTCGATCATATCGTCGGGGCAATTGGCACCGACACAACACAACGCAACCTTTATAATGATTCAATATAAAAATCAATAGCTCTAAGGTATAGTATTAGTAGATAGTTCGTGACAGATTGCATTGAGTAACATGGGATTCAGTTATACATGCACTCGAGTCTTTGAGCCAGAGTTGTCAAGAGCATTGCAACACTAGTATAACTGGTTGAACTGACTGCAATACGGCGGTCGTAAATTAACATCCAAGGAAATGCAATCAAAGAAATAATTATACCTGCCATTAAATACAGATTGGCCAAGTTGCCACCCTGCACTGTATAATGTAACTAAGTTATAGATACGTAGAGTGTGGTGGAGAAATAGTGGAAATATAAGGGTTTTTAAAACTGCTTGAATTGTTTTGCATCGTATTATATCAATAGACTTAACAACAACTGGCGTCATTTACAAGTGTGTAAATTGCCAGGTGTATTTACCTGCTAGTAACAATAATTATAATATGTAGGGTATTTTATGTACTCACATTAGATATTCAAAGAAAAATACTAAACACACCGGTTTAATCCCGCCCTTCCTTCAGGTATCAGCAAATGAAGAGAGTAACTCGCATTATCGAATACTTCCCGAGTTTAAACATATTGGCAAAACAGACAAACTCCTCTTGCCATAGAGCACGTAGAGATTTGAAGGATGCAGTGAAAGTCACCCCAAGGGACCGGGCCAAATTGTTGGGTATAGAGGTGTCAAGCTTCCTTGTTTTTGCTCTCTAACGATTGCAAATTCTTTTCCTTACCACAAGAAACTGTATAATTAGAAATGAAATAACTTGGACAGTGTGGCTATAATTATGGGGCCTACGCAAAATGACCATGTTAGTAACGACTTCAAGGAGTAATGCTCTCAAAAAGAGATTCATTTCGCACACACTAAGAAATCATCTAGGTGAGAAAGCGTACAAAGGGCTTGCACTAAATGTGCAATTCACACACGATTATTCACCTTTACCATGGCATACAAACCTAAATAAAAATATAATCTTTTTATTTAATTTTAGTCATTCATAATTTTATGTTTAAGCTCGAACTAGATTTGTGAATATGGTGTAACTACTAGGAAAACGCTCAAGTCCCGCCGCGTTGTTGGATGAGCGTAATTGGTGCATTGAGCTGCCATGTGTTACGCAGATTTTCTGTTGTTCTGTGAAAAAATCATTACTTTGTCGAAGATTTTTTTTAATTAAATAAAATAAAATAAAAATTAACTTAATTTTTTTAATAAATCGTAATTTTTAAAAAAGAAAAAAATCGTAAAATTGCAATTTTCATAAGAAATAATTATTCGATTGCGCTCAAATTTAACACGAGTATATTAATTCATGAAATTAAGGTTCTGTGACAAAATCATTACAATAGGATAAAGCATGTAGGTGTTATAAGTCGTAGAATTTTTTTTTATCGAAAAAAATCGTAAAATTGCGTTTTTTATAAACAAAAAATTCCCGATTGCGCTCCAAAACGTGGCAGTTCTAAGTTCAGAGATTTCGAAGGCCTCCATAAAATTTCATCGCAATCGGAGTATCGGTTTAGCCGGAATCGTGTTAACAAACACACAAAAATACAAAAAAAGAAAGAAAAAAAAAAACATTCCGGATTTTTTTCTCCAGTGTAGTGAAATGGAATCTTCGCTTCGCTCGCTACGCTCATCCAAAAATCTAAGTCTCAATGCAACTTCAAGGGTAACTCGCAAATATGACCTTGACAAACGATAGCTGTTTGATTGTAATTAAGTTGATGATTGTTTGTGGTTCTGTTGTGGACCTGCTTTATATTATTCGTGTGATTCGTTGCCTACTCATTAATAAGCTAGTTTGTCAGATAATACTGAGAGATCCAGCCGACACTTGTTCCATCACCACTTGGACGTGAATAGCAAGATCCAGTCACGAATGTGCATATAGATCACATACGGTACTAAAAGGGCCACTAGCTCCCACAATTTGTTGCCACACAAAATCATGACTAGAGGCAACAAAATTGTATATCAATTATATCTGAAACATTGCCTCTAGGCAGAGAATTCGACACCAATGTATGACATATTCTCTCTCGCTGGTGGACACTCGCTCGAATCTGGAGCAATACCATGCACGAGAGAATGTACTATTGAGATTACGCAAACCATCATCGATCGATACCGCGCGAATGTTGACGGAAATCAATAACCTGTCGCAATCGACTTCTTTGCTCTGAATTCCACCGTCGCCTGGCAACCATGTTTGGCGGGCGCTGTGACCATAAGAGTCGGAGCCAGCTTCTAACGAATTCAAGGCTCAACGACCGCGTTGCATTTACACATACACACGAGCGTAATCTGGCGCAAATCGCGTAATCATATAAGACGTTAAAAGTGAACGCAAACTGAATAAAATAAAATACTGCTTTTGGAATTTTACAACCAACCACTCGTTCTTATCTTAAATATCAATGACCGTAAGACCTCTTGAACGGTAGGTCTAGCATATGGTACTTTCCACTATAGCAAAGAATGCCAACTGGAGCACTCCATAATTATTATTTAATTATACGTCAAACCATATTATATGTACCGCATGTATCCAGACAGTTTGGACTAACAACTGAGTGCAAGAGTGTTTCGTAAGCAATAAGGTGTACGGCCAGATGACATGTTGTAACTTGAGGCAATATTTTGCTTTTGTTAATTAATTTATTCGCAGTCTTGTGTTATTAAGAGTAGCTCGGGCTTTGTAGAAAGGCGTCTCTAACAAACACGCCGACATTTTTATACTACACACTAAAAATAACTAAAACATAATTGAAAGGATAGCTAATAAGTAGCTCTGACACCTTCTAGAGACTAGGCCTACATACATACACTGTCAGGAGTATGCATGCAACCGCGGTGAACATGTAGTGCCAACAAGAAAGTCTTATCACGGATGTTACATTCTATGGAGACTACGATCGGAGAGCGCGTAGCCTACTCCTCGCGAAGAGGGCTCAAACGAACGGTGTTACTGTGCGGACAGTTCGGTCTCCACCTGCCGAGTACATTTCAACAAGTTGGCACACGTGACAAATGAATCCTCCTACGACACCGTCTAACATTATACTTTTTTGCACGAAATGAACCATCTGGTCACGCACGTAACTTGTCAAAGATAAACTTCGGTGGCCTTTTGAAAACCGGCTCCCTACTAACATAAACACGAGGATCTGCAATGCTAGTGATTTGTACAGGATCACTTCCTAAAGATAGTGATTATCAGATCGGATGAAACGTTGCGCAGATGTTATGGTCATGTATAAAAGTCTGATACAGATGCACTATAAATAAAAAATAAAATAAATTGTATTTAGAGTCTACCCACTCAGTTATATAACTGATTTTCAGTGGGGGACAGTAAATCAAACTGACCAAGCCAACCCTGTAGAGGCCCGACGCAATCGACGAGTGAGCGATAACCAACCCAAGATCGATATTTTTAATAGGAAATATAGCAATCAGTGGTATGGACAATGCGTACACCCGCGGATCAACGCCAGAATCAACAAGGCCGATTCAGAACAACTCTGAATTTATTATGTGCTTCGTTGCTAGGACGGCTCCAAAGCCACCGTTTACAAACTCCTAAGACAAGAACTTATGGACTTAAGTCCAAATCAGAAGTTAAAAAACTTCTGACTTTAGCGGGAACAGAACCCTGGACCTTCTGCATTGGAAGCAGATACGCTAACAACAAGACCAACGAGCCACACATTTATGCAACACTCCCACACAACGCACTATAATTTAAGTTTTAAAAGAAAATAGTTTAAAAAACAACTTTTAAAAACAACATATTTTAGCAATATGGCAAGACGTTTCTCATATGCACTTGCCGGCATCTTCCAAGTCGGTCTCAACCGACACGACACGTCGAACGTCGAAACAACACGAAACGACGTCGCTCGCAACCACGTGGTTACGATAGAACCCCAAAGACCATCTCTACTCGCTTTACTCAAGTCAGGAAAATCGTAGTATTACAAATCGTGTTTCCACTAAACCGTAAAAAAGTGACCAATCAGATAGATTTATTGAGAATAGATATTAGAAACGAATGTCGTCATTGCAGAAGTAACTTACAATTGAGACTTTCGAATGTATTTTTTAAATGTTGTATAATAGTCATAAATACGCCTGGAAAATTATGGAAAGTAAACAACTGTTATCTGTACTTTTTATCAAATTAATAAAGCTATAAATCAACATATCAAAAGAATCTATAGAGCGTAAACTCTGATGGACACAAAACGTGAAGAAAACGTCCGATTGTCCTCAGCATAATTATTGCGGAGAGGGAGTGGGGAGGGCGTTTATCGTCTACGATTGCCTTGCCTCATGCCGATATGGAGCAATATTACTTTTCTCGCAACGGAATGGCGAATTGTCCCTGTAGTAGACACATTTAACCTACAGTTCGTTCCTTTTCCTGTTGGGCTGAGCATGATTGCTATTATTTGTTTATTTTGTGAATAGACTACATACAGCATTTACTGCCATTTTAGAGTGAAGATGAATAGATGGAACTGCACATGGTTGTCACGCAAAAATTATATTATAAAATAACAAATTATTATTGATCACAATCAAAAATTGTATTTTTTACATTTTATAAGCGAATCCAAAATCATAACAAAAAATTATTTAAAATGTAAAAAAAAAATATGCAATGGAAACCTTCATTTCCTTGTTCGTATCTATGCGAAGAATAGCTCCATTAAAACCCTACAGTTTAGTTCTTTATTGGTGTTAACGTTAAATAAAATAATAGGACAGAGATGAAAACTTATTGGCACAGCCAAGCGATAGCTCGATATGTTTCGTAAAACTAACTGCAGCCCACCGGCCATAATTTCTTCACGCGGTTTAGCACGTGGCGGTCATACTTGGGAATAGGAAATGTGCTCTATTTCCAAAGGTATCAGCGCTTAGAGATCTGTACATAGTCAATGGGAGGTCTTTGTGAAGCCGTAGTTCTGTGGGTGTGGTCCCATAATGTGCAAGTCACTCGGTTATCGTACTTGGAACAGATTAACCCCAAAACTATTGCGATAACATCGACTGATTGGAGTATATATACTTCGTTGACTTCATCAGCATATAAGGAGTCTGCCGATTGCCTAAATCAAATTGCGTTTTCTCTTGCGATATTCACATCACGATATTGTGTACGTTTCTCTGCCTTCCTGTACTGGGGCCGTATAGGGATGATTTGTGAAATCAGTGCGGATGCCTAATATTTAATTTAGGATGTGCAAGAGACATTGGCAAACACCACCCGATCTGCTACCAGGAAGAATAAAAAATTATACAAAAATTTAAATTGCTGTTAAACACGAGTAGAGGACAACAACTAAACATTTATACATCATCGCTACAGAACACACCGACCAATAAATAAAGCCATGCACGATACAATTCATGATTAGCTAGAAGAAAATTACTAGAAAATACGTTTGAAACTTCGTATTCAAATTTTACCATAAATAAAAGTTATATTCTTAGTCAAAGCCACATTTAAAAAGAGTCAATACTTTCTGTTTAATTGACAGACGTACCTGCGCGGACAGAAGTAAATCAGGGGGTCTAGATGTATCTGGTAGTCCCCGTCCTTGATTTACTTCTGATCGAGGGTTACAAAGTATCACACATCGGTGAAGTAAGTAAGCTGTGCAATCAGGAACTGTAAAACTTAGTAACATAGAGAGGGTGGTTTCATGGCACTCACATTCCGAAGTAACAACCGTACTGTCAAGACAAGAACTATAGTAAACAAGAAATACCAGACTACTCGTCATTTTCCGTGGGTAATCTTAATCTATTAAAGCCTCGTCTTGTGCCAAGAAAGCTTATATAATAGCCTTGTCCATTAGCCTGTCTTGAATCTTGACAGTCTAGGCTATTTTATACCCAAGATATAATTTACGTCGCGATATTTTTCTACTTTTTCCACTTTTTCAATAAACCTAATATGGTGAATCATTAGCGTGATTCATCAGCATAATCACCCCACAATTTGCGAACCATTATATTGGTTCTAAGTAAGTCTAATAGTTTGCTGCTTAAGGAATCTTAGCGATGCTGTCACGGATTGGTTTTAAACTATGCATCAATTTATAAACGGCTTCAGTCGCGACTTATCCGTATGATGAATGGAACAAAAAATTGTGAGCGCAAATATAAGCACTAGACCAATCCTATGCAATAAGAACATTGGTTCAGATCTAAAAGTAGCAGTGATGCTGTAGCAACGGTTTAGTGTGTGGATACGAATTAATTTCTACTAATTTTAATCCAGCCAATATGAAACATACATAAAAACACTCACATTAAAGCCGATAATACTTATAAATTTATGATGTGGCAAATAAGCCACGTTCAACTATCCACAGTTCACATGTCAGAAGAAAAGTAGCGACTTATTAATAATACAGCTCTATGAATGAACATTGTTCGTTTAAGTGTATATAATGTTGCGAATATAATTAACAGAAACATGTACAACATACGGGTTGCTTGCCCTTGTGTATATTTCAATCAGGATCACATCAAACCCATGGTATTAAAGGTTTTGTCATGGAGTCGTTATGTAATATAATTACGTCGTAAATATAATTAAGTACGAAACGCTTATGTGTTATGTTTGATGATGCATAATAAAATACGCATACAGTTTCATAAAATACAACACATAAATAATCCCACGAGCCAAAGCGAAGATTATTCTACTTGCCATACAACCGCCGCTCATACGCCACACATTAACATGTGCCCATACAATGTTGTGCGACATGACAAGCAATATGGTTTTAATGCCACCACTTTCGCTTTGACAAACAACAAACCGCATCTCACGACGACTACTCCCTCCCACACGCACCGTGTCACGATGCTCTCAGGCTGGCTGCCTCGCTGACCACAACATTGTGCACCAGCAACTTATCAAGAAACATTTTTAATTCAAGACAACTATTCATTGAAGAAATTTCGTAACGTTACTACATTATATTAAACCTGTGGAACATGAACAAATAATATCTCGATTAAAAACAAAAAATGTAGACACTCTCATGCAATTGCCCTTTCAATAGATGCACTGCCGAGGAGTTGATATCCGACCAGTGCATGATGAAATGCGCATTAACAACTATACTGGATGGTTAAGTTGAGTGCCACTGAAAAAGCAGATATTGCATCAAATCATTAGAAAGAACCACGAGGGCTAGTTTGTTGAAAATTATTACCATAAACCATGAAGCATTAATCGCAATTGATTGCAAGAGGTAAGATCAGAAATGTATCATTGAACCCAAATTATCATTGAACAAAACGATTAATTGTGAATGTTTTGAGCGGGTGGGGGAGGGTGTATCATGGCAGTTACAATGATAAACAACTGCTCATCAAAGTAGTTTACAATGCACTGAAATAAATTACTACGTAATGCAATACGACGTAAAACCCGTGCATTGCAGTTATACCATATTGAGATGGTCGATTACCTAATGAGGGTGGTTACTTACAAGCAATTACAAACACATCCATCACTTTCAATTTGTAAACGTCAATAACGAGAAAAAATACGAAACCATTCATCACGCTGACGCAGTGTTATTTCCTCGTGTGTGATGAGTCCAAGTGGGTACAAGATGCCGGAGGGTCCACATCGGATTCGTGTGGATTACGACTAAATGCGGTTCGCTGCGGGATACGCTGGCCTAACAAGCATAAATATATACTATATTTAGAAAGAAAGCAAAGGTCTAACCTAAAGGACACATATAACAAGTCTTGGCCTAAAAACCAATTCGCAATTTGTTTTGCAAGAATGGACGCCAAGTTGAAAGGTTTAATTAATTGCATTAAGATGTTACAACAAATGTAAAAGAAAACATCTTGTGGGAGAGTTTGTGCAAGTGGCAGGGACAGCAAAGCTCTATATGAACACATTAATTATTACTCAACACGTGTTAAAGAAACCTTTACGACGGCGAGCAATGCCTTTGGGACGTAAGACTAATTATTATTGCCCCAATCAAGAGATATTTTAGATCGCCGAGTTGACGAGCTATTACGTCACATACATACGTGAACTTTGCTAAAACTGGAAATTACAACGAATTAGGCACTTTATTAATACGAACTACCTCTTGCGAGTACATCAAATTCAATTTAATTTTAAAATGGCAGTAAAAAGTAAGGGATTGGCACAATCCGACTATACATTATAGAGACACCATCTTGAAAAAAATTTAGCCGGTTAGACATTTACTCAAACACGATCTGCGAGTGTTACACATTTAAAATCAACATGAAATGTGTTACATTCCAAATTTTGAAAATCATACGTGTAATTGTTCATCATATTCATAATAATATAACGAATTGCTTACCCTAAAATTCACTGACACTTATCTTATATTGAAATACGCAACCAAGTTAGTATTTACTAAGTATCTTCCTACGAACTAATATCTAACAGCATATTATGATAAGTATGTATAATTCTGGTGCTGGTCACTGACGCAACTCACTCTCTGCACATTTGTCAACACTTACACAATAGAACAATTATATAACAGCTTGTACTACCTCTTACTATCACACTTATATGCTACCTACGTTAAGCTCCGATGTTTGATTTGCAAGCTGATTTTGAACTACATTTATAAAATACATTAGTAAACTTCGTAATAAAACAAATTACACAGAGCCTAGAGCGGTTTTATATATCATTGTCTTGGCAAGGAGCCTAGATCGAGATTGCAAAGTGAACTGCGAAGCCGAGCTCCATCGACGTATCGACTTAGTTTGGAAACGGTTGAACTGATTTAATAAAATAGTGTAAGGAAATGAACAGCACAGATTAACAAACGTATTTTTGTTCTTATTGATTCAGGATTTAGCAGGAATTAAATAACAAAGCTTTTATTGTTTGATCATTGGTTAAGTAAATGAGACCGGTCGAACGGATAAACACATGATACCTTGGTAAATTAATAATATTTAAGTGAAATTATTTAAACTTCCATAAGTGAAATTATTTAAACTTCCAGATCAGTGTGCAATAGTAAACGCGACAGTGTGTAATCTTTTCAGTACAAATAGATCATACGTGTGGCCGGTACACTGTATACTGCATAGAGGAAGTATTCTCTATCCACTATGTGTTACAAAATCCACATTTGCCTGCGAGGTGAAAAAGGAGTTAGGTTGGATACATTCATTGCTCAAGAGTATACACAGAAAAGTCACGATTTTGCCATTTATTAATTGCTGTTTTTCCTTGTGAATTTATATGACAAATCGTTTTTAATGTTTTTTTTGTTTGTAGAGTGTTTATGGCAGATAGAGCTAAAAACCTGTGTAACCACAACACACACGTGAAATATGTTTTTAAAGTTTAGAGATAGTAACTACATTAATTAAGCATTATATAAATGTGGATAAAGGTGCTCATTGATAAATTATAAGTTGAAACAAAATTATAAGTTAAAAAGTACAAGACAATGAACACGAAAGAGGGCATAACTTTTCTAGTAAAAAACTGAAAACAAGGACGGTGAACGCAAGAACTTGTCATAAATCACTCGGTAAGATTACCTCACATTGTTTCACGCATGCACGGCGCTAAGTGGCTGCTAATCGCACAAACCTAGATTCCCTCGCACGTGGGAGATGGTCAAGAGGCTGAGGCGCGAGGTGACAGTGAAAGGTCTGGCTGCATAGTGCATCGCACGAGCAAGCAGCCGAGTGAGTTATGAGAGCGGCGAAGACGATACATCCACCTGTCATTAGCACCGCTACCATGCGTTACGAAACAGGGGGGGTCAGTTGCTTTTGATAAGTAATAAAACACTCAGTCATTATCAAATCGCGGCTTTAAGGTCCCGCCGTCTCCACACGTATTCGTCGCTTTCTCTTTCGACGCAAACTTGCGCAGAAGTTTAAAAAAAAATCGCTCACTAGTATCTCATTATTTTGTGCTAAAATTCATAAACGAGTTCGAAACCGAAAGAATAATTGACCCGAGTAATAATAATTGTTTGACTATTACGGCGGACAGCGTACCACTTAAACTCGGTTACACTTTTACTTTGAATATAATTATTTGGGGAAATATCTAGAGCACCGTTCTATAATCGATGCAATGATGTAACGTCATCTCCATACTTGGGGTGTCAATTCACTACCATAACTGGTCCTGGTATGAACATATGCACCGAGGGCCACACCGCAACCCTATACAAAATGCGTGAAATACGGTTGCGACACTTGTTACGCGAATATGTTTTCAATTAGGTTCACGTCACTTTTTGTTGGCCACTTTTGACAAGTTATCGTTACTATGAACGGCAATTTAATCAACACTACAAGCGTGTAATAAAAAGTATTGGATTGGACCAGGAGACCCGACATTGAGGCGTTCTGGCCGCAACCTTTCCTCTTACTGACATTAAAAACACGGATTGACACAATTAGTATGCTCGCAAAAAATGTCATTCATTAAAACTGCAAACCTTTATGTGATGAGCAAACAAACAAAAAAATCACGTTGATGACCAGTAGTATTTCAGGCCACCTCATTTACGTTGTTGCTTCACTGGTCATTCTGAAAGTCACCGAATATTGCATCAAACCCTAGAAGCGAGGTCTAAAAAAAACACCGACCTAATGTCGGCAATAAGTCGGCATGTCACAGAAACATTTTGCGGTTCGGGTACATTCCCCATAAAAGTATGCCAATTAGCATTCAGTCTGCAATAAAATGCAAATACTTTTTTACTTGACATAATGAGAAACGAATTGCCAATTGGGAATATTTGCAACAGCTGTTTTTAGAATGGTTAAAAGGTTTTTTTGACAGCGAAAAAATTATTCAATAATCTCATTTAATCATTCACAATATTACATAATCACCAAGAAGATGTCACTGGTCGCGCATTTTTTCTTAAAATTGGTATTCCATTGAGTTTCAACCGTAAGTTTCACCCAGCTGTTAGTGCGGTACGTGGTTGTGTGCTTGACTTTTAGAGGTGACCTGTACAGGTAACGGATTCAAACCAACAGTTCAAACTCATCCGAATACGAAAAGAGGATTTTCAATTTTAAACGGTACCCATCCCTTTGACTTGATATTCCCCCAATCCTTTCCCACTGAATACTGTTCTTTAGACCTACCTATATAGAACGTCAATAAATAATGCAATGGTATAATATAATTTAAACAAAACACTTGAACAAATAATTCTGTAACTAGTAAATAAAAGCATCTATTAAAATCTTTGTTTTTATGGAGTTGACAAACAACAACGAACTATCATTTAAAAGGGTTTTACGCTGTTGTTTATTAAAAGATTTATAAATGTGCATACAATATGATTTGATATTTTTTACTAAGGAATACTATACATGGTATCGCAATAATAAACCATGTATTAATCAACTATTGCACGCCTACCACCTACAAGTTCTTCACATTTTTTTTGAAACATTCACTGAATACGTCAGCTCAGATTGAATTAAAAACAGATTAACTTAAGCTTAAGCTACAATTATAGAACAATGTGGAAGTAATAATAAACTCGTACCGGTAATTAAAGTTGACTGGCATCTTGTATACATAAATGGATCGTCAATACAGCAATTAAGCTCAAGATCGTCATGTCGTATCTTTCACAATTAGAATAATTAGTACGAGGTTGGATTTACTGACTGACTAGGATTACGGTATATTCTAGATTGCTTGTTAATTGTTCGTGATATGATGTTAAATTAATAACAGAGCTCTAGGCAATAAGTATGAGGATTTGGCCATAGAGACTATTGATGATACTAAACTAGTCGATTACGACATTTTTACAATATAAAATTACACAAGATGTGCAGAACTCTTGATTTATTATTTTGGATAGCAAATTGTTTCTTCTTCTGATATTCACATAAGAATTTGAAAAATGTTTTTTGTTCGAGTCGCTTCTTTGGCGGTAATGTTTACCTTGAAAAACTCTGTTTTTTATATTTTTTTTTGCAATGCGATGTTCTAATAAAATAATTAAGTCAGGTCTACTACGCAACATCGAATGGGACTTATTTATGTCATTACAAAAAAGAGTCCTGAAAATCTTACCTTCAAGCGGATTGAACAAGAACGACATTCTTCGAATCCAATGTCTACATCGCTTTAGACAAATATAAATTACGAAACGAAAAGCAAATGAAACATCTGATTCGTACATCTCTATCCAGAGTCCGAAAACAATGTATTTAAAAGTCAGCCACAAATTGCATAATCTACAATTTCCAAATAAATTTTAAAATCTTTGTAGGCAAAAAAGAAACATTCTTCATAAAATTATTTACATAACGCTATTATTAACCTAATTGACAATTTCATACGCCATAGCTGACAACGTAGGCTTACCGATCCACGGTCTCTTTCCGCTGGCTATCATTGACAAATCTCTATATCCAACCGTCTAAATATGCATATTGTTATTTATGCCATCAGCACGATTGGAACTTCGTAGAACAAAATATGAAATATAGCATTTCAATCTTATTAAACGTTTACATCACACCTGATGGCTGGCAATAATACTATGCTACTACATCAGTTCAGCATACATCCACGTTGAAACATGCGTTTTACCAAGAATCAACATAAACGTTTTACAAGACTTGAATTATTGTTGAAATTATAACAAAGACAAAGAGCTGTAGACTCTACACTGATATAATGCATTGGACACGTTCAGTCGATTACAGGTCGATTTTCAAGGAAGACGCGTGCAACGGAACACACTAAACGTTTACACAAAACTTGCCACATCTTTCTTAGGTTTTAGAAAGGAACGAACCGCAATTGTAAATCAATCGAGATGGAAATGTTTGTTAATCGGGCAAAACCTTAAGCGTAGTTAGGACATGATCAATCTAGGCCTGCTTTGAATTTACTTTAAGCCTAAGGTAATTTAAACTTGTACGAGGTTGTACAATTTGAGGTTAGTGTGGGTGATTCAACGCAAGAAGGGACATCATCCTACCATACTCAGCTGATCGCTCGCAGCAGACTCTAATTCGGGAGATCATTGGTTCGAATCCAGCCATCGGCAATCATCTCTGAAGATAATTTCCAAAGTTATTTTGTTTCCCTAATAACAGACCTTGATCAATCCTTCCTATGTTCAATTATGTATTATTACTTTCTTAACCCAGGGTTAAGCGGAGTTTGGTGTCAGAGGTAAAATCCGTATTCCTGTACAATAAAGGGGTTAATTTCCAAGGAATCAGAAAAGACTGGCCGACTGGTGATTGGTTTTGAAAAGGACGGATTGAGGGGTTACGGGGTAAGAGTTGAGAAAATGGGATGAGTAGTACCATAGTCTTACATCAATCCAACCTGAAAAACAAATCAAGGCAGTACAATCTTTGGAAGTCTCATAAGATTCGTGGTTTTAAGCTTTAAAAAAAATAAGTATTGACATTCCCAAAAAACTGTTCGAATAAGTCATGTTACTACTTGACCTATGTAAAGAGAAGTCCCAGGAAAAGCTGCTGCAAAAGGGGAGGTTCGATCCTCACCATCGAAAACCCTTACCCAATGTGTTCTTGCAAGAGTTTATGGATCAACAGGCTGTAGTGAGAGATTGAGTCATGAAATAGTCCTTGGAAAATCTCTCTATATAGCCCAAATTCATAAGTTACCAAACATACAATCAATCATCGAGACAGTGATGAGTGCCACGTGTACAGCCTAGAGCTGCATAGGATAAACATTCGTGCATTTCAACAGTTGGCAATTATGCGGCGCCGGAAGAGGTGAAGTATGTGCGGTAATGAAATGTTTGCCCTTACCGAAGGGCTTAACATTGCTTGTCAGAGACCGGGTGGTCAAGGAGAGGTTCCGCAATAGTGGGGCTCACAATCGTGTGCAACATTGCTCGATATGTAATTCCAGCGTCACCGCCCCTACGATCTGCGAGAGTATAGTTATTATACGCCCACGTGATATACATAACTCAGAATCGTGTCGAGATTACTCGTTATCAAGACGTGTGTGGCTCGTGGTATACCAGTAACCAAAACAAACGCTCTAATGGCTTCTAGTATTCAAATGTGGAATATGATCGGCATTGATGATGAAAGGCGGATTATTCTAGATTTGACAAATAAGGGATGTACATAAATAATGAAATAATACTAGGAAAAAGCTTCAGTCCCGCCGCGTTGTTGGATGAGCGTAATTGGCTTGTTCACGCAAAGCTCCGCGCAGATCGCGCCACTGCACTAACCCCCAAAACCAGGGTCCACTAGATACTTATTCCGAGCTGCTTGTTAGGTATCTAGTGGACCCTGCCCTAAGACCGTGGTGTGCCGTGGCGGTGTTTGAAATAAACTATGTATAGCAGGCTCTGCATTGTCAAATCTGCATGCTTCCTAGATTGTTTGTTTACGTATTGTTTTACCATTCCTTCTTTAATCAATGGTTTTACGTAAGTAGTCGTACGGCCTATTTCAAGTAATTTTATTCAATAGCATATTTTGTTTGTTTAAACTTTTAAACAATGAAAACGTGAACGATTGGAAAATTAAAATAAGAGCTGAAAGCACATGGCGCCGTTGAAGAAATCTAAACCTGGGGCCTAGCACTGTTATTGAGATTAGACCTAGGCCTACTTGGAATAAGGCTACTAAGGACTAGGGCCTAGGCTTTTCTTCAGCATTAGATGTAGACCTAGGCATATCAATATCATGGTATTATAAATTAGCAAGTATAGGCCTAGGCCCTACTTGCATACGCCTCAGCAAAGCCTAGGGCTTAGTCCTAGCCAGTGTTGATTTGTTGACATGAGAGAGGTTACGTAGGCAGGAGGCCGAATAAAGACACAATTGTCATATATTATGTGTGATTGTATTTATTTGTAGTAATAAACACGACAGTATGCCCTCCTCTCTCCTTACACGAATACACACAGCAATTGGGCATTTTACTTTCAACATAAATCTATGCAAACTGACAGTAAAAACAGTAGGCTGCTGACAGCTATTAGCAGCCATGACACCCGCAAGTTTGGCTATCACCGCCGTCTACATCCGCCTTTACAGGCATCCAGACGGCGGTGGGGGGTTAGTACAATAGCGCAGCGTGGTGAGTAAAAGTCGCAGTGAACAAGCCAAGTTACGCGGATTTTCTGTTGTTCTGTGAAAAAATCATTACTTAGTCGAAGATTTTTTTAAAATTTAATTTAATTAAATTAAAAATTAACTTAATTTTTTAATAAATCGTAATCTTTACGTAATTTTTAAAAAAGAAAAAAATCGTAAAATTGCAATTTTCATAAGAAATAATTATTCGATTGCGCTCAAATTTTACACGAGTATATTAATTCATTAAATTAAGGTTCTATAAAAAAATCATTACAATAGGATTAAGCATGTAGGTGTTATATGTCAAAGAATTGTTTTAAAAAAGAAAAAACCCGTAAAATTTCGATTTTCATGAGAAATAATTTTTCGATTACGCTCAAATTTCACACGAATATCTTAATTCATAAAATTAAGGTTCTGTTAAAAATTATTACAATCGGATAAAGCATGTAAGTGTTATAAGTCGAAGAATTTTTTTAAAAATCGAAAAAAATCGTAAAATTGCGTTTTTTATAAGAAAAATTTTCCCGATTGCGCTCAAAAACGTGGCAGTTCTAAGTTCAGAGATTTCGAAGGCCTCCATAAAATTTCATCGCAATCGGAGTATCGGTTTAGCCGGAATCGTGTTAACAAACACACAAAAATACAAAAAGAAAAAAAGAAAAGAAAAAAAAAAACATTCCGGATTTTTTTCTCCAGTGTAGTGAAATGGAATCTTCGCTTCGCTCGCTACGCTCGCTACGCTCATCCAACAATAATGTTGTATCTTTACTCAGTTTTTGGGGGGAAATTTAAAATATTTTCCGGAAAATGTGTAGGTATAATGCCATAATGCCATACACTACAATGGGTTCTAGCTCGGGTGATTGATGATGGGTGAATATTAAAACGCGAATGATGACGTCAAGCTATAGATAGAGTATAGACTGATACAAAGAGAGGATTAAAATTATACAACACCTGCAACCGGACTGAAATAATATGCTGACTCGTACCCGCCACAGGCGACTCGAGATATCAAACACCACGGTTGAGCATCCCAGCAGTCAACCACGTTGCTAAGTTCAGGAATGTGTGGAGAGGGTGTATAGAATTTAGGTACTAATAGCATAGATAGACCATACAAAGTGATGAAGGACACAATCTGCCCCAGTTCGGGATGATGAGTGTGTATGCCTAACAAGGTATGCCCGAGAGCTTCAACTACGCGTAATAAGTATTTCATTTGCCTGATGATCTGAACAGAACGAAACCGTTTTCCAAGTTTACAAACACATTATAAATCATGGGGAGTTGAAATCGAACAACTGGTAGCGGCATATTGTTCAGCAATTTATTTAGCTCTATAATCTATATGCACTCACTTTGTGATCCGAGTATCCAAGAACTTGTTTAATGATCGACTTGGCTCAGTAGTAGTCATAACCGTGTTTCGTTAGAGACGTTCTGGAAGAGTCAAGTTCGATTACAAGTACAAACATCTTTGCCAAGGTTTTCCTCGGCCATCAGATGAGCAATGCGACCTAGTATTTGAACAGCCCTTGAACGAAATCTCATTGCCACCTTTCCAAATAACCAAATAAACTCTTAAATTACCGGAAGACGAACACGGCAAAAAGCTGTAACCTAGAGAAGCTGTCCTGTACAGGTTGATCTAGTACGATTACACACAAGAAAATTGTGCTTATCAAACTGAACATTATCAAAAAATACAACCTCGAAACATAAGGAAATTCGATGTCTCGTCTAAAAGTATTCAAGTGCAACTATATTCGATAGTTAAATTAAAGACTTTATCAAGGTAGACATAAAATGATATTGCTCTACCACTCTAGTCTAGAGCGGTCCTGAATTTTTTTTTTAAAATTGAAATACAGCATTATCCCTATGCGGGTGCACACATAATTTTAGTTTATATTTTATCAAATTAAATGGAACTAAATAAAAAAGCCAATCATTAATATACTTATATGAAACGTATAATATATCTTGAAATAATCTGTACAGATAGATTTATGTACAATTTCTCTCTCGATGAGACCATAATTTGCAAAAATTAGTTTTTGAAATTCTACACCACGATTGTGAGAAATTATTACCTTATAATAATAGTAATACCAAATACATGTAGACATGTGTTAAAACGTAAATTACCATTGGAAATAACACGTTACGGAAGCAACAATTAGACCACTCATATCCAAATGTGGTAATGTGTGTTAAAGTTAAGCACGCATTTGAAAAGTTAACTCGTTAAAATTGCATATTGTATACACGGCATGCATTCACACGTGTTGCAGAACTTAACCGCCTACATATTATCATGAGTTATGACCTCAACATGAAGAAATACTCTTGCAAATCACATAGTACCTAGAATGTCTTCTTCTTACAGAGTTGTAGAACTGGTAGCCAAAATGCGATAAACCCGCTTTAGAAGTATAGGCACCGCAAAGAAATACATCGTAAAAAGAAGACATTGCAATGACTGACAGGCGATCTTATGACATTAAGGGGTAAGACCTACAACCTTACACGGTAGAGCATTAACAACGACATGTCTCATGTCTAGACACCACTTAAATTTATATCCTAATAATCCTAAATTTGCCAATTAAAAATATTTTACTAGCGTTGAGTCATAAAGCTAACCATCCACATGAATCTTGTCCGTTAAATGTAATTTCATTATCAATTTACTACTTTAGCATACGGCCGCGGAATACAAACGTGAACGGCCATGACACGTGAAGTATCTCGAGCTGATAAATGCGCGCGCAAATGTGGCGTCACAGTAAAATGTCACCGAAACGGGCAGCATTTCCAGCACATTGAGTTCAAGAAGGTCTCGTCCGTGATTGAAATAATTTCGCAATTCAAAAAGATTACACAAAAATGTAAATAATTATAATTAATATCTGACCACCTTGAATTTTTTAACTATGCATACGCATAAAAATGGGTTAATAGTAAATAGGCTGTATTTGAAATTATTAAAGAATCGTTACGAGTGATGAAATAAAAACTAAGTAAGCTGTCATAGGTTTTATAAACAGATTCAAACGAACTTCAATTGCGTATAGGTGATCTAGGTTATTCACAAGCAATAATTTTACATCGAATGTTTTGAGAAATTAGTTTGCTTTCGTTTTCAATTAGGCCGCGGATCGTTTTTAGAAAGAATGTGTATGAGGTTCAGTTTCGCCGATTAATTTCTGCAACTCATTTTGACATAATTAATAACCCGCTTTGAGTCCAATATTGGCCCGGACGTGCCATGCTTGTGTCTAAAATGGCGTCGGTCAGCAATGCTGCAAAATCTATAAACGTTCTGATACTTTCAGCAGAAGATATAGATGAGAATCCGTCCGGGTAAATTCCCTTTTACTATTTGATTCGACGAAAACAATGTTTAAGATATCATGTTTGTTATCTTTATAGGAATCTTTCCAGCTCGATTATGTTAAATATATTGAATAATATTTATAAATGATTCAAAATAAGATTGTTTTCACTTTTCAGTAAATTAATCTTGAAGTAAAATACTTAGAAACAATATTAATAACTTTTTTATTCGACAGGAAGTCGTTAACTTTTATAGGGTTTGTTCTTTTTATTTCTTATTTAGTAATTAATTTTATTATAAAAGAGTGAAAATAGAGAATTTGGAATTTTACAAGGGACATTCACTTTTTCACTCACACTGATGGCTCATATCACAACTTCAAAACTAACCCGAGAACTTACGAATGATATCAAAGGGACGAGTGATATCAAAGGGAATTAACATTTTATTGCAATTTTTATTATTAAACGTGCATTTAGCTATTAATTTCATGGTTATCCGCATTCCAAGCCAACACAAATATGTATGAGCACACCAATGTTTCCACGGTCCATGTACTATTACGCAGCGTGAACCGGTCATTCTGATTGTAGCTTTCGGCCGTGAAACTTTAACCAAACTTCCTGAAGATGTCAGATGAAATTCCGGCGAAACGTCGCAGTAAGTTTATTTTCTAGACCGTGACCCTTCGTAAATAAATCCGTTTAATTCACTGAATATGATGACGCATTCAATAAAATAAACTAATAGTTAGGAAACACGTGGGCACCCATTGCATGTCATTACGAAATAAGCTCAGAGTCCACGTGGCCGAAAATATCGAAAATCCCCCACCTTGTAAACCAAAACCAACCCGTGCATACAACACTTTCTGCAGGAAGATCACATTTTAACACGTTTAAGTGCGACCGCGACACGAAACGCTAGCTAGATAACGATCGCAGGCGTCGTGACTTACAACAAATTGACTTCATTACGACAGCGACAATACATTATCACAATCTGATAGGGAATATTTACACTTTCTTTTCTGAAAATTGGAAAGCATCGCCATGCACTCTTTAAAATGAAACCAAACACGACAGCTTTGGACTCTGATTAAGAGGGCATAGCAGGTCCATTTTACTTGGCGACTGACAGCACAGATTTCTAATTTTTCTTAACCGCACCTGTATCTTAAAATAAATAAATAATTAAAGTATATTTCAAACCGTCGTTTGTCAAACTTTTTCACCGTGTCCAATCCGTAGATTGGTTACAAAGCTCTACTTCATTTCCTCTCTTCTGCTAGTATTTTGTCATTTCTCAATAAGGCCCGGGAAAATTGCTTCATCTTTCTCTATTTGTCTATATCTAGGCATACTACTTTCTGTGTTTCGTAGTTGATTATTAATTGATTGATGATTGATTAATTATTAATATTAAATCAAATGATATTAGATGCAATCAACACAGCACATCCTTGTTTCAGGAAATGAATTTAAATGCAGTAGGCCTACTGAGTAATATCGACCGATTGAAGGACGTGATTTGCCATTTTGGAACCACACACGTGACATAAATCAACTCAGTCTGTTAGAAAAGTGACTAGGTTGAGTCAAAACGGAGCAAATAGTCTTGTTATTGCGTTTCTCACTTTCTGATCTGAATCTGATGATAAAATACATGAAAATAATTTTATGTTACGGCGTTTTTACCAGAGTTCACACTCCTTAGAACGGGGCAACGTCCCGATTATTATATTGCAGGAAACGGTGAATGTTGATCAAAGACGATAGAGGATCTTTCTGCCAGACGGACCATGGCACACGATAGAAAGATGCACTCTGTGTGCAAGATAACCACAACATTATCCCTGTAGAGTATCTACCCAGGATGCTCATTGAAATGCAAGCTAGACGAGGAATTTACTTTGTTCCCTGGAGTTGAAGAAACAAGAGGACGGTATAGGAATACTTCAGAGTCCGCCTTGAGCATAATGCGTCGAGAAATATGTAGCTCCTTTCTTTCTATGGCAGGAAGCACTTGGCAACATAACTTCATAGTTTCAGTCCACCTTGAGCATTTAATGCGTAGATCTCAGTCTAGAAAAGTGATACTTTTCCTTTCTCTACAGTATTCGAAACGATTAGCAGCATTTCAAGAGTAAGTTTCTAAATTTTATAAAAAAAAAGATAATATTGCGTATCAAAGAAAGGGTTATAAAATAGATTTCCATGCATTGTGCTCGTATTTTGTTGAAGAGTTGACTTTGTTAATTGTAGTTGTGATCGATGCAAATGTTTTTTTTAAAACATGGTTGTGAGTATAAGTGCTCTAAGTGACCCATTCAAGTAAATTCAATGATCAACTCCTTGTAATGTCATACCCACACCCACTTTGAAACAAATCTACAAGCCAAATTCAAACTGACAAATCTAAAATCGCATTGCACAACAGCAACTGTAGAACACAACGAAGGAGAGATGAATGCAAGAACAGGCATGAAATTAGACGATTGTAGGGATAGAGCCATTCATTCATGCATAGTGGGTAGAAAATATAAAATACAGAGTCTGAAGTTAGAATTTAAGTGATAACGGGTGATCATACAAATACAGCATGTACGTGACGTATTCACGAAAAAAACCATTAACAGCATAGCCTAATGATGTCAATGAAGGAAGAAAGCACCGCAAATTAATTTTGCAATAATTTAAGAAAATATAAAACAATCTAGATTAGTTGACGAGTGTTTGTTTTTATTGCACATCTACAAATTATGCAGATACGTGTGTATCTCGTGCTGTTCTATTAAGACACGTGTATGATGTATTGTTGGCCCGTGCGGCAACAATGAAAGTGAACGACACTTTGTCACACCTATAATGCACGGCCACAACTGACAAACTCGTTCAGGGAAATGTGATATGTTTGATAAAATAATGGGGGAAATTATTGAAACTATGTGAATCTCAAAGACAGCAACTCACTGGTTTCAGGATTACTTTGTAAATGCCTCGTTAACCGTAACAAAGTGTTCGTAACCCGTACACCACAGAGATTTACATGGAAAATGAGGGAAATTGAAATATTTTGCTAATATGTGCATTTTTAATTAACAGAAAAAGCGTTTATTTGTAAATGGTATACAAAAAGCAACGACATTGATTACATCGTAGAAAACCTTGATTCGGAGATCAACACGTACTAAAATCCAAGTAAATATATAAATATTATTCGCGGAAGACGTCATGAAAATGCGGAACTATAAATTCCAACGTCGGATTAATAGCGCAATGAACTTAAAAGGTTCTTGCCGAGGCGAGCTGGAGTGTAATTAAGAGCTACACTACACTGAACTCAACTGACGCGAATCTGTTCTAAGTTCTAACTATAAACTCATTACAGCATGATGCCGCGAAAAAATTAACCTACTGAGTTTCATCATAGTCTCATCAATTCATCATCTTTCTTCGCGAGGACTACTTGCAAACGTGCCAGCGAAAAAAGTGCCAATCTTGGCAATTATACTTCATAGAGATATAATTCGATTATAATCACCAGACTATATGAACGCATTGCGTAAAAATAATACTTTGCAACAAATAAACGACACTCTCGTCGTTGCGTAAATAGGACATATTTTCAACCTTATTCTTGACAGTGTATTGTGTGGATGTTTGATTTGAGGTGGGTTGAGACAACTATAGACTGATAGGCTGAGTCAAGAACACGCCGTTATTTCGTATGTCGCACCGCAAGACCTTGTAGCAAGGTTGGATAAAATGGTTCAAGTCAATCAGTAGCCACGAACGAGTTTTTAGTTCTTGGATTTTACATAATTTTAAGTAAACTCTCACATAGTTTTAACGGACTCATGAGTAATTAAAAATAAATAAAATTTACATTAAGTTTAAATTACGTGATGGCAGCGCAGACTTGATGCTCACTTTAAAATAACTGTATATTTGGGGCTGGATAAAACATTATGCTTTCACAATCGCGACAGTACGTTAAATACATAATATAATATATTTAAACATATAACATTTAAAATTATATTTTCCAGTCAACCACATGACAAAAACAATACAAAGATCCCTACAGCTAGTCGGGGCCGTAGCCAATTCTTCCCCAGCGCGCATCAAGACGTCCACAAATAATCAACCAGTCAACCAGTCGTGTGGGGGGCCTTAATAATGAAGGGCCGGGCCCTCTAGTGTCTTGGTTATTAGTGACTTTGAATTTTAATTTACTAAGAATCCTCATACAACGATACAAATCTATAGACATCGCCAAATAATGATTTGAAGTCGACTCCAAATTAAGGATTAAAGTTGAAAGATAAATGTCTTCGATGGTGAAACCACATGCTGAGTGTGTGATACACGTTTCAGTAATGATTCTGATTCGCGTCCAAACTATATTAGTGATCATTATGGAAAGATAAATTACTTGAATGTAAATATCCCACGCTGAGTGTTTTACACATTCCAATAATACGTTGAATTCGACTCCAAATTAGAGATTACTGCGTGTGGCGATAAACAACTTGAATGTAAACCACATGCGTGTGTGTAACATAGGTATCAATTTGATAATTTGGATTCTACTCTGCCGCGCAGGTTTGTAATGCAAATATATTCTGTTGGGTGTGCGTATATTTGTCAAAGAACATGGCCTGCAATGTTTTAATTAAAAATTGTTTCCAAGACATGCATCGCCTGACGTTATATGCTAAATGCAGGAAATTGAAATAAACTATTTACAAGTTTATGTCATGATAAATACCATTCAAACGTAGTACTATATAATCAATAATATTCATGTCTAGTTCCCGTTTGTATAAATTAACATGTAATAAGTCAAATGCGTTGTACATAATAAATTGGTTGTAAGAAAGAAATCTTCTAGCATACTCTTGACATGTCATTAAACATTTATGCCATTTTAAAATTCAATTCGTTTGGATTTAAAATCAGTCGTATTTTACATTATATATATAATTATATAGGCCAATTTTAGATTTAATAATTTATTTCTAGACATTTGAATATGTTAATATAGAACTAATTATGTTTTTTACAAACATATGTATGTAAATATAATTAAGCTATTCATTTATTTTAATTTTTTACAAGAAACTTTGAAATAATCGTTTAAATATCATATGTCAAATAAAACTACATTGAAATATTGCATCACCAACAGTATTTTTAAAGTATAATGTATACTAATTACAATCAAATCACTTTACTTTCCAACGTGCCCCGTCAACACCTGACGTAAATACGAGAATGAAGACCGAATGTTAGCGCTTGGTCACGGGTAATTGATGTGCGCACTGTTGCATAAAACGAGCGGACAAACCGTCGTGTTACCGTGCACGGCAACGGACACTTCGGCCTATAATCATCCATAGCACAACTACAGGTGTGCTAGCAAACTTCAACAGGATGGGTTCAGAACAATCAACTCAAGTACGTAAATGCAATACAGCACTTTACCAGTGTGCTACGCAACACTTTCAACAGCGAGGGGTGTCGAAACAATCAAGGACAGTGAAGAATCAATTCAGACTACTCAGGTGTCTAGCAAATTTCAACAGCGAGGGGTGTCCACAAAACACACTCAAGACCGTAAAGCATATCAGTCATCAGCGTACAGTGTGCTAGCAACATTCACACAGCGAAGGGTGTCACGAACAACACACTCAGGACCGGTAACCATATCAGTCATCAGAGTACAGTTTAAGGATCATGTCAAACTGGCAAGGAGGTGCGACAAACGTCCAACAGGACCGGAGAACGCAACGGTCGTCAGACGTAGTGTGCATCAACTTACACGTAGCAAGGGGGTGTCCACGAACAACACAACTCAAGGACCGGTAAACGCATATCAGTCATCAGACGTACCAGGTGTGCTAGCAACACTTGCAACACAGCGAAGGCGGTGTCCACGAACAACACAACTCAAGGACCGGTAAACGCATTACACGCTCGAATGCTTAGTAAATACTAGATGGAATTTATGCACACATAAACCAGACTTACTTGAAATGCACGGCACGTGCTCATACTTAGTGTATCTTTATTTAACAAGTTTAGAAATTAATGCGGGGCTTACTGCCATTAACTTTAATGTTTTTTTACTTTGTACTAGGGGGATTAAGAAATATTCTTATTGGTTCTAGCCTTGTTGATCTACTGGCGGCTTACAGCATCAACGACGATGTAGAAAAGATTACATATTCGTAAATAGAAAATTCACGAACTTAACTGTGCTACAACTAAAAATAAATATAATGAATCTTCTGAATATTGGCCGATAATGCAATGTAATCGAGTTCTAGAAGTTAGAGTCAGCAGAAATAGGGTCAATATGAAAAAAGTGTAGCGTGGGCAACGAAAATCCAATCACAGTATGATCGGAAATTAATTAACGATCAATGTAAGTCAACGGAAAACAAATTTAGAACAATACCTTCACTTAGGGAAAGGCATAATTGTAAGATAAGAAAGAAACTGGCTTAATGTTTTTTAAGAGTCGTACAACTTAAACAGGAAACACCTATAGTACGTGGTGGTGGATCATACAGATCCGAGAATATGATTCTAAGGGACGTGAATTCGAATTCCGCCTACGTAATTGATTTTTGTAATCATACATTGTCCTTCACTATCACCACTGCAAGTGCAATCATCAATTCGAATAGCACAATTCGATGAATTAAGACGTTAAGAGGACGCATGCACTTTCCCTAAAAATATTGAATGTATATAATTTTTAAGTGTCGTCTGTGTTTGATTCTGTCACAAGTTCCACAACATCGAACTATGTTAGCATTTTATGATTGATCTAGAAACGATTTTTAAGTAGGGTTCATACATTAATCCGTAAAACAATACACAAAGTTGTTAAACATTTCAATCTTCATGAATGCAGAAAGAATACTGGTGAAACAAACTTCCTCACTCATTGCAGTAATTTATTTGCGAGAGATCGTACTTAGCTTTGGTAATAAGGTTACATTGTTTACAAAACAATGTATATGTATCTTCAATCGTCGTCGCATATTATGAGTTCAATACACATGTGGGTAACGGAGTGAACGTAGCGATATTAACCATGGCCAGGAGAATCGTTAAAATCACGTGCGCCCATCGTCGCAAATAGCCTCCCTCATTGTAATCACTCTTTAAAGACAGAGAGAGTTGTACATACACAACACATGTTCGTTAATTAGCCTGGTCGATAATTAATTAAAACCCACTAGCTGCGTCAATGAGCTGGCCCTGTTGATCTGCATCACCGGTCACTAGAGCAGCCAGCACCCATACACTTCTACAGAACAAGGCTCCGGCCAGCACGGCAAGCTTAATGTTAAATGAACCGTGCACCGTGATACATGACAATCAGGTAAATAAATAACGCAACTACGTAAAGACATTTTTCAGAGTACTTTTCCTTTGATTATAAAGTGCACATAAATCTGCCACGGAGAAACTGATAATTAACTACCGACCGGCCTGAGCGAGTACAAGTAAATTTACTTCCAAGCTCGGGCAAAGTATAAATGTCGACCCAAATATGGCACCTGGGGATGACTGGAATCGGCTGGAATCACGACGAACACCTTACTTTTCTCTGACAAACTGTGTTAACTCTCTTCACAAGGGAAAGGACTTATCTCGTACTGAAACACTTGGCCAGATATAAACAATAAGATTATCTACATAAACATAAAACTCTTTAAAACCTATCCATCGTCCAGACTAAATAAACACCTCAAACTATGGCCATTTTAAATTTGAAGCAACTTTTAACAAAAATTCTACAACTGCTTTAGGACTACCTTAGAGAACCAATATAGAACCATAGATCTACTACTTAATCTATTGACATATTGACGATGCACCTATTAGTATCCCCAGTATTGATGTTGTTATTAATTGCCTGGAAATATAAAAGCCAATTTTAGTATTCGTAGACGATGTTGTACATAAATAGATAATAGACAGTACTTTGTAAACTGTTTCCTTGCACGTGCATGTATTTTATGTGGCATGTACACATTTTGTGTAATTATAAATCATGTTTTCCAAGCGAAAGTCTGCATTTTGAACAAGGATGAAGCTATATCGTCCACCATATTGATATCTCTCTTATCATTCCGCATAAATCATGCAATGTAGAACATGTTTGGATATAAATAATCAAACTAACGGTTGTGTATCTTGTGTTTCCAGGGAGCAGTACCTCTTCAACGTGTTCGAGGTGATAATGTCGACTCTGGAGTCGAAGCTCCAGAAGATCGAGAACCTGGACAAGGCGGTGGAACACCTGATGAGGAGGGTGGAGATGTTGGACTCCCGCGTCACCGACAACATCGACAAGACAGACTCCGTCATCTCCAGGCTCCAAACCCTGGACCTGAAGCTCTTCAGCCCGGAGTCGCGGCTCGACGGCGACATCTACAAGATAAACAGCGCGCAGGCGTCGCCGAGGATAGTCAAGATCGACGACAAGGCGAATATCTTGGACATGAGGCTGGTGTCGCTCGATCAGAAGGTCAGCGACATCGACAACAAACTGGTCAACCTCAAGAACCAGTTGGACACGAACTTCTTGCCTGCCGATGACATCAACGCAGAGGCTAGCGAGAAGAAGCCGATCAGCATGAGTGTCGTGGACATCGCCAAGATGTTGAACGCGGAGGTGATGACCCAGGTGACGCGAGAGTTGGACGGTCTCAGGACGACGACGACGAACGTCGACCGGAAACTACAGTTCCACATCAATCTCGTGTCCGAGAACCTCGGGAAGGTGTTGAATCTGATCCAGGAGGTCCACGAGGCGGTGGTCGAGCCGGAGGCGTCGGTCGCCTCCTCGCACAACGGGCTGCGGAACAGGACGTCGGCGACGACCACCCCCTTGCCGCTCCTCAAGAGCAGCAAGCTAGACAAACTCGTGCGACAGATGCACCCCATCATGAGCGTCTCCGAGAAGATGGACGAGGTGTGGGACGTCGTCGTCGGCACCAAGTCGTCGGTCGACGGTCTCGTACCCAAGTCTGACGAGCTGTTGACGCAGACTCAGCGACAGGAGAGAGCCATCAACGATATCCACACCGATCTGCGCGTCAAGGCAAACAAGATCATCGCCAACCTGGACCTCGTGGAGAAGAGGCTCAAGAAACAGGAGGACGACGTCGCCAACCTCGCACAACGACCCGTCCCCGCCGAACTACTGCTCGACCCCACGATCGACCGACTGGTGGAGTACGACCCGACCAGGTAACCTCAACACTTCTACCATGTTCATGATTACCCTTTATCTTTAGAATCGCAATCAATGAACTGTTTCAAGTACACAACCATGATTAAACTTTCAAGCAAATAGCAAATGAGACAGTTCAATTATGTGTTACAAACGACAAAAAAAGGTAGACGCCTACGTGTGAAAGCTAGGAAGTCACTTTAAAGACTGACACATCAATGGGCTACACACATGTGCATTGAGTCATCACCCACGACTGCCATTAATGTTTATTAAAGGAAGACAATATAGGCCTACATTTCTCATGTAGTTTTGTAGAATTGTTCACAATATGGGCGCTTCACTAATCCTACGAGATTTGAGTGTATATCGCGCGAACCCCAAGCAATTTGAGGCCTCCGAAGTACAAGTATGTTGAAACTTAACGCAATAGCCAATAAGCATGCACAAACAAGCACGATCAACCACTTGTTATCCATGTAGAATGTTAATTGGCCGTGATATCAGGTTCACCCCACTGGCATCAGTATAATGATTTACCGGTAGCATCTAGCAGCTCTCATCGACTAGCCTACATGCTAATAGCCTCACATCTATGAGCTTATTAAAACTCAGCACATTGCATATCAAACTATAATATACCGTTTTATGCATTCACGAATGTGGTCTGAAAAGGCAAGCCTTACAACTATAAGGATGTTCTTAACGATTGTTATGTAACGAGGTAGCACAGCATCAATGGTCGATACAAAAGGATGCTCTTTATAAACACCAAGAGATCGCTTAGTGTTGAACAACGATTACGACGTTTTGTTTGTGTCGTGTAAGTTACTATTTTTCAATGTTGTACAATAATGTATTTGAACTTATTTTAATATAAAAGCACACGATGATCTTAGTCGTTGTGTTTATACATTAGCAACTTTCGGGATTTCTCCGACCTCTTCAATTTGAATTAGTGTAATTACCATAGACTACCATACAATTTGCTTCTAATATGAAATTATATACATATGAAAAACAACTAGGAATAAACATGATGTTAAGCGCTAACCTCAATCATGAGTTCTGGAACACAAGTCAGGAAAATATTACCACTCAACTCAATGCGATTTAATGTAAACTAAATACATGTATTTAAATTATCCAAAAGTTTGATTTTTAAGCAGGCAACAAAAGTAGCAAATGGGGAAAGTAACACATCATAGAGAGCAATAATCATTTCCCATTTCAAAATTAAGAGATCGAATAAAAAATTTCTGGTCAATCTCAATAAACTAAGGTATCTTCAAATTTTGAATAATATAACTTCACGGCCTACTAGAATGAAAAAATATGGGGGTAAACTGCAGTAAAAATATTTAATAACTAAATTAAGACATTTGCCTAAGCTGTTCATGGAGAGCATACAAACGTATGACCTGTGACTCGACACAGCAGTCAGCTATATACTAGCCGATATATTTATTAACGTCCTCTCCTCCCTCCAGGTACGCGCTGGACGACGTCGCGACGGTGACCGAGGTCCCTAGCAACGCCTTCACCGTCCCGAGCACGACGCTGACGTCACAACCCCCCACGACGCCTAGCTCCCCCACCTTCAACACCATGCCTAGCAACACCCAGACGTCGAGCACCCCCGGACCGGCGCCCAACCGAGCCATGAACAGGAACAGAGGTGTCATCTTCCCCAGCGTAAAGAACAAACCATCCCCCGCCAACACGACCTTCGCCACGGAGGTCATCGCGAGCATCAAGGACGTCAAGGTCAGTTACACGCACGGTGTCATGGAACCACGACTTTACTGGTACAACTGTAGCCAATAACGATTTTCGTTTTAAGTAAGCAAAAAATATTACGAGGAAATTTGGTAACATAAAAAGAAGGCCATGTTTTGAACCAATAAAGTGAGGTTTACTTATATACAGTGCTAATTGCGCCTATATTCAGTTAATTATTTAAGATCGAAGAGAAACGGCATTATATTATGTTATTTTTATCAATCAAACCCAAATAAAAGACATAAAAAGTTTTATTACGATTACAATACATACTTAAAACAAATAAAAGTAAAAACTAAAGATTAAAAGAACCCAAGTTTTCTGTGTTAAAGCCTCGACCAATTTTTGTTTCTGTCAAATTGATATATAATTTATAGCTTTTCAGAATATCATTAATCAGTACATGGTTGATATATGGAAACGAATTCATTTTGAACGTTGTAACTAACAATATCAGTAAGTTCCCCATTTAAACTGTCCTCGTGTTCTGTTCGTGCATTGAAATAATTTGCTAAAGAAGCTTAATTGGCTATGAACAGATTCTGACCGAAATTGGAAGCGAAACTCGATTATATATATCCTTGAAATACAAGACGATACTACCCATGGAGTTCCACACTCGTTAGAGAGATAGATAGGCGAGAATTTAATAATTGCTCACCCAACGGGTCCAAATAAACAAAACGAACAAACACATGATTTATGGGTGAATTCATTGAGTGTGTAGCGTTGGGCAACGTTCTGCACAACACTTGTTTCCAGTGTGAAAGTAAAACTTGACAACCTGAGCGTATTGGGTTTCTTGAATTCATTGAACTTTACAAGTGAAAACATTACTTAACACGGTTTTCATCATTATTAGCGTGAAAGACCGAAAACAAGGCAGCTAGCCATAGTCAACAACTGTTCGGTCTTCGGAGGTATAATACTATATGATTAACGAGTTTATTGCCAAGTCACAAAATCCATCGCCATCGATCAAATAGCTCATGTTATGTCAGCGATGACATTTAAACTACCCATCCTTCCTAACGAAGTTCACGCCAACCTTCTCTAACGTGGTAAACCAGGGCTGAGAATCACTTGTTAATTCTCGTTACGAAACACGGTAGCTAAACGTGGAGCGAAATTATTCATAGATATGTAAAAGAATACGCGCATGATCATTAGGTAACTGTAAATGTTATCTCTAGCTTCGCTATACAAGTAGCTTTGAGGTCATCGTAGCCTCAAAGAGGAAGAACATGTAAATTATTGTACACGTAAGAGTAAATTTTCTTGCAATCTAGAGTCACAATGACAAACAATAACGAGTTCTATTTGCCAAATATATGTACAGGTATGCACAACTAAAACAGTTTAATCAATTTTTTTTACTAAATGTGACCGATAAGCTAAATGAAGTCCCGTATTCATACAAGGAAGAAGAACCACGCACTTCAAAATTCGGGTTCCTTGAATAATGAACTATCAAAAACTAAACGCTGCACAAAGTTTCGGAGATTTATTTAACATTTGACAAATTTCACGTCAAATCCGTAGGCGAGAAAAACATATTAACGCATTTTTACACATAACTCATTCTAACAGTGATGTGAAAGAACCAGTTTTCCTAGTTGATACGTTACCCAAAAAAACACTATAGCTAAGTTCGCGTAGGGGGGAGCAAAAGTAATAGTGTCTTGACACTGGCGACACACACAACATAGTTTACATGGTGAACAACCGCAGAGGCGTTCGGACTGCCGAGCAGACAAGCTGCTTACACAGATGTTTGTTTATTGTACGTGACACTCACAAATCAGTTAGGACGTTTAGGAAAGATGGCGGATGGGGTATTTTTCTTAGTATATGTGAACGACGAGAGGGACATTTCAGAGATCATGGAAGGATATAATTCATTATAAAACCGAGGTTTTCCAGTCGACACTACTGAAATATACCACCAAGAAATGTCACAATTCGCGAAATGGCATCAAGACATTTCTTTCTAAATAAAATGAAACATAACAATACGCTCTCCACTGCAAGAACCAACCTTTACTTGGGTAACAAACTGGCCCAACTTTCACAAAAATGCGCATAAATAATTGCAGTCCGTCATAATGTCCCGAATGTACAACAGCAATAATATGTGACCAGAATTTAATTTTTAAGGCCTAACGACGAATTCATACAGCCTCGGCTCTGTTAGTTTTAACATAAATCACTAGATCTACCCTAAAACCCATTCTACCCCGGGTCCAGACGGAAGTATTAGATTAGTGTACACCGCACTCGTGTGTTGGTAATTTCTTCCGTCATGACGACGATTATCTTTAAAAGGTCGTTTTCTTTTCAACTAAAAGGAAAGGTGCATCCCGAAATAGGCATCAACATCTTAAACACGCAACAAATTGGCTGCTAGATCGCTATAACGAAAGAACGCAACGGCGTACTCTCAACAGCTGAGATTACATCTTCCCGTTGGATGGAAAGAGACGGGGAAGGAAGGTGGATCGCTCTGTCGAGAGAGAGAGAGAGAGAGAGAGAGAGAGAGAGAGAGAGAGAGAGATTGGTATCCAGGCATCAATTACCAGCTACGTCATTAATTTATCCACGGAATTAATAATTCTGTGCGAGCAACACCGCGACGACGGCTTCGTTTAGATCGTGAGTTATTTATCAGGAACATTTATAAATAACTATACGCGGTACAGGTGAATGAAATGGAAAAGTTTTCTCGTATGTAGTTTCGATGCAAAGAGCATTTCCTTATAGGAAGCAAAAGCAAAAGCAAACACTAAATTTTATTCTAAAATGTATTTTTATTATCTAGAGAGAAAAAGAACTGCAGGGAGATGATTGAGTAACTTTATATAGCCACATATATGTTCTGAACTCATGAATGCACGTCTTCATACATCAGTACCTTCACTTACGTTCTAGCGTGTACAGCAGGGGTAATCGAGACAATTGTTGTCATAGTTAAAATCACGTGAATATATTTACGCCATCTTTAATTTAGAACGGCCACTACGTTTGGTATTCTCTCGCACACCGTGAAATTAAAATAATAGACCATATTTTAAACTATACTTAGCTAGATCCAAATGGTTGAGAATGATTAAAATGCCACAATTAACATATTTGGTAACAGCGATATCCCTGCATCGTATAATGGAAACTATATTCAAAGTGATTGAAAACAACAATCTTGTAACGTTCATGAAACTAGACACTGCCGTAACACGCTGCGGATTCTTCCCACCTCGAACGTAACGGTTGACCAGCCAGACCTATCAATCACCATAACTATAAGAAACTCTTATGCACGTTGCAATTTCCTAAATACATGTAATTTACTCGATCAATTCTAATGACAAAATTGCACAGTATACAAGATCGCTCCAATATTGTCATAATTATTTTACGACGTGAAACTTTCTATAAACATCAAGTACATACATTATTACACAATTATTATCCTACTTAAGTAGAATGTATAATGTATTGAACCACAAACTGGACATAACTAGGTAATCACACTAGACCTTAGAAGATCTATAGAGCGAGTTCCACAGTGACCACAAGTCAAATAACTACGAACTGTTTTATGATGCAGGCAACGTACGCGATATTTGTGCATAACTTTCTCTGGGAACGTACGCATACGCTTAAATGTCGCGATTAATAAGCTGTGCCTCTATGAGAAGCAGTTTGGGGACTGCAAGGGTCACGTGAATGAATTAATTAGCAGATAGTGTGTATTATGTACGATGTGTGCAAGCGAAGGTCAGTGAGGGGTGTGACACAATTCCGTGGTCCACGCCTCGCTAGCACGTTTCAGCCGCGTCGGCGTCACTAGGATCAAAAACGTTTATAGGGAAATTGGAAATAGACAAAAGTATGTTTTGTATTACTTTAATGAGATTTTTTTAAATGTTACCAATAAGTCAATCGTCATGTAAATAACATAATAACTTTACATGGGAACTTCCAAATGAACAGGTGTAAGATTTTTGATGACTGATGATGATCAAGGGTACTCTTTCAGCATTTAAAAAATAATCTTTGTATTCATTGCAATTTTAAGTTTGAGCCTGTGACCTTCAGCATCGAAGGAAATAGAATGATCACGAACGAGTAACCCTATAGCCAGAAAAAAAATGATCATCTAATGACCATTGGCACTTCATGTCCTAAACGTTACTGATCACTAGAGCTTTACAATCATCCGTTAAGATAGTCGAATAAGACGTGTTTAAGTGCATAGCAATAATCTTCCAAGCTTTAACATCCAGTACGAAATAAGCTCTCCAGAAAGGGAACATTTATCATTTTGGGTTCATACAAAAAAAACAATACAATAGTATACCAAGTCCAATTTTTCCAATACTTGTGATAAATTGTTTTATTTCGTTTTCAAACGCTGACTTGACAAACCTGATGACACATAATTGTTGATCCGTGGGAAAACGACATTCGTATGCTTTATAACCATAATGAAATCACAAAGGCAGCAGAATGTTTTATTTTATGACCTGCCAACCGACAAGGTAATTTTTCGCCAGAGAAGGACAAGCAAGACATTGATGAAATGAGAGCGAGCAAAGTAACATCACTTAAAAGTACTTAACGCACACTTCTTGGCGTTCAAACTATTCAGTGTCATTGCATTAATTAGAACAAACAAAAACTAACATCAAAACTATTTAGCGACCTTGGAGGTCGAGGAGAATGCTATTCTCAGATAGCAGATGCGAAATTCCTTACTGACACGATAATATATGGCGAAATTTCTACTTGAAATGAATTAATTGACAAACCTAATGAAACATAATGTTTCCCCATGGAAATAAGACATTCGTTATAATATGCTTTTTACCAAAATGAAATCACAAAGGTAGCAGATTGTTTTATTTATTTTATGACCTGACAACCGACAAGGTAATTTTTTCGCCGGAGAAGGACATTGATGAAATGAGAGCGAGCAAAGAAACATCACTTAATAATATGTACTTTAAACACACTTCTAGACGTTCAAACTATTCAGTGTCATTGCATTAATTGATAGAACAAACAAAAACTAACATCAAAACTATTCAGCGACCTTGGAGGACGAGAAGAAGGCTGTTCTCAGATAGCAGATGCGAAATTACCTACTAACAATGGTGGAATAAATATAGGAATTTGTATATCTACATGAAATAAATTCTAACTCGATTCTATCTTTTTATCGTCGTGTAAAAGACATTATTTATTAGATACGCACAATTTCTCACAAACGAGTGTGGGTGCTATTGTGAATCAAGGCATACGTGGCAACAGAACAGAACGTATAAACAAAAGAATCACGCTAGAATTGAAATGACCAATAGTGGAGAAAGACAAACAAAGCATGAGAGAAAGCAAGCTCTTGTGATTAGAAGGTTATGTACACACAGTCATTCAAGCAGGGTACCAATGCCACCATATGGTGCTCAACCCAATAGCGATATATCACTACACAACAAAATAAAGAGTTTTTTTTAAGCATAAATAATTATTTTTAATAGTCCAACTAAAGATAGCGAAAGAAAAAACGTTCTATAAAAAGTTGGAAATACGTGTAAAATAACAAGAAGATAAAACAAACCTAACTTTTGTTCTCCACTGCAAATAGTTTTTTTTATAAGAGAATATGAACGTTAAACATGTGACCAAAAATGTAATATCCACAGTAGTAATAAAAATTAGGTACGTTTATCAAATTTTCACAGAAATAAATAAGTTTAAAAAAAGCATTGTCTTTCACTTAATCACTTTTTTTGACCGCTAGCTACAACGTATCACCACCACCCATCCGAACCACGAAAGCCTAAATGAAACCATGCATCACACACGTCACGATTCGTCCACAATCTGGTCTAGTTCCGATGCCCGCGGAGTTGATTTTATTTCCGGACATTTCACTACGAACATTCTATTGGTTTCTTTTCCTAACAATAATGACAACATCATTACGGGAGGCAAAGTGGTCCACGTCCACATGTACACGGTAGTCGTGATCGCCGACCTAAACTGGACAGTATATGCTGTGAAGTGCCACCAGTAGCAGCACCATAGTCGGAGAACGATCACCATCGGTTCGGAAACAGTGTTGTTTGATGTTCTCAGAAGTTTTAATTATATAATGCAAAGTTACATTATTCAGTTGAAAGAAGTAGACAGATAATGGACCAGAGTTTGCATCAAGAAGCAACTTGGATATATACATTCATTTGAAAGATTTGAAACTGGCTTAAAACATTCATATTATACAAGGCCAGGTTTTACCACTCAATGCTGTATCATGATAAATCAATCAAGAACTATTGTTCGGTTATTTTTCAGAGTACGACCGAAAAGAGAAGATATGATGAACGAATGACTGTCTATAAATACAATGCAATTTTTCAAGGCGGACTTGTTATAGAATATAGGTGAGAATGAAGGCGAATGTTTCAAATCGATGACATTTAGGGGATTCAATCCCAGGTCATATGGCACTTCGAACCTGCACCCAAATATAAAGCCGCCAAGGACGGCTATGTAATGCCAAGACCACATACAAAATACCAATATATTTAAATTGATAAATGTTATAGCCACAAGACGCCAATAACTACTCTAAAAAATTTGTTCCTTACAACATACTCATTTCACGGTATTTTGACTCCTTGAAATTAAAAACTTTTTGTGTACCTTTACAATAATATTGACTAACTAAATTTTCAAAAATGTTTATAACAAAATCAATTACTGTAGGGAGTGTGTAAATTTCTCCTGGCACACATGCTGTCGCTTTTCAGTTTTCGGTGACTGAAACCTTTGATGATAGTGCATGCATGTAGATCGTGCTTTATTGACTAGGCAACTCGTTCCGATAAAGAAAGCATAAAAGAAAGTATATAAGCTTCAAGTCGAGTGAAGAGAAGTGAAGTGGTAACCTTCGTATACATAGATATTTGGAATCTCGGCCCATGTTTAGGCGTAAACTTGATTAATATCACAACGTGATTCGATTAAAATTTAGTATGTGGAAAAGTAGAATCAGTAAAACCATTCTTAACAGTAGACATTAATAAACTTCACAGGTTTACATTTGAAAAAAATATTTAAGTGGTGGTTGTGGACATATACAATATAGTTACACACGCAGTTACGGCACGCACGCAAAGGGTTACGAAAACGCGTCAAGGTTCTGATATATACGTTCACCGGAGTGGTTATGCGGACGAATTCCTACACTAGTTCGCAAATAATCGAGGTAACGTCCGAATTCATATTTTACGTGACAAATCGTTTAGGGTAACGTGTCCTTAACCTCGATCCAGTCAATGAATAAGTATAAGAGAGTGCTACATACTTTTACGCTTATTTTTCTATTTACTAGGATACATTTTAATTTAGTCACATGCAAAGAGATACAAACAATAACTAAAGAAAGTTAAAGTGATGCATTTTGATATACGTAAAAGTTAAATTGTTATTGATTCTCTTATTTCTCGTTTCTTTTAAAAAAAAAAAAAAGGTTCAAACTCAACCAATTCCAAATATTTTCTAAATTATTTCTTTTGATGCGTACCCACAATGCTTTGCGCGTGATATAGAAATAGATGACGCCTGATGATTCAGAAAATCGTCTCTACTTTTGTTTCATTACATAACACTGAAATGCCTATCCTAATATTTAGGTAAATATTGACGCACTGCCCACACTGTCAAAGAACCAACGTGTAATTAGCACTGTTTATTGACAACACCGTACACACGAAGAGATCACAAATACGTGACCCCTACTTGATATAGAGAGCGTGAGGTTACGGTTGCTCAATCCATCAGTCCTCGGTCGGTTATAAGACTATTCGGGCTGTGATCAATCAACATCTATCAGCCACTCTTCGTCTTCGTCTCGGATACCGCAACTTTGCATTAATAGATATATCGCTATAAGGACACGAGGAGGTGGGGCCACACATTAATATTCTTACTGCTTTTATTGGTGATGCCCTTAAATGTTACACATGAACTGTCTTGAAGTTAACATTATTATTAACAGATGAAGAAAATTTAAATTTAAAAAAGACCTTGAAATAAGCAGTAAGCTCATAAAAACAATGTAAAATAAAAATAATCAATACGTATAAAGAATATATTAATGGAAAAGGGTGAATATAATATAATTATTGGAATGATTGAACGAAATGACTTCTAAAAGAATTAAGCAACAATTTAATAAATCGTAAAAGAATGGATTGTCGTAACAATCATATCACACACATGTGTGATTGAATTTGCGAAAACTTTTCAAACGCATTGCGTAACTCGCCGCTAGTTCTTTGTTACGCACTGTCGGTTTTACAATCACTAAACGACGAAATAAACAAGCTAGGGATCGTTCTAGTAGAACATTCACATCATGGTTTGTGTTCTAGAAGTTTGAGTCCCCTGCTGTTTCAATTTGCATGTATTACCTCGCCGGCTTCGGCTCCAGCCATCACTTTCCCCGACAGAACAAACAGGGCACATGGGCACACACATGGTATCATGCATGGCACAGGGTGTCTGGAAGTCCCACACACACAGAAGTTACATCCAGGAGATGGACAGAAAGAAAGTGTTATAAAATTAAGTGATACTTTTATGCAACTTGTAAAATGAGACAAACCCGACCTTATAAACGAAAATTTAAACGTCGGTATTTTTTTTATTTTTTTTGAGAGGGTGATAAGATTAATAAATAATTCTTTTTGCGTGCAGCTGTCGTAATTATTTTTATTATTATTTTTATTTTTTAAACAAGGATCAGTTTCTGTTTTCGTAACATAAATCAAATAATTATAATTATAAATATTTTGTCAATGAATTAAATAAAATTATAAATTTCAGTTGAACTGATTGATACGTAACGAAATAAGTCGATTAGTTTATGTTCATTATGTGCACGATATTTTATAGTAAGTCATTACGTATCGTTTATGATGCCAAAAATCTGCAGGCAATTTAACTACTTTTTTCACCCAGAGATCAACTGCAGTCTGGGTAAAATTAATGTGTTGAATGCACGATGTAGAAAATTAATCGACTAGAGCAACGCGTCGTTATACGTTGAAGAAAGAAAAATGTACGTATAAACATTATATTGTTGATATTGCTGATGTACAAACCACGCATTGAAATCACTGTTACTCAGTTTTCTTGGGCATATTCAGTGATAATTTATTACCGCGAACGAAAGATGAAGAATATATTCACCACATGAAGGCATAAGATTATGTCTTGAATATATTTATGAAATTAATATTTTCGTCGTGAAACCGCCTAGCCACTAGCCACCCTCCCGAAGCGCTTTTGAACAGTAAAACACTGATATACATCCTATGTTGAATAACATTTGAGATTATCAGTTGATTAATCCTACGACTACGTCACGTATCTTTTAAGCAGATCCCATGTAAAACGTAAAAGGCTTTCAGCTGAACGCCGGAAATGTCCCATAAGATCGCTCCAGATATTATGACCGTGCGTGTCGTTCGGTCCACACACAAAGTGGACTGCTCCCCCTGGTATTCTCAAACTACTTTCCAACGGTAGGTGCGGGGCACGCGCGCGTTGTCACACAACACGACACTCGATGAAAGCTTGTCGATTATCTCGACTTCTATCGCTAAATTTAATTACGTTCCACCCCCGGGTATATCCGTAGACGATTCTGATTTCAGGCAGAGCAGATCGACATTTCTTCTGCGTGATATCTGCATGTGTAGCTTGGGTGCGGACGCTCCGCCTCTCAAGTGCGCTTTTCAACATATTTTGGTTCCGTTTTCGCCATCCGATAGATGATTAAATTCTGAATTATCGTGCATAACCCGTAAGTCACAGTTTATTTGATGCGGATTCTCCAAAGTCTATCAATTGTGTTCATTTTTGGTCGATGTTTCGACCAAACGGTACAAAAATTTGAAAAACAAATCATATACGAAGGTATAGGCATCATTTTTCTGAATAATATGCATAAATGTCATGATTGAAAATGTAGGCGTGGTTCGAAAAGTGCGAACGCAAGTTTTCGTTGAGATTCTTGGCGTTTTTGGGCTTATTTGATTGTGATATCGAACTTCGTCCAGTCATTACACTACAAACTATTCAATGGCCATACGCAATGCCGCTAAGTGCAATGTTACTAGTGGCGATATAAATGAGGAGGAAAGACGGACGGACAAACAAATTCATGTATTGGGGTTCGAACTCACATCCCTCATTTCCACGTGCTTCGGATCCTGCTATTTACTTGCTAATGGCGATCGCAACGATGAACTACTAGTCTATGAAAAACACAATTTCAATGTGTAAACAGCACTATGGCTGTTGTACGTCTAGTGATGACGGGGACCACCTACTTGACCTGCGACACGACCCATCTTACACCGATGATATTGCTCTTATTCCAATGGCGAGGAAAAAATATTTGCACGTTTAAGAACAAGCCTTCTAAACTCGCTTTCAAGTGGGTTTATAGAATGTTGATAAGCAGTCTTTTGATTTCTACAAGCCCGAATGCAGTATTATATTATGGTGACAGCAAGTTGAAGACGTGGAGTATTTCGAATCCAAACATCAGTGTTACAGTTCAGTACGGTTGTCTTTAAGCATTGGAGGCTGGTTGGGAATATTTTATTATGCGGAAGAAGTATGGAAAATTTTGGTCAAAATCTACAATGTTGATTTCAGACGGTTTCCGTATACAAAATACTCCGACTGAAATTAATGGCTCTGCTATGTCTGAGAGGGACAATAAATCTTGCATCTTTTACAAAACCAGTCTAATATTTTAAAACAGAACACATTTTCTAATTCCACATCACAACCAAAACTTTCTACGCCGAACGAGACCTATCCTCGCTCCAATCCGACTTGTCACAATGTAAATGTTTGTATGCAAAATACGGCATTCGGAACCATGCCTTGTTAGTTGTTGTTGCATTATTGTTATTATGCCTACGCGTACAGCGTGAAACCCGAGGGAATTGTTATGTAAACAAGCTTTTACTTTGTTAACACTTGACGGATTGGCGTCGTCTCTGGCTGCAGCCTGAGCCAGCTCGGAGCCCTCGAGACAACGCAGGTGGATTAGGAAGTGCGATCTGACGGAGATGTGCCCAAACCCCGCTCAATTGGGCACTACTATCTAAGGACGTTGGCCCCCGGGCGAGTATTCTAGCTCAGATAAATCACGCACACGCGGATGGATACGTGTGATACTGTCTTCGTGCCAACGCAACGGGCGTAAGTCTCTCATAGACGCCATACGTAGGAGCGAAACACATCAATGAACAAATCTAGACCACCCCAAAGTAACTAAACAAGAGCCGACAGAAACGAAACTGGTTCTTTAATAATAACGTAGGAAGTAATTAAACGGACGAGAAGGAGCATTTAGGCGTAAATAGATCGTTTAATTTACGTTTAAAACTGAACGAGTCGCAGCTCGGGAGAATAATACTCCGTAGACAGACAGACCGGTAGGGCGTCGCAGCGTTGTAAGTGTAACAAGCTATAGCTTCTGACGTGTGCCCGAACGTAAGTCGTCTGGTTTTGAAATAGGTGTTGTTTTAATAACCTGCCCTGCCATCAGAGTAGGGCTACGTATAAAATAAACGTTAATTAGATGTAATGTTTGGAAGCGTTACTTTAAATCAAAACGTAAGGCGAGTACCTATTTATGCAGTTAAGGTTGGTTACGGAAGACAAATTAATCAACGATATTAGTATTTAGAGTCTATGCCCGCATGCAATAACTGGTGAAAATGTCCGACTCGGAAATTTTTTGCGTGTACATAATTATTCGTTTATGAACAAGTTCAATGATTGCCCAAAGTAAAGTGTTTTATGCAACTGCAACACGAAGTTCAAGCTTCGACAAGTTCTTTTATAGCATAATGAATTAGCAAAGAGATCATCTCAAAATAACAACAATTTTACGTTTACGTTTAAACGAAAATTTGTTTAAACATTTTCTCGAATTTTTGTGTTGAATTGGACTAGTTTAAAGGTCTATTTCTGGCTCTCATATCAGATGCTAAAAAATCTCCGTTTCGTTTGAAGACTCTCTTCCAATTGTCAAATATCAATAGAAGGCCTATGACAAACATGTGCAGAAAAAGACACGACTGAAATATGAATAATGTGAGTTCGATCGACAGATATAATTCTTTAGTATACCCAATTCAATGTGCTGAGTATATTTTTTCCCCTAAGTCACCACAGAAATAAACCAATGCAACTGAAGACCTTGAAAAAAATACACGATCTTGTGCGGTTTGTTTTACGCAGAGCAATGCTAGTTTTTACCTCGACCAAACAGGAGGCAGCGCCACACGCGTTTAAAACAATTGCATGGTAGTTTAGTTTGGTATAAAAATTATAATTACACCAAATTAGCAAGACATTCCTAGAAACAACACCGTATAAAACAGTACGTGAATATTCTAACAACCCAACCTAATAGACACATCAACGGGTCGTGATTTCAAATCTATTTCGTACTAGCAAATAATAAAAGCCAACATAAATACATATACACGAAGACTCATCTCTATTTAAGTCACGCCGCATGAAGTTGAATTCTTCAAAGGGTATACATTTGAACGCGTTAGCGAAACAAACTAAAAGACGAGGAGAAACGTTTAACATAATTCGTTTTGAAAAATATACGAGGTGCAAACTTTTTTCATAAAAAAAAATAATATATTGACTCTTACTGCATAACAGCAACCACGACTGCAACAATTTAAAAACGTATTCAATGTGTATTAATGGTCTGGACAAAGAAATCGATATTTCAATACGATATCGGTATGTGGGAATATTTTCGATATTGATATTTTAAACTCCATACATTGAAATAACAATATTTAAAAATAAATCAACAAAACAAATTAAAATTTTGGTAAATCGTGAAAAACTAAACAGGGAGAGGATTTTTTTTAAATATGGTGGAGGCGCCGGGTCCATAAACGCGAGTTAGGACGTAGAAATCGATATTAAGTTTTGGCGAAACCTTATCATGTTTTTGAAGCCACACATGTATAATAGCAGGCATACTCTTTAGTTTTGATATAATTATTTTTTAATTTAAATTTTATTAAATTTATAATTCTGTTTGCACAAATATAAAATTTAGACATATAGATATCGATAATTGAGTGACATGTCATAGCTCAGCCCTATTAATTATGTCGCACACTTAATTTTTCGGTTGCACGATACACAAACAAGACAACGTATGAAAAACACTCGAATGGTTTAGCATGTAAGTATAGCATTACTTTACATGAAACCGTCCATAATACACAACACATTTTTTAGTACATCCATTGGAATATCGTACACAAATAGACATAACAATAAACCTAAAGTTAAGTAGTAGACCGAGAAGAGCCGACTGGTAATTGTTCTTAATAGAGGGTGCGAAAGTATGATAATACAGCTGTTACTCTTAAATTGAATGGTGCTGTTTGAATGGTGAATCGACAGTTGTGAACTTTATCTCTATTTCCTATGAACTGAACTTGGACACGAACGAGCTTCTACTATCGATCCAACTGGCTCACATATTGAGATTGAGGTGATGCAGATTGTATGACCATGTGTTGCGGAAGAGAGAAACATCTGCAACATACTAGGAGATATTTGCGATTGCGATGTGACCAACCCCATCGAGGTAGAAGCTTGCACTTGTTGTCTTTGCTCTGTATGACCACGTGTTCCGGAAGAGAGAAACATCTGCAAGATATTTGCGATTGCGATGTGACCAACCCCCATCGAGGTAAAAGCTTGCATTGTTCTTGTTTGCATTGTTGCAGAGTGCATTGCAAGATACTAGGGGATATTGCGATTGCGTGTGACAAACTCATTTGAGGATTGCATTGTGTCTTTGCCATACCATGGGGAAGTAGGGCAACATTGCAAGATACTATGATTTTGCCGTGTTGCGGAGACCAACCCCATCGAGGTAGAAGCTTGCACTTGTTGTCTTTGCTCTGTATGACCATGTGTTGCGGAAGAGAGAAACATCTGCAAGATACTAGGAGATATTTGCGATTGCGATGTGACCAACCCCATCGAGGTAGAAGCTTGCACTTGTTGTCTTTGCTCGTCACTCAAAAATACCAAGCGCAAGGGGCAAGTTAAAGAATCCTTCAACAGTAAAGTTACAATGACGATTTATAGACAGGGATAATGAGCCTTGTGAGTGGATAACCGCGGACTTCCTAGTTCAGAACTAGACCACTATAGCGGGAAAGTAATCTACTGCCTACCACGGATTCCAGTTTTTAGGGAATGTAGGTAGAAACATGGTCTGAGACAGCCGTCTAATCTAATAATTCCTTGTCAGCAATACTAGCAGGCTCATTAAACTCGCGACTCGTCGACCTATCTGTTTGCATCTCTAGAGGACGCATATTATGGGAATAGTTTGCATGTTCTCGTCCGGAGATGCTATCAGTTGTTCCGCGCATGCGCAAAGAGTGGTCACGCCGGTTAACCTGCTATCAGCGGGAGGTTAAGCCGACTCGTCCTCGGACATGTGTCCATTGAAGCAATGCTGATAAGCAATGCAATGGCATGTGTGGGATTCGAACCAGCGTCCATTGGATCACGCCAACGCAGACGACTATGGTAGAGAAGATGGTATCTATGGGGGCTTTCAGCGAGGACGTGTTTTATTTATTTATTAAACGTCTATTCCATTCAGTTATCAAAATTCATTTCCAAATTAAACAAGTACCGGTACAAGAATTGAAACTGAAGGAATATTTTCGCTATCGATATTTGGACTCATATCTAAATATAAAGGAGATAATCACAAATATTTGTTTTTGTTAAAAACTTGAAAATTAAAACGAAGATAAGAAAACTTTTGAAGAGTGTAAATGTGTATGCCTTTTAATGCTGTAAAAATCTAAGGAAATTTTCATCAAATTATCAAATTGTAATTATTTCTCGTGCTGAATGGTGGAGGTGCCGGGTAGCCAAGAGTAAATTTGATTTGATTTTTAGATATGGTGGAGGGGCGAGAGGGAGAACGTATAATCGATATTAACTTTTTTGCGATACCTTACAACCCTTTCGCAGCACATTTTTACTAGCAGGCAATTTTTGTTTTGCACAAATAATAAAATTTTGATATATCAATATCGCTATCGAAATTCGAAAGAACGAAATCTTGCAATAATTGATATAATAAACAAGCCGTGGATCTCACCGCTACAGTGAGCAACGACTGACGACAGGCGAAGGTGAAATGTATGCAACACAACCGTGGGACTGCATGCTCTCTGCTAGGCAAGGGCATGGCCACAGATGACACTTTGATTAAGTAACCTGTCAAGTTGTCAACGACGTGGCGTGACGCGTCAGGAAAGAGGCACTGGACACTGAACAATGGGGACTTTCTCCTTGCTTTCATATAGGAAGATGCTATCGGGATCTCAAGAGCCACATTGCAACGAGGGCAAGCGTTAAGGGTTATAAATTAAGTATAAGTACTTGCACCCAGGAAGTACTGGAAGGGAAGAACACCAGAGCAACTAGAAAGACACATGCTGGATTTGGGTGTTTTTCTTTATAAATTATAATATTAAATATTGCATTTATTGTAAAAGTGTGTATAATATGGTAGAAAAAAATATCAACCGTATAAACCCCCACCTTGCGATGAGCGAATAAGATTAGAAGATGGTAATGAGGAATGAGGTAAAGAGTAAATTCGGAGGAAGGGTTTGGAAAAGAAGAGTATCAAAGGTGAGGTCATCAATAAGATAAAAACGCTCAAAAAGAAGAAAAGTGTGACCCTCCTCGCGTCCATCGATCACCACAAATAACCCCTTTAATCCATATGCGATTAGAGCAGATTCACGAATGGGTTGGACTTCGACGACCGCACTAACCAAAACTAGACCGTTCTCGTGATCTTCGGTAGGCCTATCTCTTAACACCGTGTAGTAGTTTTCAGCACGAGTATGTAAATCTTTCCCCTCCAACATCATAATTCATACGTTGATTGACGGCGCGTCTCTACGGCTGAGTTCACCCACCGCGAGGCTAATCGTGTGTAAAATCTCATTTTACAATTCGTTCTCCTTCATTCACCATTTTCACTTCTTTAGACAACGATGCCATAAAACAATTCGCATAGTATTTCTTAAACAGAATCTTATCTTCGAATGTTATTTATGTCATTCTTAACTCGTAATTGAAATCTCGAAGCTTGAAGGTGAATAAGGAATTAATAATGAAACTAAACGTTCTTTCATTGAATATAATAACCGTCAAAATAGCATGCATACATTTAGAAAGAGAAAACAATGCAATTCTAATCATTGTTTCGGATAATATGCTCTAACCCAGCAGGTGGACTTTCTATATAGTTTCTAATCGGTATATCTAGCTTAACCCCAAACAAGTATTAATATCATAATGATACAAAGGAGTCGGTGCTTAGCTGTAACTCGTTGTCTATTGCACGGTCTCTTTCGAACTCGAATTAAAAAGTGATTATAGTCTATAAAAATTACTTCCCGATGCCAAAAGACCAATTGAAACGAGACTAATCAAAGTAATTGAGCAAAGCCACAACAATGCACGCAAACTACAATTAAGTACTGTCATTGTCAGGTGCATACTTCAAATCGATGCTAGTTTCATAACAAAACCTGTTCAAATCACTTTCATATGTATTCATTATTTGTTAAAATTAATTTTTCATGGTATGCTGGGCCAAGAATGAAATAAGGGATTCGAGCAGGTCGTGCTGATTGCCCAGCATTATAGCATCGACTTTAGTACGGTATACTAGGCGAATTCTAGAAGAAACAACAAAATACAATGAATTAAAATTAAAAACGTTCAAGAGAAATGATTTCTCATTCAAATGATATATATTCCGTGCAATGCTAAGCAGATTTCTTTAAACACATGTTCAATAAAAAATAATAAAAAGGTCAGCAATAACTATTCTACTCTACCATGCACACCATTACTCAAAGCTAGCCGAACGTGTCTCGGATGCCTCTACACGCGTTATCAGATCCTAAACACAAGGTGTCTATATAATATGAGGAGCACTCTCCTTACTAGAGATGGTGTAGATATACATTCAGCAAGGTCGACATGATCCGTGCCTCGACTTTCAATCCACAGCCGTCTGTAACGAGCCGCTCGATAATTATTAACTTAAGATCTAATAGACAATAATCTCGAGGGGACCACCACAAAAAACCAACTCATACGTGATTCCTTGTTCACTACGCCCAACCCAATACCACGGTAGTGGAACGGAACGGGGACCTTAAAACTTTCTTCCTAAAACCCAGGTTTTTAGCTTATGTAAACTCGATTCCATACCTCATTATTACGTAGAGGGCGTAGTCCACATTAATTCACAGAGCTGATTCATAGACCAAGGCAGGAAAAATATACTCATGTGCTCCTCATATCGGAATAAGCTCATTCAATAATAGATGTAAAATACTCCCGATTATAAAAAAAAAAACATGTTCTACAAGGCACGTTCAATTCTCGATTAATTAAATCCACGTGACTTACAAAGTGTCCATGTGAGCAGGCTGTGGCTGGGGATTTCCCCATTATCCCTCGTAACGCAGGAAGCGAACTACATCGAGTCTTGGAACAAATTTCTGTATTGTTTTTTGTGAGTTAGTGGGTAGACCCTACGTACAAACGTACTAATTATTTATTTGGTATTTATTTATTCGCTTTAATAATAGTTAACAATTTGTTAGATATTGTGAGTTTTTCAATAGTTAAATAGTTTCATTATCTTATCTCAGTAGTATTGTCAGTAAACTTTAATTTATATTTAGCTAAAGGACACATACACTCAAAATTGTTTTGTTGTATATTATGAAATGTACATACTATGCGGACTATGCCCAAAATTGAACTTGAAATATTTGTAAAGACAATCTTTACCGAGGGAAGGAAAACAAAAACTGTTTTATAGAGGTTCTGTTCAGCACCGATCCGATGTAGTTCAGTCCAGTTGTAGAGGGTCTACTTGTAAGTTCTCACAGTCACACATAAGTAAAAAAGGTTCATAAATGCACGTCAGATATAAGTCATGATTATGTAATCAACGGTTATTGATGAAATCAAAGTAGACGTGGATGAAGATGATTTTGATAATCTAGTATTACAAATAATGATCTGTATTTCTACTAGAAAATCTAATTTTTACTGAATACGTAGTTCGAAAATTATTCGTTCTTCGAAAATCAATTTAGATAGGCAAGATAGATTATTGCTAAATATTCGTAGCTGCTACTCATAATGGCATAATATCAGATTGGTGATGATTCGACGTTTATAAAATGGGAATAATAGGCTATGACGCTACACCTACAACACAAAGAGGAAATGTTAAGTAGTATGCCAGGGAAACGTTAGATTGATTCATTGAACTAAACAAGTGCTAACTGGTATTAAGAAATTAACAAAATGAAGATGTTGGCTATCAGAAGGTGATAGCGATCTTATCCAAAAACTACACAGCTCCCTAGCGTAAACAAAAGAAACTAACCAGATATCAATCACAGACTACTCAATTGAAACATCTCCCAAAACGTCTATTTGCCAAGACCCACTATTGTTTGTTTATTGTTTGTTCTTCAGTTTGAAAGTACGACACTGACGTATCCAGTTAATCGAATTAAAATACAGATATAGTCAATAGACTATTTTTAGTTAAGTAGGCCTCTATATGCACTTGTAACCTCAACACTAATTGTAAATGTGTATAAATGAAAAACGAGTTTGTCTGCAAGAAAAAAATGTAAAAATAACGACTGAAAGACGGAAAGGAAAATTTGTAATTTTTTACAAAATTCAATGTAAAGCTAAACACGATCTGTATTATGTGCTGAATGAGAACCTATTACAAAACATTGTGCAACAGTCTGTAAAATACACGACGGTAGAACGCCAACAGCCAGTGTTTCATTCATCTTGGCGGCTAGCATAGCGTGGTTTCTATCTTGCATCACTCACAGCCAGTAGTGAATAAGCAAGGGCGTCGCGAAAACCGCAATAAACGTGAGATTATTGGGAGGTGAAGTAAACACATTAAAGTCAAGACCAAGGTCTGAATTTACAAGTTCGACGCTCATACCGATCCGATACCTTTCGTGGGTTATGGATGATCAAGCAAGGCTAAGTTAAAAATAAAATTTTATTATTATTATTATTGTTATTGAGTAGAAATCAACGAAGGTCGTAAACGCCACGAAGCGACGCAAGCGATCACGACTCATTCCATCAAACACTTGACTAACGCCTCTTTAATGTGAGGGAGTTACCCGATGAAGATGGTTCGGGTTATCACACGTGGATCGCCACTCGGGAGGTCATCGGTTCAATACCGGTCACCATGAAGGTCCTTTACAAGGTTTTCATCAATCAAAACTCCGATGCGAGGGATTTAGTAAATACTATAAAATAGCCATTGGGTATTCCTGATCGAGTAACGATAGGCCTACACCCGGAATCATAACCAAACTTGTAGATGAGAACTGCTGTCAGCTTCAACTAATAAGGTGAATCTCATTCACACAAATAAGTGAAAACTTCTTTAAACAAACGTGCCGACAAATTGTTCCGCAAATGCAGACATTTGACGACACGCTCGCACCACTATTTTAAGCAGGTAATTACATGTTTACACAGTTTGTTTCACGGGCAATTACCTCGTCAAGTGGTGTACTCGCGCGCCTCTGTGATTGTTTAGTTTGCGCCTCGGCCCACATTTGCGTCACTTTAAAATGGGGCGTCGAGGAAGTTTCACTTATCAACTTGTCCACCTTTCTTTCTGCCCACATGGTACGCCAATAAGATGAGACGGAATTCACACGGCGGTCCCTCGAGTGTTATACAATGTCAAGGGATTATGCAGATATGCGTGTGTTAGACTTGACCTCCACAGTCGTGATTCACATGTGAAACATGTACGATATCGAACAGGGAAGAGTAGAACATGTTAGTGTTTAAGACATTAAGGTGTTGGCGTCGAATGCTTAACATTATTCGAGAATTAAATCGGATAATAAATTTGGGAGATGGTGGGAAGATCGGAAGAAATGGAGGGACTTGAAAACCTAAACAACTAAGAAAGAGAAAATATTCCATGCCACTGAGAGTTAAATGCTCCCACCAACATAAATGTTAATTTGTATGGAAATTATTGAGAAGAATATATTAAAACATTTTAAGTACGTGACTAGGAATGAGTGTTTCAACCACTGCCTTCTAGATGCTACTCGGTTACTCCTCGATGAGCCCTATCTTTCGCAAGTTATTTATGTTAAAAACAAACAAGATTGTGACTCACGAAAGATTGAAGCTACTATAAGTCATGCTTCACCAAAGACTATTAATTGCGCACGCTATAGAAATATGCCAGTAAAACCATTTTTGTTTTATAAACAAATTTTGTTAAAAATTACTAAATGTGGTCAAATGCACTTCTTTGAATCCGCATTAAAACGCATCTACAATAGCACTGAACATTGAACAGCGTAGAATCATATATCTATAACTGTTTGACAATCCGATAATTTCTATCTGCAATGTTTTGTGATCAATTCTGATCGTATATTTTGCCCCGTTTTAAGTATGTTTAATGCAATAAGAGAGCGCTGAGATGAGGTAGAAGAATTTAACGAAATTCTGGTCTTATTTTGGGATTTGAGCCCACGTCATTTGGAAGTCTAGCGGTTCAGACCTACAGGCCTAACAGCATCGTAAATTAACTTGTATTTCAAATAGTTTCGATTGTTCTCACTGCAATGGTATAAACTGAATAAGAGCCTTACTTTCCTGAGTCGTGAGCTCAGAATTAATCACATACAATGTGTGGATTAAGTCATATTTAAAATAATGAACATAAAACATACGAAGTGGATTGCATCTAAAGACTACCTTCTCATGAAAGTGTTCGAGCATATATCAATAAACCGTACACCATATTATTTATTATAAGTGATAACACAATAGCCCTACGAAGTCACGTCTCTAACGAGCTAAGCTTGTAAACGCAGACAATTTGAAATTACAGTCCCGAGTACACGATAAGCGTAATTACTCTCGTTACTACCATACACCGTAACAAGGCGACGTGTACGTCGAAAATACGTGGGTAATTGGAGCTTAATAATGTTGACTTAGAATAATACGTGACAGTTCATTGCACGAGAAAGCTGCACACCAATCTGAAACGAGAACGGATCTGGTTATACGTATTTAAATTGCTTTTATCTGCAGTCAAATCAACGCCATTATGGTTGGTTAGTAAGGCGACACCCAAGTGAACCAATTCAAATTATTCCTTATGCCAACAAGAAGAACGCCACACAATTAGCAATTCAGCAGCATTCTAACTGTTTAATAAGTACTTTAAATAGGTGTTTGCGTCCATCAACGGCTTGCAAACACGATGTTCGATGGAGTATAATGGGAGGAGAACGGTGCCACTTATCAACGAACACCAAGTCCAACAAGCTAATTAGCAATAAAAAGGCAATAGCCAGAGACAGATAAAACTTAGATGTGTATATTTGAATAAGGGAATATTACATAACAGATGAAAGGAATTTAATTAAAAATAGAAAAGTTGACGGAGCGGAGAGATTTTTTATAGGCTTTCGTCAAGGTGCTAACACTGGAAGCAAATGCTTTCGTCAGCATTTTAATAATAATAATAATAATAATAATAATAATAATAATAATAATAATAATAATATATTTATTGGTCCTTAATTGATCATTACAATGATATTGGACAGGTCAACAATATAACACACAAAGAGTAAGCACTACAATACAATACAATAAAAACAAGTCAACAAAGATTTAAGATGTCAGGTATTCATTGACAGAATAAAACGGATTGTTAGTTAAAAATCTCTTCAGTTCATTCTTAAAACTTATCACATTGTTCTTCTTTAAGTATTTGGGCAGCTTGTTATATAATTTAGCGCCTGAGATATCAGGTCGCATACAAGATAGGTTTAGGTGATGCTCTCCAATTTTAAAATTGTCTCTGTTCCTAGTAAAATGGTCATGGCAATCACCGTTAGTCGTTGTTAGCTTGTCATTATTTAAAACATATAAAATTGCATTGTAAATGTACAGGCAGGGCAAAGTTAAAATCTCTAGGTCTTTAAATAACTCCCTGCAGTGGGCATAACTGCTAGCATGGGACATATACCGTACAGCCCTTTTTTGTAGTCTAAAAAGTCTAATGGTGTGGGGTGACAACCCCCAGCAGACAATCCCATACTGTAGTCTGGACTGGATATATGCAAAGTAAACTAATTTGACAACACGTAGACTGCATACATCCATCAGTCTTTTAATAAGGTAACATCCTCCTGCAAGTTTTTACTCGCATAACTTAATGTGTATGCCCAGTCCAGCACATTGTCAACAAAACACCAAGACAATTAGTCACATCAACTTCAACAATAGAATGAGATTTAATATAAACAAGAGGACTTCTGTCAATATTTTTTTGTTTTGTTTTAAACTGCATCAACAATGTTTTATCAGCATTAATAAAAAGTTCATTATCATCACACCATACAACCATTTGATTAGCAGCCAGCCTGCTTTCAGAATACAACGACTCAAGATCAAGGTTACTAATTAAGTCATTCGAATCATCTGCATATAGAGTAACTTTACCCATATTTACCGAATCTGTCAAGTCGTTTATGAAAACGATAAAAAACAAAGGTGATAGCACCGAGCCTTGCGGTACGCCTAAACTTAACTTCACTTCTTTTGAAAAAGTTGTTTCTAATTTACCAGATATACAAACAATTTGGCTACGATCTTCTAGGTACGATTTTATCCAGGAATGAGGTTTCCCCGCAATTCCCAGGTGTTCAAGTTTTTTAAGAAGCATTTCATGATTGACACTGTCAAATGCTTTAGAATAGTCATAAAATAAACCTATCACGTGTTTGCGTTTGTCAATGGCCTCAATTACATGAGAGATAATATCACACAGTGCAGTCGTAGTGGACTTCCCCTTCACAAAACCATGCTGGCTCTCGTTTAATAGCGAATGACTGTCAAGAAAAGAGATTAATCTATTACGCATAGCAGTTTCAAAAATCTTTGAAAACACAGAAAGTAATGATATAGGACGATAATTACTTAACTTAGTTCTGTCACCTTTCTTAAATATAGGGACCACTTTAGCTTTTTTTAAAGCATCTGGAAATTTGCCCTGAATAAATGACTCATTAACAATGTGTATGAGTGGAACCGCAATGTAAACGCTCACATGTTTTAAGATATTACAAGGAATACTATCTAAGCCAGAGGACTTTTTCTTACTAACTTTGTCCACAATATCATAAAACTCTTGTTTTCGCATAGGCCTGAGAAACATGGCATTGATCGGAGTATGGACACTTGTAGATTTAGGTTGGATATTGTATGTGCCAGGTTTATTGTACACATTTGAGGTGCTGTTATTCGACGGCAGTGACTTTCTCAATTCAGCCACACTAGTGCCAAAATGCTTGTTGAACATATCTGCTACCATTTCCTGCGAAGTAATAAGGGTTGAATCGTTTGTTATGTTTATGTCCAAGGGTGACCTCCTGTTACCGCCAGAATAAGTATTAATAACATCCCATGCGGCTTTAGATTTGTTATTAGCATTAGCCAGATAGTTCTCAAAGTAAATTCGCTTGGCCTCCATAATACTCTTTCTGTACAATTTTTTAATTTCTAGGTAATACGAAATATCTAAATTACATCTTTTTGGCCCCTTGGATTTTAAATATGCATTTTTTACCTGCAGTGACAGTGAATACAAGTCTTTTGTATACCAAGTTCCTTTTGTTTTAACGGTTTCTTTAACTTTTTTTAAGGGGAATGCTCGATTAAACACTTGCATAAATATACTCATGAATGAATCAAACATAATATTTACACATGTTAAAGCAAAAACAGGTTCCCAATTAACCTCCCTCATGTAAGCGATGAATTTGTAAATATTATGATTACTAAATTGTCTCGTTTCTTTATCAGTACCTTCTCTAATAGGCATTACGTTTAACTTCACAGCATGCCTAATTATACAGTGGTCTGACAGACCATAGTCACAAACATCGGTTTCAGATATGTCACTTTCAATATTTGAAAAAATATTGTCTATGCACGTGCTGCAAGTTTTTGAAATCCTCGTTGGCACGGTGACAGAGGCTTTAAAGTTATCAGATAAAAACAGATCTGTTAAAGAATTACTATGAGGATGATTTTCAGCAAAATTCACATTAAAATCTCCGCAAATTATTGATTTACACTTTTTTAATGTTATGATTTTTAAGATTTCTTGTAACTTGTTATAAAAAATATCGAAACTCGACGATGGCGACCTGTATATACAAACAATTAAAAACCTTCCACACTCTGAATAAAAATCTATGGCACTGCACTCTAACACTTTTTCTGTACACAACTTATCAAAGCTATCCAGCTTTTTAGCTTGCAGGCCATCTTTAGCAAAGATTAAAGTTCCACCGTTTTTTAATTCTTTTCGACAAAAACAGCTTACCAGATTGTACCCTAGTATGTGCACACTAGGGACCTGTTCTTCCGTCAACCAATGTTCCGACAAGCAGATTATATCACAAGGTTGGGATAAAGTGTATGATTCTAGTAAGCCGTTTGCATGCGCAGGTCAAACGAATATTACAGGGAAGTGGGTGGGGTGGGAATACCGATGAGACTGGGATTTTGTGAATGTCCGTCGTTCTCATTTATCCTACTCGCGCATTGAAATCACCCAAAAAAAGAATAAAAAATATAATATGTTACCAGCGTTACCAACAACAGATTGTAACTTATGTTTGTGGGGGGGGGGGGGGCGAAAAGTTATAGACTGAGCGATAAGCATAAAATATTATCTTTAAGCATGGATTGAAGATGGGACATATAGATAGTAAATAGCCGGTAATAATGCTGTCGATGAGACGTGAGTATTGTGTCTCCGGCCACCAAGACCAACATTGATATTAGATGCACCCAAAGAACACTATTTTAATACGAAGGGAATTGCCAGAAATCAGTCATTAAATATAAATGTACACACTTAACTCTGGGAAACGCCATTAAGATCATGTTTTACCATTTATACTTTCATGATCACATTATGCACAATAATAATAATACTGTGGTTTTTAAAGGGATTTACCAAATCAGTATTTCACAAAGCGGTATTACATGAAGCCAAAACATCGTTTCGGTGCATTTTCGAGCAGCCACCATACTAGATTTAGTAGTTGATCTGATACGTAATTATTAATACATACAGCACTCCCTGAACAGTTAACATTATTATACCCATGATTTTAAAACGTTAATGTCTCGGTGTCGACGTATTTTAGGTTGCCAAATTCCTTGACCTTTTCAAGATTTACAAATTAAAAACAGCATTTTTCCAGACTAAAACTTTGACTTACTGGCAAAATAAGAGGGCTGATTTTGTCCCAGAACGTTATGATTGGCGGTGATGCCTGACGGAATGATCGTGGGAGTCCGGGGGCCTGCCTCTGGAAATATATTTCGATTATAGATTCGATTTTGGGAGTTTTTGAGGTTTTTGAGGGGAAGATAATAAATTCCAAAAGGATAAACAATTCCCCTAATTTTATCCAGACTATTTGTGCATTTTTTTAAACCGCAAAACGTCTCAAAACCGACCACATTTCAGGGCGCGTCACACCAGTTATACTCTACTACACATTTTTGTCATCAGTACCACTAGAATACGCCACTGTTATCTAACTTTTAAAAATCTTTAACCTGGCAATAAGTTAGCGCCATCCAAGCCGGTCGTGACGTTGAATACTAAACACGGTAGCACCACCACAAATCAAACCGGTATCGCACGAGCAAGATGCACCTACAACATGCATTTCCCCGCGGAAAGACTGGTTCCAATTTACAATCGAAAGTTGAACAGTCAGTGTGTTACGCAAAAATACAAGGAACTCGTTTCTCAACACGTTTTTTGTACAACACCATTGTGTAGGTCATGACTGTTATCAATGCAATAAATTTGTATCAATTCCGTTCGCTCCAGCTTCTGGTCATTTTAATATACCTACAAGTAGAGTTAAGTGGTGATTTCAATGACCGTAAAAACAATTTCGTAATCTCTAATCGCTCTGGGTGAATGTTATAATACATGTTGTATGGTACAGTTTCACCGATCAACTTAATAAATTTAAGATTGTATAATAATTAGCCTCAGACAAGACCGGGGGGGGGGGGGTAACGGCCCACTCCCATTACGTGCGAAACTGAGAGGTTGTGTGGCTTGTTGGTCTAAGGTTTCGAGTCCCTCCATCTGTAGTGCAGAAGGTGAGATGGGATAGATTTAGATGAAGATGAATAATAATAATATTCAAAAACATGTATTACATGGAACCCATACTTTCTTAATCTGCGCGATAGCCGTATATGAACCACAATGGACGACAAATTTAAGAAATATTACGCTATCATATGACCAACTAGTTAAAATACAGTAAGGCAATACTGCAGATAACATCAAAACTTTTATGATTCCATATTTTACCTCTGTCAAAAGCGTAATGTTTATTTTGTGCAGCCACGTTCATTTTGTTGCCAAGTACAGTTTACTATGTCGTAATAAAGATGAAAGTCATAACACAACGTTTGTCGGTCCATTCACAAGTTTTCTTTTCTGAACAATTAAAACATTCCACCTACGTCGGTGAATTACAGTGACACTTGGCGCCCCAGGCCTGGTACGCACTTCCGACCACGCACTTTTCGGCTGGAACAAAATACCACACGCACGCTAGCAAACCATTAGGCCAGCATTACGTACACCTCACAGTTCACACATTACCCAGGAGATGACCTGTCAGAACTTTCAAAACAATTTCCTCGAACGTAATTATTATGTAAATTATTTTCATGCAGCATCTTACCGCAGGGATCGTACCTATTGCCTTTTCTTTTTTTCAATCCAATAATACAGGTTAGAGCACGAGATCGACACACTTAACCTTCAACTTAAAAACAAAGTCTCAATAATGTACGTCCACGCGATTTTTAAATGAGACCTAGGAGTGTTTGTGTTCGGACAGACAGACGATCATGACGTAATTGCGAAGAGGTGAAGACATTACAACGTGCTTGGAGGAGACAGGAACCTTCAGCTTCTCGAGAATTAATTGGCTATACGTGCCGGTTTCGGGCCAACCACTCCCATTCGTCAAACAAAACGAGAAATTATTTCAATTGTGCGGGATCACGCATAGTGGATTCATCCATCATCATACAGATGGATAATTTAACAACAGAATAACGTAGCGTTTCGTCCGCCAAAATTATTTTTTACCTTAGATTACTGTTTTGTATTTCTAAGTTATGATAATAAAAACACATAAGTTATTAGTTCTAGATAAAAAAAAATTGGCGTATATTCAGAAAAAGAAATGTGGTTCAATAGAAAACGAAACCACACCAAAAGTGATTGCGAAATATTGAAAATAGGCGTTATTATTCAGAAAATATTACGTCATCACCAGGACACACACAATTTTACTCACTAGGCATCGACTGCCTGATATCTAGCAGTAAAATGCAACGCTTTGCTCAGTCGCCAAACCCAAAGCATGCCACCTCCATCCTGCCAATAGTTCTTTAACTGACCTATTAGCGCGAAGACTAATGAATCACGAATAGTAAAGGTACGTTAATTGTCCATTACTTCATTGGAGCGACTGAATTTCACATAACCGCCTCAAGTATTCAATTAATCTTCTAACTAGCGTTACGCCACTCGTATACATTGGACAGCCACATATTCACAAAGCGGCCCACGAACGATTTCTTTCAAATCTCAGACAGTATCAGCCGGAATTCGAGAAAAATCACACATGTGCATCTCCGAGGTAATTGTATAGTACTTGATCATGCTAACTGGGCTTTCTTTAACCAGTCATACCTCCACTTCCTATACAGTGAAATGTCTCCGCTATACGGTCGGCCTCGCTGTCTGCTCGACGTTGCATAATTCACAATCTGGATCACACGTTTCCTCCGAGCCTGACGTTTGTAAATAAATATTGTCTAGGACACGAGAAAGGTAAAAAAAAGTGTATCATTTAAAACCTTATACAACCATAATGAACGTAATAAATATACATGTCTCCGTGGCATTTATTAAGAGTGTTCCGTCGTGTTTATGTACGACATCGATCCGTTAATCAGGTCTGAATATATATTAGGTGAAAGAAGTAGTTTGGCCACAGAATCTGTGTGACACTTCTTCGTTACTACATGGCAAAGAAACTGGAGAAGTCAATACAAGCAGAAGGCCTAATGGCAGTTATATCAGGTGATATCATTCTCAATCCTTTCCGTGCTTGTCATTCTCAATCCTCCCCGTGCTGTCATTCTCAATCCTCCCCGTGCTTGTCATTCTCAATCCTCCCCGTGCTAGAACTTCAATGTATCAAAATGGTTTCTACAACCGTGCAGTCACACTATGGAAACACAATACTCCTGGAAGTGAAAAATGAAAGTAATTTTAAGAATAGGATAAAAACTTTATTTCAGTGATTCAAATGTAACATCAGACTGGTTTTAATCCGTATTAGTTGACCTACGGTTTTCATTTCTCACAGCTGTTTTTCGATTATTAATAAGTGTTAGGTTGTATCTACCAATCTAGCCAAAATAATGCCATGTTTGTCATTTTATCATTAGACCCTCAGTGTAGCGAATGTCTCCTATTTTATTGAAACGTAGTTCTGACTTTTGATTCAATTGTATTTCTCTATTTCAGTGTAACGCAGTATTGTTTTATGATTAGTAATATCTTAATAGTTTTTAGTTTTAAGTATCAAGCGCTCACAGAAGTGAAACAGGAATGCCATGCTATGGGGCTCTGCCCTATCTGTTTCTCTTCTACAACCATGCTGGTATTCTCGTTACTTTACTGTAAAATGTACATTGTTCATACATTTGAACCTTGTATACTGAGAATATCATGTGAGTTGTAAAAAATAAATAAATAAAAATAATAACATAATAACATAATAATAATAATATATTATAATAATATAATAATAATAATAATAATAATAATAATAATAATGACATAATAACATAATAATATATAATAAAAGAGACAAAAATTTTGAGCCAGAGATTGAAGACAATGAGTCATTTCCGGCGTATTGGCTGCTCAAAATACACTTTTAAAACAAGTGGGGCAAAGTGGACGTGTAAAGTGCACATCACATCGCACGCTCAGAATGTGTCTGCCAAAACCTACTCAATGACACCAACGACACGAAACATCACAGCACATCTGAATTTCTCCCTCCGAGCACACACGCGCCGTGTACGTACACATACTCTTCAACCTACTCCAGAAACCGTCTTCCTGGTAACTCCTTCTTCCGTATTGCAGTTTCGTGTTCACCGCCCGTCGAAACTTGCTTTTTTTTTTGCTAATACCATACATTCATCAAACCATACAATCTCGCATTCAAATGCCACAAATCCTACAACGGAATGTACAGTTTCAACTGTTTTACCTTGTTATGATGTGAACGACAAGGAGGGTAAAAAGTGAATATGACCGAGTGACCGGTAACCACTCGTAAAGGGAAACTTGCCGAATTAAGATGCAATGAAGTGGTCACATTCTGATGGCAACCTCACTCATCCTCGTAACCAAAACTTTACTTCTGAAAACACTCATTAGCTACCTTTGCTAATCACGGGCATTGCTTCCTGATTCATTTGAAGATACAGATATCTGCTAGAGATCCAACAAGACAATGACGCCAACAAGAAAATGATTCAATCAGTAAAAAATGAGAACATCAAAGAAAACAATTCTACTGCTTCAGCTAGTATTTTAATTCCGGATACATGTATCTGAAGATCGTGTTCAATGATCAAGCAAAATATATTTAATTATTATTTATAGAAAACCGAAGGAAAAAAGTGAAACTATTGCGTACCGGTAACGCGCCCTCGGAACAGATCTGTCCAAGGTTATTATGAATCAAGTCGTGATCAAAGACCTTGGACGTTCTTCCTACAATAACGAAACAGGTGTAGTTGCTTTGCGCAGAAAATTATTAAATTTAAGAAAAAATATATGATAAAGAATAAAGAAAACAAAACAGAAAAATATAAATATGAATCGTGCCCCAAATTCCATACAAAACCTATCCATTATAACGTGTGAATAACTAAATAAAAAGTATAAACATATAGTGTCATTATAGGCAAACTTACTAAATGTTAGCTTTCATACCAAGATTGTGTTTAAGCCACAACTCCTACAAAACGACCTCAGATTATTCCTGGCGAAGGTTGTGTGCGTATAATTCAGTCACGATTGTAGTGAAACGATTCAAAATGATTGAATGTAAATCTACCTTGCCTCCGCCCCCACCTTTACAGACTAAAAATCACTCTTTTCCAAAATCTCATATCTTGAGAATGGTGTAAGAAAACACCCGGGGAATCAACAAATTTCACTCACTAACAGTCTCATAGTCAATAATAGTCAAGTCACTAACAGACACTCAATTATCATTCACATTGTCACTCAATAGTAGTCACATGGTATTCACTCACTAGCAGTCGCATAGGTCTAGTCATTCCTAACAGTCACATAGTAACTCATTAACAATCACACCGCTCATAAGCCAATCGGTGTATTGTTTCAAATCCATGCCTTATCCGGTGTTCGAACCCACGTCCTCGCTTGGGACTTACAACCAAACTGTGTGAGCCGTCAGGCCAAGCCTGCGTGCCACGATGCTGGAAGTTATTAGTTATGTTCTGGGAGAATAGCACGTAACATCCTAATATCGCCCACAATAGTTGCGATTTCTATGACATTTTAACACCAAACTGCATAAGCCAATAAATCACAGCCTACGATAAAGCGTGATTCCGTTACATAAAAGGTAGAAGATAATCACTTACAAATAAACGGAGAAAGTGCATAATCAATAAATAACATTATGGGGAATCCATATGTGAGTGATTATGTGCGATCCACTAATCATGTCTAGACGATCCCAGTTAAGCTATCACTTGCCAAGGGATCGCAGCACTGTCGCCCTCGCACCATGACCAACGAAACGGCAAAAAAATAATAAACTATAACGCTCTGACTTACATTACTATTTTAAAATCATGACTTAATTTAAAAAGCGTGCGAATACCTTTAAACCTATTTAAGCATTGGCAACATTTGGCGAGGTTAGCAAAAGAATTGGGATGAATAAAATATATAATTATCAACAAGTTAAAAAAACTTTTGAAATTGTATTTATTAAAATCATTGTTTCATTCAGATTCTACCTCCGTGGCATTAAATCCTTTACTCCATACTTATTAAATGAAAATATGTATTTATTAATTAAATAAATATTACAAGAATTTGACCAAATAAGTTATTATCGGATGTTAAATTTTATTTATTTATCTCTAAAAACATAGGTATTAACCCACAAGTATAACGAAAACTAAACAATTAAAAAATATACAATTCAAAACAAATACGTTACCAATACAAATCATTAAATACATGAACAGGTACTATTATATTTCAATTTTACAACAAATACCACCAAGAAAAAAATTGAATAACAAAATAATATTTATAAAAACGGCTAAAAGCCCAAGAATGAAGAAAAAAAATGAGGTAGTAAAATACAAAACTGGTAAAAAGTTGATAAGGTGACAAGAGTGATGAGTCATGTTGGTAAACTGGCATAAACAGCTGCTTTAAATGATTGAAGTTTCATGTGGTTGATATCAATTTCTGGATTAATGGCTAATAATTTGTTGTATGTGTCTTGAATTCGGTTAATGGGGGGGGAAATTTAAAAACATCGGTACGAACACATGGAATTGTGAAGGGTTGTGTAAAATATCAACGTTTGCGTACACGTTGTTGCAATCTAAAACTGTACTGTACTGTACTGTACTAACTGTACGTAGAAATGGGCTGGGAGTTAAGCCAATGACATGTCGCCATAAGACTTTTACCGTACAATGTTTTGCTTGGCCTACATCCTCAAGCAAAATCTCGACTTTTCTATTGTGCGAATGTGTTTCGTCACATATGAGCGATTGCACTTTCGGCTGGGTTTGTTTATGTGTGAAATCGTTGGTCGAATATCGAACGCCCGAAGGGGTTTGGATATTTTTAAATCATTGCTTAATGAGTGTTAATTAACTTACTACTGCATGTTTGGTAACGTGTTTAGATCTAGGTATCAAACAGGAGAGGAAAATGCTAATTATATGTCATAATTCCACACTCACAGCGTGTCGTACATCAAAATACTCGTAAATCGGCTGCAGTCAACGTTTTTAACGTGTGCAGGCATTCCACACATTTTTCGGAATTTATCCAATACTATAGTTAGCCATTGAAATTGACATTTACTACAACAATGAGATTGCACTTCGTAATGAAACCATGATGAAACAATGCCCAACATAACAAACACATTGCGTTGACATACATTTTTTGTGAGACAAGGGCTAATAAGTTAAGGCGATGGATGTCAGAGAAATGATAAAGAGGACCAATTACGAAAATCTTTGGCTTATGCGGGAGACGAACACGCGAGTTTTCGTTTCGAACACGTATAATAACAATTTTCTCAATATGTAGTCTAAATATACTACTACAGATAATATAATAACACATATTTGGTACTACGGTACAGTATTTGGCATAGGGAAACCTTGGTTTAAGTGAAATAAAGCACTTTGCATTCACGTGAGAACTGATTTATAGCATTAAACTTGAAGAGTCATGTTGGTCATTAATTTGCTTATTTATTTTTTAGAACTTGTGTTTACTTCTTAAAAAGGTTTGTGTAGGCTACGATTAATTCATCGAGTGCTGTAAATGAATCTTTCCAGCTCACGATTTTGTACTAAAAATGTGTTACTATTTTTGTTGTCATGTTTGCTAAATCGAGGCCTTGAAAGAACTAACAACGTTCACACAAAAACTACTGAGTTTAATAACGACAAGTACAAAAAACATAATTACGATGGGTCTAATAGATAATTAGGGGACCAACAATCTTCGGCCACGAGACCCCCTATGGCGCCTACCAAGTTTATACCGACGAACGACGAAACGTGGTTTTTCTCAGGCTCGGGATTATCAGGACAAAAGGAAGGTTTTTTAAATAATATATTTTTATTTAAATGATTCCCTAAAAACTGGTTTAAGACGTCCCCATCAGTCACCCACATTGATTTGTTTCCTCGTGGGCACATTCATACCTCTAAACGTTCGTGAATTCGGCAGTGGAACGCGAAGTATCCGAGATGTTATTAATTATTTAGCATATATTCCGGTTTGAAACCAGCTTAGAGGTGGTCGTACTCGGGTGCGATATGAATCAACCGAGACACATTACAATTATTCACGAGGTAATGAAATTACAAGTAAGTATAAGCCGACATAAGCTCAGTATGACATCAGGTTGTTATGATTTGATTTGTAAAAGGAAAAACAAAATAGAAAGATAAAAAGCGATCGGTTGATGACCTCGATTGTAACTTTTCCTTACGAGCAATGATACAAGGTGAAGGCTATGCAACGAGTGGTTATAATCGGTTCAAGGCCTCCGTGGCGAATATATTATTATTACAATGAGCGAGTACTCGGTTTACCGCACGCATGTCCAATCTGAAATAGATTACCATATTCGTAGCTAATCGGAGAGATTTAGTAATAATAAGCCGACCGAAACGAAGAAACTAACCAGGAGTAAAGCCAACTATTGCCTATAATTTTAAAACAAAAGAATGTATCGAAATAATTTGAGATAAAAATCCGATTGTGCGTCACAACATAAAACGAATTAACAGAAGTTCCCTTCAATTCGAAAGTATGTAGGTTAGTATGAGAGGGGTCTACCTACACCTATAAAGTAATAGATTGATCCCCGTCAGGTAAATTGCCACACGCGCATATTACCACACCCTGTATCAGGGGGCGGGGCGAGCGTCACCCGAACAACAAGAAATACCCGGCACCTACACCAAACAACGATATGGAAATCAATCCAGAAATTTTAAAAAAACATCTTAGCGGGGAATCGAAAAAGAAACAAAGAAGAGAAAGAAACGCATAATACAACACAGCGTACCATAAACAACTCAGATTCGATACACTTTGGTTGAAACCAAGTAAAGTTGCATTAAAGTTCGGACATTGCAATGTTGCCAAAAAAGTTTTCAGAACCAATTTCCTTCACAACAAAATACAGCTATGTTACATGTGGGACTGTGCGGGTAGAGCTTCGGGATTTCGGTTCGGTTCGGGTCGAGTCGGATAGGGAAATAATCCCCTGTTATAATACGGCATAAAAAATGGATATTCAATGTTTACTATAGCGACGAATCTTGGCATATTATGATTTTCTCACAATTCATTTTCAATTGTCTGTATGTATTTTTATTGAACGGCATTTTGTACAATGTCAATAAGCTATGAATTAAAATTGTCTGGACCGGCACCTCCACCAAATAAGAATGTAAATCCTAGACCGGCACCTCCACCATCCCCCAAAACAGATTTTTACATATTTTAACTCGAAAATTGGGTTGAATGTCGAATCGGACCCCAAATACCTGACCCGACATGTGATTTCGGATACCCGCAGACCATCAGTTAAATGGTATATGATATCTACTTATTAGTATTGCCTTTCAATTTGTCTAACTTTATAAATGTCATGTTCTCTTTTTGTCTTTCATGTACTGTTAAACTTGTAAATCTGTAATCACTGTGTCAGGCTACAGAGGGCCACAGTTGCCCTGCATTAGCCTTCCTGCCCTATGGGCATGTAAAATACAATAAATAAATTAATTATTGTTTTGGTATTATTATTTTTTTATCAGGAGAGTTTTAAATACAACAAAAAGACAATTTACATTGAGCTTAATAACACAGCAAAAATCACTGCCCGAAATCTAATATTACATTTACAAAAGAGTCTATAAAATTAAAAACTACTGAGTGTGCGGTCAAGTCCAGCCAAAACAATCAAGAAACTCTTTAGCTGATAGGAAAGCCCTATTTCATTTGAGAAAATGCGATCGCACCCTCTTGCTTGCACCGGTCACCACGAACGGACGGGTGGCAGGAAACGATAGTTACTAATCTAACCGATGTACCCAAGCGAAGAGTGTGTAATTAAGTCAATCAAGTTCGCTTTCATGAGAAGAAGAGTCCTTTCATCTTGGAGCTTAGCCTGGCGTGATGACGAGGCCGTGACCGTGACCACGACCACGACGTCAACGTGTTTCTATTTGACACCTTCACTTCGCACAGCCGAAACCAGATCGTTTTCTCAGATAAAATACGTACGAAAGCTGGATGAATTTTTAATTACAGACAACAAAATAAATAAAAACAATTTATGAGGCATTTCCTGAATTTCACTGACTTTGAAATTATACGATGATTCCTAGTATACTTACTTTGGAATGTTACACAGTTCTATTTAATTTCTATCATACAAGATGAACATTCGAAAATAAAACTATTGAGACGATTTTTATTATCTACAAGTAAAATACACTCAATTTTAAGTGTTTAAGGCGCAAGGCTACATTCCATGTATTGCTAATTAACATAGTAGTAAACAAGGTGAAAAGACGGCTGAGTTGCAACATTCTTAAGGTGTTGAGATAGTTTTGCCGGATTAATGTGTTATCTCGGAAAACGAGTTTGATTTAATGATCTTTAATTAATCAACACTAATACAAGAAATCGGCATGATATACTGTGTTCAGAAGAACATAAAAGTCCAAAAATTGATTCTAAAAAACAACCAATATCTTCTCGGCGAATTTCTTATGAACGGAATGTAAATGTGGGGTAATTCCCATTGTGTGACTCACTAGGACAAGCACCACAAAACGCTCATGTCTAAGTGTTGCTCAAGAAAAACAAAAAGTGTGCCCAAACAAAATTAATGTGTTCTTTTATAATCACATAGTAACAATAAATAGAAAGTAAAATTTGTTCTTTTGTATGTTTTAATAAAAAAAGATACATTTAGAAAGAATTGCCTAGTGTGTAAGTGGTGTGCACATACATGTGAGATAAGAAAATAATGCCAAGTCAGGTTGGCCAAATCATTCGCAATTACAATAAGCGTTCATAAAACATGTACACTTTCAACATTAGCGAACACGAAGAGACATAATATTCATTACTACCATAAAGAAGAGTGACTTTGTGTATTACAAACTGCGAAACATTCAAAACATTTTTAAGCGCATTACAAAAAGACCAACAAAGATTCTAGAAAAAAATACCGTGATGAATATAGCAGTTGCCAATATAACCATGCACAAAACATAAACTCTTACAAGTCCAAACCGAGCAGTGAGCGTTTACATTCACTCAAGATGTAAGAATCGAGTCCAACAAACTTCAATGCGAAGGGTCACGCTATGAAAGTTGCAACATCTCTATAGAAATGTAAATGTCACGTCATTATGGGGGCGAGTTTACCTCATTTCGGCCAAGCATCTTTCTGATGAGCAGGCTGACTGTCAAGCGGTTATTTGTGTGTTGTTTGATGGGTCAATCAAGTCAACGATGCAGTAGAAGTACAAGTGACGGATCAAGGACTATTAACAAACTTCTACTTCTGCGGCATGCGAACCCAAGTCTCGGATAGGGTTCGGCTCTACGTTCTAAATTCAGAAGATGTTTAGTTTGTTACAACTCGTAGTAGAAGGTGTATATTGATTTTAGATCATCAAATTCCGTGACTTTTTCATGTTTTCAGACAGAAAACAATTTGGCTGATTAGAAAAATAAGAGAAGTGATTTCACCCCTCAACGTAATGATTGGCATTGATGGCACATTAACACCCACAGTTTTTTTTTTTTTTTACTTTTAGATTCAATTTGGCAAGTTTCAAAGATTTTTGGGGTACGGGTGAATGATTTAAAATGCACTACTGATGCTTTAAAGTTCATTATACTTTTGTCCAAATACGAAAAACGAACTAGTAAACACGATTAAGTGGTGTAGCTAGATTAAAACGCATCTTTGAAAATAGATTTCAATTTTCAATCAAGTACCGATCTAAGAATCCAACCAGTTTATTTAACGAACTAGAATACCATTGTTCGAATACGAGATATGCTAATTCGAGCAAACCAATAATTGATAACTCAATTCCAATGTTTGTCATAACAGGAGCCTAATTCCTCCCAGTCTCACTTTCTATGAGTGCACGTGTTAAGCTTCTGACGCTTGAAGCACATAAGATATTTCAAAGCGACAAGTGGTTCACTAATATCTTGCAAATCACTTACGTGCTAAACTGTAACGATTATAATTCACCTTCGAGGCATCACTTTCGGGAGCAATATTTTTCAATTTTCAAATAATTGTAACGATTATCTAACCGTCTGCGCTACTGACGAGCGTCACTCACCTCATTACAAGTTATTTATGTGTGTGCAGCGGGCACTGGCTCGGAAACTCACGATTTACCGCAACGGCTTAACAAATTTGGAATTCAAATTACAAATTTCGCCATTCCACCACATAGACCCCAAAGCAATTCCACTTCGCGAGCCCGGCGGAGAATATTCGAATAAATATAACGGAAATGCAGACCGACAGCCTGATCGATGAATGAACAGGTTGCAAGACTCGAAACTCATTAGGTTTCTAGGATATACTGTCAGGCCTACAGCATTTTACGCCGAACAGCTGGTTGTCTCAATCGTGCACGGCTACAGGTTGCGTAATTCGTTCACTAAGAGGGAGAGAGAAGCAGAGAGAGAAAGACATGGCATATAGGTAATTTCATTTTCAGAGTTTCACTAAATACATAGTAAGAAAACAAATTATGTTTATATCATTATTGCTATTACGGTTAGGCTGTCATTATTGCACTGTACGGGTTTCAGGTCATTGTGTGTACTACAAAGTAACACATGTACCTGGACATTTAGCAGACATGATATAGATGGCAAGACTTCCCATAACACGTAGACAGACAAGAGATAGAAACGAGCCAGTAAATGCCCCAATTATTACATCATAATTATTGCTAATTAGTTGCACAATGCACAAACTCAGTCAAACGAGTGTTTACAAGTTCTACGACCATACATAAAAAATAGTCAATGATTGATTTTCTTATATAATATTTTAGTACTTTAATTCATACTTTACAACATACTAGTTGAAAAGTAACAATATTATCATCTCGAGTTTCTTCTGTGGTCGATTTTTTCCATAATTCGCAGACGATTCGCTATTTGTTGGAAAACCACATGCCATTTTGTATGTGCGGTTTCAACGTATTCAGTGAGATTTTCTTATGTAAGGTAATTCCTCTCTCTAGACCCTTCTGTGGGAAAACCGCGTCAACCACAAAGCATGATGGAATATGATGCTGCCTCGGAAGTATTCAACAAATAATATCTTAGGTGAGGACATTCCTCTTTGTATCCTGTGGAAAACCACTACAGAAGGAAGAGGAGTTTGACTTTATTATGGATTTATGGGTGAACTGAAAATGGCTAATCAATCAAATTTCAGTATTATATAGTAGTAGTAGAAATGTTTAATTAGAATTATGGTTCGTTGTTGTCGTGATATGAAAGTCATTACAAAAACAGAATGCTACAACAAATGCAAATGTGGCCCGAACTCGAACTCAGCCTCATGTTTGACGGTCGGGTACCTACTCTTGCAATTGCATCCACTATGAAAATAGTACCGATGATATTGTTTTGTAAAAATATTGTGTGAACCATAATATTATGACAGATAAAGAAAGATCCACTGTGCAGTGGTAAAAAATAAAATGCAATCAATTCGAAGCTTGTTTAACGTTGAACTGTATGGGATAAGACGAAACACAATAAACAAACAAATTATAATTCTGACGCAAATATTTGAATAAAACACGCAGACGAATCGAATTACTATCAAACCGGATCTGCAGATCTTTATATGCATAGGTGTGAGAAGAATCGCATACCGTGAGTTTCGCAGGCTATTCGAAGAACTAAATTTGATAATTATAGGATAGGATATCAGAAGCATCTCCACCAGACAAAGCAAGGATTTCGCTGAAACAACACAAAAACAACTCGACTCACGTTGATTGGGGATGATTGAGGCAACTCTCCATCAAGAATCAAGACGCGACCCGCGTGATATGTACAGTCGTGAAGATAAAATCGTGTTAATTCAATTTTAAATGGGTTTTAATTAGAAGCCTTAAGCACGGAATATCATGGAAAAACTAAGTGTTTATCGGATGACCTCTTCGTATCAACCTCTTATTTTAAGGCTATTCCAGAGCACTCTTACCGATATTTTGAAAGTCAAAGGAAAATGACTGAAATTTTAAAAAGAGAAACTTGAATAAAAAAGAAAGAAAAAGTTTTTAAAAAATTGGATGTGCAAAACTGAAAGTTCCATTTGGCCATTGTATATATAAATTTTTGGTCAATAAAAAAATGAAAGTTCTAGGTGCAATACTTAATGTTAAGCTATGACATTTTTTTTATTGTTTCAACACACCTTTGTCTCCGGACAGAGTATAAGGGATTTTTTTCGTCCACCGGTTCAAAACTCATATTTTTACCATGTGACAAAAAAATCGCACTTTCAGAAAATTATTTTTCCTTATACTCAGTCTAGAGACAAAGGTGTGTTGAAACAATAAAAAAAAATCACAGCTCAAAATTAAGTATTGCACCTAGAACTTTCATTTTCTTATTCACCCAAAATTTGCATATAATGACAAAAATGGAGCTTTTGTACCATCCAAAAAAATGATAACTTTTTCTTTCTTTTTATTTCAATATCCTCTTTCATTCAACTAGCTTTCAGTCATTTTCCTTCGACTTTCGAAATATCGGTTAGAGTGCTGATCGTTCACATCGACGGTTCTCTACCCGAATTAACAGCTCTTAGTGTAGCTTGTAGACGTGAGGAAGCTGACAACGTGCTCAAGCATCAGCTTACCCTACTTAGTAGTCAGCACCAACAGATCTGAGGAAGCTAAATGGTGTTTACATCCAACGAGTTCCATAGCACAGTACGTGGCACGTGCATTTGAGTCGTGCAGCGTAGGCCTAGATGTTAACATTCAATACAATCCAGATTTAAAAAATTACACTCTAACTCAACCTGAGAATGGATACAGGTGATTTATTAAATGGCCAAGTAAACTCATAACTTCTCAAGTAATTGGAACTCAAATTAATTAATGTCGAAACTTATTAGGATTGGCAATTCGAAATTGAAATAAAAAATTATAAAACGTCCATGTTTGAGTATTTTCATCGATAGTAAGGATAAAACACAAGTTGTACGATTAGTATATAACAGGACACGGAAATAAAAAGGTCATTGCAATTGTAAATTCACGAAAATCCCCCCCCCCCCCCCCCCCCCCCCAATGAACACCGTGCTAACGAAACTACCCCAACGACGACTATAAACTTGAATCAAGAACACAAACACATAACTCGGTGCCTAATAAGGACACGAATACGGTCGTGATACCACTGCCTCTTGATCTCGAGCTGTGCGAGTGTTACAGAAGCCCCATACCGGGCAACAAGTCACATGACGCTGTAAAACACTTTTCGATCATGTTATTTCCATGCGATCGATTGTACTCTTATTTGGCAGTTTAATTTACTGAATGAGTGCCGACAAAACATTGAGATATCAAGCTGTGCACCGAGCATATCCACACTCGGCGATGTTTATCAGACTTTCCTATTATATGCCCAGCTGAAGACCTTGCTGTTATTAGATCAAGGCGTAATTAGGAGAGAAATATGAAACAATCGCAATCAGATAACAGAATCAGAAGAACATAATCACCCAGGAGACACAACAAATGAATTATGAATGAATGAATTTCGTATGACCCAAATTAATGTAGATAATGTTTCCTCGTTAAATGTGATTAGCTTCTAACTCTTTTATTTTTATATAATTAGTACTTCTAATATTTGTTAGTATTTTTATTACTAACGAAAGGTTTAATTTTTATCTCGTACCATGTTTAGTTAAAGTTTAGTTTAGCATTTCTTTGTTACGTTTTAAAGTACACTTTAAAGTAAAAAAATGTCTGTATTGGGCCAAATAAATAAATAAAATTTAATACCAAACCCATGGAAAATAAAACGTTATTATTATTGTTAAGCATAGATTCCGATGATGATGTATATATTATATAACAATCAATTTATTTAAATTGGACTGCCGTTTGGTGTGGATTTCGTAGGATACTGATGTGATATCCATCGCTATATAGGACTCTCCGAGGCATATTAGTTACCAACTGTTTTAATTGAGAAAACTTTGGACTGAAAGTGAAAATACGGAAATCCAACACTGTCACTATAGGCCATTATAATTATAGATCGAGAATTATTTTGAAATTTCTTATTTGGAATCTAAAAGCTGGGAATTTGAATCTCCTATACATGTACGGTTTAAAAATAACCGCATACCCAATGATAAGAATCATAAGATGAAATTCAAGTCATTAATTAAATTCCCGCTGAATGCGTTCACAAACACACAATTTTGAATGTAACGCATCCATCTCCCTAGCTAGAAAGTTGTTCGTCAAGACCGGAAGTGATGTCACATTGGTGCTCATCGCGCGGCACAGACGAACAACATTGTTTACTCTTATCGCACCGGTTGAGATGATATCATCACATTTGTAACGTGGCGTGAAACTAATGTTAACAAATAACGTTTTACTTTTCCCGCCACTCGCCTATCAATCAGGCCACGTTTTGTGAGGTCAGATCTGAAATATATGTTTATCGCATGCCGTTGATAACAGCATTACTTAATGTCAGTGTAGCCTTCACTTCAACTAGTTATTGTTATGGAAATTCAGAAATGTATCCAAAGAAATTCAAATGAAGAATTTGCATTAAAGTGTTTAATAAACATGATGTTTATAATACAATGATACAGACCACTCTTGAAGGGTTTAGCTCGAATCTTAAAACTCGAACATAATAGGCTTGCAAATTTTTGAATAATAATGGAAAACCATTAATTAGTGCTAAGAAAGTGGAACAAAATATTGATTACGAATACATGACAAACGAAACCATGATTAAATCCAGATTTCTCAAAGAAACTAGACACAAATGTTCTATTGTAATGTGTTCGTGTATAGATCGATTGGCTAAGATTTAGCCATGAGAGAATTAATCCTTATATAATGGGAAAAGAAAATATAGGAAAGAAAAACGTAAAATGTTCACAATTTTCAAATCTCTGTGTTGAAAACTTGAATTTGGTATGAGATAACATTTAATTGGGAAAATGGTTATTCCTAGTTTGAAAAAAAAAAACACGAACAATACTCACGGGCATACATTAAAAGCTTACGAAAAAGTGCATAAATTTTCGAAAGCGCCGAGACCAGATGCACTCGAAAATGTACGCACTTTTTTGATAATTTACTTTATGACCGTGGTTATTGTTCGTGTAGAGTATTTTATTTGATATTCTCCCGATCAGAGTCTTGATTTTTACTGTCGGTATATTCCTTGCTGCAAACCCAACCCCGCTCATCTTCTAAATGTGTTTTCTCCCGCTTACAGGTGATCCAGAGGCGAGACGACTTCGGCGACCCCCGCGAGAACTTCAACCGAGACTGGGCCGACTACAAGAACGGTTTCGGTGACCCCGCCAAGGAGTTCTGGCTGGGTAACGAGAACATCTACATGCTGACTAACAACGAGGACTACATGCTGAGGATAGAACTGGAGGACTTCGAGGGAAACAAGAGGTGAGATAGATAGGGGGGAAAGCGTTGAGAGAAAACTAAAATACTCTAGAAATACTCTGAGAAATGAATACGACTCAATAACACAAAAAACAAAAACTTTAATTTTGAAAAATGAAGCATATTTTCTGAATATATCATCGGCCCGACTCGTCACCTACTTTTGTCGCCTACTCACTCTACTATAGCATGTTTATGTCAGTCTTAAGGTAAATAAATGGTAGTGCCTAAACTAAATATATTTACAGAATTGTACGTAAATAAAAGCTACACGAAATATATACTTTATAACAATTGCCGGTACCGTTAAAAAAAACTAAATTTTGGCTATAAATTCCTTGGCCATTATTCGGCAATCCTCAGCACTTCAAATTAAGTGTCGATATTTAAAATATTGTAGTGCTTTTTTATCTACCCTATATTTTTATCGATATGCTTTGAAAATATAAACACATAGGCACCTGTATATCACCGGAATTTCATTTTTCATCCCACTACAAAAACACCTGTTCTTACGTGTGGAGTCAAACTCGTGCTTTTAGAATCAGATTTCAGAAGCCACTGTGTTTATGACCACGCCTTTCATCCTCACGCAAACACTTGAAAACACTCATTAGTCATAACGTGGTGCAAGTCGAAATAAATCACTGGCTGGCATTGAGACTTGCTATTGAAAAGTATCACTATTGACGATCGATGTGCCAATCGCCTGCTGAATAACGCAGCACGCGAAGAAAATCTATTATAATGAGTATTGCATGTATGTAGTGATTGTTCTTCCGTGCGCTTTCTAACTGTGTGCGTGCGTGTATTTCCACCACAACAGAACCGTGAATTTATTTGGCATTGGCACTGGTAGTTATTTCAATGACAACTGTACTTAGGTAACGTGGTGATTTCAAAATAAAGTTAATCTATCATCAGAAAACAATCGTGAGTATAAAAAATGAAAAACGCTTTCTTTCAATAATAATTATTTTATAGCGGAGTTCCAGACATTTTTAGTGCCGCACAGTCAAACTTGTCTTATAAGGCCACGTTTATCAAAATATTGATAGGTCCCTTTATGGAATTTGGGCGTGGCCAAAGATAGATTCACAACCATTATATAAATGGCAATTTGAAGAAATTTGAAACTATATAAGGATACAAATTTGAACACATTGTCTACGTTCCACGACGTATCACGTGTAACGTTTAGGAGCTATTTGCATTTTACAGGTTTTACTTTAAAAGGCAGCGTATTCTAAATATCCAGTAGGCCTACTCTGGGCATGAGAAATATCACAGTTGGTTGGCAAGTTGAGTTTCTGTACGTAGGAGATATTATGGGGGCCGTAATTGTTGTTTCGTTGATACGATTATCTCGAACACGTTTCTTATACGAGCCGTTCTGACCGCCAATACAAAGTGTATGTGTACAGCAGCTGGACTTCTACACAGAACTGAACAATCGAACATGAAATAGATAATCTTCACAAAACAATTCAATTTTACAGCTGATAAGGTGTGCTATGTTAACGAAACCGAAACGAAAAATTTCAACTTTCACAAAGTTTGATTTACAGATTGCACAATAATTTTGATCAAATGTAAGACCATGGAGTAGTGAGTGCCCTGCCCTAAAACTTGTATCAACATCACGACTTTATAGATTGCAGAGGGAATAGTCACACTCACGTGACACTCCCATATTAGCGTACATTCCTCGCCGCTCGTGCTTTTCACACTCTTTAATATTAGCTCCAGAATCTAACAGTCCAATCTTTCATCGCCACCCACACCCCCTTCTGTTTTAATGGAGTTCAGCGAATACTTCAACTTGACTTCAACATTAACAAGGGCGATAAAAGAAGTATATTGAATTTTGAATTGAATTAAGACATAAGACATTCGATAAGAAAGACAAACATTATTTATTATATATATTGTTATTATTACTTTGTGTCAGTTAAAAAGGTCAGTAAAGTTTAAAGTCATGAGCTTTCATCATATAATACACATGACTGTGTCTACTAATAAGTAAAATAAACTGCAAATATAAGAATTTTAAAATATAAGTTAATGAATACAGTCTTTATTCTATATAAAATGATGTTGCTTCTGGTGGTTGAATGAAAGGAAAGCTCGAGTAAATATCCAAACAAAAAACCGCTCAAAACACAAAACACGCACGAAACAATTAAAAAATTAAACGTTTTGCAACAAAAATAAATAAAGATAACTTGGAAGTTGGAACACAACAAGAAAAGGAGCGATAAATGCCATACCTTCTTTCGAAACTTATCATGAAAACACAGTAAATATGTGTTGTAAACTGTAAAGAACATGTTGTTATCACAATCAACAGCAAAACTTTAAGGATGTTTTATAATCTAGGTACCCGTTAGGGCGCCGCAGCCAAGCCGCGGTGCGCTACACACTCAGGCACATTATACAGCAAACAGAGTTGGGGTGATTTCGAGGTGTCACCCAGCCGTCATGAAACGTGATGTGAACTTGAAAACTATCAAAATCGAGTGGATTTAGGTAGCTGACAACACATGCCAAATTTGGTTGGGGTACGAGCATTCCTTCTTGGTGAAAAAATGGCTTGCTACTGCTACTGTTATTACTGCTATTACGGTCTAATTCGTCAGTTTCAATCGGCCCGCGATTCTAACCAAACGGGTGGTGCTATAATGTTCATATTTTACATGTACATTAAGGTTATAGTGAAATAGTGTCTTTTGAAAGAAAAAGTTTGCTGGGAGGCTTCCAAATAAAGGTTTACCTTTTATAAGAATATAATCAACAAGTAACTATAGTTACTTAACAATGATCACCTACATTGTTTACAACAACAAGTCTTTGGACCACTAGATATTTTAAATTATATTGTAATCTTGGTAATACCATATCATTTAAATCGACTTTGATAAAATTCTTGTATTTTAACAAATAATTTTGTAATGGAACTTGAAAAAGTAATGAGATCCCACATATAACAAAAAACTTGTAAAAAAAAAAACAGCCAAACCTCACACAATCAAAAGCAATGAGATCTAAAAGAAATGCCAAGCTTATGTACACTCCTACATTTTCGCAATCTTAATAGTACATAAATTCACTTTGCCCTGTGACTGGATCCTTGCAAAGCGTGCCAAAATTTTCTTTGCAACTATTGTTTTAAATGTAAAAGTTTGTGCAAATTTATTTTGCCAAGCTTTGCAAGGATACAGTCACAGGGCAAAGTGAATTTATGTATTAAGATTGCGAAAATGTAGGAGGGTAGACCATAAGCTTGGCATTTCTTTTAGATCTCATTGCTCTTGATTGTGTAAGGTTTGGCTGTTTTTTTTTTACAAGTTTTTTGTTATATGTGGGATAGTATAATCCGTGAAATAAACAAAATGTTTTGCGAATTGCGACATTTATCCACGATGATATCGTGGAGGTACTTTTCGTTTTCGTACTAGGTACGTGCTGTGAAAATACAATATTTCTTTACACTTCAGGATAAAAAAATAAGCAACCTACTTTAATAGCCGCAACACAGCTTACAAGATCAAATTAATTACTTATTACTACACAGAAAATTATGCTTGAGGATTGTTAACAGAAATCAACGAAGCGAATCTTTTAAATTACAGGTTGTAGACCTCTAATAAAATAACATTTACTTTCCGCCCGCGTGCACGTCTAAGTCTGCGCTGCCCAGAGGCTGCGTGCGCGTGTGTACAGAGCGGTGTGTGACCGTGGCCCCATCACTAGTTGCTGTTTCACTGACGGCCCTGTAGGGAATCGAACCGCGTCTCCCAAACCTTTCCTTCCGTTGATAGACACAATGTTGGCCCTCTTAGCTTACATGCGAGCGACTTGTTTTCAGCTGGCCGATGAAAGAGAGGATCAGATAGAGAATGTTTTTTGTGAACTTGGGAGTATGGGGACGAGTGGCAAGCCCCCCAGAAAGTTTGATCTATGACCCGGCACCTCCACTATCATTTTCAATGCGAAAACCAGCAGAGAACCTATTTCAGGTGGTAATTGCCAACCGGCACCACCAACAAAAAGATCAACACAAAATTCTCACCTAGTCAATTCTAAATTTAAAAAAAAAAAAAACAATATGAAACCATGAATATATGTGCGTATAATATGATACGTAATATCCTTTAAATTGGTTTTACAGAGGAGACTACATGACGCGATTGTTTTCGACAGAAATTACCAAACTGGCTGCACTGGGGATTGAACCCACAAACTATTATCAATGTGTCAACAAACCAAAAATAAGACAGATTTCATAACGGTGTATACAGCTAATGTGAACTAGAGTATAGAGATGCAAGACTATACAGCATCTGGCCGGACAGCAGAGGTCTCGGGTTCAATACCGGATGGAGTCAGTTTTTTAATTTCTGTCTAAAATTCCATCATATTACCTACATAGACTACATTATACATAGCAAAACCATTAGTGCTGCTCAGTGCTACCACGAGGACCCACTTAATGAGTTACAGTTTGAGACATAATTGCCACACTATCATGACAGAAGGATTTGCTAACAACATCCATAAATAACAGGACGGGAAAATGTCGCACTTCACTCGCCATGACCATTCTCGAAAAACTGGTAACCTTTTCCGGGGACTGCAAGAAAATTCAAGTTTTCGAAAATGAACAACACAGAGCTCAACTGCGCCTCACTGCAGTTCGGGCTTCGGAGGGCGTAGCCGGCAGTGCCATGACTTGATCTGGGGCCCACTAACATGACATACACTATACATATGCAATTCTCAGGCGAGTTTTCATAACTTAGATAACTATAACTTTATCGACTTGGGTGAATACTCCTAATGTTGATCAATCATCCATATATATCGCCTCGACCACCATGACTGTTAAACAATGAATGATACACATCATTAGTAGACTTGAAATCTTCAATGGAAAATGTTCAGCTGATGCAAGGTGGGTGGTCATTACTTGATGTATGCAGTATCATGTTACTAGGTGTAATTAATGTAAAGGTTCGTTCGAAATATGTCGTTATATAATAGTTCGAACATGGAGGTATACGAGAAATGACTATTGACAGAGATGTTCAAAATTAAACGTCCATTAAAGTAAATTGAAAAATATAACATCGTACTCTTGGTCTGTTCATTGACTTCCAATAGAAACTAGCTTTAAAGTCCATGGTATGATGAAGATAAATGTCATATGTCCAAGTTCGCAGCCACGTTGATTCCAGGAGTAATTTTTAAATCAGACTTAAGTTGAATGAACTATAGCATAAGAAACGGCTAACTCATTTGCATTATTCTCTCGGTTTGTAACCTAAGGGAAATACATTAACGAGTGTAGAAGCAATAATGACAAATAACAATAAAATATCCTAACGTAAACAAAATGGTTATTGAGTGGGTATTCAATAAATGTATCAATATACATGGCTAATATAATTTTATAGCTCGATTTGGTTAGTCGGGAAACACTCCCGTAGATCAATAACCATCAGTTGTCTGTTTAACGGTGACATCATTTAAGTTGTTTATGGTTCTAGAGGTATCTACCTTGATTATGTGGATATCTTAAATAAAAATAAAAAAAAATCAATCAAACAACCAATCAATCAATCAACCTGACGAGAAACGTGCAGCCTCGATTCAGCGAGCTAAGCCCCACTGTACAGACATGCTCTCCAGCGCGACCAGCGGACGTTTATGGCAACAGCAATACTCGGACATTCACTAAAGAACAGGAAATGACTGTTTAATTTGTTTGGATTGACGTATTACGTAAGGCGAACCAATCACCCCGAGGCTCAATCATTAGACACAACTCGGCGAATATAGTTTTCTTTTAATTGGTTCGAGACATACGTTCGGCGTTTCCCTCCCAGGTCCAACAAACACCATTCGAAAGTTCCGGCGCGTTCGTGTCCGACCCAACTATAGATAATAGAGATGAGTACGCCTAAATCACCACCACTAAATCAAGACAGAGTTAATAATTCGATTATTAACTCCAGCGGCGGTCGCCCGGGAACTGTTGCAACTTGCAAGAGTTGTTGATGGCTTATATATTATATTTTATAAAAAGCTTTCGCTCCATGTTTGTTTGACCTAGGCGCTGCTTTGCAAAGGAACGGTTTCGTGAATTACACAAGCGTGACGCGCTGCGCATGCGCACAACAACGGAGTGAACCTAGGTTGTGGTTAATAACTACCGCACGAAGACAATGGGAGTCAAACTTTAGTTGTCAATGGAACCGCGAGTGGAATTAGAACAGCAAATAAAGACGAGACAGGCGTATACGTAACATTTACTACGCTCTTACAGCCTTTAGATTCGCTACACTTCACGTTAATTATCGTCGGTACCGACAGTGTTGGCTCGAGCACTAAGCGCGCGTCTCTGATTCGGGAGGTCCCGAATTCAAAACCTGTCGAGACCGGCAATCCTGCCTAAAGGTTTTTTCTGAGGTTTTCCTCGGTCGTTAATACGAATGCAAGGGATTGAGTCCTCTTGAACAGCCCTCGGACATCTCTTCACAATCGTCCTAGTTCACATGAAGAGGGGCATGCATTGCACCCTGGGTTTCGACAAAAAGATAAAACTTTAACATATACGACTAAATAATATATACTTCGTAACTGTATCACATTGTGTGTTTATTAAGCAAGGGGACTCCCCCCAACAGATCGTCGAAGAATTCAAAAATAAAACAATTCGCCATGCGATGAATTTTTGGTGGAGGTGCCGGGTATGTTTACCATTTGTTAAATGTTCTGTGCTTGTTCTCGCGTTCAGTAGGTTCCGGATCATGAATTTTAAAACTATCTGGGGTGCTAGTCATCTCCACCCAGGATCACCAAAAACATTCTGTGTCATCTTTGATGAAGGGCAATGCCAACAAAAAGCGTATGTCAATCGGACGTCGTGTTCGGTTGTATTGCGAGATGTGACACACGCACAGACGCACGGACATAGAATTATCGTTAAAATGAAATCTTCGCTCACTAGTAGTCCTACATATGTAAATGGAAAAGTGTATATATGCCGGATGTATAAAAAATGTTATCTATAAATACGACACTTGGTGGGTGACAACTGTGAGAGTACGCCGTAAGTGCAAACCTTTAAAAAGTGTCGACAAGGTATCGATTGTTTATTGTTATGTGTCGACTGGCGTTCATAAAAGTATTTACACCACTCTTGTTTTTGTATACAAAAATAAAAACAAGTATTTATATTCTGCATTCGTATTTCACAATTGTGTCAGTGTCAAGTCCACTACAACTTTGTCTACACTATCAAAGTATCAAGCAATTTATTAATTTCAAAAATTAAATTATTAAATTTCGAATGCGGCGTTTTCTTTGATTTTTTGCTGGGCCCATGTGTGTAGATATTGTGTGGTGTAACCCTATTGTGGCCCACGTAGTTGCAAGCATATTGATTTATAGCTATCGAGTTTCTTTTATAAAAGCTAATTACAATGATCAAATACCATTATTGTAAGTCATTAACTAATTGAATTTAGGACATTTTAATTAAATTGAAGCCCGCAAGGAAATTCAATACATCGAACATGCCTATTACAACACTCGGAACTTATCCAACAATATTATTATAGATAGACATTCTCAATTCCTCCCAACAGAACGTCTATATGAATGATTTATGATGCATATATCAGAATGTTTATGAACTTGTATAGTTTGAAACATAAATCATTACACCTATCTATCTTTCTCTGTGCTTGTATAGTTAGAGCAAAATATGACAATTTAATAGTTGCTCGGCATTGAAGCGAGCTTTATCCAGTGTTAGCGGTTTAGTTTTAACAAGATGTGAAACAGATGGTCAAAACGTCTGGAAGCTTCGGAATGTTGAGGGAAAGTACGGGTTGCTTCCTTGGGGCTGGGACTTGCGGCACGTAGTGTTGTTGTTGTTGTTGTTGTTGTACCAGAGCAATAGGCGTCCACAGCCGAGATGGAGTGAGGGATAAATCAACCGATCTACACTAACGCTCACGTAGGAGATGATTATAGGTCAATTTGAGAAATTGCTTGGACTACGTGTTTGTCTTTTAACATTCACCTTAGATTAGTACACAAAGCTAAGCGTGAAGCTATCATTCGCCTTGTGTTTAAATGTGTAAAACGTCTTCATAACGGCAGTCACATTGCATAGGAGTTATCTGACTTTTAATCCTCACCTTCCTCAATACTTCATACACATGTTCATACTATTAATACATGTATGTAGATTAGATGTACTAACTCATGAGGTTTTTGTTGAACATAACGTAATCTTTCTATTGGAGGCTATTAGTGATGATACTGTTCAACTGTTGAGTATGCGGATTATGCTTTGGGCAGGATTCGAACCTACGTCGATAGGAGTCCCAAGCTTTGTATACGTACGCACCAAAGTGACGACTCACCGCAGACTGCTCATATGCATGTGTAATGGATGGATGGATGGATGGATGGATGGATGGATGGATGGATGGATGATTGGATTGTTATAGATGATCGACTGGATGAGTGAATGATGGTTTGATATGAGGATAGGGGATGTGACTGATGGACGGATTGATGTGGAGCATGATTGGTAGATGATGGTAAGGTATAGTGATGGATGGTTGGATGTATGGTGGAGGAGTATATGGATGGATGGAATATGGAGGATGTGTATATATTACCTGAATAGCGCATACGCTGTTGATGTTTTATAGACAGATCCACCGGGGATTGAACCCGAGACCTTGCCTGTCTGGGCCCTGCTCCTCTACGCATATGTACGTATACGTCTGTTTGTTTGTTTGTTTGATTGTATGGTGAGGAGCTTAATTGTGCAATTGCGAGCGTGTGTAAATACTTACCCCGAATAGCATACGCGATTATCTCGAGCGCAGGTCGGTATGGGTATAATTACCCCGCGCATGCAACATGTCATAAGCCCAGCCAGGAGGCTTGCAATTAATCATTGCGAGACGAAGAGCAAGAGACCAGCGTGGCTTAGATCACGCGTTATCAAGGTAATCGGGTGGCATCTTCACTTTCACTCTGTGCAATTATTTAACGGTGATCAAATCTATCTGGGTGCTCTACAAACCGCCCGACATGGCCCAAATGCTCCATACGAGCGAGAGACTGCATCCAAATAACACGATATTATTAGACGGACTAATCGACGTGAAAATATCGTTAAACGTTGATTTACTACATCAGATTGCTGCAGCGTTTTACCCAAGTTCAATCTACATTCCTAAATGACTCTTACTTTCGAAAAAATGAAAAACGAAAGTACACATAATCATTATTATAATAGAAGAATAAAACACAAAACAATGTAATCATGGAATCATGGATCATAATCTCGAGTCTGGTTTTAATCTTGGCCGCGCGTATTTTCTGTCTGGAAGGCACGGTTGTTATTAGATTCGTGCTCTTGCGGTTTATAAGGACGAACTTGGAAGCGTCGTCGTTAGCAGACGAATTGTCAACATCGACTACCGGTACTGATCAACTACTTAACTGTGAAAGCGTATTGACATATCAGTTGAAAGTGAACACCTGGAATTAGAAATAAATTCACCACGAGAAGATCCGCGATTTTCTCTAAACGAAATTGAAATACACAATTTGTTTCGTTCTTCTGTCTATTTATCTTGATTGTTAGTTCTACGAGGCTGAAGCAATAATGCAAACATGGACAAAAATTTACTAGGCACATGCAAATCAGTTTACTAAATCCGACAAATATGAACTAAAACTAGCTGCAAAAACAAAACAAACGTGTTCATACACGTAATTTCATCATACACTTAATTAATAATTTAAAAAAAACATCAAAAAGAAATGTGTCGTTTCAGTGCAATGTTGTGTACGCACCTACAAGAATGACGCGCAGAAACTATTAGTAATAAACTACACAAAATCCAAGAAATTAGCGGTTGTTACACACTATTAGGGATGGGATTTGACGGTCAAATTCAATTTGGTCAATTGACTGGTCAATTGACGGTCAATTGACGGTCAAATGTAAAAAATCATAAATTTATTTTTTAAATAATTAGATATTATATTTTTTTAAATGTTGTGACAAAACTTTTTATTTAAAAGCTTGTTAAATGCATATTAATGGCATATCATCATCGTCATCATCATCGTCGATGCTGTCATCAGTCCCTTTCTCCGATTCAGCTCAGCTTACCCAGAAGCTATTATATTTATTTGTCTATAATATTCATAATATAACTACATAATAAATAATAATTAAATAAAATATTACCTAATTAAAACTTTTTAATGAAAAGAAAGAAAGAAAAAATGTTATGTTTACATAACATTCAAATTCAATATGAAAATTCAAATATATTAATTTTTAAATGCATATACACATGTTATCTTTAAGTCAATTGACTGGTCAATTGACCAAAAGTATTTGACCAGTAATTGACCGGTCAATTGACATTGTGCAACCCTACACACTATACATGTCAGTCTTCTGCTGATCGGTTAAAATCACCAAAAGCGTAACCGCATAATAGTTTGCGAATATGTGCATAGGTAGAAAACATCGCACTCCTGCGAAGGAAACCATACATCAGTTCTACCAATGTCACCTTCATTCACATTTTGTGTCCGCAATTTGCGCAATAACCCAACCCACATATTATTATCAACAGCTCATAAGTTCAACTTTTATGAGTGGTTTTACTGAAATTATCCTCCAATCAGACACCACATGCGGTAGATTCAAAACAAAGTTATCAGATATTACATCTCTACTATGGAAATTCTCATTTGAATCTCTATCCTAACAAAGTATCTATAAATTCAATAAATCATGTGGCAAATACAATAACCAATTAGCTGGTAACTTTCTTTCACGCGTAGGTTAACACAAAATTAGATATTTTGTGAAGAATGTAGGAAGAAAAAACATGCCCTATATCCTGTAATTAGTACTATTGACTCGAGTAATAAATTACAGCATCATGACAGATAATATGCCTATGATCTCTATTTATGTAAACAAATCTTGAGGATTGAGTAATTCCTACAACAAGGTATTTTCTTTCTCCTTGATATCACGAACTATTATGAGTTGCGTCATGTATAATGCGTAGTATTGAGAAGATCCACTTACAACGTTATAACTCCTGTTCGGGATTACGTTGAAAGAAGTCGCGATAAATCATCTTTGCCGATTAATCGATATGTTTGCTCAACCCACGTGGATCTGTCTGTGTTGCCTTGTAAGATTTAATCGATTTTAATATGGCGTTGATGACGCTGAAACGGTTACGCCTTCATGTCCAAAAGTCTACTCTACTATAAAATTACGTAATTTTACATGAAATAGGCCCAACGTTTGTCGTTTGGTTACACTTTTTTAACAGCGTATAGCTGACCAAAATAACGAAAGACATGCATCCGTAGTTCAATAGTACAGCGGACAACATATTCGTCGAAAATTCTCAAATTGTTAACAATAAATATTCACACACACCTCCCAGTGTTGTGCATTTTTTAATTGTGATATATTTACGTCTATATTAATTCTTGAAATATGGAATACATTTCACAATAATTTTTTTAAAGTTAAGATAGGGCCTATACAAAAAATACTCATACAGAGTTATTTTGAGAAAGTGAAAAACGGGTAACATTTCGAGGATTTCCTTTGTTGAATAAAAAATATTACAACGAATGTGACCATTGTGTCGGTAGTTACAATTTGAACTACAAAAACACTAAAACGCATCGAAATTAGGTGGTCCAGTAGAGCCTTAAAACATAGGCATGTCCACCTATGATCATTTGCTAAAACAGTTCATACTAATAGCAAGTAAATTAAAGCATTGTGGAATCTTAGAATAGTTCAATTATCACGACAATATATAATTATTATTAGATTTAATTTAATATTGGATTATTGATTTGATCATTATGCTCTTAAATTTTATTTATAAGACGGAATCAGTTTAAAAAAATGATCTACAAAGGAAAATAAATAAATCTAATTACATAGATGCAGACACAACAATGAACTACAGTTAAGAAAATATTTGAAATAGTAATATTACAACAGCAATGAATTAAAAGTTTAAAACACAACCAATTTGGTAACAAATTCAAAAAGGATATCAAATGGAAATTTGAATTTTATTGACGACGTCAAATGCGTCATGACATGAAGAGACGATACGAGAATCTTGAGTAAACTTTGGGGGTGTTTCGCGGAGAGTACACGTTACCCTCAATAACTGCTCAAACTCGAGGCGTTTTCATGTTGAACTAAAGCTAAACTACATTGTATATAAACTGCATTCAGAGTCAAAACCAGTTCTGATTATAAGTGCTAGTGAAAACTCAGCTGAATAGAAATTAAAATATATCACACTTCTTAAATTACGTTTCTAATGCAACGCAGTAATAATTATAACTATTAAGTCGAGAATCGTGACCGGACCAGTAAGTAGTAACTAAAAGCTTTTTAGTCCCAAGTTTATGTAAAGGGTCACATGTCAGCCTAATTAACGAGAAAACCTAATATGTGCCACTTATTCAAACGCGGAAACTCATTTACTGATTTGAGTTAATTTTGTCGACACGGTAGTAAAAGAAAGCATTTAAACCAAGTATTTCGGCAAGCAGATCAGAAATCGGTGCAGCAGCTGTTAGAACAGCAATGTGAAACGAATTTTTACATATTGTTTCGATGGTTCCACTACGCCGCTGGACGGACGCTCACTCTCCTTATAAAAGGTGTGCATTTATGTACAAAATGTTAATAACCGAAAACTGAATACAAGGGGGTTCAACTTCATGATTGAGCGAAGCGAGCGTTTCCATTTGACTCTGCCGGAAAAAATAGTCACTTTTTTTGTTTGTTTGTATGTCTCGCCATAACGTTCGAACGGAGGCTCGGATCGAGTTGAAATTTGGACCATCCGCAAGCTTCGATCTGGATTGAATGCCATTAGTTTTGTGGCAAAATCGTTCAAAAAGTTACAAAGTTACATTAAAGTTAATCGAAAGGTTTTTTTCAAACTAAACGGCGACAAAATCTGAGGTGGCCAAATCATTTAGAATGTCCGTCCGGTCACGAATATGTTAATTTCATTTTGATCCGATAAGTAGTGTGGATGGAAATTACATTTTAACAAAAGTAACGTTACCATGACAACGCAAAGTCGCACGAGGTGCATTATGCACTGCCACGTCAAGGTCATCTAGATGGCGGTGGATTTTATCCATAAAGTAAAGGTTTACCCACGGGTTTACCCAAATACCTTGGCAATAATAAATAATATTGGAAACATGGCCCCGTGGACAGCGAACGTCGCAAATTTTAAAATTTTAAAGAATGTGCAATGTAGGTCTAGATATAGCACGTGCTCGCTTATCAACGCGTCCAACTGAGCGTTTCCTAGTATAAGTAAAATACATTCTCCCACCATTTCGTTTGCTATAAGTATAGCTCGTCGCACACCATCACTCCCTCTTCCACCAATTGACGACTCGAAATGGGCGGAGCTTAAAACGATCGATAGGTCACGTGACTAGTATTGGGTATAAATCCTCATTTCGCAAGTTGGCGCCTGCTGAACGGCGCATCACTTATCACGCTCTAACTTTTATTCTATTCATTATTTGGACAATACTTAAATGAATAATATTTAGCAAACATATCATTCCTTGTAATAGCGATTATTTTGATTTTTTTGACAAAGTCGTTAGCTTGCTATAACAATGTACGCATCACACAAGTGAAAATTATCAATGACTTAAGTTTTCTCATTAATTAATTTGACAAAAAACTACTGATCGGATTTCGACAAGAATTCTTTGTAAAAATGCATCAGACTGTTTAGACAATAAATATACTAACTTTCTAGATAGAAAGTGCACTGAACGAAAATTTACAGCATAGAGTAATATGCAGCGTGCACTTTTTCACGGCTCATCCGCACGTCAAGAGTGCGTATTTTAGATAAAAACACATACACTGCATATTACTCTATGCTGCAAAGTTTCGTTCAGTGCACTTTCTATCTAGAAAGTTAGTTTATTTAAAGAGGACTTGTCGAAATCCGATCAGTAGTTTTTTGTCAAATAAATTATTGAGAAAACTTTAGTCATTGATAATTTTCACATGTATGATGCGTACATTGTTATAACAAGCTAACGACTGTGTCAAAAAAATCGAAATAATCGCTATTACAAAGAATGATATATTTGCTAAATATTATTCATTTAAATATTGTCCAAATAATGAATAGAATAAAAGTTAGAGCGTGATAAGTGTTGCGCCGTGAAGCAGGCGTCTACTTGCGAAATGTGGATTTGTACCAACTAATTCCGCCATGTTGCCTCGTGACGTCAGGAGGCGGGTACAATTCAAGTCGTCAATTCCATACGAGTTTCAACTTCTATGCCCTTTCCCTTACAATGATTAGGCCCTAAACTGCATCATTCTGCAAACTGTCTACTTTTCTTTTCACATTGTGTCAGAATTTTGATTTGTTTAACAATTTTGGAATGTTATTATGCTCTATTTTTGATTATGGATTATGCGTTTTGTACGATTCTTGTCTTGCAAAAGAGGGCATTATCGCCAACTCAATTAAATTGATAAATCAAATGCTGTATTTGTTGGCTTATTGATGTGAACAATAACAACAAAATCTTACCTGAAAAATCACTCAAATGCACTCACTCAAATACACTCATGTAAACATAAATCCACATAATAATAAACATAAACATAGGTACATAATATAAACAAAACATGAACAATATATTACATACAAACATACATCACATAAAAACAAAACTATAACTAGATTGTTGGTGGCTAATAATAAGGCACATTCAGGGATTGCCTTAACAATATATTACGGTCATTATCACGTACGGTATTCCCTACCAAGAAAATTGTAAGTTGACCACAAGTCTCAAACTACAGAAAGATAACTACCCTGCCATAGGTAGGCCTAATACTTATATTTTGTTACCTATTGGCTATTACCATGAGTCGTTCTTGTTTTAGACATTGACTTTTTATAGTCTCTGCGTTCATTCAAAGATGTCATCTCCTACAGCAAGGCATGGGTAAAAAAATTATGAAACATTAAAGAGTTAATCCACAGATGACTAATACTTGTGTGGTTTAACAATTTTATATTTCCTTCACTCACACACACAATGTTATAGGCTAACATATTGGTTAAAAATAAGTCTTAATCTCAAAAAATGTGTACAACTGTTTTCAGCATTGACATATTAAAATAAAAATTATAAAATATCCATTATAAAATATCCGCAACAGTAAAATTAAAAGATGTTCCCATTTTTAATCACCTTCCCTAAGCCAATCTAGGCTGTGATCATGTGCCTGCCAAAAGAATGTTGCAACGATCACAAGCCTAACAACATAATGTTCATGTTGCAGATACGCTCAATACACACACTTCAAGATCTATTCCGAAGCTGAATACTACAAGCTGGAGATTGACGGCTACGAAGGCAATGCAGGAGATTCTCTGAACGACCCGTGGTACGGAAGCAACAACAGCCCCTTCTCAACGTACAACAGGTGAGATCCAATGATTCAAGTGAACTCTATATACAAAGTAGGTTTAATATTAAAATATTCACACTAGGGATGACGATGGGTATGGTCCTAAAGTTTCGATACCCATTATCTGAAATAAGTCACTCCGTTACTTTGTTTAAAATTAAGAGGATATAGAACGTATGCGTTTTAAGCAAAGTCCTGTTCGCTCGGGCGACTGACACCACAGTTGTATGAAATTTCGTGTAATTGACACGGAAGTGGAAATACAGGGCTCTATAAGAACACTTAGTCCAAACCTAAAGCTATTTTTAAATAATTTGCAAAAATTAAATTGATTTTCAGGATTTTGGATTTTGTTGAAAAGTCCTGAATTGACCATATTCGAGAATTGATTCTGGCTGATTAAAATAAGATATATATTAAAAATCTATTACTTTAGGGCTGTACATGTATACTTTGTTGACAAATATGTAAGTTTTATATATGTCGGATTCTTACTAGCCGAGCGAATAGCTATGTGCCAATTGCAAAATGTGTTCACCCCTTTTGATAGTTAGTAAATAGCGGTTTGCTCGGCCAAAAAGCATCCTACGTATATACAATTTTGCAAACTTGTCAATAAAGCAGACATGGACGGTCCAACAGTCATAGATTGTTCAAAATTTTGACTTGATCAGCCAGAAAAAATTCACGAATATAGTCAATTTTGGACTTTTTAACAAAATTGAAATTCGTGAAATCTAATTATTTTTAAATTATTTCAAAACAAATTTAGGAATGTGTTACTATAGAAACCTTTTTCCACTTTCTGAGATATGTTCAAATTTCTAACAACTGTGATGTCATTCAGCCGAGCAACAGAAAATGACTAAAAAAGGGGTGGTGAACGCTCTTAAATAGTATGTTTGTGCTAATGACATTTCCATATGGACATTGGTCACATTGCTTCCTTTCCCGGTATTTAACCCTTTTACAATCACCATAAGTGGCCTTCATATTTGTTCGATGACAATCAGGCATGCATGTGGTTGCTCTACTGTTTTCTGTTTCAAGTCTGACAATGACAAAGTTAAGAAGTTAAATTGAATATAGATTCATCACCAAGTGTGAAGCAAAAAATTCCACTCAGGTACAAGGGTACTGCGTCAACAGTGACTGTATCGGGTACTGCGGACCCTACCCAGGTCGAATGTGGGTATTCAAAGCATCCTGTTTATACATTCTAAATGTGCACAGTCATTGAATGATTACACCTAGATAATGCAGGGAGTGATATAGGCATTAAATAATTTTGATAAATTGAGTATTCTAACTGTGCATATCTTACAGTAGCTACAGAAAGCTCTGAGATCTATTTGATATATAAAATGATCTTCAAAATGAATAGTGTATATAATTAGAACTATTACTAAAACTGCATGGACTATGCACAGAACAGTCAAAAATTAAACGAAATGCCACAAAAAAGAATATAGCTTCAATGGATTTTTTAAATTTGTATATGATTTATTTATTATTTTTTTTTTCCCTAGTTATATTTCCTTCACTGTTATTGCAATCGATCATTTATTCACAATGTCTTAGAACGTTTAGGCATACGACCGATGTTTAAAATTGTGAACGATCTAAAGGTGTTTGTGGTGAATCAGGACTGGTCTAAATGGCCTCTTTTGACGATCCCAAATACGCAAGAAAGTATATTTTTGCATTATAGTACAGTATTCTACATGTTTTCTTCTGGGTTTTTAGTTGCCAGCAAATTAATATTTAGCAAATTGAATTCAATCAGATTTGAGGAATTACAATTCAGTGAGGGCTACGAGGTATAGGTTGTCTCAAAATGTGAACAACTTAAAGGTAATGTGAGAATGTCAATTCCTTTCAAATTACAAGAAAAAGTACTATCAAGAAGAATGTTAGCATCAGAATCACAGACATAAGCTTTAATATAGTTCTGCTACTTTCTCACTGGTAACTTGATTCAGAAATAAGCCATGCTATTCTGAAGCTCAAATATCCACACAAACAGTTCAGATATTTCATTTACAACTTATACTAAATGTTATATTTGAATTATGTAGCCTATTGAAGAAAAAGGGAAAATATGACATGAATCATACAATAATTTTAATCCTTTTCTGTGACCAATAATATATTCTAGTCCTTGTATCAGATGATTTCAATCATCAAAACCAATGACAACATTCAGTTGAAATATGAAGTAGCAACAGAAGACTCAAGTTTATTCATTAGGTAAGTGGTTCGTAGCAGGATGGGAATCTACATCAAGGCCAGTATTGAATCAACCAAGAGGAACATTCGACTAGTCAAATGCGGATTCAAACTTCATATTTTCCATTAATTAAATAATGCTAAAATTGCAATTCAAAATTGACTTTGTAGTCAAGTACTATTCAATAAATAGGCCTAGGAGGCTAATGAGTTTGTCTTAAGGAACAATATAATGGAAGAACTTAAAGAAATGCAAATTCTCTCAAATACGAGTACCTACTATCAAAAATGAATGAATTGATGACATCACAACCCATGCCCTCTCTCTGCTGCGTTCTCACAACGAGGACTTAGATCAGAAATAAGCCCATTGCTATACTCTGAACTTCACAATAGTCAACATACATTCTCTCAATTATTTTCATTAGTGACAACCTCTATAGTAAAATGTTACCTACTTTGAAATTTATGTATGCCTATGTACTAGTAGTAGGGCTAACCTACTGACGATTGAATATACACGCATTTTCACACTCCTTGTTTCTGTGACCAAATAACATATATTCTGTCCTGTGTAGGCCTATCATTGTAGGATTGCTATCTTCATCCATCCAGAATCCAAATATTACCAAAAGGTGTGAAATATGATAAATAATCTTGAACATGTTAATGTTACTCACTGAGGTTTATTTCATTAGGTATTGTCTGGTTCCGTTGGAGAGGATGGGATTATACACTCAAGAGGGCAGTGATGATGATTAAACCAAGAGGAACGATTGGATCTTCGTAAGATGTGGATTCCAAAACTTTCAAAATTCACAAACAAAAATCATATTTGCACCTATGACTTTAGACCAACAATCTGGCACGGTGTTGCTAATTAAGGGTGCAGAAATAAATCTGTTGAGAGGTTGATATTTATAATACGCAAGAGGCTAACGGGACAAAGAATGCAATCCAAATAGACGCTGCATTTACCCTTAAATTATTACAAAACTTAGAATTTATAATCTAACCCCGGAGGCCCGTTGTGTAGCATTAAAAAAAATGAATGAGGTTTCGAAGTCTTGGTAAAATCGTACCACGAATACAAGTGTCCAGCACCAAGACAATAATTTGCATCAACCGCCGTCTTCTGCCATGTCAATAAAGATACTGGTTTGGCATAGAAGATGCCGGTTTGGAAACATGTGCTTTCTAGTAACAACATTGAAGTGTAGTCTGTGAAGGTGAAGGCAGTATGACAGAAATAGGCTATTGTTTTTATCTTCCTACGAGAGCAGCTTTCAAAATTTTTTTTTAAACATGATTGTCCAATATTGTTATTTGTGCTGTGCAGATGTGTATTTTGAACTTCCCGAGATTTCGATATCTTGTACAAGTTGTGAGACTCCCATCATTGAGCAGATACTGTAGATGAAAAAACTCCATATTTAATTAAACCTTAAAAATAAAATTTGTGATTTGGCATGTCTACATCTCTGCAAGGTATTCCAGGTTGCAAGTTTGTTGTGCATCTGTCTTACGGTGTTGCATAATTAATAAAACTGTCAAAACACCAATAAACCCCAAGCAAAGTACCTATTATACGGTACCTACAAGGTAGGCCTAACAGTATTCTGCTACTAGCCTGTATGTAATAGTTTTTGGAACTGTATCTGATAAAAGTGTTTTGTAACAAGATTATTCAAAAGATTTGTAGTACGTAGTTGTTGTACATATATTGTGTAAGTTGTATAAAGTATTGCTATGTTTTTTTTTTACAAAAGTTGATCAATTATTCTAGGTATGTACCTGACATTACTCACTCCTACAACTCATGTCCAATATTCCCAATCAACATCAATATGACAGTAGTAACAAAAATAGGGTCTACTTAGTGCTGATAGAATCTGTATGCTTAGTTCACAATAAACTTAGACTGGATTGGATGAGACTAATACCGGTACTCCATCCAATCAGAAAACGTACAAAAGAGGATAGGGCCTACAGTAAGATTGATCATATAAGATAAATTTGTTTAAGCTTAAAGGCCTAAATAAGATTGAGATTAAGAAACAGTTGGGCCCTATTATTTATGACTGGTACATGTCATTGTTTATGCAGAGGAAAAAGGGAACCTTATTTTCCATAATTTGGCACAAAAACACAAACCGTCAAGTGGTATGGTTCTAACTTTTCATCCATTTCATTCCTTCTCCTAGAGAAAGATGAAATAATCAAGAAATTCACAATTATTTCCATACCGGCGATAAAGTGGGCCAGCAGGTCACTCACATTTAACCCCTTCATGGCAGCAGTTAGTGGCCTTCGCAAGAACACAATCAGGCGTGTGGTTTAATTTATTAATTTAATGTCTATCCTATTCAAATAAAAAAACTGATTTACAAAAAAGGACAACTATTTTATTTTTAAATCTAATATTTTGTTATAGGCCTAAGAGTATTGGAGAAAGGTAAAACTGAGTCTACTAGTGCATCCATCTTCACTATTACAAGGCTAGCTAACTAAGTAAAGGCAAGAGTCCCAAAACCCCAGCATAACAAAATGGAAGAAAAAATATAAACTACAAACATAAATTATATACAGGCCCTAAAACAATAGGGAAGATTCATCGGTTCCAAATATTGGCACTGGAGTATAGAATCAGTAGATGTTCACTAAAAAACACCATCACCAAAGTACAATCCAAAGTAAATACTTTCTATTCCACAGAGGTACAAAGTTTTAAGTTTACTCCATCCCGCGCTTTTATTGTGAAAAGGCGTGTGACGTCATAAGCCTAAAACAGACCATGTTTATGAATGAAATTGACCACGGTGTTCTAGATCAGAAAGCAAAATGCACCGCTCGGCCGTTCGCCAGCTCTTGTGAAAACAATGTTCAGTTGACATTTTTGATTATAAATGTTATCATAAAAATAAAAGTAAAACCATTAATCGTTAAAAATGTATCACAAAGTTTGTATATGTTATGGGTATGTTATACAAATTATTGTTTGTTAGTATTTTCGTAGGCCTACTAGAAACAAATTTTATTCTAAAAGACTTTACTATTTACCTTCGTAAGATAATCAGCAAAAATGTTATTTTTTCAATGGGCACACAGAGATTAAGTTGTAGGGTTATGAGACTTAAGACGTGTTGCCCTGTTTTTCCCGCCATTATTACGTGTAAAAATTTAAGCTCCCTTTTATGACTAAATATATCCTATAATAAATTAAAATTTGATATTTATGTAGGCCTAATCAGAAACTGGCCCTGAATGTAGTAGAATAACAAAAAAACGTAAGTCTTTCTTATTGTTAAAATATATTAGCCTATTAAGGGGTAATGTGGGTAATTGGAAACCCTTTTAGTGTTTTTAAACTTTGACCTTATTTGTAGACTAGGGTAGGCCTCTATTGATAGGAGAGAAAAAATGTAAGAAGCAAAATTGTGCATTGGGATGTTAACTAAATCATGACACCATCAAGAATTTCATGGAAGAATATTGTATGGTATTTTTATTGCTTTTTTTTAAACTCGAATTTGTTTCCAATTACCCCGGATATTGGGGTAAATGGAAACAGCCATGGTACCACTCATAGACCCATAAGGAATCTAAAGTAGGGTAATTGGAAACAAAGCATTTTAAGCTGTGATTCTAACACAAAAAGAATTAATTATGATACAAACTGTAGATTCTGTGTTCATTTAAAGAAAACCTTCCGTCGCAACGCAGAATTGTACAGAAAATCTCAAAAGCATCACAAGGATGAAAATAAGGCTGTTGTATTTAAAAAAATGTATTTTGTATTAAAATATCAATACAATCATCACTTAAAATTAAATTTACAAAAACTACATCAATAGATTGGTAAATTACCAACAAAAACAAAACATGCATTGATTGGGCAAATGGAAACGTTGAGCACTGCGTTTTTTTTTTGGATTTCCTGTGATTTTGGAAAAAAATAAAAAAATTGCACATCTTTTCAATGGCATCTTGGTGTGGGTCCAAGACAAAGTCCACAGTGCCACTTATCTTTATTGGAACAGCAAATATGTTATTAATTAATACTGAATCGTGGTCATCTCTTCGAGGGTATCTTTCCTTCCAAAACATGATAATGTGAAGCCTAAGTAAGAAGGCTGCAGTGTTGGGTCAGTTCTTTTTTTAAATGAACGTTTTAAAAGTTCAGTTCACAGTTCAAATAATGAACTTTTAAAAAGTTCAAGTTCTTAACCTAAAATTTTGAAAAGTTCAAGTTCGTCTAAAATATGAACTAAGTTCGTTTAAAAGTTCTTTTGTAAAAAAAAAATCACTATTTTATTAAAGGCTAGCGTAAATTGAAGAAAAACACGAGAAAAAACATTAGGGGTGTTCGAGTAACAATTTACTCGCGAGTTTGAGTCGGACGAAAGTGTTGAGCTGTCTTTGATCGTGTTGATGATTTGTAATACATTCTCGTCGACCAGCTTGTAAAATTAATGCGGATACTTAGCATTTTAGGCTTCCAAAGATTTTGTTTCCGAATTAGTTGGCGTACATCGTTTTAACTTCGTGAATCGTGCGTGATGTTGTCAAAATCTGCTGAACGTGTGTCAACGTAGGCTTACGATAATATAAACGATAAATAGAGGGGAGCTCTGGCAATCGTCGTCAGGGACCTTGCCCCCTTCCCTTAACGACCTCCCCGACGACGATGACTATGACACAACGAACTATGACAAAGACGATGACGACCGCGACGTGAGAAACCCCCCTTCCTCCCCTTTCCCGTGGCTGGTTCTGACCAGCATGGGCCCGTCCTCCCCCCCCCCTTAGGTTAGAGTGGTTCATTATGACCTAACGGTTGACGCGTCCTTAATCCAAATAAACAAAAAAAAAACTGCGATACACAACGAATTGTTATTGTTTTTAAGCGTCGACGGCTGCTCGGCGCACGGAAAGAACTTGCAAATTAACTTTCTAAAACTGAAAAGTTTGTTCTCGGAATGAACTTTTAAAAGTTCAAGTTCATTCATTTAAAAAAAGAGTAAGTTCACTGAAAAGTTCACAAAAAAAGAACGCGTTCACGAGAACGCGTTCTTTTTAAAAGTTCCTTCCCCAACACTGGAAGGCTGTGTAGTCAGACACTGTTGCCAACTTACCTTACTTTAAAACCAAACATTTAAATGTGTTTCCATTTACCCCTGAAATTTGTCCATAGCTTAACATTGATCTTTTGGCTTTGTTTCCAATTTCCCTGTGTGTTTCCAATTACACCAAATTCATCTTTCCAATTAGGCCTACCCCCAAGTATGAAATAATAGGAGAATTGGAAACATTGCTTATCAGGAGAAACGATGGTAATTGGATGAGCGAAGCAAAGACTTCAATTTCACTGACCCCCAAAAAATTCAGCTCGGGTGTTTTTTTTTGTTTTTTTGTTTGTTTGTTTTTCTGTCTGTTTTTTAGCTAACTACCAGGCAAACGGCATATCCGATCTTGATGAAAATTGGAGGGGACCTCCGAAATCTTTGAACTTATTGTTTTTGGGTAAAATCGAAGAAATATTTCTCATGAATATCATACTTTTACGATTTTTTTCGATTTTTTGTGCGATATTTTCGTTCCATTTGGGCCGATTGTGACCAAACGGGTGGGGCTACAACGTTCATATTATACAAGGACATTAAGGTTATGGTGATGTAGTACCTTCTGAAAGAAAAAGTTGAAAAAGTTACCTAGAATCCATAGAAATAAAGGTTTAAATATGAGTTTTTTGAAATGTATAACAATAATTAACAAGTAACTAGGGTATAGAAACTTGACAACAATCACCTACAATGCTTTCATAAAGCTATCTTCGGGCCTAAAGATATTTGACATTCTAATTACCTTAGCAATTAGTACTTTATAAAAATTATTCTAATTTAACAAAAATGATTTTGCAATGGAACTTGAAGAAGTAAAGAGATCCTACGCATACTAAATTTTTAAATTTAAATATTATTATTTAAATATATTTTTAATTTTTAAAAAAAAGCTCATCCCTCAACGCGACGGGACTTTAGCGTTTTCCTAGTTATCTAAATTTCACCTGTAACATATTGTTGACTAATGTGTCTTAATTAATTTCCATTCAAGAATAAATTTCTTAAAAACAAAATAAGACATAACAGGTAGGTGACAGAGTCCGAAAATGCGGGACAGTCCGAATTTGACGCAATTGTCCCGGTCCCGAAAATTTACTTTTGTCCGAAATTGTAAATTCACAATTTGATTTATTAGCTTTTAAAAAATTAGAAATTAGAAATTTCAACTAGAAATAATAAACAAAAAACAGAAATCTAGAAAGCTTTGTAAATTACGGATTGTAGCTCATATCCTACAAATGATTTGATGGTAGATTTACCCACAAAGCGAATTGGAGTGTTTTTTTTTACAAGGTTTGTTTTGACTACACAAACGACAGATTTCATCATTAAATCCAGATCGTATATTTTTTCTGAAACTAGTAAATCACTTCAAAAACCCTGATTTTAAAAATTTTCCGCCGGGGCTTAGCTTGTTGGGGGGCTCGCCCCTAAACCCCCCTGGTTTTGCTGACAAAGTGCCTAGAAATTCACTCATGCCATTTGTCACCCAAAAAACAGGGGCAATTTTGAGATGTGTTTCAAATTGAGACAAGTTTTTAGTTTAGAGGTTGGTTGCATTGTGTATGACATGCACATCATCAAACAGAAGAAGCTGTAACTACTTGCACATTTTCCATAATAGACTGGACCATGCTGTCTAACATTTTTTTTTTTTGGATGAGCGAAGCAAAGACTTCAATTTTCACTGACCCCCAAAAAAAATTTAGCTCGGGTGTTTGTTTGTTTTTTTGTTTATTTTTCTGTCTGTTTGTTAGCTAATTACCAGGCAAACAGCATATCCGATCTTGATGAAAATTGGAGGGGACCTTCGAAATCTCTGCACTTAGAGGTGTATTGTTTTTGGGTACAATCGAAGAAATATTTCTCATGAATATCGTACTTTTACGATTTTTTTGATTTTTTGTGTGATATTATCGTGCCATTTGGGCCAATTCTGACCAAACGGGTTGGGCTACAACGTTCATATTATACATGGACATTAAGGTTATGGTAATGTAGTACATGTTGAAAGAAAAATTTGAAAAAGTTAGCCAGAATCTATAGAAATAAAGCTTTTAATATAAGTTTTTTGATTTTGTGTGCAATATTTTCGTGCCATTTGGGCCAATTCTGACCAAACGGGTGGGGCTACAACGTTCATATTATACATGGACATTAAGGCTATGGTGATGTAGTACCTTTTGAAAGAAAAAGTTGAAAAAGTTAGCCAGAATCCATAGAAATAGAGCTTTTAATATAAGGTTGTAGGCCTACGGTAAATAATACCAATTGACAAGTAACAATAGAAACTTGACAACAATCACCTACTTTTACTACGTTTACATGCAGTTTTGAAAAAGTTTTGACTTGAGTCAAGTCAAAACGATGATGCGTTTACATGATACAGATCTGAAAACGATCTCAAAACTATTATTTAGTTCACTTATTTCCCTGGTAGACAGCACAATGTATTAAACAAATTCCACTGTTTTCTTATGAAAAAAAAAATAATTATTGCGTATAACATAGGCCTAAGTATAACTTCATTAGATGACCAAAAACATTTGCCGTAACGTTTAGAACATAATTCAGAATACCAAGATCACGTTCTTAACTTGCTTTTAGCAAACATAACCTCAAATTGCAACGCAACGAGCGTTTTGGTTGCAGCCAGGTGTATACATGACAGTTTTCAAAACTAGTTTTCAAGTACTCTACTGCAAACAGTGACTTGAACCGATCCAAACCCAGATTCGAAGCGTATACATGCAGTTTTGAAAACTCAAAACGTTTTGAAATCGTTTTCAAACCTGCATGTAAACGTAGTAAATGCGTAGGCACTAGGCAGCAAAACAAAGCACATGCAAAAGTAAAGATATCCCACGCAAACTAAAAACTTTAAAAAGCTCATCCATCAACGCGGCGGGACTTTAGCGTTTTCCTAGTAAATTTGAACTTCACATACCAGACGTTATAAAGGGCGTTTCCAATTACCCACATTATTTCCAATTACCCACATTATTACCCCTAGGCAATATTTTTCACTGCTTGACAGTAAGAATACTTCCGTTGACACTTTACAATACCACAGTAGTTAACCTTTTGAATAGTATGCCCGTTTATATACGTCCGTGGATGAGCAGCCTAGCAGAGTATGCTCGTTTAAACGGTTTGATATTATTGAGTTGTCTAGTAACTCAGGACAGGCGTGCATTTAGCTGAGCTTTACCATGCAGTAGTGCTACCTATTGACAACATCTTCAACTATTTGGTCGATCTTCTGGCATGTAATTTATAAATTTATTGGGTGTTCTGTAAACACATGCATAGCTGGTGCATGCAGCAACGTGTTTTTGGCATCTATTTACGTTATTGTATTTATGCACACATTGTTGGTAGTTTTTCATTAAGACACTTTTTTTTATTAAAATGATATTCTGTGTGGAAATTAACTTTTACTTTGTTAAAAATATTGATATTTCAGCTACGTTAGTTATGATTTCTTTCTTCAAGACTAAATGACGGAGGAGAACTCACTTTAGGGGTGGCTACCCTCATTTTAAACTCACTTGTTAAAAGGTTAAATCTATAATAAAAAGGCACAATAAAATAAGACACCCAAATTAGTTTTTGATTGGTTGAGTATATACCAGTAGTATTTAGACAACACCACATTGACCTACAAATACAATGAGAAAAAATAGATAAGTGTTTTTTTGTGAATGTATTTTGGGGAAAGGATAAAGAGACCAACCCTGAAATTTGCTGGTAGCTGTGTGAGATTCGTCGACACATATACATAATACGTATCTAGGTACCGTAATCAGGGCATGGAGACGAAATGATGTGCATTATTATAATGCTACCCATATCTGCCACATGGTTAGTAGGCCTACCTATAAACTCACATCTCACAAGCCTAGGAGTGGAATATTTAAGTCGTATTAGGTATGTAGTTGAGTATTCTTGTAAAAATGGGCAAAATATTTTTTTTAATTCAACCATGATTCAACCATAACTCTAATCTACTAAAGTCCCACCGCCTTCTTGAACTATATCAACCTTCAAAAAAAACATTGAAAACTCGATTAGACAGCATAAAATCGCAAAGATCTAAATCAAAGCCATTCCTGAACCTGAGTTAATTTCCATAGTTTAAGAGAATACAAAAATGCTAGTCCACTCAATAGATACGTAATTCAATTTCAGAAATTACGATTGATTGATACTTCAATTATTTAAAGCAGCTGTTTATGCCAGTTTACCAACATGACTCATCACTCTTGTCACCTAATCAACTTTTCACCAGTTTTGTATTTTATAACCTCATTTTTTTCTTATTTCATCTTGTGCTTTTAGCCGTTTTTTTATACATATTCTTTTGTTACTCAATTTTTTCCTTGTTTGTACTTGTTGTAAAATCTTAATTTTATAGTACCAGTACTTTTTTATGGTGTTCATATTGATTTGTATGGGTAACGTATTTGTATTATTTTAAATTGTATACAGTATTTTTTAATTGATTAGTTTTAGCTATAGGCCCTACCTAACACTTGTGGGTTTAATACCTGTTGCTAGAGATAATAAATAAAATAAAACAAATGATTAATCCACAAAAAATTTAGTAAGACGGTACAGGTCGTAGTTTGTAAAATAAACACATGGTATCTGAATATTTGGTACTGACTGTACATTTCTACAAAAACACAAATTTAACCAATAGAGTAGTAGATATAAATTTTGACCTTGAACAAATTGCAACAGAAATGGTTCTTTTTGTATTGGATTCAGAAAAATATCCCATTTAACATACTCAAAATCGCGGAAAATCTAAGGTGTCGAAATTGATCAAATTTGCATATAAAGTTTAAACAATAGACAATAAAGATCAATGAACGTGTAACTATTTATTTTAATTATGACTTGTGATTTATGGAATCCATTAATTAATTAAATTAATAAAACATGTTAATTGTATTAATTAATTTCATAACTAAATTTTCAATAAATCTTGCAAATCTTGCTACGAAACGATTTAGTGCACATCATTATCCTTGTGGAAAAACAACAAAATTGCAACTCTAAATGCAATTAATTATAATTCATTGCGTTTATAGCACTAAGTCATGAATTGAAGATATACTCAAAGAAAAAGTTACCTATGCTGTTTTTCAGACTTTGCGAATAAATGTATAGTATTTTGAATAATAAATAAAATACTTTATACGGCGTATATGGCCTAAATACATAATTATGTATAATCATTGTGCAATTAAAAATTTAATTAATAATTGGTTATGTTGATAGAAGTATGCCAATCGGCTGGGATATATAGTGTTAGGATAGGATCCAACAGCTTACCTTTGAAGTGTGATGGAAGCTGCCGAATTTTTAGAAGTTTTAAAGTTACATAGATATATACAAAACACATAAAAACGAGACGTTTCGACACGAGGTCTTGATCACTCAGGAGAAAGATGGCCACTGACTATACTAATCAAAATGGCGGCTAAAGACTAAAAACTAAAAACTGAAGGCCACTGACTGAACTAGTCAAAATGGCTGCTAAAAACTAAAAAACTATGTACAGTATATTTACAAGGTGCTGTTGGGGGAGGAATAGTGACAGATGTAGGTGAAGGTGAAGGGTGGGAGAGAGCTGGTCCTATCGAATGTTGATGTTAGGAGGCAGCCTGGATTTTGTGATCCACTGGTGTGCTAACTCCCATCTTCTCAGTTCACCTGGGTTGCAGCTGGCTGGGAGTGACTTGACCACTTTGGTTGTGTAGCACACGTTGAAAGCCAAGTTGTGGGATGCTGCATGTCGAGCCACTGGTTTGTCCATGGTGCGGTTTTTTGTGTCCTGTCTGTGACCATTCATGCGCGATCTTAACGAGTTTCTGGTTAGGCCTATGTATTCGGCAGGACAACGTTTGCATTTAAGTTGGTACACCACATTGGTGGTTTTGCAAGTGTTGTGCTGTCGAATGGGGTAGGTCCTGCCAGTGGCCTGGGCACTGAAGGTCGTTGAGGGTTGATGAATGTGGCATGTCAGACATCCATTTCCCCCTTTACAAGGAAAGGAGCCGGCTGGTTCCTTCTCGGAAGCTTCCTTTTTCCGGCAGTCTCTCTTGACAATAAGGTCCGAGATGTTTGGGGGGCGTCTAAAGGCAACTCTGGGTAAGGTTTTAACAAGATTTTGCGTCTTGGTGGAGGATGTTAGTATATGAAGGCCACTCTTCATAATGCCGTTTAGTGCCTGTAGTCCGGGGTGCCACTGAGTGACCAGAGGTATGACGTCATTGGGAGTGGAGGTGATCTGCCTGACGGGCTTGTTGATGCGTTCTTGGACGTTAGCCTTACTGTAGCCTCGAGCCACGAACGCATTGGTAATGCGCTCGCAATACTTGGCAAGGTCTTTTGGGTCAGAGCAGATACGGCGACCTCTCACAGCCAAGGAGTAGGGTAGGGCTCGTTTAGTATAGGCCGGGTGACAACTGTCGTGGTGGAGGTAGAGTTGTTTGTTAGTGGGTTTGAAATGGACATCTGTCCTGTCAGGCAGATCACCTCCACTCCCAATGACGTCATACCTCTGGTCACTCAGTGGCACCCCGGACTACAGGCACTAAACGGCATTATGAAGAGTGGCCTTCATATACTAACATCCTCCACCAAGACGCAAAATCTTGTTAAAACCTTACCCAGAGTTGCCTTTAGACGCCCCCCAAACATCTCGGACCTTATTGTCAAGAGAGACTGCCGGAAAAAGGAAGCTTCCGAGAAGGAACCAGCCGGCTCCTTTCCTTGTAAAGGGGGAAATGGATGTCTGACATGCCACATTCATCAACCCTCAACGACCTTCAGTGCCCAGGCCACTGGCAGGACCTACCCCATTCGACAGCACAACACTTGCAAAACCACCAATGTGGTGTACCAACTTAAATGCAAACGTTGTCCTGCCGAATACATAGGCCTAACCAGAAACTCGTTAAGATCGCGCATGAATGGTCACAGACAGGACACAAAAAACCGCACCATGGACAAACCAGTGGCTCGACATGCAGCATCCCACAACTTGGCTTTCAACGTGTGCTACACAACCAAAGTGGTCAAGTCACTCCCAGCCAGCTGCAACCCAGGTGAACTGAGAAGATGGGAGTTAGCACACCAGTGGATCACAAAATCCAGGCTGCCTCCTAACATCAACATTCGATAGGACCAGCTCTCTCCCACCCTTCACCTTCACCTACATCTGTCACTATTCCTCCCCCAACAGCACCTTGTAAATATACTGTACATAGTTTTTTAGTTTTTAGCAGCCATTTTGACTAGTTCAGTCAGTGGCCTTCAGTTTTTAGTTTTTAGTCTTTAGCCGCCATTTTGATTAGTATAGTCAGTGGCCATCTTTCTCCTGAGTGATCAAGACCTCGTGTCGAAACGTCTCGTTTTTATGTGTTTTGTATATATCTATGTAACTTTAAAACTTCTAAAAATTCGGCAGCTTCCATCACACTTCAAAGGTAAGCTGTTGGATCCTATCCTAACACTATATATTAATTAATAATTGAACTTAAAAATGTGATAAGGATATTTTTGTAGAAACCCACAAAATGTAAGTTAAAACTTTTATGACAAATTGTCATATCATGACAAATGAAATGACAAGTGAAATATCTACTCATCAACATCAAGAGCACATAACAAAATGTATATTCTGCCTTCACTGACTTGGAGTTGATTGATATTAAACCATATTTGTCCAGATCTTATGCAAACCAGCTTCAGGGGAGAGATCTGTTACCATTTGTTACATCTTGATTGATATTAAACCATATTTTTCCAGATCTAATGCAAACCAGTCTTAGGATAGAGCTGTACCATTGATTGATTGATTGATTGATTGATTGATTGATTGATTGATTGATTGATTGATTGGATTGGATATTGCTTAACGTCTCATATTAATGCACTAAGGCTATTCGATACGATTACCATTGATACACCTTGATTGATATTAAACCATAATTTTCCAGATCTAATGCAAACCAGCCTTAGAGGGCCAATGTTTACTAAACATTTTTGTTTTTTCACAATTTAATGCAAACCAGTCCTCGAGGGTTTATGAGCACTAAGTGTCAATGATTGCAACGCTTCAGCGGATATAGCTTTTTTATGTGTAATGGATGGTTAAAATTATCAACCCTTGATTTATATAATACGCCTATCTACCCATTGGGTGGTGATCCAAAGTACATGGAGCTATAAACTAAATATATACATATCTCGAGTTAATAATCTAAGTAGCCCAGTGGATTGTTTTAAATACTATTTTGGATAGTCAAAATTGACAAGACATTGATTAATAAATGATTATATGCCAAGGATAATTTAATTTAATTCAAACCCACGTTTTTGAGCACCCAGGGTCAATGATTTCAATGGTCCAGCGGATATAGCTTTTGGTGTGTAATGAATGGTTAAAATTATCAACTCTTGGTTTATAAAAAATACGCCTATCCATTGGGTGGTGATCCAAAGAACACGAAGCAATAAATATACATATCCTAAATTAATGTTTTTAGTATAGCCCAGTGGATTGGTTCAAATACTACTTTGAAAAGTTAAAATTCAGAACCCATAGGTTAATTATTAAGCACTTTTCCATAGATAGTAAAATAAAAAAAAAACATGTGCGCATATTTCTATACCTAGGACGAGTTTTATGAGCAAGCCAATGTGTGTTAATTTTGTAAGTGTAATAGAATAAATCTACATACAATCCATGGATTAGGAATTACGTGAATACATGGATTGTAGTAAAAATAAACATGAGCTTTCCTACTTTAATCGTTTTAGAAGATAAAGTAGTCACTTAATTTTTCCGTTGAAAGGTGTATGTTAGTACGTCAATATCAGTCATTTCGTACAAGATTTTATGGCTAACATTCTCGGCTGTGTCAGCATTGACATTAGTTGCAGCTGTCATACCACTGAAAATACTGTGAAGATCAGAACTTCCATCGATGTCATTCATATTATCTAGGAATTTAATTAACAAGTTTGTATCTTCTGAATGTGAATACATGTACACGAAAACAGAACTCAATCTCAAGTTGTTGCTGTTACCGAAAAATTGAAAGTAATCTGTTTGTTTTCATTTTTTTTTTTTTTTATAACTAATTAATTAATTAATTCAAAACTAATCAACACAAAAAAGTTACATGAATGCCAGTTTACTTGAAAAGTAACCTGGTATCGGATGTTTATATATTCTGTGCGATATATTGTTCGTTAGTTGATAGGATTATTACAATTGATTTCCATTGATATTTATCATTTGTCATCGTAATTAGCCTATGTAATTAATCAAAATAATAAATTCAAAAAACAGAAGTAGTGATATTTCACCTCAACTGTCTACTGTCATGCTAACTTGGAGCGAAATACGTGAAAAAAATGTTTTTTTATTGATATCAATTATTTATCTTAATATGCAAATTTGATCATTTTCGACACCTAAGATTTTCCGCGATTTTGAGTATGTTAAACAGTATTTTTTTCTGAACCCAGTGCAAAAAGAACCATTTCTGTTGCAATTTGTTCAAGGTCAGGGCTATTTTTTCCCCAGTTCTCCTACTCTACAATGTTATCTTATTGCAATTGAATTTACGAAGAAAAATGCAATTTGAAATTTTTCGATAAAACCCATTTCCGAGAAGTTATAGCCAAAAGTATAAAAATCACAAAACCCAAATTTGGGTCCAAGAACCCAACTTAGAAAAAATATATACTCGCAATTTCTCATCTGCTAGAGAACCTCTACAATAATCAATCATAACATTTTTGTCTCAGCAATATGCAAATGGAAATTCGATTCTAAACTGGACTATGTGGTGAGTGGTGACTGGTGATGAATGTTGTGATTTTAAAATTGTTAGGCCTATATGCTTTGTGACTTGACATTGGAATACTGTTACTTCCGGGATAGGGGCAAGAGGGCGTCCCCTGCTGGACAGGAGGCACGTATGGACGTTTTGAAAGTTGTCGGGAGGGGGGGGGGGGATTTACCAGCAGATTCCGTGGTCTGGGTGATAACTGGGGTGTGGGGCAAAATCCCATCCGCCGGAGCCCCTTTTGCCAAAGGCGAAAAAAATTACACCATACTACAGTGTTATTTTGTCATGTTTTAACTGAAAAATGGCAACTCAAGGGATTTTTGTTTTGTTTATGAAGGATAGGCTACACTTAGCTAGAGTTGATTTTGGAAGTAAAATGTCAATTAGTTGAATGCCCAACTAAACCATCATGTGTATAAAAGTAGGCCTAAGTTTTGCACAATAATAAAGTCATTTTTGAAATTAACTTTAATTAATATCTCAAAACCTAAAACTAAACTTCCTGCACACGGATAGTTGCTGTTTACAGCAACTATCTGCGATCTAAAAACTAAAACATGCGTTGCCCCCATCCCCAACCCCCAGTTCCTACGCCACTGCTGGACAGATAAAACTACACGACGGCAGAGAGTGGTAGCTATACTCCCCACTTGGCACTTGTTTCGGAAAAAATATTATTACTCCTGTAATGATTAACAAGTCAAAGAATATTATGGAAATCAATCCAGAAATTAAAAAATCCATCTCAGAGGGGTAAATCAATTACACCTATGGCAGTGTTTCCTGATTAATGAAATAGAGAAAGTCAAACAATAAACCATTGAAAAAGTGAAATCTGAGCTTTGATTATCTGATTGAGTCTTTTGGCCGCCTTTTGCGATCGAGAGGTGACAATACGGGAGTACAGATTAATGTGGATTGATTGATTGATTGAATATTGCTTAACGTCTCATATTTATGCACTTTGGCTAATCGAGACGATGAGTGGTGATAGATGAGGATGAAGTATGAACAGAAGGGAGGAGGGGAAACCCGGTACCGGCACGTAGCCTACTCCTTTCGAAAAGTACCAAGGGGACCAACGGCTTAACGTCCCATCCGACAGGACGGTGTAACTTTGACAGTCATATAGGTTCCTCCACTAACCCGGACTGCCGAGCAGACGTCAAGGAGAACGAAGCCGTTACACTAGCTTTCGAACCCTCCATCTGCTCTAACCAGCGGTATGACGCGAGTTTCAGGGTAGAGCGGTCACCCACTCTACCCATGACTACGCCTGATTCTGCTTAACTTTGGTGTTCGAGTGGGAACCGGTTGAACGAGCTCGGCTAAACCGCTGGCTCAGATTAATGTGGAACGTCAATGTTTGGTAAAGTGTTGAATGTTACATTTTGTTATACTATAAAAACTGTAATTTGGTTAGTACTATTCAGAAACAGTGGTACGGTACCTATAGCTTGTTCTTTCAACATGTAAAATCGGTTATTAGAAGTGTCAGGGCGGCAATGCTGGCCGCCCCTAGGAATGTGGCTAGGAGTGTGCGGCCGCTTACGGCAGCGAGCTTCAGCGAGGCCTTCCTCGGCCGGAGCCGGTAGCCCTGCAGTGACATAGGCGGACTACGCGCTATGGAGGGCTTTAGTAAAAGCGTGATTATTTGGGTTCCATAAGTCTCAGCGACCTGGATTTTTTTGTATTGTTCTTGAAATGAATCAAGGCACCTTCTGAGAAGCTTGTCATGCAAACCGAGACAATTCCTTAAAATACATAAGCCCTACACATTACAATATCAACACATTAAAATATATAAATAGGCTCTACCTGCTGCATGATACAAATTTCTTTCTGGAATGTAAACTTGCTTCTTGTAAGACTTCCGTAGCTTCCCATCAGTGGTGTCGAGCTAGAATCAGAAAGTAAAAGTTTGAAAAACCAATACGTAGGCCTACTAGACAGATTCAGCCACAGGCAGGGTTCCTACACAGGTTTCCATTTGACTCTGCCGGAAAAAATAGTCACTTTTTTATGTCTCGCCATAACGTTCGAACTGAGGTTCGGATAGAGTTGAAATTTGGACCATCCGCAAGCTTCGTTCTGAATTGAATGCCATTAGTTTTGTGATAAAATCGTTCAAAAAGTTACAAAGTTCTGCCCGAAAGAGGGTTTCTTTGTAAGTCATCGTCATTGCAAAGTTGCTTATCATCGTCAAGAAGGTAGTCAAGGGGAGGGGGAGGGTTTCCTGACAACGACTGTATTAACTCGCCTCTAGGGGCGCCGGGTTTTCTAAATTCCGAGGGGTGCTGAAATATTTCATCAAATTCAAATTATCCTTTTTGATTGTCATGAATTGGATACATTTTATTCAGTAGCGGATCTGGTCCTGATTCATTCTCAAGATTCTCAAGATTTCCATATAAATATAAATCGAAAACTACCTATCCATGTATCTATGTGGAGGGGGAGGTAGTGCAATTTTGCAAAATCAGGGTCTGTTTGAAAGTTTCAGCCATAAGTGTCTCTCGAAGGCAAGAAAATTTCCGAATTTACTGCTTTCGAAGGCCTAAAACTGCGTTTAGAAATCGAAAATTGCATAATAGGTGATGGTAAGTGGTCGCGCAAACAAAATCGAACAATCGCCCCACCTCCCTCCTGTATCCGTTACTGATTTTATTTAATCATTGTAGCCTCTTTACAATTGAGTGAGTGTGGACATTGACACTGATGTTGGTTTAGTCGGTTTAGTCTTATGGAAAGAATGGAATCGCATATAAAAATGGATTTTTTAAATTCCCTTTTCTGTTCAGACATTCACAGGAAAGTCTACCATTGTAGGCCTATGTTAGGGGGGTAGATTTGTTATTCGCAAAACAAGAAAATGTCACAGGACAGCTAAAAAATTTGTTATAGGCCTAGGCCGAATTTTTATTTGGATTCAGAATATTTGGAGAAACAATCCGAGGGGTGCTTCAGCCCCTGAGCACCCACGGAGTCAGCGCCCCTGTACTCCGGGACTCCCCTACTTGTGAGCTGATGTTGCAAAATGGACTTTGTCTCTTTTCTCGCCATGTACCAGCAGAGCAATAACCTTAACCTGGGCCTAATTCTACCTAGGGCCCAGATGGGGATAGGCTATAGCAAACATGTAGCCAACTCATGCTTTGTCCTTCCTTCAAAAATTGTTTTGCAGCTAAATTTTAACATGCTTTGCTAATTCATGCTCTGTCAAGCCTCAAGTGTTCCAATAATTAATGTTCTTTTGTTGAAATTTCTGAAAACGGTCCACTTCTTGTTCAGAATTTAAAACAAAGCATTGCTCATCTATAGCTACCGTAGCTAGGCCTACAAATTTTAATGCTAAGGTTGTAGCAATTTGGCACAGGTACCTAAATTATAAACTAGGAAAACGCTTAAGTCCCGCCGCGTTGTTGGATGAGCGTAATTGGTGAATTGAGCTGCCATGTGTTTTGCGGATTTTCTGTTGTTCTGTGGAAAAAATCAGAACTTTGTTGAAATTTTTTTTAAATTAAATCAAATTAAATAAAAAATTAACTTTTTTTTTAATTAATCGTAATTTACAAAAGGAAAAAATCGTAATATTGAAATTTTCATAAGAAATAATTATTCGATTACGCACAAATTTTACACGAATATATTAATTCTTAAAATTAAGGTTCTGTGAAAAAATCATTATAATCGGATAAAGCATGTAGGTGTTATAATTCGAAGAAATTGAATTTAAAAATCAAAAAAAAATCGTAAAATTGCGATTTTCATGAGAAATAATTTTTCGATTGCGCTCAAAAACGTGGCAGTTCTTAGTTCAGAGATTTCGAAGGCCTCCATAAAATTTCATCGCAATCGGAGTATCGGTTTAGCCGGAATCGTGTTAACAGACAGACAAAAATACAGAAAAAAAAAAAAAAAAAAAAAACATTCCGGATTTTTTTCTCCAGTGTAGTGAAATGGAATCTTCGCTTCGCTCGCTACGCTCATCCAATAATTGTAGAGGAAAGTTAAGATTGGTCTATGTCAAAGATATATTTGATAATGTTTTCCAACTCACCTACGTATGCCTGTAGCCTACACTTTTTCAATTCAATTTCAAAATATCTCATTATCATTAATCATTAGGCGGTTAGGCCCTAGGCCTACCTATAGGCCTAGTTAGACGAGTGAGCGCAGCGAACGATGTCTACAATGCAACTCGATCGGGCCTTCGTTGTGATTAATTCGTCTGTTAAAAGTCTGTAAAAAGTCTGTTCGGTCCCATACGGCCGAATGAGCAAACAGATTGAGCTGAAATTTTAAACGTACAATCCGTTACCAGTTAACTGAGAATTGCTAACACTAGGAAGCTTCGCAAACGCTTTTCAGGTGCGTTGTTGGATGAGCGTAATTTTTTAAAAACAAAAAAAGCGTAAAATAGAGATTTTCATAAGAAATAATAATTCGATTGTCGCTCAAATTTCATAGGCCTACGAATGTATTAATTCATAAAATTAAGGTTCTGTGCAAAAATCATTACAATCGGATAAAGCATGTAGGCCTAGGTGTTATAAGTCGAAGAAATTTAAAAAATCAAAAAAATTGTAATATTGCGATTATCACGAGAAATAATTTTTCGATTGCGCTGAAATTTCACACGAATATATAAATTCATGAAATTAAGGTTCTGTGAAAAAATCATTACAATCGGATAAAGCATGTAGGCCCTAGGTGTTATAAACCGAAGAAATTTTAAAAATTAAAAAAAAATCGTAAAATTGCTATTTTTACGAGCTAAGTAATTTTTTGATTATGCTCAAATTTCACACGAATACATCAATTCACAAAATTAAGGTTCTGTGAAAAAACCATTACAATTGGACAAAGCATGTAGGCCTAGGGCCTAGGTGTTATAAGTCGAAGACATTTTTTGAAAATCGAAAAAAAATCGTAAAATTGCGATTTTCATGAGAAATAGTTTTTCAATTGCGCTCAACAACGTGGCAGTTCTAAGTTCAGAGATTTCGAAGGCCTCCATAAAATTTCATCGCAATCGGAGTATCGGTTTAGCCGGAATCGTGTTAACAGACAGACAAAAATTAAAAAGAAAAAAAGAAAAAAAGAAGAAAAAACATTCCGGATTTTTTTCTCCAGTGTAGTGAAATGGAATCTTCGCTTTGCTCATCCAAAAATGATCAAAATCCGTTTCAATTTAAACCTGGCTACAAGAAATATTTTTTTAAAAATTTAAACCTAGATTGCAAATGTTTACATTTGCCATGTAGGTAAGAAGCCAGATTGCGGTTGATACAAAATATCTACCAGTCGGTTGGTATCACCACAGTCGTTTGTGTTGTCTAAAGCGGCTAGTCACAGATTGCAGAAAATCGCGCGAGTGGCGCGTCGAGTTTATTACCATCCTTGTCAAACGACAAGTCAATGAAGGTAAAAAACGCCACTATTGGTGTTCACTGGCATGTTTATGGTTGTGGGTTCTGATTGGTCTCGTACCTCGACTAGCTAGGAAGTTGAACCACGTGGACATTTTGTAAGCGAGCGCGAGCTCGCGCGAGCTGGCTCACCGTCTGACGGGGAGGCGGTGAGTTCCATGTAAACAAGTGTAGGCCTACTCCCAGAGAGTTACTCGCGCGAGCCAACTCGTGCGATTTTCTCAATCGTCTGACAGGCGCTTTAGGGATGTCATAAAGACCCTTTGCACGAGCAATTAATTGCTAGCAATGATTGCTGAAAAGTTGAGCAGAGTCCTACTTTTGGCAATTATTGCTAGCAATTTTTCAGAAGGCGTGTAAATGTGTTATAGGAAAATGTGTGTATCCAACTTGGAGTCAATTAATTGCGGCAATGTCGTGTAAAGGGTTTTATAGGCGCTAGGAAGTCTAAATATAGGCGTACGCTTCGGTAGGCTTGTTAGAACATTTGGCCAAGAGCATATCTCGCGCCTAAACAAACTCTATTTCACAAACGTCAGCTGGTAAGTAGAAGAGTACCGAATATTACTCCTTGAAACTAGTGACGAACTCTGGTAGTCGTAGTCGGGGACCTCTCCTTTTTCACTGACGTCCTCCCCAACGGCGACGACCATAACGTCACGAACGATGACAAAGACGATGACGACCACGACGTGAGAACCCCTCTTTTCCTTTCACCTACCCGTAGCTGATTCTGATCTGCATGGGATTTTCCTCCCTATATCCCCTAGGCTAGAGTGGTGTATTATAACCTAGCGGTTGACGCGCTCTTAATCCAAATTAACTTAACCTCAACTACCGGTAGGTCAAAGCATCCTTTCAGTACGAAGACGGCGACAACGACAACACGATTGGTTGACGCGCTATGAAACCATATTAGGAAAACGCCAAAGTTGTTGTTAGACGAGTGAGCAAGCCAAGTGTTGAGTAGCCTACTTGGTAACATTAATATATTATTTAAGTATAAATGAGAGGGGTTTGAGATTAGTTGTTATAAGGGTGCGTCAACACTGTAAGGTTTAATGCGCCACACTAGCCTAATAGACTGTGGAGGAAATGCCCATGCTAGCTAGATTCAGCCATGCAGATAAATTCAGCCTTAGGTTTTGGGGAGGAAAGGGGATGTTCCCAAGTAGGCCTACTCAACACATGGCTTGCTCACTCGTCTAACAACGACTTTGGCATTTTCCTAATGTTCAAAAATTTCATGAAATTATTTATCTTGAAATATTGGAAAAATAGTGCTCATTACCTAGCATAGAGTAGAGCCTACTGGTAGGCCACCTTGTTTTATATTTGGGGGTCTTTAACTGTAGGCTGTGGATATTCGTACGGTCAGCCGTACGACTAGTGCAAAATTATTCGTACGGTCAATGATCTGATTGGATAAAGGCGCGCCGTAATAATAATTAATTAATTTTAGTAACAACAAAAACATCAAGACTTTAACACGCTATTACAGAGTCCTTTTTGGTAGGCCTAGGCCTAAATGTTGTCGTCCTTTTTGCTGTTTTGGTAACAAAAAAATCTTCCAAGACCTTTAGGCCCTAACGTTGCTATTTTAAACGAAAGTCCTTTTTCGGTTGTCGTCGTCCTTTTTTGCTGTTTTATTAACAACAAAAAACCTTCCAAGACCTTTAACGTTTCTATTTTAAACAAAAGTCCTTTTTAGCTGCTACCTACACGTCGAGGTTAGAATAGGCGTTTAAAATTCTAAAATAGCAAGGCTAGCAACTTTTTAAACGTTTTTCATCTAAATTGTGTTTGCGACGGGGCCGCATTGTTTAAATCATTTTCAGAAAAAATGATGGACCCAAATAGATGGTAAAAAAGACGAAACGAAAATTTGAACCGCCGACTGCATAGAATCGAGCGTACCACTCGTGCCACAATGCACTGTGATTTGAAGATGGCCTAGATAGGTGGTATGTACGCTGACCTACGAAAATTTGACTGTCGTACGGCGACCTGTGATATCCACTGGTTAACTGTAACAGGACGGCGACACTTGGAACAATCCTGTGATTTTGAGTGTGTGCTGTTTGTGTGTGACGCAGCGCAGTGCCGTACGGTACAGGCTAGCCATGTCCATTCATACTCCTAGCCGGATGAGTAGGCCTAGGCCCTACACACTCCGATTAGGGAATTTTTTGTTAAGGCCTAAGCTAGGCCTACCTAGGGCCTACCAAGTGCTAGGTCTTAGGCACTTCTTTGTGTGTGTGGCTGTGTGGGTCCAACTTTTATACACCTTGTGGAACGCTATATTGCCTTGTTACGTACGATGTTAAAGTTGTACTTTCGTTAGGTTAGCCGAACTTTCTGTTGGCTACAGTGCGCCGCGCTAGTTCTAGGATATAATCGATAAGAGCGCAGCCGAAATCCTTTCAGTAACAGTGTATAATATATAAGTTGGACCCCCCTAGCCGAAGAAGTACCCGCTCTTAGGCTTTGTGTATCCAATCGAGCCTGAGATAGATTTAGGTGCAAGTCAAAATTATTTAGTAGGTAGGCCTACGGTACCGGTATTTAAAAGGTTGCAAGCAGAGTAACGAAACTTGCTGATATTGGCCTAGGTATAATTATATATAAACTAGGCACCTACCCCATGCTTTAATTCTTCAAATGCTTTCCGAGTATCTTCAAACACTTTGCTCTTAGGCAACCCTAACCCTAAATGTGTTTGTTGTGATCCATGGTCTTGTTTAACCAAGCCACGATTATTTACATTCTTCGACATGGAAATATATGCTTAAGGCCCTAAATATAACTTATTTTAAATGTAAATTTCGCTGCCTAACAGATAAAAATACTATTAGGCTAGGCCTAACCTCTGCCTACTTGTTGCCCACTGCAAAAACAGTACACACATCAAGCAACAAAATTCAAAAACAAAACGCGTCCCAATAGCACACCGCCTTGTTTGCCGCTTTCTTGTGATCCACCGCTAGGGTGTAGCATTTCTGTCGTCGTTGTTGTTGTGAGCAGTACAGTGCATCTTAAATTTATTACAGTTTAGTAGGCTGTGAGTCTGGATGTTTCACACATTTTTCACATTATTTTCAATCAATTTTGAAACGTGGCTTTAAATTTGTTTTTACGATGCTCGGTCACTCATCTGGTCCACCAGTATTCATAGAATTGACCCTAGAAGAACAGGTACGTACACGGAATGTTCATTTTTGGTTAAAAGACTTCATAGCTTATGCAAATCGTGTTTGTTATTCTAGGCCTAAGTTTAGTGAGGTTAGGTAAGCCCTATCCTTTATCGGCTCGGCTAGCCTAGGCCTAGTTCCCTTGTGCTTTTCTTCTCCTTCCAGTAACGGTGAGCTAAACCGGACCTAAGTCTACTTTCGCTTTACGTTTGTGGTTCGCTCAAAAAGGAGCTTGTAGGCCTAGGGGTTTAGAAGATTGATTACATTTGCACCCAAAAAGAACTTTTGCCCCCCTAGAAACTCTAGCCTAATTTGGGCAAAAGTAAACCCAGGTCCGGTATAGCAAATCACTTTTACACTATTCATAGGCCCTAGATAATTGCGCTTAATGCCAATTGTGCTTGTAAAGAGCACGCCCATGGATGCACCGTCACATTTAGCTTCAAAAGAACCCGACATAAAAATACCTACTATCATCGTCGTCGGGGAACTTTCCCCTTCCCTTTGACTACCTCCCCGACGGCGACGACAATGACAACACGGACGGATGATGACACAAACGGAGACGACCACGACGTGGGGGAACCCCTGCCCTCCCCATACGCTTGTGGCTGGTTCTGACCAGCACAAGCCTGTCCACCCCTTGTCCCCCCGCGTCATCCCTTACGTCCCTCCCTTCGTCTCGATTAACCAAGTTGCATAAAAATGAGACGTTAAGCAATATCCAATCCAATCGCATAGATGCCAACGTTAAGCTCATCGCGCTATGTCTAGGCCACCGCCTGCTCGAATGGGATGAACCCAAATAGACTGCCTGTTTTGTGAGCCAACATTTCGGTCCTTATCACAGTCGATGAAAGAAGATTTTTGCGCCGTAACTAGCACGCTCTGTTGAGTATATGAAGAAACATGACAGGTTTTGTTTACCGACACACAGTCACACACACACACACACAAACAGAGACACACGACAACCAGAGATCTTAGATAAAGGTTTTTAGTTGGAGCTTCTTTGCAACTTCAAATTGTTTAGCGCAAAGAGCGGCGTAGCTGGCGCTTTCTTGCGGAATTCTTACAAAGCTCTGTCTTTTGTTGGTCAATTATTTAACATGGGAAAATGACTCACAAAACAGGCAGTCTATTTGGGTCCATCCCATTCGAGCAGGCGGTGGTCTAGGCCTACTGTGTTATTTCAATTTTCTTTTTCAAGGCTCAAGAATTAAGAGTCTACTTCAAAGGTTTGGGTGCTGAAATATCAGTGGAAAAATCTCCCAAGGGAATTGAAGATGATCTCCACAAAATTATCGGGGTGTGCGACGCATGTTTCAAGGAAACTAATGAAGCAGAAATTGAAAGTATTCTCAATGGAATTGTTTCAATGCTAGTTCTGGTAAGGAAATATAGCCTACCTGGTACCTGATTACTACTTGATTAGGTTACTGAGCAGCAAGTATAAAATCCTTGATGTATTATTTTTGTTTAGATTCACATTGATCGCGCAGAAAACCTGATCCTTGCGTTTTCAGAAAAACTAACTAAAGCTTCTGGATTCAAACTGGGCATGGTGGCATTGAGAGTGTAAGTTCACAATTACAATGTCCCAATACAATATCTGATCTTTATTTTGTTGTACCTACATTGTATCATTTGGCAGATGATGTAAACTAAAAACAAGAGTAGGCCCTACGACATGTCAAAATTGGCAAGGTTCAATATTACAGTGTTACGTAGGCCTATATAGTATATATATAGGCCTAGGCCCTATATAATAGAATAGGTAATAATAATAGAATTTAGTAAATTATTACTGGTCTCTTTCCTACCAGTAGTTTCCCGTTCTTCATGTACCGGTAATAATTTACTAAATACTGGTCTCTTTCCTACCAGTAGTTTCCCGTTCTTCATGTACCGGTAATAATTTACTAAGGGCCTACCTACCGGTAGGCTATTAAAAAGAAACCAAGACAGGCCTATGCCTAGACTAAATTAGTGCCGGTAGGCCTACGCAGATATTTTACCAAATGACTTCAGTTGACATGACAGGACTGCTATTGTTGTCAACATAATAACCTCGTCACTTGTTACAATGTGCCCAGTCCCATGCATGGTTGTACAGGCTGTGAAGTGCCATATTAGGGCCTACGTGTTAAGAAATACGCCTAGGCCCTACTAGATGATTAGGACTGAGGTTTTAAGACTATAACGTTCATAAAAGGTTTGTTTGTTAATTATTTGTCCTGTCCGAGACTGCTTATGAACGGTTTGGAACACAGCGGAAATGAGGCCTAGTAGGCCTACAGGAAGATTGGAATTAAAGGGATCGTTCACCTCTTATGTAAAGGTGTAGGCTACCCAGACATCTATTTACCTAAGTAGACTCCATTTACAACAAATTCTTTCTCGAAAATAATCATAATCACCATATATTAATTGTTAAATATGTAATGAAATTGACTACGTTTTCGCCACTTCGCTGTACTGGCAACAACGCACGACACGGCTTTGGCTTCCGAGTCGAGTAGGGTCATTCTCCACTAATGTGAAACTGAAATTGCAAAATATTTTTTGTACCTCACTACTTCATGTTATATATCATTTTAAAGACAAAATTCTGAAGAATCTTAGTATTACAAAGATATAACGTGTTTTTGGCACACCAAGCAACAAAGTCATTATATGTGCACATTTTATCGGAAAATGGGTGCGGACGGGACAAACTTTCAGATTTTGATTTTGATAACAGTGAGTGTATTTTTTTGATGATTTCTTTTTTAATTATTATTGTGTGTGTGTGTATATACTTAAAACACAAAAATTTTGAAAAAGTATTACATTCCCATGAAAATATATTTCTTTTTAAATAATTTGCTAAGTTTGAGAACCAGATTACCAGCTAATCTTTTGTAAAACTCCATCAAAACTAAAGCTAGACTTCTGATTTTTTGTATTCTCTTTATTTACATATTAGTAATGAAGTACACAAAGTTTAAACAAATTTCGTTGGCAAATTATTTTTTTATGGAATTTATCAATTGTGTCCCGTCCGCATCTAGGCTTGAACGAGTGCTGACGGAATAAATGTTCGGACTTAGATTTTGATACAAGAATGTAGGGATGCATATTTCGGTTTTGTTGTTTTAATGTTAGGGTAATCCATTCTAAAAAACAAATATCAAGTTGAAAAAAATTGAAATCCCAAGAAAAATCTTTTTTGTAAGAAATGTGCTTTGACTGCAACAAATTACCAGCGAGATTTGGATTAAACACCATGTTACTTATTATGTAGGCCTACTAGGCTACTATATATATTGTAGGTACTGGCCAGGCCAGATGGAATTTAAATTAGTTCAGTGGCCATGGCTTTAAAGAAGAAGAAAAAGACCCAAACCTGCTGGATAGGTCCTAGGCCTATTTTTGCAATGTTTAAAAAAGGTCAACCTATCGGTCCTTTCTCAATCCAATGCTCAAATAACTCTCCATTTTCTGGTCCCCAGACCAAAAATCAGCATCAGCTTCTTCAATCACAATGAGATGAAGAATCAGATGGGAAGACGTTGGGGTAGACACCGGTGTCTACCCTATGTGGGTATACGGGGAACTTTCTGAAGGAACCTGGATTGCCGTAGGCCTACTTTACGACGACCAATGGTGGCCAAGCCAAGTCATTGAAATTGTGGGAGATAGCATTATGGTTAAATACATGTTCAAGCCAGCGTCAATGACAAAAAATAAATTTATTGCAATGGACAACCCACAATTTGAAAAGATTAAGAATACAGCATATCTCGCTACAGTGCCAGGAGATTCTCCACCGATTGATCGTCAAGCACGATACTTTGGCTACAGCAAAGAGATTGTATCAAAAATACAGTGGGTTATCAATAAAATGAGAAGTTATAGTACAGAATTTGGTTTTGGACCATATTTATTAATTAAGTAAATAATTAACATTACATTTAGTATAGAGATAAAAAACTGTCCCGTCCGCATTGTCCCGTCCGCATCTCACAACGAAATTTGATTAATTCCATATAGGTCTTAAACTTATTGATTTAATTTCCAATCTTCAGTATGTTGTTTGTGAAGAGTTATATTTAGCAAATATCCAAACAGACTAAAAAAAAGTTTAAACATTTCAGAGAATTTTGATCTGGAATAATGTTGATTTAAAAACATAAACTTTGTGCGTCCCGTCCGCATCCCATGCAAATCATTTTTTTTAACCATCAATGTTTTTTTCTCCTAATTATCATCCTAATTTCAGCTTTAGGGGTGGTCTGAACATTAGAAAAAGTATATTGACACTTATGTTTAGGATATTTGTCACACTTTAATGAATATTATAAGTTTCTAAATGTCCCGTCCGCAACCTGCCAGTTAGTGGAGAATGACCCAGTAACCGGGTGACGCGGCGAACTGAGTTATCGTATTGGACATTTAAAGATGCTTGGCGAGGGGGGATATGACATGTAGTCAAGTATGGCATACTCGCTTCAAATTAGGTTGAAATAAAAACGCATGCCATGTGTTATTCGGCTCAAGTGTCAAGTGTAGAGGTGTTTACCAAGTTATGTCATTTTGACAATTGACTTCATAAGCGCGCAGCGCACTTACTGTATACACATACAAAACCTCGTACACCTAGCTGAAATATATATTTACTGCCGATGCCAGTACGTTATTTATTCATCCTTTTGTCGAGTATGCTGTTGATGTGGATTTTTAAATCTTTGTTTGTGTTTGGAATGGTTCTTCTAATCTATATATAGCATAAGATATATTATGAGTGGGGTGTGCCTGCATACTCGAACGATATAAACAAAAAGCGATAAGCTAATGGGCCTAAAAAGGGAGAGAATAAACATTAAACACTGCCCAGAAACCTTACGCAGACCTCTTCACATCAGTTGGACACGTGCACTCGTTTCGATCAATCGTTAATGATGACATTGAGGAGTGGTGTAATAGGTGCAAAAAAATAAGAATGTTTATTATACGTTACAGGGCAAGCGAATTCTATTCAGTAGTGTTCGTGTAGAGTTTGTACACAAAATGTCAAACGACAAAGAGTGAAATCGTTGCGACGAGAGTGACTTTAGTAGTGAATTACTTGAACATGAGTCGGCGCAGTGTATAATAACTATGCATATAGTTGTTTTGGGTAGATGATAGTTTTCAAACGTTTTCAAAGATGTTCTCAATATTTTACGCCACGAAAAGCTTTGGAAAAAAACATCCATCAGTACAATAGAGAAACATTGATGTCTGGCATAATAAAGTAAGCATACCTACTCATTGTTTATGGCTATTACAAACAGAAATTGATCAAACAGGCAACATAGATTTGTTATTCATTCTGTATATACAAGAGTGGTCATAAGGCGGCTGTAAATAATAAATATACAGATTATTCCATGAGAAACTAAAATAAAATGCCGCTTGGGATAATGAAACATTGTTAATCGGTTACATGATACAATACATGATTCAATACATGCATAACGCGCGAGAGTTATTCGGGAGGTCCGCGGAACGATCCTCGACATTTACAAGATTAGGAAAACTGCTGTCAGCCCATTGCGTTTGGAAATACTTTAATCATGTAATTTCACTTATTGTGGAAGAATAATTGAATTTTTTAAATGCCATAACCAAATCACTTTTATTTTTTTAAAGTGCAAGTAATTCTGCATCATGTGTGTGTTTGTGTGTGTGTAAGAATCGCTATCGCGTGTATTATGTTGTTGTATAGGCAATACTTATTCAACTCCACTACCTGTCCTACCTGTCATTATTGGCAACATATAACTTTATAAGAACGTGCCAATATAATATTTATTCCATTAAATTGACGACAATAACGTATGTGTTTCAAAACAGGTGTTGGTTTAACTCTAACGTATTGTTAATCAGATGCTCGCAGGCCTTCCGCTTTGTTTTTAGTAGAACAGACTATCTCGACAGATAGACCGGGACCTGCCTCGCGCGTTACTCGCCGCTAGTAGCTGTGCTGTGTTGCAACACCTCGCCCGCTCCGTACCAGTGACGTCACTGACCCGAAGCGCGCCGATGAATTTAAAGACCCCTATTGACGTAGGTCTAGAAATATACACAATGAACTTAATTTTTATGTTCGTACTTGGTTTTAAGAATAACTTGTTAAAGAGGTGAACGGGCCCTTTAAGAACCGATAAAAACATGTGTTCTGACCTTCAGATGAATACCAATCTGCAAAATGGACATTCTTGGGGAGAGAAACGCGTTCCTTTCTCAGGAACTTTTGTGGGAACACATTCCTTTTCTTAGATCAGGAACTTGTAACGTCGTATAAGTCACTATTTCGTGGGAACTTGGAACAAATTTAAAATGTTATATAAGTTTCTTTCAACGTCGTAATCCCGTAGAATTCCAATACCGGTACCTGATTTCGTAAACTGCAGTATAAAAAATATCTTGTGACATCTTGTGTTTCCGAAAATGGTGCCACCCTTGTCAGATGGCCTGGGACTCACTTAAATAAATAAAAGTAGGCCTAATGATAAATTAACTCAGTATCACATTTATTATTATTTAAATCTGTGATAGTAGGCCTATATAAGGAACGTGAAAGGAACTAAGTTCCTTTTTAGGCAGAGAAGTAACTTAACTTTTCAAAGGTCCCTTTTTGGGTGAACGTGTGCCAGACTGAAAATGGACAGTTTGAGATGTCACCTAATTTAAATTGAAAACTATCTTTAACATAGAAAGCGTATTTTGACGGTGGTTAAGTACTTTAATATCTGTTAAGTGTTTAGTATAAATCTTCAGTAGGCCTACCCTGGGTACCTATACATTTTAACCTACAAACTTTCCCCATAACCTTATTTTCATTCATGGTAATTCGAATTCCCGCCGTACATTCCACTGTTTTCCACTCCTCCTTTCCCATCAGAACTGTTTGAACATGTTCGGTCTGTTCTAGAATAGGTGTCTAGAGAGAGATGAACACCACCCAAATACTTATTTTTTACAGCTGAATGACCGACCATTTTCATCTTCGAACAGTTCCTGACGGACAAATAAAATAAACAAACCTAAAGAATATAATGTAGAGTACCGGGTAGGCCTACTTTTACTTTTGATAATATCACAATTCACACAAAAAGGTCAACCTCCAGTAGCCTACCTTTTAAAGTTCTAACAAGTAACAATCCATCAGTATCACCTTCCTCTAGAGTCCCTTGCAAGTAAAGAAAGATCCCAGGTATCAAGAAATTTCCCCTCCTCGTTACCACCTCCACTCGGCACGGGTGACAGTACTCGCGAGACGTTGGAATGCGGTAGGCCGCATGACCCATTCATCCAGGTGTCATTGTTAAGAAATCAATTTTTGATGTAGTTAAAATGTTATTATTTCTCATTTATTTTCAAATATATGGAATAATTATGTAAAATTAATATAAAATAAACTTTGTATTTTTAAAATAGCTTGAAAACTGCCGTAATTATTGCCTGTCGTAATTATTCTGATCGTAACCATGAAGTACAACTAACTCTAATTACGGCAGTTTTCATGCTATTTTTAAAATACAAAGTTTATTTTATATTAATTTTACATGATTTTTCCATATATTTGAAATAAATGAGAAAATTATAACATTTTAACTACATCAAAAAATTGATTTCTAACATGACACCTGGATGAATGGGTCATGCGGCCTACCGCATTCCAACGTCCGCGAGTACTGTCACCCGTGCCGAGTGGAGGTGGTAACGAGGAGGGGAAATTTCTTGATACCTGGGATCTTCTTTACTGCAAAGGACTTTAGAGTCCCTTGACTTATCTAAATGTATACCCTACTACTTTTATTTGGTTTGTAGAAGCACAGATTATAATAGAGTATGTCGTGAAATCTATCATCTGCACGGTAGAAGTTATTCACCTACAGGTTGTAAATAAATTTACTTCTTCATTTTTTCAGAGGATGGCTCATGTTTCAATCTTTGGATGAGCACTCTCCAATGCGATACCATGTTTATTACCACCTAGTACAAGTAGCCAAGCAGGTGGACCAAGTACGAGCAGTGTTCAAAGATGTTGACCATTTGAAGTCCCAATTTACTGTCTGTCCACCATCCAATGAACAGATGCAAAAGCTCCTTCGACTCTTGCACGAGGTTCTGCTCGAATGTAATCAGAGTGAGCTTGCCGCTAAAGTTATGGTCGAACTGCTGGGGACCTACACAGCGGAAAATGCATCACAGGCTAGAGAAGATGCTCAACGGTGTATTCTTGCTGCGTTGGCCGACCCAAACACATTTTTGCTCGATCCGCTACTCTCCTTGAAACCTGTGCGTTTCCTAGAAGGGGAACTTATTCATGACTTATTATCGGTCTTTGTCTCCGAGAAACTCACCGCCTATGTGGAATTCTACCTTCACCATAAAGAGTTTGTTCACAACCTTGGGTTGAATCACGAGCAAAACATGAAGAAAATGCGTCTCTTGACTTTCATGCAGTTAGCTGAGGGAAATTCGGAGATGACATTTGATACGGTTCAACAAGAACTTCAGCTCGTAGATACTGATGTTGAATCATTCATTATTGATGGTTAGTATCTATTATCTAACATCACCTAAGAACTATCTACAAATATCTTTATTCTTTATATAGGCCTATTAAGTTATTTGACTCATGTGAATTGTGAACCTGTCAGGAAATATGATCATTATATCTTGTCTTCTTCTTTTCATATGCCTGCATTTTTGGCTTAATCCTTGCTACCTACTTCCTCAATCCATTATTTTATATTATTGTGACAATTTATTCTGATATTTATGTACCTAATGCCTAGTATATCTCATTTACAGTTTTGAAAACCAAATTGGTAAGAGCAAGAATGGACCAGTCTGCACGTAAGGTTTATGTGTCTAGTACCATGCATCGCACATTTGGTCGTGCTCAATGGCAACAACTGCGGGATCTTCTTCATTCGTGGAAGAGCAACCTCCAAGTTACGCAAGAGGGGATGAAAACCATTACATCTCAGACTGAAGTTGCAGCTCAGCAGTAAAAGAACAAAAACAAAACAGTTCACTTGAAATTTAATAATTTGTGTTTAGTATAACTTTACTTGGAAAACCTGGTGAACCATTTGGTATGGATGGTATAAAAAGTAAATTCTTGAACGCCTACAAACTTGTTATGCACCTCCTAAAATTCCTTCCTTATAGTACCGTTATACTAAGAGAAGACGTCATGTTTCTATTTCATGCAGATCTATAGCTACAAATTACATACGTAATCAATTAAGATGGTTTACTGCTTAACCAACAATCTGAAATTCTCTCAATTGTATTTGCATTTGCTTGTTTAAGGCTTGAATGCTATGTGAAACAACTTCCTGGATATGTCCAGAGCAAGACAAACACAAACCAATTTGCCCGAACTTCTCTTTCTGAATTTAATGAGGAAAGAAAAACATGCAAGGAGATTTCATTTGCTTACATTAGCGGTAGCCCACTAACTGTTTACCCACATACATTGTTAGTTGGTACTTTGTAAAACTAAAATGTAGGTACGTAATCTGATCTTAAATATACAGTAGTTAGATTTTATTGAATTATAAGCTTTATTTTTTTTTACTAGTTGCTCGATCATTCGATCAACCACTTAACGCAATTCACAAATTAATTACTCTTGGTGCAATATGTCTATGTTATGTCTAACAAAAGAAGTCAATTAAGTGCATAAATAAAGAACCATGTTAAGGCCTAGATAAATAAAATTTCTATGTGGTTCAATTGAAATGTTAGAAATTAACAAATCAAGAAATAAGTTCATAAAATTACCAAACCGTACTGCGTAGTGAGCATTTATATCACAATAAAGAAATAAACTAAACACTTGCATAATTAGAGAAGGAGCGCAGCAACGTATTACAATTCAAGATAACGGTGCTTATTCTGTGTGTGTACGTTGAAAATTGGCCAAACAGATATAGCTGAAATTTTAAATAGACATCCGGTACGAGTTAACTGAGAACTGCTAATAAAATGAGCAAAATCCGTTGCGATTTAAACCTACAAGAAATAATAAATTGACAATTGCATTAATTGGCTGTAAATGTGTAGGATTCAATTTAACAACATTGTTTTGTTCTTGAAAAAAAAATTGTCAGGCAGTGAAAATAGCATGCAGTGACCAAGGTGTATCGAATCTAGCACGCTCAAGGTTCCCCCAAATTCCAGAGATTGAGTAAACCTTGCAATCTTTACACGTATTTCGTACTGGCTATGTTTTCCATAGTATTGTCATGGATGTTAAGACTATACTGCATTGTACCTATGCATTTCAAAACATGTTTTATCCAGAAATTACAAAATCTTTCCCGACCAGGGGATTGAACCCAGGTCTTCCACATTCCAGGTATAAGTGCGCCTTAGCCAACTAGACTACTAGGAAAACACCAAAGTCGTTGTAAGACAAGTGTGTTGAGTAGGCTTACCCTGGAACATCTGCATTCAAGTTGATTGAAAAGGTATAAATGATATTGATAGGGTTTTGAGTTTAGTTGGTATAAAGGCCGATGCACAATTGCCCGGTAACGATAACGGGAAGAAAGTTGAATCACACGTTAACTTATGACACGATGCACAATAAAGCTTCCCGTTGCCGGTCGTTCCCGTATCCCGGCAACGACAACGGGAACATCACCAAGTTTTAACTTTCCGTAACGTTCCCGTCCAGTACCTTACCGGAACCAATCAGAATCAATATGTCCACGGCCTGTTAAAAGTGTACAATAAATGTATCAGCTGGTAGGTATTTCAGAAAGGCTGTGGTGTATGTTATTTACCAGGTGTACCAAATATGCGCAGCAAATTAATAACAAAAATTGCATGTTAACCAACCTCACATTTTATTTCTTACCGTCCGCTTCACGGGCTATTGTGCATCGAAAACCTTTACGTTACCGTCTTCTCGTTATCGTTGTCGTTCCCGTTCTCGTTACCGGGCAATTGTGCATCGGCCTTAAGGGCGCATCAACTCTAAGGCCATAATTGCCGCCACCTCTACCTATGATTAGCTCTAGTAAATGAAACCCTGCTATCAGCCTTTGTAGGTTAGTAAAGGGAAATGGTTGTATGTTTCCAGGGACTCAAAACGAGCATTATAGCCAATCTGCATAACAACTACTTTAATTTTTCCTAGTTCAGTTTTAAGTACATGCATCGTAATTTATTTTACGGGTTTCAGATATGCTAGTTTTTTGTATTTGTTTCGTAAAAGTGGGATCAATTGTTGCTCAGTTTTACACGACAATTTAAAAATGGCCATTCTAGCCTAGATCAAGTTAAGAAAATACTAATTGCCTAAATGTTGAGTTCAGTAAATAATTAAAGTGACAATGTGCAATTATCAATAATTACATTTTCACATTTTTATAGGAATTTGCGTGGGCTCTATATACAGTTTTGATTTGACGTTCAAAAAGTGGGAAATCAAGGTTTCTTAGTGCACATTTAAATTGTTTTAGTATTTATAAAAAATAAATTTTTTAAATTCATTTTGGTAAAGTGCAAATTACTAATCGTAATTTTTTCGGGCGATCCAAAATTGTTAAAATCAGATGTTGGCCTATGGATTTTTTCAAGTTTTCAATGAAACTAAGTTTTGCAAAATGTGCATATTATCACATGAATTCACAGTTAATGAATGCTATGCTAATTACATTTTTTATACAGTACAAATTGAAATGTTTTTCTATTTTTCCAGAGCCCTAGTTATAGGCCTATAGTCTTGCTAGTATTTGTACCGGTTATTAGGATTTTAGAGGGTTGGCCACGTTAGCACTTAGCAGTACCAGTATTATTTATAATATGTACATATGTTATTTTGTTGTTGCTTCATGTCTTATACCAAAAGTTAATCCTGTAACAAATTGCAGTAAAACATATAATAAGTAATAACTAATAGAGTAATAACTTATGATTTTGTCACTTATTGAGTTGTAGTAATAGCTGGTGAAATACTGAAGGAATTTTACCACGAGGTTACTCTACTACACAAATGCCTACATACCGGTGGTACTGTACTGCATTTTAAATGTAGGCGTAACGAGGATCAAACTGAAATCAACTTTATTTTGGTATGTTGCAGTTTGGTTGACTACCATCCTTAGGCTATAGTAATACAAATGAAAAACATGGGGATGCTGGCTTTAGGCTAGACCCGGTATGACACTCGTCAGGTTACTAATTAGGGTTGTTAATTATAACCTTGTATTCAGGGCTCTTCATAGTATAACTCAACCCAGTGTTTGCCTAAAACTTCTCAGGAAACCGTTTGAAAAACTTTCAGTTTAAATAAATTGTAAATTGATTTAAATAAATACCCAGGTTGCCAATAGCTTTTTTTATTGTCAGCCTATTTGTAGGACCCTGTAAAATTAGCATTAATTCTTTAATCTGTAGCATGAATTTCCCCAAATATTCAGTGTTGTGCCGTTATCTAGATAACATTGCATTATCTATTATCGTATCTAGATAACAGGATCTGAAAGTATCTATTATCTTATCTCAGATAACATTTCTTGTTATTTATTATCTGAATTTAGTTTACATTAGATAACAGATGTATATAAAAATAAGCATTGAAAAGAGCAAAACACTAATAGTAACGAAGAAAAGGAAACTAAATCAGAAGAATCAGAAGAAGATAATACTACGGGGAGAAGAGCTGGCCATCGCAGAAGCATTCAAATACCTCGGAAGTACACTAACAAAAGACGCAAAAATAGATGGGTAATTATGTAGAATCACTCAGCGGACGGGAATTACTTTGGAAGGTAATTTAAATGATCGAGCGATGTTACTTACATGGTTTGTGGAGTGATTTAAGTCGGCGCACGTTGATTTGAGTATGTTTTTTGGCCATTCGGAAGGCTTGTTGTGATTGACATGATGTTAATGTTTACGTTGTGAGAGAGTGTGTTGTATGTCGACTGGAGCGACGGCGAGGTGGGGGAATGACGTATTTTATCTCATAAGTTGATAACACTGGTCTGGTTTAGGCTCAGTTCAGTTCAGTTTTATTAGCATCCATGTAGGTTTTTTTTTCCCTTTGGGTAAATACCATTTTATACGTGTGAGACATTGTGGTACCGGGCTGAATTATGGGTAATAAGCCTCGCTGGTGGTGGTACCGGGCAGATTAAGATTCAGCAAAGCTTGTTACCCATAATTCAGCCTGGTACCACAATGTCTCGCACGTATAAAACAGTATTTACCCAAAGGGGGCAAAAAAACACTTTTCGCCATATCAAAGTAGCCGCCATTTTGAAAATGGTACTTCCGTTTCTTGGGCGTTACCGCAACACGTTCCATCGCTCTTCTTGACCCAGAAAACCCTTTAATGAACCCTTCTAAGGTGTTCATCCAGCACTAATAGGACTTTAAATAGGTGTATCCCTTTTTAACAAGTTGTTGCACGTCATCATGAAATCCGGGCAAATGGGTCAAAATCCAAGATGGTACCGGGAAAATTCAGATTCGACATAGTTTGTTACTTACAAATTATGCCGGTACCCAAATGTCTCCCACATAAAATGGTATTTATCCCAAAAAACGAAAAATCCCGTCTTTTCCACATGAACGTGGCCGCCATTTTGAAATTGGTACTTCCGGTTCTTTTGCGTTTCCGCAACACTTTCCATTGTTCTCCTTGACCCCGAAAACCTTCAAATGAACCCTCCTTAAGTATTCACCCAAAATTAATAGGACTTTTCCTGCGCTTTTCAACACCATGTTGGACGAAATCTTGAATTCCGGGCAAATGGGTCACAATGTCTCACACGTATAAAATGGTATTTACTCAAGGGGAAAAAAGTCCCAGTTTTCTCCATCAAAGTGGCAGCCATTTTGAAAATGGTACTTCCGTTTCTGGGGATTTTACGCAACACTTTCAATCGTTCTCCGCGACCTTTAAAACCGTAAAATGAACCCCACTGACGTGTTCAATGAACAAAAATAGTACTTTTAATGCGTTTATCCGGATTTCACACCTTGTTGGACGCCATCTTAAATTCTGGGCAAACGGGGAAAAATCCGAGGTGGTACCGGGCAAATTTGGATTTATTGGGGTTTTTCACCTATAAATCAGCCCGGTACCCAAATGTCTCACATTTTGCCGCTAACATTGATTTTTAAGCATAAATTTGGCTGGTCTACAAACTAAAAACTTACAAAAAAGCTCATCCATCAACGCGGCGGAACTACTTACAGAAAATTGAACTGGCCCGGCACCTACATTTTTGTATAATTATTATCTATCATCTAGATCAGTGGTTCTCAACATTTTTTCTGCTGCGACACACATGTTGAGTACGTGCTCCTTTGTGACACACTTACGAGAGTGTACCATCTTTCAACGAAATAATATTTAACCAGATTAATCGAACTTGTTAAATTTTGCAAATTACAATACTACATCAACAGTTATTTACCAATGTGTGGCAATGTATGTGCAAATGGCACGTGCTTCCTTATCAGTGGGTTATTATACACACAGTTTCTCAGTACGAGGGTGAATGGTAGACAGACCGGCGCGCATCTCACTATCAACATCAAGAAGTCTCGATCTGTTCTGTGACTTGATTGTTTTTACTTTTTAAAGTTGAGAAAGCTGCCTCACACAGGTATTTAGTGGTGAAGGGAAGTAAAACACACAGAGCATTGTTAACAATTGCAGGGTATTCATTTTGAAGAGATCCAAAATGAATCGAGAGAGACCTCTTTAAATCTTGATTTGAAAGTTGTTTATGAAGTAAATTAAATCAACTTTATTTTTTCTGGATACGTTAGGTCTGACACGTCGTTTATGTGTCCACCAGAACTGCAAATGGAGAAATAACCCATTCTATTCCCTCTGTTGAAATAGAAGAAAAGTATTTCTTCAAACCCTCCTGAAGACTGGTCAAGTGTTGAATTACATCTTTCTTGAACTGATCTTTAGATTTTATTTCCAACTTACTTGCGGCATTCATTGCAGCTGGAAAATTGACATATCGCCTTCCTTTATTGCTGATGTCCACAACACTATTTTTTTTCTTCGAAAAACAAGATTGGTAAGCAATAAGGTAGCATCAAAAATGCATTGCGATATTTACTTTTTCACACACGCACCTCCACCATTTGTACGAATTGGGGCGAATTTGCTGTAGGCTACCCGGCACCTCCACCAAAATCGTGTTTTTTAAAATACTTACCAAATTCTAGACTCAAGTCGAAATTTCGGGTACTCGCACACCCCTAGCTGTCACTCACTTTCATTTCGCCCTTAGTACTTTGGCGGTATACAGCGTTCATGTTAGTGGGGTTCATGGATAGACTTCAATATAACAATAAATAAACCAAATACTTGTGACACACCTCACACCCGTTCGCGACACACATGGTTGAGAACCGCTGATCTAGATACTTTGCCAGTGTATATCTATATCCAATTAATTCATGTGCATTATCTATTATCTGTATCTAGATAATTTTTAAGGAAGATTATCTTATCTATCTAGATAATATTTTTGGTTATCTGGCACAACACTGCAAATATTAGCATTAATATTCACAACTAGTCATAAAATGTATATTTTGATAGAATTGCTACAATAAACACCTTATTTTTCTCCAAGTACATATTTGCCAAAATGGCCAATAGTGGCCACAGAGGGTATTTTGGGGAACAAATAACAATTTGGGAAGCAACTGACAGCGAGTCGGAGAGAGACCAAGAACCAACACCAAGCTATTTTCCACAGGGTAGCAAATTTGAAGTCTTCTCCACTCATCCAAAATTTAAAATATATTGTCTAAATTAAATAAACTAAATTTTAAGATTTAAGTAAAGCCAAGATGGCGGTGCCCTAGTGGTTCCAACAAAAGAATGCAGATAGCTCGAAATTGTTTTCAACAACTTTGTCAACTCGATTCACGCTAGCTCAGCGTGGATCTAGCACACGCAGGAACTCCGTGATGTAGCACAGATAATTTTTGCATGTGTTGGTATAAGATATTTATCTTTCATACACAAAGGTGACATTCCCTTTACCGAGCATTCATTCTACCCCCACCAATACCTCTTGTGAAGAAAGCATCAGCATTCTTTTGTTGGAGCTAGTATAGCAACCTTTTAAATTGAAACCAATGACATTTTCTCGATTTGGTTAGTCGGGAAACACTCCCGTAGGTGTAATTGTTATCATTTACTACAATTCAGAAATTTTAAAAAAATATTTAAATAAAAATTTAATATTTGGTGGCCAGTTCAAGGCAACAGATATTCGTTGCAGTACTGTTCTATCCATTCAGATGTATAATGGAGCTACAATTTAGAGATTAAAATGTACCGTCCTGATGGTCTAGTGGTTAAGACGCTCACCTGGAATGAGGGAGACCCGTGGTTTGAATCCCGGTTGGGGTGGACTTTTTTAATTTCTGAATTGTAGTAAATAATGACATTAACAGTGTTTGTTTTCTAATAACAAATTGGGTACAGAAAGAAAGTGGGTAAACCAAGAGACAAATGGTTTGACCTGATAAAGGTCCAAATTCAGGAAGAGAAATAAAGTGGAACTTATTACAGTTACCCCCTCCTTGTTCTAATATTAACTACGCCCTGGGCTCAGTGTTTTAAAGTCCCATTTGGCCAAATGCTACGTAAAATAGGGCCGCCATGTTTTCTCACGGCTGGTTAGATGACGTCAGCGAGTGATAGTGTTGTGAATATAGCGACGCCAGATCGAACCAAATATTCACGAGGAGGTCGATAACGGTAGGTATCTTCCAGACCAATTGATTTAATTATGACATTTTATGATTTAATTATGTCCCAGGGCATATACCAAAATTTGATTTGAAATATTTATTTTCTGATACAAAAAGCGAGGGTCAACATTTGCGTCACATCCAAAGTAGCGGCAACTTTACCGACTCATGTAGCGACTTGCGGACATCTTTGTGTATACGTTTTTTATAGCCTTATGATTTAACATATGGATTTGCCTAAGTCCACCATTTTTAACGAGGTGCAACTTCTTTGTGCATGAGGGGGTTAGTCAGTAACTATTATTTTAAACAGACCTGTTGTTGACGCAGATGAAACTGGTTGGAAGTGGAGCTAATGAACAATGTAGCAATTTATCAACTCTCACATCCACCTATTGTAGTCATGTTAAATTGCAGTCAATGCCCACCAGTCGCCCAAAGTTAGTAGACACTGCGCCACCAAAGCCTTCCTGAAACTCTTGTATACGGATACAATAGACTGAATTTAAAATACTGTAATTGTATGTGCAAAGTTAACAGTTAACACAAAATTGACTTTGCTATCTATTCAGTACTACGGTAGGGCCTACCTATGTAGATAGATTGAAACTATGTCAATATGGCATTTTTTGGACAAACAAACACAAACAACAAACAAAGGCTAAGAATTAATACAGAAAATGTAAAACACAACTATTGCATAATATTATATATTGCATATTTATAACTGAATAGGATAGACGTTAAATAAATAATAAATAAAAATAATAAATAAATATTAAAGGGGTATTCACCTGCTAAACTCAAAAAATATATTTCATTCAGGATAGCGAGTTATGAATTTAGAAATTAACAGAAAAAATTTTGGGTCTACTATTGACCCCAAAATAATTGTCAAACTTGGTATTTTTCGAGCTAGAAGGGGTGTAATTTTGGAATGCATTTTTATGCATGTTTGAGTGTATATTTGTGCACAGTTTCAATGTACGATGTTATAAAGGGCCATTTTAGATTGGTTCAAAGCTCTGTTTCAAGATACGATGTTATAAAGGGCCATTTTAGATTGGTTCAAAGCTCTATCTATGTGGAACAAAAAAGAAGCAGGTTAAAGCCGACTTAAGATTTCCCAGAACGTGCAAATTTGACATTTTCTGGATTTAAAAAAAAAAATCGTGTAAAATCACAGTTACAATATATAATTTTTTAAACGGTCATTTAAGTGTAGGATTTGCTATAGATTATGTGGTAAAAAATCATTTTTTGGGGTAATAGCCCCTTTAAGTTTACACGAAAAGAATTTATTTTCGACAATGAGAAACATAACAAAACAAAACGTGGTTCAATTTCTTCCATTATCAATAAAAAATAAGTGACAACCTTCTGAAGTTTTTTTTACATAAATATGTATATTTTGCCTGTTCTTCCAGCTTGTAGTTTGAATCCATAAGACAGAAAATTTAGTTTACTAACACTAAACAATAGGCACTTGCAAAATAGTTTCAACACAAATATAATGAGATAATATTAGTAATATTACTGCATACTAGATGCTTTCACCAAACTTAATTAATATAGGTTTGTAGTAAACTTGCTGTGCTTACTCTAACCATCCACATAAAATACTTATATACTCTATTATCTGTGATACTTAGTTTCATATATGTAGGGATAATTCAAGGCTATTGTACTAGTACAATGAAAGAAACACTTGGTGAAAAAATGAGAATTGATCATTCTTTTAACCATCACTCTTCACAATGAATACCTACATACATCAGACAGGAGTACAATTATGAAGGTAAAATATGTTGATGTCAAAATATCAGCCTGATTCAGTACCATTAGTAACTCAATGTAACAGCCCAGAGAACAAAAACAAAAGTGTGCTTGTACTGGTATGTACTAACTATGTATGTACCACCTTTTTTACACATTGTTCTTGACAATACATGGAGGGTCACAGTGATCTCCCCTTACTGTGTATTAGGGATGTCATAGGGTAGGGCCTACCCGAGTTGCCCGAATCCAGAAATTACCCGAATCTGTTTTTCGGATTCGAATCTTTATCGGGTAGTTGTAAACTGAAAAAAAAAAAACGCAACTTTAGTAGAGCCCCACTAAATCGGGCCCCGGTAATTTGGATTTCTGGATAATTTGGGTCGGGCCCAAAAAAATAGAAGTTTAAAAAAATTAAATGAAAGGTTTTTAACCACTGCGCCGTGCGTAGTAAGGAGCGAGTAGAATGCCGCAGGCCACCCAATTACCCAATTACCTTCTTATAAATTATCTAGAAGCTTATCCCCCTAAATAGTCTTATTAAATTACATTTAATTTAATGAATTAAATTAATGATATTTAATAAATGAATTAAATTCATTTCTCAAAAAAACATAATATCTTAACTCTCCGTCACTCGCGTGGGGTTCTACAAACCCCAGGGTGTACATTTGACTCTGTTTCTCTGAATCGGACAGCTTTACCGACTCTAGATTCTCAGTACCTTCAAGTCACTCTATCTGCTAGCGAAATTTGTAACCCTCTAATCATAAGGGCTTTCAGTGTCGTTATATTGCCGGTCTGAACGTGGCTGGGGTTGCTGAAACCCCGCGCGAGTGATCACGTTACAGTAACAGCATAGGGAAACTCAATGCTATTTTGGCTGAAATTTTGGAATTTTGAAAAAATTCTTTTTGCAATTTACTAACTGGTTCATGTTTATTACTAAAAACTAAAAAGTGAAACAAAACTTAAAATCGTATTATTTTGACACATTTTTTAATATTTTGAAAATGTCCATTTTTTAAATCTGAAAAATACAATAAAAAAATATTTCATACAAAAAGGTTCATTGGCATTTTATTTCACTGTCCTCCCAGTAACAACCACCTACATAGTAGTTCCACAAATCATATGAGCACAGAAAGAAATACCCAAAAAATCCTACTGCACTAATTACAGCCCAAAATAATTTGGGGTTTGAGAAACCCCACGCGAGTGACGGAGGGTTAAAGAACGGATAACGTTTCATACCTAACTATTTCTATATAATAATTATTCCACATTAAATAACAGAAATAGTTAGCTCTCTTTAAATCGGGAAATATAAATATTTACAAATTATTTAACAAACCCTGATACACAAGGTACAACAAATCAAATCTACTTTTGCTTCTTTTTTTTTGGGGGGGGGGGGCGGCGACCCCTCCCACCCACCGGTATTGAGGAAGGCTGGGCTGCCAAGCCAGACGAAGATGCTATATAAATCACACTGCTGTGTTTGCGTCATTGTTCAAGCAAATTCCAGGTTGCGATGACGTCACGAAAGAGGACGTGACTGAATGGGTGGCCGCCGACCGCTAGGTTTTGTCTCACAACAGTAGAAGATAAGCTTATCGGCTCGCTTCCGGGTATCTTCTTGGAGACCCTTCCGAATGACCTTCAACCACTCGGGGGGGTACCAGGATAAAATGACATAATTTAGGCTTTCAGGATTCGGGTACCCCGATTCCTGGAAGGTCAGGAACCGGATCTTAATTTTACTATCCTATGACATCCCTACCTATGTATACGGTACAACAAAGGTTTAAGCAAGACATTTTTATACTAGGGAGTACGTAGACTATGGAGTAAAGAAAACAATGTAAAGGGATTGTATGTTCTGTTGCATGTTTACTAGCTTGTTTAGGCCTATCAACAAGTTGGTTTTAATTACCTAATTCAACATTTATTTGAATACTGTACCTATGTACTCAAACCATACATACCTACAATAAAATATTTAAATTAAAATGCACTACTAATAGTATTAAGGCAAAAGCTGCAAACAAGATATTGTATAGCCTGGGTAATACAATCAATCATTTATTCAGCCTCCATTGCAATAATTGCGAGTAGGTAGGTCTATATTATTACATAGGCCTACCGATATTTAATATTTCTGATAAAAATCAATTAACTGAATTTTTATGTTGTATTAACTTCTATGTAGTAGGTATTTTTATTTTATACTCCGAATAATATTCCCCAAAGAACACAGATCTCATTTCTTATTTGTCACTTTAGAATTTAGATGTATGTATGCGGTAGGCCATACAGTGCGCATTCTGTGAGACAAACCATGTGAGATATATTATGTAACTAAGTGAAAAATTAAATGTTCAGCAAAATTGAAAGACGATTGGTATGAGAATTGAGAATATTAAATACTACATATAACTAAGTTCAACTTTGTATTTAGCCAAGTGAAATGGGTGATATGCTTAAAAAAGAAACAAAGCAGTTGTAATTTATTTTATAATTTATATTATTATTTATTATTGACTCTATTTTCTATTGTGATTTTCAAATTTTAAATTTTGGTACAAATATGAAATATTTTTAGAATGCTGTCAAAAGAGTTTAAATTTTGCTAAGAAAAGCATTTCTTAGCAAGTATGGTAGGTAACTTTCCAGGACTAATAGTACGTGCGTAGTACTATGTACTTGTACGGTAAAAGTATTATGTAGTTATGTAAAACAATTCAGTCAGCTATCTTGCATAATATTGTCTAAACAAATAAACAGCTGCATTCAGTCATTCAGTTCATGACAATGGCATTGCAAAGGCTTAATTAAACATGAAAATTGAAAAAACTAATAGCGTTGCCCATTGGCAGGAATCAGGATAAGCTTAGGCCTACTTAATTTTAATTATTCAGCAAGGCAAGTTCTCTGTGGGCTTATACGCTAACTACCGATAGTAAACTTGCGTACCATTATTTTATTATGCATTAAAATTTGAAATTTGATATTTAAACTAGAAATCTTAAACACTAAAAAAATACAAGGTTTTCATCTTTTCAACTAAGATATTAGCCTATACTATTTAGTTTTTAATGCAAGAAAACTGGATACATTTGAGAGAGCTTACATTAAAATAAAACTAGGCCATTGTAAATAAAAGCACAATCCCCAAAAACAAAATTAGCTTGACAGCTACAGAATGAAAATAAACACTAAGAGTAAGGTATGTTTTTCTTCAATCTGCCCAATTTACCACTGGTGCAAACTTCAGATCTGTGTGCTGAAACGGGGTCGAGGAAGATCGCCAAATACATTTGCATCTCCGTGTACACTTTTAGCCAGAGCTTTGATTGAAGCTGCAATATCTGTAGGCCCTTGGGGACGGATCTGCCAATTGAAAAAGAATGCAAATCAATTAAACATGGTTAGATATTTGACTAAATAAATAGGCTATAATAACAAAAATAACCTTTAAAACTTTTCTAGTTTACCTAGACATTTGATTTTTTCTACTTAGGCCTACACTAACTAACGTGAGCCATGCTCACGAAAAAAAATTAGGCTAACCACCGTAAGACATTATAATTTATAAAGTATAAACTAAGTTGGTGTGACAGATGACCTATCATGGCAAACTTACAAGGGTTTGAAAAAAGTTCACAGTTTGGGAAAATAATAAAGAACATTTATTTAACATAGACAAGCCAGAAGGCCTCAGGGGTAGATAACACATTTTCACCTGCTGAGTGACTATGTAGGCTCTAGGGGCTTATGGCTATTTGAAGTACTTTTAAATTACTGAGACTATCCCAATGCTGGAAGGTGAGACTCGACGGGACTCAATTTCCGCGTGGTTATGAATGTTTTGACAAATCTGATTCCGTCCATTAGGAAACAATTCCGACATTTGGTAGACTCGAGTTTTGTTTCCGATTGTCAGAATCAATCCGTGGCTTGCGTCTGTGGCAAGGATTCTACCATTGTTGAGCCAATCGGAAGCTTTGTTATAAAATTATTAGTGACCACAGCCATGCTTATATGTAGAAGAAACCAGCCAGATGCATTTTTATAAGGCAGCTTGACTATTTTGTGCAGACGTGTTTTGTCTTTCTAACTTGAGAACGCATACAGTGTCTTATTTAAGGTAGGCTATACTTGTTAATTTCTATTTTTATAACTAAATAATAATGAAAACAAAATATTGTGCAACAATTAACAACTTATTAAGTATCAAATTAGAGTACTGTGAAGTGTGGACCAACAAATCAAGAAATATTCTGATATTTAAGCAAAATCTGATGCTATGTTAGGCCTATCCAAATAAAAATGGAGGATTTTGTTGTTTATTAATTTTCTATTGTCGGACGGAAGTATTTCCGACAACCAAATAGCTAGCAGACGGAAACTAAAGATTAGTCGAGTCTACCGATTGTCGGAATACAGCACGGAAATCAACCAAACCACGCGGATTTAGCGTCGAGTCTCACCCCCCTGTTTAAGCAGCAAAACCCTAGTCTGCCAACTCACAGGGTTCTCCAATGCTGCCTGGGTGGACACAGGGTGGGGGGATCCACCCCCTTCACCCCTCCATGAGACTGGTGTGCTAGTATCACTTTAAAATATTATTTTATTGAACATTTTTAAACGTGTTTTAGGCTTTCAAAAGGTGCAATGTTGCAATTTCTACACCTTGGCAATAAAGAGTCTTAGCACAGCAGGCTCAATGACTAGTTTTGCAAGGCAGACCTGCCTCCAGACCAATGTCAGTTCTTAAAGGATACGCTATTCCTATTACTTTCTAAAGTTCTAATATTTTGTTTCATATTTCAATTAAAAAAAAAAATATATATATAGGCCTAGGTGTCCTATTATGCAAGCCAATTATTGGATGAGCGTAGCGAGCGAAGCAAAGATTCCATTCTACTACACTGGAGAAAAAAATCCGGAATGTTTTTTTTTTCTTTTTTTTGTATTTTTGTTTGTTTGTCCACACGATTCCGGCTAAACCGATACTCCGATTGCGATGAAATTTTATGGAGGCCTTCGAAATCTCTGAACTTAGAACTGCCACGTTTTTGAGCGCAATCGGAAATTTTTTTCTCATAAAAATCGCAATTTTACGATTTTTTTTGATTTTTAAAAAATTTCTTCGACTAATAACACCTACATACTTTATCCGATTATAATGATTTTTGCACAGGACCTTAATTTTATGAATGAATATTTTATTGTTAAATTTGAGCGTTATCAAGAAATTATTTCTTGTAAAAATTTCAATTTTACGATTTTTTTAAAACAATTACAATTAATTTTTAAAAAAAAAAAATTGTTTTATTTAATTTAATTTAAAAAAATTTCAATTTAATAATGATTTTTCCACAGAACAACAGAAAATTCGCATAACACATGGCAGCTCAATGCACCAATTACGCTCATCCAACAACGCGGCGGGACTTAAGCGTTTTCCTAGTTGCTACCAATCAACTAGTATTACTGTTATTACCTCATTTCATTAGATTATTGAAAACTTTTATAGGCCTAGGCTTTTAAAAGTTGCAAATTTGAAAATTTTTCACCTTTGGGCAAACCAATAAGAACCATTAGCAGAGTAGCCTAGAGCTGGAATTTTACATCACTCTATGTCAATATGTGGTTTAAAAATGTCAATATCAAACAAGAAAACTTAACAGATTTGAATTTCCCCCATTGAAAAAATATTTAAATTGGTTGGCATCCCAATCCTAATTGGATGAGCGTAGCGAAGATTCCATTCTACTACACTGGAGAAAAAATTCCGGAATGTTTTTTTTCTTTTTGTATTTTTGTCTGTTTGTCCACACGATTCCGGCTAAACCGATACTCCGATTGCGATGAAATTTTATGGAGGCCTTCGAAATCTCTAAACTTAGAACTGCCACGTTTTTGAGCGCAATCGAAAAATTATTTCTCATGAAAATCGCAATTTTACGATTTTTTTTGATTTTTTTTAAATTTCTTCGATTTATAACACCTACATGCTTTATCCGATTTTAATGATTTTTTCACAGAACCTTAATTTTATGAATCAGGGCTTGACAAATTTTAAAAAATCTACTTGCCCAGCCGGGCAAGTGGCCCAAAACTTTAGTTGCCCAAACTCAATTCAAGGTTGACACAATAATGTTCTTTCTTTTAATATATGTACAACAATTTTCTTCATTTTAACAATAGCTGCGAGTCATTAACTTTACGCACCCGCTTTTTATCATACTTTCGGTCATATTTTACCTTTTTGACAGGTTCATTAGCTAGGCCTAGGCCTATCTCATCTTCGTTAAATGTGAGTGGCTTAAAGTAGGCGTAGTCAGAGACGTTGAAGCTACTCCACTAGGCCTACAGTTAAAAAAGTTCCGTATATCCATTAAAGAATGGTTCAATATTACGCAATAGTTTAAAACTAAAAGTGTCAAAAATGGTTGGAATTTTACGAAACGAAGAAGGTAAACAAGTCTAGGATCTATATTTTCTCGACAGCAGTGAATTATGGGTAAAGTCGAAAGGTCGATATCGATTGAAATGCGATTGTAGTGGTGTGTGGTGCAGCCTGTGGCAAGTCCTTGGAACTACGTCGAGCGTCTGTCGCCTGTCGATAAAGTAGGTTTCTACTTAGTGAAATCTTACGCGATTCGAGTTTTTAACCGAATTTGTTGGTTGCCCGTACGGGCAACTAACTATAAATTATAGTTGCCCGTGCCTGGAGTGTTAGTTGCCTCGGGCATAGGAATTTTCGAGCCCTGTGAATTTAGGTATTGGTGTGAAATTTGAGCGCAATCGAAAAATTATTTCTCATGAAAATCGAAATTTTACGGGTTTTTTCTTTTTTAAATCAATTCTTTGCCTTATAACACCAACATGCTTTATCCGATTGTAATGATTTTTTCACAGAACCTTAATTTTTTAAATTAATATATTCGTTTGAAATTTGAGTACAATTGAATAATTATTTCTTATGAAAATCAAAATTTTACAATTTTTTTCTTTTTTAAAATTACGATTAATTAAAAAAATTAAAAATTAAAGTTAATTTTTAATTTAGGTAGCCTACTTTTTTTTGTTTTTTTTGTTTGGTGTTTGAAGTAACCTTGCTGATGATGACAACATGCATGCAGAATTTGCTTCTTGCGTGGCCCTACCACAGGTTTGGTTATGTATTGTGAGTTTTGTTTGCATGTAGTTAGCTGATTTTTAGTGGCCACCATCTGCCTGATGAGTCCCAGAAAGGACGAAACGCGTCGTGGATTAGGGTAACAACTTTAAATTAGCTGCAGTTGTCATCAGCAGGTGAAAAGTTTCGTTTTTTTTTATGTTCTCTTTGCTTTCCCAACCTGTCAACCCTTCTCCAATCTAACTAGCCGATAGGCATTTTTCACACTAAAACCAACCAGTCGATTGACACCCTATCACTTTCACTTTCTATCTGTCTTCACCTTTGGGGTTCAGATGGGCGAGCCTACTACACCCTCTGGTGGGTCCGTGTTTCCTTGTTCCATACAAGGTTGACTCCTTGTCCTGCTGGGGGGCCCTAGCAGGTGATGAACCTGTTAGACCCTTCTCTTCTTTTCCTTCAACCTCTTCACCTGCAGCCAAGAGCAATTATAGCACATGTGCCCGTGCCATAGCCAAGAGCTTGCAACTTGTAGTGTATTTTCCTTTCGTTTTCTGATCCCAGTCACAATTAGTAGGGCAGCCTCTCTCGTTGCCACGGGTCTTGGTTCAAATCCAGGTTAAGACATGGTTGTTTTGTCGCCCAAGCACTAGAGTCTAGGAGGGAAGCCCCCTCACTGGTTGTGCTGTTATGTGACTTTCCACCCTTCCTATCTCTAACCCTTTCTCTAAGTATGAATGAAGAGGCACCCTGGCCGAGCAACAACAGAAGGGGCAGCTTTTCTCTTGTTGCCAAGGGTCTTGGTTCGAATCCAGGGTGAGTCATGGATGTTTTGTCTCCCGAGCACTAGAGTTGGGAGGGAAGCCCCCTTACTGGTTGTGCTGACGGTGTGGCTCAGTATGAATGGTGTTTGAAGTAACCTTGCTGATGATGACAACATGCATGCAGAATTTGCTTCTTGCGTGGCCCTACCACCGGTTTGGATATGTATTGTGAGTTTTGTTTGCATGAAGTTAGATGATTTTTAGTGGCCACCATCTGCCTGATGAGTCCCAGAAGGACGAAACGTGTCGTGGATTAAGGTAACAACTTTAAATTAGCTGCAGTTGTCATCAGCAGGTGAAAAGTTTTGTTTTTTTTATGTTCTCTTTGCTTTCCCAACCTGTCAACTCTTCTCCAATCTAGGTAGCCTACTTGTTCATTAACGGGACCCCCCTCAATTTTTTATTAATTGGTCCCCCCCATCGTCATTTTTTTACTTATTTCTGTTTACAATTAATAATTACAACTTGCGAGGAGTTGAATGAGTTGACAGTGAACTTGACTCACACGTTCAACGTGAGTCAGGCGAGTACAGTCCATTGGAACGCGTAGGCCTACATGAGAGCAGTCGTCGCCGTGCAGCTGACATTGACGTTCACGGACACCAAATGAACCTTCAAAACCTTTAACGTCGCTATTTTAAACAAAAGTACTTTTCCATTGACAGTCCTTTATATTTAAAATAGCGACGTTAAAGGTTTTGTAGGTGGAATATGTTGGCCTAGGCTGTGGCGTGTCACTATCCTGGCGCAAAGTATGTAGCCGGAAAGGATGTTATCGAGGCTTTGTTCGAAATAATTGTGTTTTCCTGACCTCCTGAAACTCAGATGGAGTAAGATGTAGTAGTTGATTGTCTAATGAAATGTTTTTACTGAATTTTTACATTTTTTGGAGGGGGTCCCGTTAATGAACAAGTACCTTAATTTAATTTAAATAAATTTTTAAAAAATCTTCAACTTAGTACCTACAGTGAAATCTCTATCTATAGTTTCTCAAACTACTATTTTCCTGCATAGTGTTTTTTATACACTCCCATAATAAGCTTTATTGTTATTTTCTATTTGATCCATAGTTTTTCCGGATCCATAGTTTTTTTCAAGTACTCCCCTGGAAAACGATGCATAGAGGTTTCACTGTAATGATTTTTTCACAGAACAACAGAATATCCGCATAACACTTGGCTACTCAATGCACCAATTACGCTCATCCAACAACGCGGCGGGACTTAAGCGTTTTCCTAGTTTAATTTCATGGAGACTGGAATAGTATCAAAATTGGACCGCTCCCTCCAAAGCATTCTATGCCTACGTGATCTTGAATCCGAGTGCATGAGTAATTTAAAGTCTGGACCGGCACCTCCACCATTAAAGTAAGTAAAATCTGGACTGGCACCTCTGCTATCAAAAGTTTTTAAATCTGTTACCTTGTTTTGACAATCCGGTTGGCCCCCCAATACCCAAACCAAAAGGTTGGGTACCCACACACCACTATTCAAGATAATGCTAGAAACAGATTTCACACCATAATGGCATAATCTATTTATAATTGTTCTAGATTATGCTAGATTATGCTTCAGATTATGGATTGTAGGTCTGCAACTACGGTAAATGTTGTTCAGTGACAGGTCAATGTGCTTACCCTTTCGTCTGTCTGGTCTTCTCCTTCCTGCATATTAGTAGAGAAAAACGTAGGAACATTCATCGGTAACGACTTGGCCATGTTGTAATTTGCACCGCGATTCCGAGGAATATAAATTCCCTCGTCATTGCTGCCAGAATCGTCAGTATCAGTCTCTTCCTCCGAGTGGAACACTTCCCCGGGATGGTCATCCATTCCTTCGAGATCAAACAATCCTTCTGCATCAAGGGAGCTTTGAGTTGACACTTGGCTAAACAGCTGTGATTTTACTCGTCTTTCAGTCTTATTAGTTCCATCTCCGCTCTGAAAGAAATAATAATGTTGTCAAGTTACGTATAGCCCTAAATAAGGTATTGTTTTAAAAAAATACTTCTTGCATTTATACAACAATTTTGTAAGGTGCCGGGTGGTAAGGTAACCTATTAATAGCCCAATTAAATTAATAATAATAGCAATCCAAATGAAATAAAAAATATTGAATTATATTTCTACAAACAACTTTTAAAATGTATTATCTACCTCAACAGTCAACAATGCTCTCAGTCTCAGGTAATTTCTTCTACCCAGATAGTGTTTGATTTATGAATGAAAAAATATTCCACATCTACGCCATTGAAAACATGATCATAATTGGATGAGCGACGCGAAGACTTCAATTTCACTGACCCCCCCAAAAAAATTTAGCTCGGGTGTTTTTTGTTTTTTTTTGTTTTTTTACTGTCTGTTTGTTCGCACCATTCCGGGCAAACGGCATATGCGATCATGATGAAAATTGGAGGGGACCTTCGTTTTCTCTGAACTTAGACTTGCCACGTTTTTGGGTACAATCAAAGAAATATTTCTTATGAATATCGTACTTTTACGATTTTTATTTTTATTTTTAGTGTGGTATTTTCGTGACATTTGGGCCGATTCTGACCAAACGGGTGGGGCTACAATGTTCATATTTCACATGGACATTAAGGTTATGGTGATGTAGTACCTTTTGAAAGAAAAAGTTGAAAAAGTTAGCCAGAATCCATAGAAATAAAGGTTTTAATATGAGTTTTTTTAGGTTTATAATAACAATTAACAAGTAACAATAGAAACTTGACAACAATCACCTATAATGCATTCAAAAAGCACTTGCAAAGGAAAAGTGGTCCTACGCAAACTAAAAACTTACAAAAAAGCTCATCCATCAACGCGACGGGACTTAAGCGTTTTCCTAGTAATAATAATAATAAATAATAAACTAAAACCAGGAAGTGGCTTACTATGAGGGAAACAATCTTGAGGCTGATGTTAATATGAGCACATGCAGTAGTTATAGTGGGATTACAACCAGTCACTTTAGTGATTTAACGAGCATGCTTTGCCTGGGTATGATTAATCATTATTAGTATTGCAGGTCCTGACACATGTTCGAAAGCTATCAGGGTCAGCATTTCCACATTTTTGGCCTTTTAGACAGTGTAGAAGCCATCTGTAGCTCTATTGCATAATTTGAACTTAACGAATATTTTGCTCTTAGCGGATCATACCAAAACTACATTATTCCAATTTTGGCAGATTAGGTGCATAATGTAGCTAGGCTGTTATTTTACTATATAAGTTGAAATCATAAAAATACAGGTCTAGGTATGGTACCAAGTTTTATTGTGTGATTACAAAAATACTTTTTTATAGTAGGCCTATGAATATGAAAAATGCAAAATTAAATGCTGTCATTTTATTTTAAAAAAGCTGTATGTGATTCGCGGATTGTGCGAACCGCCCGCCTCTGTGTAGCCGCTCTCATCTAAAACCATGTGTCGACCTTCTTTTGCGAACCTGCTGCTGGTTGTCTGCTGCGGAGCAACTGCACTGTGTAGCCCCAACCTAAAAGTCAACGCACCGGAAACTCCCGTTGCGTGCTCCAGATGCGTCGACTTTATGCTTTAAAAGGACGGTGTATAGTATGGTTTATTACATAAATTAATTCTGTTTTACATATTATGTTGTTCTACCCTAAAAAAATGTCAGTCTTTTGTGGATGATTTTAATAATCGCATTAATTTAAAATTTTCTCCAGAGCGTTGTAAAATTAATGTAGGCCTACTTACAAGCGTGAAAACTGAAAATACATGACCGTCTCTTAATTAAATTTTACGTTAATAAAGGCCTAGTAGCAAAGCAAGCTGATGTTTTCTGAAACCTACACAATGCTATTTTTACCAAAACTATGTTGTTTTGTTGTGTTAGTTATTGGTATAGGTGTGCTAAAATGGTTTAATTTTTTCCATAATTTGTTTTTTTAAATTGCAAAAAGTAGTGTTACATGTGTTTATTCTATTTTTGCCTCCCTCACATCGCAAAAGGGATATAAACTATCATATTACTTAAAATGCATAGGGCATTCTAAAATACACATTAGTCACACCTGTTTTCCTCAACACGGGTACCACCAAGTACCTAGTGCTCCTTCAGCCGTTTGCTGACAAAGATGGGAACATCACAGCACAATTTGATAAGAAGAAAGTAACCCCCCAAAATACAAAAATTTGTAAAAAACGGCAGCCAAGCTCTCCTTCCAAAGTCTTCGGCTATGAATGCTGTGAGATATAGAAGTTGAGCCAAGCATTTAATTCTTTCTCCCTAGTTTCACATTGAAAAGAAGTAAGATCATTTCGCCTGTTGACAAGCGCCAAGCCAACCCTTTTCGTGGTAAAAAAAGGAAAAATTTTAAACTCAAAATCATAAAAAAAATTACTTGGCCATTGACTTTTTAGAGTCCTCGTACCAAAATCAATAGCCAAGTAATTTTTTTTATGATTTTGAGTTTAAAATTTTTCCTTTTTTTACCACGAAAAGGGTTGGCTTGGCGCTTGTCAACAGGCGAAATGATCTTACTTCTTTTCAATGTGAAACTAGGGAGAAAGAATTAAATGCTTGGCTCAACTTCTATATCTCACAGCATTCATAGCCGAAGACTTTGGAAGGAGAGCTTGGCTGCCGTTTTTTACAAATTTTTGTATTTTGGGGGGATATCACATCTTTTTGTTGTTTGTTTCATATCAAGGCTTGAAATATGTGAAATACGTGTAAAGGTGGATACAGTGCCTTTAAAACAGATTGTCTAGAAACAAAAGCTACCATTTTTTTTTGTTTACAATATGTAGGCCTAGTTGACAATATTCAATGTTTTTATTAAATTTAATATGGTTAATGTCGTCTTGGGTTTTTGTGTGAATGATTTGTTGACCGGACTATAACACATTGACGCATAATTTTAATCAGCAATTAAAATATTAAAAATTGTAATAAATACGACCTAACGTTTTTCCCAAAGTAAAGAGTGGTAGGGAACAGTGGAGGTAAAATATCGCTTGTCTCCTGGCGTATTATTATGTTTCATATTATTATGTAACATCATGCCAAATTTCATGCTGATAACTCATTCGGTACCTTTATGGTGAATGCTGGAAATCAAGGTAAAAATAATATAAACTATTAGGGATAAAAGGTTGACAAAATGTGGTTTATATAATGAGAATAGGGCGATTGGATTAAAACATTTAAGAATTTGAATAAAAATTCAATTCTGGGTTAGAGCTATGAATTATTTTAATTTTAGGGGATGATTTAAGGGGGTTGGGGGTGGATATTGCTTGTCTCTCGGCAGAAGTTTGTGAGTCTGAGATACATCTAAGCGTGGTCTAAGTTTCATAGTTCTAAGATGTACCGTTTTCTCTGTAGGCTCTTATTCCTCTATGGCAGAATCCACTACCCCCCCCCCCCCCCCCAACCAACCAACCAACCAACCAACCAACCAACCAGCCAGCCGAAAGATTTTCATCTACTTTTACGCACTTTTTTAACACAGAACGAGTTATCGGATCGGGCTGATTTTTTTTTGGTATGTCATGGACCACATATCAGGTCATATACCGAGTTTCAAGATTGTAAATCTTTCGGGACGGCGTGTGCAGATAGCTGAAAACCCCCCAACTCGGGTAGCTGTAAACAGGGCCGAGTTATCGTCGCCTACTAGCAGTCGCGTGCGCTTGGCTGCGGGCGAACGACCGTCGCCCTAGATTTACAATAATTTATACGTACCGGTATTGTACTCATTTTAACTTGTAGGGAAAAGTATATTGTTAAAGGAAATATCAAAATAGATTGGAGAAGGGTTGACAGGTTGGGAAAGCAAAGAGAACATAAATCCCAGCCTGAAGGGCTGGGGGCGACAAAACTTTTCACCTGCTGATGACAACTGCAGCTAATTTAAAGTTGTTACCTTAAACATCAAAATATGTTTTTATTTGGCAAATAAGGGAAGATTTTGTGTTAATACCATTTGGCAGTGTTATATGGTTTTATTACCACCGGTGTTATTTTGGTTTTATTAAATAAAATGAAAAATACACACTTCTATTTATTGGTAATTCTAATTATTATTTATAAGAAAACCCCACCATGAAACAAATACTTACCTATCAATTCACTACAAAGTCTTTAGGCTAACTTTTTTCAAAATGCTCTAAAATGATAATTTTTTTAAATTCTGATGCTATGTAGGCCTAGTTTCAGAGTTTTTTTGTGTTTCTCTATTGTGGCCTACCTACCTACCGGTAGGTTCAGACACGCTGATGGTACCCTATCACTCTCATGATCCAGCCATTTGGCATTCTTTGCATATTAACAAAATGCTAAAAAGTTTGTGTGAAAATGCTCTTACACCTAGATCTATCTACTAAGTATGAGGTTGAGGTCTGATCTTTGCAGAAATTAGAGTTGTGTCATAAGATTTTAGAAATCTGTAAACAATCCTCCACAGCCCACACATACCCAAATCTGCAATGAAAATAAGCAGTTCATTACCATGGTAAAATTGCATTATTTTTGTGTTTGTAGCATACTTACATTAAATGATGTAGCACTACTAGTTCGCACCATTTTAGTCACTGGAGAGTGGTCGGCAGTGGGTTGCTGTTTCCGACTAGAAGATACAGTCCCACTTGTGAGTGTAGGACTACTAGGAATATTTGCACCGACAGAAAATGGCAAATGTGGTACATTTGTAGAAACCTGAGATGGTTGTTTACCCTCATTACTTTTTAGAGGCTGAGCTGATTTTTGTGCCGATTCAAGGCTTTCCTGAGCTTCACACAAGAGTCGAACTAGAGCTCGATGATCATTGTGAGCATTTTCGCGGAATTCTTCCAGAGCAGCATGCTGTTCCTCAGAATAAATACGAATCTTCTCTTCTGTGCGAGCCACTTCTTGTTGAATAGCCTCACCAAGCTGTTGCTGAATAGCTGCCAATGCCGTCTGCACTGGACCAGGTAGCTGAGAAACTAAAGAGGGCCAAAAATGTTTTTTATTTTTTTTTAGAACAAATAACAAGTAGGATTACAACCAGCTAAAGATGTAGGCCCTAGTTAATCACTTAATGCAATAGTAGCAAATGAACACATTCTCTAGGAACCCCCTTTTAAATTCTCACCTGAGAATTTTGTCGGAGTTTGAGCAGCTGAAAGGTCATTGTCCGAATGATTCACAATGATTCGAAACACCGTAGAATATTTATCGCTTCCTTTCAAATTGGCAATATCTGTTGGATTAGTCTGAAACAATAAAAATTAGATAATACAATTTTCTAAATGGGCCTAGGCTATTACAATAGCCAAATATAGGCCTTCTTTGAAGCTCTCGTTACTGTAGTATATAGGCTAAATGACCTACCAGCATAGATCGACTGACCAAAACGCATGCCGCTCCTCGCTCTCGATGAATAGCATGAGTATTCATTGAGCAATTAAGACATCTGTGAATTATCCAGTTTCCAACATTACGTACTTGTACAAGGCTTCCTTGTTCTTTAGAGATTCGCACGAGATCCACAGTGCACAATGAATTCTGAAAAAGTAGGCCCCACATGTAGAATTAAACTTGTAATATGAAGTAGGCCCTACACTCAAAAATATTTAGCCTAGACTTGTTGGCTACGAACCAGGGGAAAACAACGGAAATTTCCGAGCTCTATTATTACTAGGGATGCACATCGATACTTTTTCATTATCGATTATCAAAAAGGTAATGTCATTATCGAATCGATATTATCGATAATATCGATATCACCAACAAAGCCTGTTCCGACCTATGAGTGAAACCTCAAGTGAGGCAAATGCAGTGTTGGGTAAGTTCCCGCAAAAAAGGAACTTTTAAAAGTTAAGTTACTTAGCCATCAAAGGGAACTTTTTAAAAGTTACAGGTCCTTCACATAAAAAGGAACTTTTGAGTTCCTGAAATAATAAAAGTTCCAGATTAAAAGTTCCTTTATCATATATATTATGGTGCATATAGGTTTTAGGCAGACCTGGGTAAGTTACTTTTGAAAAGTAATGAAATTACGTTACTCATTACTTCAGCCAAAATGTAACTAAATTACTATTTAGTTACTTGTCCAAGAAAGTAATGAAATTACGTTACTTTTTATGAAAAAAAGTAGTGAAATTACTTTCAAAAATTACTTTTTTAATTTAAAATGTATCTGACGTGCGGACGGTTATGACGCAAGTGCTTTGTCTGCCGATGGCGGGTCTCGGACAGCGTGTTATCCACGCCCACACTTTAAAACCAGCGGAGGCCTATCACAGAGATATTGTAGATTTCGACGTATAGATGTATAGTAAATTATTGATTATGCGGGTGACATCTATCGGCGAAATGTTGTAACTAGGCTACATTACAATGTAACAATTCGACTATCGATTTATTTGACACAGACTTGAATGTTTGATGTCAAGTAGATAATTACGTCGTCAACGGCACTCGTCATAGGCGGAAGTACCAAAAGTAAACATGGCTAGGTTCTGAAATAAAAATTCAGGACTCGAAATCTCTCGATCAGACCTACGAAATGTTGGAAATGCTGCATGCACATGCACATTGCTCAAGCGGGCGATACGTAGAAAGGCAGCAGGCGCACTGGCCTAGTGACTGATATTTGATACACAAAGGCGCGGGCCGCGCGGCAAAAGTAACGCGTTACTAATGTCAAATTACAATGATAAAAGTAGTGAAATTACTCTTCCGTTACTTTGAGAAAATTGTAATTAAATTACTGGCTCGTTACTGAAAAAAGTAATTTCGTTACAGTAACGCGTTACTTCCGTTACGTTACTACCCAGGTCTGGTTTTAGGTCGCGATTTTTAAGCCGCATTGACGCGAACAAATATGACAGGTTCATTATTCGAGGTTACGCCTCCTAAAAGTCATTATGCTACTGTTTTTTATCAACGATTTTCATATCTACATCAGCTAAATATGTTTTGAAATGTAGAGGCATGGTGGGTTTTGTCATCTCTAAGAGTGAAAGGAACTTCTAAAACTTTATTAAAAGTTCCATAAAATTTGTAACTTTTGTGTTGAAAGTTCTACTAACTAAAAATGGAACGAGTTCCTTAAAAAGTTCCCGAAAAAGGAACGCGTTCCTAGGAGCGCGTTCTTTTTTAAAAGTTCCTACCCAACACTGGGCAAATGTAAGTCAAAACAATACAACTGTGTTCCGTTCGCTGCTTAGCTGTCTTCGATGTCATGAGTTTGGCTTCCGTTATCGACTGATAGCTCATTTACAAACATAAATCTAGAGTGTTAGGCCTACACCATCAGCTCAGCCAGTGCATGGCACAACGTGAGATAATCTCCGTCTTAAGGGTTTGGTTCGTGCCACTATTGACCAATTATTTGATATTTCGATAATCGATAATGAATTTTGGTTATCGATTATCGAAATTATATCCATTATTGATTATCGATCGATAATATTGATAATTGTGTGCATCCCTAATTATTACGCTAGCGCGCTTCAGCTGATTTAGACTTAAAGAAGTCATTGGAGTCCAGCAAACAAAATGCACAACACCAGCTCAATTATATACCAAATGACATAATTGATGCTTGTAACAAGCTAATGCTTCAATGCATCATAGAAGACATAAATCAAGCAAATTGTTTTGCAGTTTTAGCTGATGAGACGACTGACATATCAGGGGTAGAACAGATGACCCTATGTGTTTGCTTTCTTACTTGTGATACATCTACTGTCAAAAGTCCAAGAAGCTTTCTTGCAGTTTGTGCCACTGTACGACGTAGTAACCGGGAAAGGTATTGCTAGTACGACAATAATTGACCAAGTGCGCCTGTTTGGAGTAGATAGGGTATCCCCCCCCCCCCCAAATACAAAAAATTGTAAAAAAACGGCAGCCAAGCTCTCCTTCAAAAGTCTTTGGCTGTGAATGCTGTGAGATAAAGAAGTTTAGCCAAGCCTTTCGTTCTTTCTCCCTAGTTTCGCATTGAAAAGAAGTAAGATCATTTCGCCTGTTGACGAGCGCCAAGCCAACCATTTTCGTGGTAAAAAAAGTCAAAATTTTAAACTCAAAATCATAAAAAAATTACTTGGCCATTGTCTTTTTCGAGTTCTCATAATGAACAAAATTCAATGGCCAAGTAATTTTTTTATGTTTTTGAGTTTAAAATTTCGACTTTTTTTACCACAAAAATGGTTGGCTTGGCGCTCGTCAACAGGCGAAATGATCTTACTTCTTTTCAATGCGAAACTAGGGACTTCAATATCTCACAGCATTCACAGACGAAGACTTTTGAAGAAGAGCTTGACTACCGTTTTTTACAATTTTTTTGTATTTGGGGGGGATATCACTTCTTTTTGCTGTTTGTTTCATACTAGGAAAACGCTTAAGTCCCGCCGCGTTGATGGATGAGCTTTTTTGTAAGTTTTTAGTTTGCGTGGGACCACTTTTCCTTTGCAAGTGCTTTGTGAATGCATTGTAGTTGATTATTGTCAAGTTTCTAATTGTTACTTGTTAATTGTTATTATAAACCTAAAAAAAAACTCATATTAAAACCTTTATCTTATGGATTCTGGCTAACTTTTTCAACTTTTTCTTTCAAAAAGCAATACATAACCATTACCTTAATGTACATGTAAAATATAAACGTTGTAGCCCCACCCGTTTGGTCAGAATCGGCCCAAATGTCACGAAAATATCGCACTAAAAATCGAAAAAAATCGTAAAAGTACGATATTCATGAGAAATATTTCTTCGATTGTACCCAAAAACAATACACCTCTAAGTTCAGAGATTTAAACAAAAACAAAAAAAAACACCAGAGCTAAATTTTTTGGGGGTCAGTGAAATTGAAGTCTTCGCTTCACTCTACATTCAGTTAAAATTATTTTTACTGGTTAATTTGACTTTTTTATTCATTAAATTGGACTAAAAGGATTTAAAACATCAGAGTAGTATTCCAAACTATAAGCATTAGTTGCGTAATCTTGAGTAAAATATGTATAAATTATTACCAACATTATCATTACAAGGGTTAAATATTTTAATTATTTGCTGCAAATTAAATCAAAAAGCACTAAAATTGTGTTATTTCGAAAACCTCTAGTATTTCGCTGGTCACATTTTCACTCCACTAGATTTGCACAAAACTAGCCGGGGTATTTACTATTTACGGTGCTCCCGTCTAGATTCCCGTTGGTTTTTGGGGATGTTAACAAACTTGAGACTTAGGCCTAGATTTTGCCATGTGTTCTTTCAGTTAATGACAAGTCACAAGATGTTTACAACTTCAGTGTCCGTAGACTACTGGGTCCAACCTCCTCTTGTTGGGGGGTGGTTTTTTGTTGGAAGGTTGGGTCTGCCACCACTCAGATATGATTTTAGAGTCCCGACTAGTGAGACTTGGTGAGTGCGTCTTTTAAACTCTTGAGTCCAATTAGTGTCAATTTTAATAAACAGCTGTTTATACAGTCAATCAGCTGAAGATAACATGTACAATTATTACAAGTTTGTATACAAATTACAACATTTGGATTTTCCCCGGTCCCTTGTTTTGGACGCTAGTAGATATTTATAATAATGGTTAAGAGCAAGTTACATTAATTCAAGTTTGAAAAGTACTGTACCAAATCCAACAGCCAAGAATTTTTTTTATGATTTTGAGTTTAAAAATTTTACTTTTCCACATTTGAACTCCTCAGATAAGCGTTTTCTTTGAGTGATTATTTTTTGAGTTCAGAGTTGTTTTTTGACATTTTTGGGCCCACGGTCCCCCCAAATTTAGTCCCTTGTGTTTTGGACACTAGATATTTATAATGGTTAAGAACATGTTTAATTTCAAATTTGTAAAAATTACCACACCATAGTAATTAGGCCTACTAATAACGTATTTTGATTACCATACAAATTTTGACTTTCTCCGGGCCCTGTTACCCGATTTTGGTTTTGAAAGCAAAAGGCACTGCGTCTGAGGTAGGCCTACATCCAAATGTGGTCCAAGTTTTAAAGTTTTAAGATGCACCGTTTTCTCTGTAGGCACTTAGAACGATCTCCGCGGAGAATTAGCCAACTAGCTAGCTACCGGTAGCCACCCACCCAGCCAGCCGGAAGGATTTCTACGATGTTGAGACACTTTTTTAACACAGAACGGGTTATCGGATCGGGTGGATTTTTTTTGTAGGTCATGGACCACATATCAGATCATATACCGAGTTTCAAGATTGTAAATTTTTCGGGGCGGCGTGTGCAGACAGCTGAAAACCCCCCAACTCGGGTAGCTGTAAATAGGGCCGCGAGTTCGTCGTCGCCTAAGCAGTCGCATGCGCTTGGCTGCGGGCAACGACCGTTGCCCTAGATTAGTAAAATGCAAGGACAGGGATATGACGGGGCAGCAACAATGAGCGGAAAGTATAACGGGGTTCAAGTACACATTAGAGAAGTAGTAGGCCTACCAATAGCACTTTACATCCAATGTGCTGCTCAGTCTTAATCTGGCGGTTTCAAACGCTTGTGAAGTGCCACAAATATGAAACTGTATGGGGACAGTTGGCAGGTTGTATGCTTTCCTGAACACTCCCAAAAGACAGGGAGCCTTACAATCAGCTATTGCAGATGTTGCTTCTTTGTCAACTTGTGAAAAATTAAAGAACTTTGTGCAACTCGGTGGGTGGAGAGATATGACTCGGTGGCAGCACTCGTAGAACTTTACGACACCATAATTTTACACTGGAATCAATGTCCGAGTGGACAGATAGTGATTCTTCGTCAAAGGCAATCCAGCTGCTGAACTCTATTAAGCAATGTCAATGAAGTGTTTGCATACCGTAGCCTACAGTTGAAGTCTGTGCAAAACATTGCAAAAAAACAAACATAGATCTTCTGAAAGCTACTGCTCTGGCAGAAGATGTACGAGACGAAATACAAAACATGAGAGTGAACCATGAAGTTTTCAGAGATTTTCCAAGTTGCCTCGAACAAAGCAGAAATACACGGATTCGCTATCATCCTACCACGTCTCGCATCGAAGCAAACTTATCGATGTAACATACCATCAGCAACAGCAGAAGATTATTACCGTGTTTCTATCTTTCTTCCGTTCCTTGATGCATTTGTAGTCCAACTGGAAAGCAGATTCATCACTCACAAAGAGATTTTAAGGGGATTTTAATGTCTCGTCCCAACAGACCCTTCCCAACAGCCGATACCCTTACCATCCCACAAAAATGACTTACCACATTTTACTCCAAAGACTTGAGTGGTTCGAAGGAGCAGCCCCTCCAGCAGCCTATTGCTGATGTCCCCCCACCCCCTATTTCCCCTACACAACCTACACAACTTAACACACACACACACCACACACACACACAGCACAACCTAACCTCCCTTCTCCTTCATTCTAATGACTCCCAACCAAACTCCCCTTACCACTGCCTCCTAGATGTTACTCTAGGCTCCTCGTTCCCTGCCTGTCCACGCAACAGGTTTTGATTGTAGACCAGTAATTTGCACTTTTTTCCCACATAGGCATTCTAGTGCTAGTTACCGCCCCCAAAAGCTCTGTTTTGTTTTTGTTGTAGGCTACTAAGTAGAAACTAGAAACGATTAAAATGCCATCTCAGTGTTTTGTATTCAGACTTTCTATGTTCAATTTAAATTAAATTTAAAAGTTCAATTTATTGATATATTAGATCGGAGATGACTTTTAATGTGATGCAAATCAAAATAACAACAAAAATAAAACAGAGCTTTTGGGGGCGGTAACTAGCGCTGCCAGGACAACAATAATTAACACTGTGCGTGTGAACAGGCAGGGAACGAGGAGCCACGAGCAACATCTAGGAAGCAGTGCCCCTTACATTGCAGTGACACTGTCATATACCCTCTCTCTACATTCCCCTTATCATTCTCCTCCCACCGCCACCACCTAACCTTCCCCGAAACCCTTCTTGCCGTCCTACGTTGAACCTTCTCTACGGCCAAAAACTCCCCCATCCTATACGGATCCCATGCCGCCGCCCCATACTCCAGGCTAGCTAATTTGCGTTGCGCTCTTTAAAAAAAAATCCTAGAGCTGGCACGGCAAGTAGCCTAGGTCTAACTAGGCAAACCTCGTAGTTTACTGGTACTTTTAGTAAATTATATAGGTAGTGACTATGCCTATTGCATTGTGTAGGCTAGGCTAGCTGCAGTGGAGATGTGCGCACATCGGTTTGAACTGTGGTAGGCCTACCCTATATGGTAGTAATAATACCAATCCTGAACCACTTGAGCATCAAACTTTAGAGACGATCTGCAATAGCCCGGCAATAGCTTCTAGTTACCGTTACGTATAGTTACAGGGCAATGTTAAATCTAGGGTTATTGTTGCCGAGCTGTTGTAGAGCGTCCTTAGAGTTGGTGCTTGGTGGTCAGACCTACTAGCAAGGCCAAGGCCGAGGCCTAGATAGGGGGGCACTCTTGTAGTTGGCGGGTCCCAACATTTGTTTTTCAATGAAAACATACGCACCCAAAATCATTTTGTTACAAAACTACTTTCGTTAGGTTAGCCAAACTTTCCGCTGGCTACAGTGCGCCGCACTAGTTCTAGGATATTTTCGAAAAGAGCGCACCCAAAATCCTTTCCGTTAGGCCGCGTTCCCACAAATTGGTTTAGTTATAAGGGGATAGGAAATACGTGTTAAATTGTTTACGTTTTTGTCATAAGAAATTGTTATAAAGTATCATTCACAATAAGTTCTAAGTCGTAAGGCGCAAGGTCTAAGGCGTAAGGCGTAAGTCGTAAGAAATGCTAGGCGTTTACAACAACCATACCATTTTTCATTGCTCCTGTGTATTGCGCATGCGCGTACAGTCAGCTGTGGAGTTTCCTTGTTCGTGATTGGCTCGTCGTAAGAAACCGTCGTAAGAATTGGATTTTGGGCAATTCGTTACGACATAAACCATACGCCTTACGACTTGGGACGTGTTGTGAACGTTCTGATTGAAATACATACTCGGCAATACAAATTATTACGCCTTAGGCCTTGCGCCTTACGACTTAGAACTGATTGTGAATGATGCTTAACAAAACCATAATTCTTATGACGGACCAATCAGACGTTTTGTTATTTATACGACGACCAATGAAAAGGAGTAACTTCATTATGACAGGCCACTGAAACATTACTAACCAATCAGGATATCGGATTTCTTGTTACCATAACAACCAATAACAATTTCTTAAGACTAAACCAAAGTTATGGGAACGCGGCCTTAGTGTATAAAAGATGGGACCCGCCAACGACAAGAGTAGGCCCTACCGGTAGGGGTAGGCCTAGGCCTAGCCTAGGTCAAGGCTAGGCCTAGCCCTTTCACCAAGCCCAACCCATTTAGCATTCAAATGAATGGATACTTAAGCCAAAGCCTAGGCTAGGGCCTAGCCCTAGGACTAGGCCCAGCCCTATTTTCAACGGCCAAGGTCTGGACTTCGGCTTCTAGGCCCACACTATAAAGACAAGCTGTCACCAGAAGCCTAGATTAGCCTACCTAGGCCTACCTACCTCTTTGAATAATGAATCATTTTTTTCCAAATCTGTGAGTTCAAGATTTGAAACATCTTGCAAATCCGGTGTCTTCGCAATGATTGATATATTCAAACATTTGCAGCTTATAATCATTATGGCCAATGAAGCTAACGCCTATGGCAAGAGGGACTATTGAAACAAAGGATATTAACGTGACTCCAAAGTGGCAACTGAAAACCAAGCCCTAGGCCTTAATAGGCCTAGACAGGTTAGTTCGTTTTTACGTAAGAGTTGAATTTAATGAATTATGTGCTACAAGTTCACACAAACATTATATTGTTAGGTTGCATAAAACTAGCAGCGAGTAAAATGTACTGCAACGAAGAACAACAATGACACTGTAATCAGCTGTGTAGACATCTCAAAACAAAGCAGACATATTGCAGCCAGTGTCACCAACTGTGTAATAATTATATAAATTAGCGGATCAAATTCAATAAACGCTGTACATTTTGTATACTGCTACAATTAGATATAATTGTTCGATATTTATGGCACAATGACTAATTTATCATTAAATTGCACATCTCTACGATCCATATAGAATAAAAAGACAAATATGAAGTGTTGTTTGTGATTTTCAAGGTTGTTATGTTGGTAGTGGAAACGAGGTAAAATTTGAACCTCGAATTTATTCATCTCTAAACACGATGCGACATTAATTTTACCTTTATTACTGCTTTGTACGTCTCTATTTATTTTGACTCGGAACAACTATTGAAGATAATGGGAGGATGAAGGGAAAATGCAAAAATTACGTGTGTCGTATGTGGGATTCGAACATAATGTCCATTTTTCGACCAAGTTCCAACATATCTGATATGCAACAAACAAGTCTTATTTGCTGCGAATTGAAACCACCTCAAAAGGCACCAATTATTTATTTATTATAATATTATTGAAATTATTATTAAATAAATATTTATATTGTACTTGAAAAGTAGTATATGTAAAGGAAGAGAATAATATTAAAATATGTATCGATAGCTAGCCAAATAACAAAAAGTTATTTCTCGATTTGGTTAGTCGGAAAACACTCCCTCCCGTAGATGTATTTGTTATTATTAACTACAATTCAGTTTTAATTTCTGAATTGAAGGAAATAATAACAAAAAGTTATTAAACTAGGAAAACGCCAAAGTCGTTGTTAGACAAGTGAGCGAGTCATGTGTTGAGTACCCGGTAACCATAAATACTACAATTACCCGGTAACATTCCCTTTCCTCCCCCTGGGCCCTACCTAGCAGCAGCAAGCCATAACCATAACACTAGAGGAGCTGGCATCATCTTGCACCGCTTTGACCGCAGCCCGCTACACCTCGGTATAAAGGTGACAAACATACTGGCACTGCCCAGGGAAATCATCAATAGTACTAACAGAAATAGGTAGTTATGAACAATTCCGTATTATGTCAAAACGTGGAATTTAAAAAAAAATGTAAAAACACACCTAAAACATCATTAAATGCAATTTCTGACCGGCGCAACAACAAGTATCCCCAACCTCGTTATTAACGGAAAGGATTTCGGGTGCGCTCTTATCGGTTATATCCTAGAACTAGCGCGGCGTACTACAACTAGTCGGAAAGTTCGGCTAACCTAACGAAAGTACACCGCCATAGGCCTTGGCTCGGCCTACAGACAGCCTAGAAGGTGTGCTGTTTTTAACAATTTTTAACACACTTTTTACACATTTCCAAGGTAAGCGCCGTTGTGAAACGTTAATATATCGACTAGGGATGCTAAGTAAAGCCTTTTTGAAAGTTATTTTTCAACTCTGACAATAATACGGAATTGTTCATAATTATCCAGAAATATACTTAAAAGAAGACTGGTAGAATTTTTTACCAAACTCACTTAATTCTCTCGATGAACTGTTCATTTTTTTTTAGGTAAATCAATTTCTTAAATAACTTTTAGCAAACCTTCACAAAAAGCCCAGAAGAATTTTTATCACCAAGCAATTTTATTCTTCTGATGAGTGATGAACTGTTTCTTTTCTGTGATCTCATGTAACCTGTGGTGTAGCACATTGTGTTGAACGTTTTCTTTTGACATGGTGTTTTAATGTGTATTTTCTCTTTATTTGTGTGTGCCTATGTCGATGTTATGTCATATATATTTTAATCTTTTACTTATTTTTTTTTTCATGACAAGTCTCAATTTTCAGGTGTCACTGTCACCAATACTGAACTGAATGTATCATGTGACGCTAATAAAATACAAATACAAAGGCTGGATCAAGACAGCATGGGTCTTTCCTCCCTAGCCCATCATATAATAGAGTGGCACATTATGGCCTTACAGTTGACGCACCCTTATACCAACTAAACTCAAAACCCTTTCATTAATACCTTATATAGCAATCAATTTAATGCAAATGTTCGCGGGTACTCAACACAAGACTCGTCGTTTGATAACGACCTTGGCGTTTTTCTAGCCTACCCTGAATGTTGGGAGACCCGGCCGGGTTCAAACAACAGTTTGGGATAGATTTTGTAATTTATGGATTGTATTATAAAATTATAAAACATGTTTTGAAATGCATATACAGTACTATGGAAAAAATAGCCAGTACAAAATATGTGTAAAGATTGCAAGGTTTACTCAATCTCCCAGCGGAATGTTGGGGAACCTTGAGCATGTATGGTTCAGAGATGGGCAAAATACCTATTCAAAATAATGTAGTATTTGAAATACAAAAATATAAACTACCTCAAAACTCAGTATTTTCAAATACAAGATACAAATACCTACATTGACAAATTTGTATTCCAAATACAAAAATATAATTGTATTTTTTAAATTCTCAGAATACAAAATAAATTGCAAAAAATCATCATTGGTACGCTAAATTAGTAATCAATAAACATACATTTGAACACAATTTATTTTAATTATATAAGCCCACATATTTTTGTGATTATATGGATGATTGTGTTGGGACTGATTATTATTATTAGAGGTGCCAATTTTCAAAAATAAAGTTTTAAAAGTAGGCCTACACCTTAAATGTTAATTGCAACTTGAAATGACCTTATTGTTATATAAGGAACAGGGCAGTTATTATTTTTGTTCTCATAAAAACATAATATTTGGTAATGTTTTTTTTTAATGAAAATGTTTTAACATAAACCCCCAAAAGGCTAATGAATGCTCTGTCAAACCAGCGACAATGCCGAATGCTAGGGCATATTCTGGAAACCCTTATTTAATTTATTTTCACCCTGTACTTGCTCCAACGAAAGAATGCAGATGCTTGGTAGCGGTGGGGGTTAAATGAATGCGCGGTAAAAGGAATGTGGCCTTTGTGTATGAAAGAGAAATATCTTTTACCAACGCAAGCAAAAATTATCTGTGCTGGATCACAGAGTTCCTCCGTGTGCAAGATCCACGCTGAGCTAGCTTAAATAGAATTGACAAAGTTATGTTGGGAAAACAATTTTGAGCCACCTGCATTATTTCGTTGGGACCACTACACAGACTGTTTTAGAATGTTTTTAGAATGTTGTTAAGCAAGGATATGCAGTTGTCTCTATATCAGAGGAAATTTTCATAATATTACTTATGTTTTTTAATTAACTGGTAATACATGTGCCATATATAGACAATTGGTAGTACCTACTTGGCCAAGCTTATGTATAAAAATGAATTTGAAATGTGGAAATGTTGTCAGAAATATCCTAGTTTCAAATTCTTTGAATGAAAATAAGAGGTAAAAAATTATTATCGAGAATGTGAGAGAAATTTGCTGGATTTGGCAATCAATTCATTTTTAAATGGACATTTTGACATTGTCAAAAAAGTTGGCCCGAGCTCATCCAACTGTCCCAATTAGGGTTATTAAACGTTCAATTGTTGTTGAAATGTTACTTTTTGAGGTCCAACTCTTTGGATACGGTTTTCTTTGGATTTTGTTTTGAGTATTTAGAAAATACAAAGATACATCTAAATTGAGTATTTTGAAATACAATATACAAAATATACAATTCAACACAGTATTTTCAATATTGCCAATCTCTGGTAAGGTTCGATTCACCCACACTCACCGCCTGAATTGCTTGATTTGATAAAAATGATTTCTTTAAGAACAAAACCATTGTTGTTAAATTGAATCCTACACATTTAGACTATTTTTCAATTTATTATTTCTTGCGAGTTTAAATCATAACGGATTTTGCTCAAAATGTTATTTGCAGGCTAAAGACTTGTACCGGATGTCTGTTTGAATGAAATTTCAGCGCTGCCAATCTGCAGCGAACTAACTCACCGACAAATTAAAAACAGGCCAAGTCCTGTTTCGACTCGGTGGCTTCACTGCCTCGTCTAATTAATTTTCTATTGTGCAGATATTTCTTTTGATTTGTTTTTTGACAGTGTTGGAAAACCAGCCACATCACAAGGGGAGGAAAGGGGGGTTTCTCGAGCATGTTGTGTCGTCGAGGGGGAAGTGGGATACTGACATTGAGTTTATAACAATCCTTTAAAGGTTTACTCAAAGATACTGACAACGAAGAATGCCCGAGTCCACCTTTAGTTTTGGGGAGTAAATATGCATTTTGAATTAAAACATCAAATTTTTGTTAAAAATATAGATAGATGAATATTAGGGAGGCAAGCTCCACTGTAAGCATCACTTCTTGTCTATCCCTAAGTGCATGTATACGTCTCACAATAAAAACCGAACAAGACCTCAGATTGACATGCGTTTTATAATTGTTGACACTGCTCTTCAACAAAGATGATGTTTTGGGGGACCCTTGGAGTGAGGGGAGTGAGACTATTTTTTAAAAGGAGCATTTTTCTGAACTCTGCGCCACCACCAAGGATTTCAATGCAGGATAAGATTTTAAGTGTGTTATTTCTTTACAATCTGTTGATTAGGCCTAAGTGGCTTCACTCTCTTCCAAGGTGTTTTTTATTTTCATCAGATTGAAAATTATTTTTAAATGAAAATTATTGACTGACTATTACTCGACTATTGATAGACTATTACTTCAATTGGAGTTACCAACGCAAGACACAAGAGTTGTGACTCTCAAACTATTTAATTGCTGACTATATAAGTTACAGTTTCCAACAATGTTTTTTACATTTAGTACGATTTTTCTGTCATTTTTGTCTCTCCACTTGGCAAACGGCTACTCCGATGCAAATGTAACTACGGGAGTGTTTGAACTTTGAAATCAGTGAACTTAGACGTTTTACGATTTTGGGTACAACTGAAGAAATATTTCTCATAAAAATCATACTTTTTAAGGCAACAATATGACCTTGCGGTCTCACAGCTTTCTGCGGCTGGCACGACGAGGTGCCTGTCGGTTCTCGGTTTCTTACAGACTCTCAGGCTCTTAGCCAGTTGTCTGGCTTTGTTGAAGGCAGACATGGTACCAAACATGAAACAAAACATGATACCGCAATAAAAGGATAGAAATAGTCAACCAAAAAAACTACCATCACCGTGACTGGAAATAGCGTTCAACAAGATTTTGTTTTTTGCGAAAATTATAAATAATTTTTGACGTAGCCTTAATCCAAATAAAAAAAAACAAAGGTATGAAATAAATGGTTATCAACATTGTTGTAAAGATGATGCAAAATGATGATGGAATGCTTTAAAACGGTGGGAACAATTTTGTCAATTCTTCTTTCTTCTCCGCCTTGACAAGTCCTCAAGAGTCAATCTTACGACTAGCCTTTATTGGGCCGACCACTTTCCACCCTTACTATTACCAGCGCAGCGCTAGACCGAAACCACATACTTATCCTAGTTCCCTCTTAATAACTGAATATGTACTATCTATGTATATCTCCAATAAATCATGAATAAATACATACAGTATGGTAACTCACATTGTGTGCTGAAAATGTTTTAGTGATTAAATTTATAAAGAAACAACATAAAATAATTACTGTACTTTATTTAAACAACTGCATCTACACATCCATTTGTTACAGTTACATAATAATAGTATGCAATAATATAATGTAGTGTGTATTATTTAACCTATAAAAAACACAGAATAGCAACATTTAATTAATGTTGAACTTGAAATGAAGGGTGCCTCAAGAGCGATTGTATTTTGAAAACAGCTCCGACGACATAAACATACAGATGACAAAAGACTGTGAAAACAGTGTTTAAATAGCAGTAATTACTTTGGACCTTAGGTAAGAATATGTAAAAAAAAAAAAAAAAAAATACAAGTGCACACTACGACTACGGTAATACAATATGTCTTGATACAAACAATTATTAGTATTTGCTGAGAATGGAAAGTCGATGTTCAGCGAATTCAATGATACTGTGCCATTTTGTGTTTTAACTACAATCGCTGTTAGTGTATAATGAACGATAAACTACAGTAAAACTCTCAGCCACGCCATACACGCAAGGAGAAATCAAAATTATTTTGTTACAACTTCATATGTGTTGGCTAAGTCTAATGCAAGTCCTACATGGAGAACTAAAAATGTGCACATTCAAAATAGAAGCAGAAAATTAAGTGGGTATTTCAAACTTGCATGTGCAGGTCTATGCCTACAATCCCTATAAGACAAACATTAGTACAGCTGTAGATAAAGCATTTTCAACCAAACATTTTAACAGTAGGCCTATCTACACAAAATGTATGCGCTAAAAAAATTACAACAATATCATCATAAAAATGTTTTAAGTTCACATTTATACAGTGCATACACTTACTGTCCCATAACATCAGTCCAAACCACCAAAGCAATACAGTAGGGTGCTAGTTCTGTATTACAACAATGAAATATACAGCATTGTAGACTGTCCCGGTACTACTGCAATGGAAATACCACACCAACAGGTTATATAGGTACTACTATCTTTGTAACACACCATACACTGCAACCTCACAAAAGCTAAAAATACGAAAATTAATCATAGTACAGTAGTTATTACATTTATCTTACACCAAGTGACACACAACCTACTTAGTTGGATTTTATAATAAAGATGATATCATGTTATTTGATTATGGTGAAAATGATCATAGTTGTACAATATTATGGTACCTAGAACTTGTTCCATAATATAAAACAGTATTCATATTGTTAGTAACGAACCTAAGTTTACTTTATGGTGCAACATTTAACAAAGTCATTTTACATACAAACAATTAAAATACATATTGCAATCAAGTACAATCGAGAGTTTAATTGGGGGCTGGGTGTCTATGAATATTATAGCAAATAGTTTTTGAGCCCCAGTTGCAAATTGCAATAGTAAACACAGTGTTTATCCTAATTCATGTTTGTTTGTAGCCAAGTTCCGCTTAGTTTTCATGCAACCTATTATTTATAAATGTATTAAGATTTAAGAATATTAATCCGGAGTGCCAAATTAAACAACATGTTTTGGTTACTCGCAAAGAATTACTAAATACATAAATACACCATTTGTATTAAAATAAAGCACTGCCATAGACTCATTGCAAGGTATTTAGTACTGGTATAATACCGGCTCATTTCATCCCATTTAACCAATGGCCTCAGAGATGGAAACTATGTTCCAGCTAAGATGGTGATAGCCATGGCCTTAATATAGCAGGAAGTAAAATATTAAAAATAATATAGAGATCACAGAGATACATTGTTGGACAGAAACATAAGACTTGATTATTTTACTGCAAGTTGAGATATTATTTTGTATGCAATGCACATGACACCATCAATGTTCGAGTATGCCGTCATCCGTCTTTCTCCCGAAGAGACCGATCAGCGATCAGTCGATCACGCATCTGTAGGCACATTACCCGGCACGTTAGTCGAATTGAGGGTTGTTTATTTGGCCCGTTTTGTTTATTTTGAACTGTTTTAAAACAGTTCTAAGCAGAGACATGTCATAGAACAGGAAGTTCAGGATTTAAAGAGGGGTAAAGCACATGTTCCGACCTTGACTAAGCCTTCACAGATGAACGCCAATCTGCAAAATGGATAGTTGAAGATAATTGTCAATAAAATTTGTAAATAAAATTGAATTGTGTTAAATTGGAAATATATATATATTTTTAACTAACACGAGAACTTGCTGTGAACATTATTCTCCGCAAGCGGCTAAGGGTGACAATACATAAGGATATTTTTCTAACGGAAAACACTTTGATGATCCTCAACACCCTATGAAAAACTTATGAAATCAAATAATAAGAACAGATGAATTGTGATGGCAAGGTTACAAAGGACGACTCTCAACTTATTATTCTTCTCCCAAAGCACACCAGTACCACAAAGCCAATCGCTCATTCCAGGTCTTTTCCACGGATTCCAGCTGTAATTGAATCAATCGTAAGGCTCCGCAATCAAGTATGTTTGCCGCATCCTGCTCACCTCGCCTACACATTGGGCATGTGGCATCCTTCTTAATCCCTAATCTCTTTAGTTGTCTACAAGAAATCATGACCAGTGTGATGCTGAACAAAGCAACCGATAATTTCCAGCTTGTTTTTTTTTTTTTTTTTACAAAAACTGATTTGTTGCTTGTGCATTAATAATTGTTCACTTCTGATTTTGATATGAAATGTGATGTTGCATTTTCTGACATCCCAGCTTCTCAAATCAATCTGCTTTCTCATTTCCAGGTATGACAAATATTAACTAATTTCACTGCGACTTATGGCCGACGATGGTTTAATTAAATAATCAAAATAACAGTTAGGCAGTTAGGCCTATGTGATAATCTTCAGTACACTTTTAGAGTTTAGACTAGGGTTGCCATTCGTCCCGCTTTCGGCGGGACAGTCCCGATATCCAATTTTAAGTCCCGCGTCCCGCCAATGCACCCAGCGGGACACAATTGTCCCGCTTGGTAGAAAAATTGTTAAAAGTCCAATTTACAATATCATATAATATATGCAGTCAAAAACGTGCAAAGCTATCAACAGCAACCTATTTGGGCCACAGGCGGCGTGTGCGTCGCCAAAGTACTTGGCTTGACTCGACAGTCAGCACTTGGTCAGTGTTGTTGATAGGGGGTGGAGGGTTAGGGGTGTACCGTGTACATCGCGAATCCTCAGTCTGACTCATTTCCGATTTTTATTTTTTTATTAAATTATTAAGTACTTAAAGTGTCATTAGTGCTCCAAATTCCAATGCATTTTTGTTGGTTTTCTGTTTTTTTGCACTACAAAAAGTACAATATTTCGTTATTGCATTCAGTCCAGCATTTTTGGATGAGCGTAGCGAGCGAAGCGAAGATTCCATTTCACTACACTGGAGAAAAAAATCCGGAATGTTTTTTTTTTTTTTTTTTTTTCTTTCTTTCTTTCTTTCTTTCTTTCTGTATTTTTGTCTGTCTGTTAACACGATTCCGGCTAAACCGATACTCCGATTGCGATGAAATTTTATGGAGGCCTTCGAAATCTCTGAACTAAGAACTGCCACGTTTTTGAGCGCAATCAAAAAATTATTTCTCATGAAAATCGCAATTTTACGATTTTTTTCGATTTTTAAAAAATTTCTTCGACTTATAACTCCTACATGCTTTATCCGACTGTAATGATTTTTTCACAGAACCTTAATTTTATGAATTGATATATTCGTGTGAAATTTGAGCGTAATCAAATAATTATTTCTCATGAAAATCGCAATTTTACGATTTTTTCCTTTTTTTAAAATTACGATTAATTAAAAAAAATAAGTTAATTTTTTATTTAATTTGATTTAATTTAAAAAAAATTTCAACAAAGTTCTGATTTTTTCACAGAACAACAGAAAATCCGCAAAACACATTGCAGCTCAATTCACCAATTACGCTCATCCAACAACGCGGCGGGACTTAAGCGTTTTCCTAGTTATCTACAACGCTTCAAACGCACTCTAAAAACCTAGTTTTTAAAAATTTCGCCTGCGGCGCTATAGTTGGGGGGTCAAACCCCCCGTGCTATTTTCCCTAAAAGTATTTGTCCCGCCGCCTTGAGTTTAAATTATGGCAACCCTAGTTTAGACCAACAAACATATCTTATCATATCATTTCCATCCATGGTCATTCAAATTGATGCACGTACATTCCCGTTTTCCCATTTTATCCACTCCTCCTTTATGTTCCGAACTTCTCCCAACAGGTGTCTGGAGAGCGAGAGAGTGAACACCATACACAGAGATTCAAAGTTATGAACACCCATTTAATCTCCAGACATTCTTTAACAGTTCCAATCAGACAAATAAACAAAACTTAAGAATAAGTTCCCATTTGGGCAAAGGCCAAGTAGTCATGGTCAAGCAAAAATAAAACAATGGGTTGTCAAATTGAAATTTTCATCCAATAATGTTATCACTAAATTACTTTTACTCTAGTAGTTCATACTGCATATTCAGTAGCCCCGGACACCTACCGAGTGCAGTGTCTACAAACAATTGTTGAAACAGTAGCCAATGTACAATGCAACCAGAGTTTTAACTTCAGGTATCAGGGTCTAGTCATTCGAGGTGCTAATTGCAAAATTTAAATTATGGCATGTTTTTATTAGGTACTACTGCAGACCTACAAGACAGTTTTGTACAAGCAAACTAACATAAAAACCTACAACTTGCACAGTATAATAATATGTTCCTCTTGTATACACAAAAAGCAATGGAGGTAAAGGTATTATTTTATCATTGACATAAAATAGATACAAAACATGTTCATTTATACTAGGGATGTACTAAAACCATTTTTTTACAGATGCTGATTCCAATATCTGATAATTATTTTTAAAACAAATACTTGTACTAAAAAATCAGTACATAGTGAGTTTTCTTTTGGCCCACTTTTCACAGGTGGCAGCAGTGATTTGTGATCTACTAATCTCTCTACTGGTGCCATCTTATAGCACAAAAGAAAAACATAGACGATAAAGAAGTTCTCCTCAGGTGGACATTTGAAAATTACAGTAATTTTGAATATTGGAATCGGCATATTTTAACCTCGGACTGGGGATTGCCGACGCTGCCAATACCTAAAATATTGCCAATTCTTTCAACGGTGCATCCCTAATTTGTACACTAGAAATTAAAGTAATAGTTTGTTAATACACTCACTGAACTCAAATTGCGTCCATCACACGAAAGAAACCATAAAATACTGAATTGAAAGGAAACATCTTACCACACATCAATGTAAAACCCACATCCATTCCAGATCTATTCTTTTTGCTAGCTTAAAATGTTATTTGAACTACGCTACATCAAACAAGAATTAAATGATTTGAAACATAACTCACAAATAAATGTTGGCCTTATGGCCTGAGCACCTTTAGAAACCTAGCAATGAGGGAAAACTAAGTGCCCAATGCAATATGTACACTTGCTTCAGAGTAGAGTAGAGTAGTGGCAACAACACGTGAAAACTTGTAAGCTTATTTATTAGCAACCATACTTTTATGAACGTTAAAAAGATCTTTAAGAGGTGAAAAGATGTAAATCATGCCATTAAGTAAAAGTAAAGAATGTAGAAGGTATTTTTGGTTGAACCTGAAAGGCCCAAGCCTCAAGTACGTAGTACTATTAAATCTGGTTGAATAACACTTTCCGTAGTATGTATTGATGTAATACTCATTGCGATTGGGCATTCAACAATTCGGCAACAACTTTCCCAATGTCATTGTTGAATCTCTGAAGCAGCAAAACATTTTGGCTCGTGTTGTAAAATCCCATCTCCGAGAGAAGTCTCAAGTTTTCGTTCGTAGTCCTCGGTCCAGTGGATCGTCCATCGAGCACCTCCTGAAACGCAAATAATAAGGCTACATACTAAGAGTCCGACACAACATTTGGACCAATCGTGCATGTTTGGCATTTAAAGGCACATTTTTTACGTGTACTAAAGGTCTGTTTGCTGCCCATACTCCACTTACTCGTGAGTTACTAAGATCACAAAAGTCGTTTGTCTCACGATATCTTTCTTTGGAATCGAGTAACATTATCGGGAGCAGAAATATCATGATTTTTCTTCGGTCTTTTTAGGAGTAAGTTAGAGTAAGTTCGGCCTAATAACGAATTGCGCACATTAGTAAAATAAAAATGGCTTCCTCATTTGCTGGAAGCATTGAAAATAATTTATCTGTTTGAATTTTTATTTCTGGTTAGAGTAGATTGGAGTAGATCATGGTCATGGCCAAAAATGAAAATGCAAAGAGTAATATCCTCCAGATATTTTCAGCCTACCCTAATGCGATCTGAGAAGATTCTAGTTAAGTCGAGTAAGGCCAGCGAGTCAATTTGTCTCAATCCGTTCACTTAGCCATTTTTGGCCATTTTTAAATGTGCCACCAATTTGTAGCAAAATTTAACAAAATTCAACGGGATCATCGCATGAGACCATCTTTCCAATAAAATCAGAGCTGTGGATGAAATACTCACCAAAATCTTACCATAAATTTACAATGCCTAAATAGCTGCCCTGAATAATTATTACTTACCTATTAGGCCTAATTATTGAAGTGTGGGAAAGGGTCATAAATGGAAGTGGTAGGAACTGAGAAACTGAATCATAATTTTAAATTATTATCAGGTCCTACGTAGTAACTGCTTTTGGGTATAGGCCTATCGGTACCTAGTACGGTACTAGCAAAATACAAAAATTGTCTTATTTATTATCACTATACGTAAACTATAGTAAAGTCCGTTCGATTTAATGCTAGGCCTACAAATCAAAAAAGATAACATTACTCATTTACAACTGATTCTCTCATTGTTGGTCACAACGTGTTGCGGTTTCCATTCAATTTTTCCTCGTATTTGGCAGACAATAATTATCTCGGGACTTCAGTTTCCATATTTTGTAGTTCCCAATTCTTTTGCCTCCAGATTGACTGAATCTGTGAAACTCTGATTGTGATTGGTCAACAAGGTTTCACAGCTCCATGTGGAGTTATTCGGGCCTACTTCCCAAATTCTTACACGTATTAGTCGCACAAAGAGCCACTTAACACAGCCAAGGAATTCTGAATCTTGGTGGGTACCCCGTTAAACGGAATTGACTTTACAACAAGGTAGATAAGACAAAAAAGTGTGGAATGAATACAGTCCAACTTAACACATTGTGAATGAGGTGGGATTAACGTCAATTACGACATCCCGCAGCCATCCTTTGAATTTTGAAAAACAACAAAATGCGATAATTTACTTAAAATTCTGGATAAACGATTGCCGATTGGATTTCTCTTTTGGAACAAATTAAATGATTGATACTATGTGCTGTCATGGACTTAGAATAGTTAATGGTGCTGTTATGTTAATGTAATTAATTACTAATCATATTTTATTTTAGATTGGAGAAGGGTTGACAGGTTGGGAAAGCATGGAGAACATAAAGCCCAGCCTGGGCAACTTTCAACCCTTCTCCATGATCTAAACAAAACTATCCGGTTGGCCTTTTCCACACTTTGTAGGCCAAATTAGTAATTACATTTTATGTTATAAAAACAAATTCGGTGCAGGTGGGCTTACCTAGTGCTGGACTTTCGAGTTTTCACTACGAAGAAAAATCAAAGCTTACTAATTTGCTTTAAACAATACATAAAGCAAATGCCATCAAGACCTAGATTTTTTTAGCTTACCATACTACAGGAACTACTAAGAACTTGTAGCCTACAGTGCATACATAAGTAATAGTCCAAGAAATATTTTAGTATCAGATTGCAAGATATCAACAATCATTGACAATTAAAGTAAGGGATTAGATATTTGTTAAAGTATTTACTTCATTAGGTCTTACCCCAAGTGGCTTGACTCGCAGGTTACTGAGGACAGCTTTAGCTGTGCTGTAAGCCGATGATGCGACATTAATTGCTCCGTTCACAATGGTCTCGGGTAGGATATGAACTGCCGTTTCAATAGGGCCCTGCGAATTGTTGGCAGTGTCAGTGTTACTACGGGATGTGTCAGTCGTGACATTTACCTGAACGTCCCTAGTTACCGGAGTAGTAAAATTGAAGACACTGGTTACTGGGGTCTTGTGCTTCCCTGCTGAAGTTGTCCGACTTTGGGAGAAAGAGTAGGTGTGTGAGAATGTAGCATCGGGCCCCGAGGTAGTAATCGTGCGAGATGATGTCGAAGAGGTAGGTATATTCGTTGTAGTCTTGAATTTGCCACCTACGTGCGACTGTTTAGGCTTCTTTTCGTGCCTATCGCGTTTGGGAGTAGACGGTTTTGCTTCAAATCCCAATGGGATTTTAGTTGATTCATTGGCCGGCCATGCATTAGCAAGCGGAACGCAAGAACCCTGGCTATCGACAGCATACACATCAGTTTTAAAATCTTCCGAATCCCACCATTTTTCAGTCGTTTCAAAAGAGGTCGTGGACGAATAGCTAGCTTCAGCTTCCTCGGGAGATTCTGTATTTTCAGATTTCGTTTCTGTCTGTGCATCCGATACAGGCTGTTCGCCTATGTCAGTGTTCGACTTATTCATCGAGTTTGCCGAGAAACAAAAGAAAGGAGTGCCAACAGGAGTTGTTGTTGTACCTGCTGAAGATACATTGCTGCTCGAGATTCCTTCCGTGTTATCAGAAGTAACTTCAAAAGAACCAAACGGATAGGTTTTTACTTTAAGGGGATCATTTGCGCCAATGGGAATATTTTCTGCCTGAGTTGGTTTATCAGTCAAGGAGCAAGCGGGTACTTTTTGGTCTTCTTGGTTTGGTTTATTTGCCAAACGACCTTCAGTGGTCGACCCACTCGAGTTACCAAGGGTCATGATTACCTTTCCAGAGTTGTCTTTGACAACAATAGGTAGGCCTACACTTGCCGTGTTCATTGACGAGAGATGCATTAACTGATGATCCGATTCATGAGACGGCATGGGTACTACGACAAAGTTCTCATCGTCATCCGATTCAGATGAGAGACCTGTTCCCGAGATGATGCTCAGATTATCATCGTCTGAGTCGCTGTCATACTCTGGGCCACGACTGTGTAGAACCTTAATATCGCTGATCAAATTGGACTTTTGTTGGTCTGGGGACTCATTGATGTTGTTATTGTTTGGGAGATTACACAGCAGGTTAGATATTTGTTCAGATTTCGATTTAATTGATAAATCAACAACAACATCACCCTTTTTGTTTGATTCAACTTCAATGTTATGAACATGGTGGCTGTTTGCAGCATCTGTAATAAAAATGTTTTTGTTAATTTATTTTACTATTTTACATTGGTTGATATGATGGCTAGAGACGCATATTATTCAGTACTATTCACTACATGGTCTGGACAATTTATAACAACCTTCCTGACAATCTTAAATCAATCCCAAACACAATCATTTCTAAATTAATGCTTATTATAATATTAATTTATAAGCATTTAGCTATTATAGTATATAGGCCTACATATTACATACACAAAATTATACAACAAATACAATATAATTCATATTATATTCTACTTAAACTGGGAACATGAATAAACATGTTTCAGTGGGGGGAAAGGTACAGAAGGACGACACCTTACATAAAAAATTTAGGTAGGTCGCACAGACACAAATAGATGAGTAGACAAGTTGCTGATACGTTTCGACCAACTAGTGGTATTTATCACTCAGCGTGAGTAGAGATACTAAAGTACAGTAGTTCTAAAGCTAGCATGGTATGTACAATGAGGGCGCTGTCGGTGGGTGGTAGCAGATGGAACTAGGTCTAGGGGAGGAGAGCAGAGCATGCCTGCTGCCAGTTGTTCAGGTTAGGAGGCTAGTAGGCATGATTCTTAAATGTTTCCTTATCCCAGTAATTTGGTTTTTCATAAGACTTTGCCACTAAGTTTTTTTTTCGCATAAGGTTAACACAATTTAACCGAAAACGAGTGGTATTCCTATCTTAACGCACCTTACAAGGAATCCTATTAAATATTTTTATTCCTTTACTAGGAAAGGAAGCTTCGCAAACGCTTTTTCAGGCGCGTTGTTGGATGAGCGTTATTGTTTAAAAACGAAAAAAAGCGTAAAATTGCGATTTTCATAAGAAATAATTATTTGATTATGCTCAAATTTCACTCGAATATATTAATTCATAAAATTAAGGTTCTGTTAAAAAATTATTACAATCAGATAAAGTATGTAGGTGTTATAAGTCGAAGAAATTTTTAAAATCGAAAAAAAAATGTAAAATTGCAATTTTCATAAGAAATAATTTTTTGATTGCGCTCAAATTTCACACGAATATATTAATTCATAAAATTAAGGTTCTGTGAAAAAATCATTACAATCGGATACAGCATGTCGGTGATGTTAATCGAAGAAATTTTAAAAAATCAAAAAAAATCGGAAAATTGTGTTTTTCATGAGAAATAATTTTTCAATTGCGCTAAAAAACGTGGCAGTTCTAAGTCCAGAGATTTCGCAGGCCTCCACAAAATTTCATCGCAATTGGAGTATCGGTTTAGCCGGAATCGTGTTAAAAACAGCCACAAAAAACATTCCGATTTTTTTTTCTCCAGTGCAGTGAAATGGAATCTTCGCTTCGCTCGCTACGCTCATCCAATTACAAATATGGAATTTTCAAATTTTCAAATTCACAAATTGTACTAATTTTTTAGTTCTATCAATGCTTAAATTCATCGCATTTCTTGTTCTACCTATATACCTACTAGTGATGTGAGTCGGTAAATTTACCGAGCATCTCGGTAAAATGGAAAATTTTTAAAATTTTACATCATTATATTCTAAAGACTAATAAGAACCTACACAACAAGAATGCAGTGGAATTTAGTCAATTAACAATTAAAAAATTCAATCAATAATCTGAAAAGAGCTTTTCTGAACCTAGACATAGGGCTACCCAGTCTATTTCATTAGCTGAGTAGGCTAAATCATTCATTCGAATCTAATTAATATTTTTATTTTATTTATTTGACCATACAAAGATAGTTTGTACTTTGTATGAAACAGTAAATAAATATAAGGGTGAATATATGCTCTTTTAATTGATAAACACCTTCCTCATCACAAAACTTATTTAAGTCTATGCTTAATATGGCCAAACAAAATTTTACCGATTTTACAGTTTTTCGGAAAAAAATTTACCGGTAAATTACCAGAGTTTTAAATATACGGTAAATCCACATCACTAATACTTTATTGCAAAACAATATTTGTTGGGTATTCAGGTGCAACACCAGTATTTTTATGAATTTAAATGTTAAAGTGTTGAGGATTATTATATCCTCAACCTTTTCTATGCTACACCCGAGATAACTTGGGCATAGCAAATTACACACCCTACCATGTCCATGGCCTACAACAATGACCAAAAAGAAACATAAATACGTAAAGTGTTTTGTTTTTTATTGGTGCTCTGGGGTGAGTTTCTTCTTAGGTGGGGGGGGGGGGGGGGGGGGGGGGGGGTGGGGGGGGTATGTTACATGATTTTGTGAACTAGGCCTATACCCCTTTATCGTTTGTGTTTTTTCTGTGGGGGGGGGGGGTTGTTTTGAGGAGAGAGTTGTTTTGGGGTTGGACATAACACGTATTAAAGAGAATTATGATTTTTCAAACATGTCATATAATTTTGGGAACTATCCCACCCCTTTCTGTCTTTTTTGTTTTTTCCCCCCTCCGGAAAGTACTTTCTGTGGAAAATAACTCAGCACAGGGGTATTAATACTGCAAAACATACCTAGCACTGAAAAGTTAAAAGGTTAACATTTAACCATTGATGGGCATCATTAATTTCTTTTATAGGCGTTTCTCTACAAGCTCATTGTATTATTCTCATTACTTTATTGTTTATTCTGAAGCTTATGGATAGTGCTTATTTCATTCTGGCCAAGTAGAAATAAAACTTAGCTACAACAGTAAAAAAATCTTATTAACACGGAATGTAGGAGGACGGAAAGACGTCACTGCTCCCCTCCTAATTCCAGTTTATCTTGGATTTATGTCAATGGTGACATGTTTGTTTTTCACCATATATTTGTACATTTCATATTTTTTATAAATTTCCTACTTTATTATTAATTGATTGTGTAGTTTAAAAATCTTGTATTGATTTTTTTAATTTGCTGGTTAGGTGGAAGAACGACGTAAAAGATTAACCTCACCATTTTTGTGGTTGTTTTCACAACTTTGTAACAAAATAAAGTTACCTACTTCTAAACCCTTACAACATGAAACACCCTCTTCAATCGTAATGCAAAATATTACCATTAAATCTTTTGAAATCAGTCGGAGGAAATTCTTTTGTTGACGATGTAGAAGCAATATTATCCAGCATTTCCAGTTTTCCCTCACCCGATTTCTCACACTTGACTTTAGTTCTCTTGAGAACACCGCTCAATTTTGAATCTGGTGATCCAGCATGGGATTTTTCAGATTTGGTTGGTTCTTCCACAACAACAGCACAGCCAATCCAATGACCGAATCTTTCACCCATATGGTAGAAATGCCAGTACGACTCGAAAGTACCCGAAAAATCTGTTGGAAAGAAAACATATTTTATATATCATTTGGCCTTGAAAATTTCTTGCCGATATCATTTAATTTACATGGCCAAAAATGGCAGTCATTTTACCTGGTGCTCGAAAGTTGACGGCAATCTGTCCCTTCTCGCCTGGCTCAAGTATTGGGCATTTCACACTAGGCTCTTCCGGCTCTAACCCAAGAGTTCCCCAAGCCAAACGTAGCTCAGTCTAAAAATCAAACGTTTGCATTTTTAGTTTTAAATGGGAACATAGACATCAGGCGTCAGGCCTAGGGTCTACTAGTGTGTACTGGGTTGAAATTGGTTTTTAAATTGCAACTTCATAAATTCTTTAAACATTTCATCAACTCAAATATCGTAAATCTAAACAATAAAAATCCAACAAACCTTATCAGTCCACGGAAGTGTACCATTGTTCATGATCTCCCAAATTTTGGTGAATCTTTTTCCCAGTTTGATGTGTGTTTCTGCTTTCGGACCATCATTAAGTAAAATGGCATCCATCAAGTAGGTGCCCACTGGGCCATCACTTGACCGTTTTCTTGTCGTCCTTTTCTCTGGAACCCTTTCCCTCTCAGGAAGAGGCTTGGACTGGGATTTCTTCTCCATCATACGTTTCGTTTTGTTCTCCAGTTTTTCTAGTTTTGAATCCAACTTCTTTTCAAGTTTCTTTTCACGTTTGTGAAGTTTTTCTATCTTTCTCAGTAGCTTGTGATCTCTAGAACAGCAAAAGACCAAGAGTTGCTAATATAGTGTATTAGGTAGTCGTTGGGTAGGGCTGTGCAAATTAATGAAAATGCCTCCCGGGTACCCGTTTGATTGTACAAATTTAAATTTTCAAATAAGCAAGTGAAAAAAAAACTTTGAAAAGTTTCTAAATTATTTGCGCTAAAATACTCGGCACAAACTTTCACATTTAAAACAACAGTTGCAAATAACGTTTTGCCACGCTTTGCAAGGATGCAGTCACGGGGCAAAGCAAATTCATGTATTAAGAGTGCAAAAATGTAGAAGGGTACATAAGCTTGGCACTTCTTTTAGATATCATTGCTTTTGATTGTATAAGGTTTGGCTGTATTTTTACAAGTTTTTTGTTATGTGTGGTGTGGGTTTCAACTTACCTCTGGTCACTTCCTAAAGCTGCATCCGAGGACTCCTCGTCAGAAGAACGTTTCTTGACTTTAGTTGCAACGTATCCCCCACCATTCTTTTCACCAGAGCGACAGCTATTGGCCATCATGCTGCCTATCAGCTGTCGCGTATTTGCTGTCACTTCGGTGACAATCTCGTGCTTCATCTGGACAAATGCAAAAAGAATTAGACCTTAGACCTCTAGGCTAGTTAAATCCAAAAGATTATGCATGAATGGGTTAATAATCACTGCATACGTGTAATCAGAATTACATGTGAATCCAGAATTTAAAGTTAGGTGTGGGTTTACATATATTAATTAAGACATTCATGCGCAGCAGCACGACATAGTACAATTGAGAGGGGTCTTGTCTATGAAGTTTTCATTTTGGTTGCTAAGATTCTGACATACTACAGAGCTCAAAAGTCAAAGTCTATGCCCAGGTTACCCGGTCCAAGTAACAATGCAGGGACGGGTACTTAATCAATTTGTAAAAAATTGAAGATAAAATTAATTTCAACCATTGGAATAGAGAACTTTAAATTGTAAATCATCATTCTTTGCACTGATGAAATATTACTCTCTTTAGATTAGGTACCAGTACAAATTTTATATTGAAGTTACGGTTGACACGTTTAGGCCTAAACGTTTAGCAATTTGTTAGTAAAATTAAACAACAATTTTACCTAGACAACTCGCAAATTAACTACTGTACAGTACTTAACTACTATGTTATGCCCCAGATTTATTTAACCCATTTAGCATGCGAGCGGCGACTTATCTTAGTCACTGTACTTAGTCAGCAAGATAACCACTAAAAGGGAGAAATATTTACGTATGATTTGCAAAGGGTTGGTATATTGAGAAGGGAACAGTTTAAACGTGGTTAGTAGAGTTGCTTAAACCATTAGTGTATTAAATGGAATTGAGCAGACCAAATTAAAAGTCCTTCCCTGTGCCATACAATTTAAGTAACAACAATGATGCGACCGACATAAGACTTCTCAAGATTTCTTGGTAAATTAGACCAAGATGAAATCAATTTTTTCAATCTCTTCAACATCACATTCTAAAAAGATTTGGTTCAGGAACCTCATCAACGATCAGGATTAGTTACGTAAGTAGCTTACCGGTACTGTAGTACCGGTAGCCTCAGGGCGTATATTGTACCAACGAGCGGAATATTAAGGTCTAGACATAATATCGAGCCGTAAAAGCCTAAAGGGGATAATACTAATTGAAATTGTCATATAAAATGTAAAAACACACTTTTTCATAGGCTAGGTATAGAAGTCCAAGTATGTTATCTGATTCTGAAGCATTAACATAATAACATTACAAAAATTACATTAACATGAAGGGGGTTAGTGTTGACAAGTTCAGACTAGCCCATTCAATGCTGTCCATCTGTAGCCCCATGGTGCCATTTTGCAAAGAAGGTGATGATTTCAAATAAATGGAAAATTTTCAAAAACTAAAACAGTTTAGTGATGTAGGCCAGGTTAGGTAATAACAAAAATCATGATTCATGCCACAAAACAATTTCTCTTAATTTCAAGGTAAAGGAAACTTAATTCACCAATGACCGTGTCTACAAAAAATTAGCAGCACTGAAGCAAAACATGTTATGTAACAGGCCTTTGCATGATAGCTGTTAAACTCAGCAAAACCAAATTACATGGGATGGGAATAGAGACCAGAGTAGCCAACACCTGAGATTATTTTCAGAATGTTTAGATAATTTATTGAAGGAAAATTGGAAGTGTCCACACTAGCCCCACTAGGCCTAATATAATTTATTAGGGCTACTATAACTGGTTACAGTTTTGAATGCCAGGGCCTATGAATCGCAGCACTGCCCCTTTCACACCGTTGCCATCGATTACGAATTACGAGTTATGACACACATAGGGCAGCTCTATAGATAGAACCAACAATATTTGTCATTAAAACTTCTTCCGAAAATAACAGTAGGTTAAACCTTTCGTAAGTAAATATTTCGATTCATCACTGGAAGATTTTAAGTTGTAGGCCCCAAGAATTGCAACATATTACATACTAGGAAGCTTCGCAAACGCTTTTCCAGGCGCGTTGTTGGATGAGCGTAATTGGTGCATTGAGCTGCCATGTGTGTTGTGGTTGACACGCCCCTGATTCTCATGTCGTCGTCGTAAAAATTAAAACAATATTACCAAGCGTATTTCGCAGGCCATAGCAATGGGAAAACGAAATCAATTTAAATACCATCTGCATTACACATGGCAGCTCAATGCACCAATTACGCTCATCCAACAACGCGCCTGAAAAAGCGTTTGCGAAGCTACCAAAGAAGAATATTGGAGACAACAATGAAAAATTCGGGCCATAGGACACACGAGTTTATTTGGATGTTCTTTGGATAGGTAGGCCTGCTTGATGTTATTTTAATTTTTAAAAAAGTGATTGAATTAAGATACAAGTTAAATATTATTCTTCAATTAACCTCAAATTTCACACGAATATATCAATTCATAAAATTAAGGTTCTGTGAAAAAATCATTACAATCGGATAAAGCATAGGTGTTATAAGTCGAAGAAATTTTTGAAAAAAATGAAAAAACCCGTAAAATTGCAATTTTCATGAGAAATAATTTTTCGATTGCGCTCAAATTTCACAAAAATATATTAATTCGTAAAATTAAGGTTCTGTGCAAAAATCATTATATAATCGGACAAAACATGTACGCCTAGGTGTTATAAGTCGAAGAAATTTTTAAAAAATCGAAAAATTGCGATTTTTATGAGAAATAATTTTTCGATTGCGCTCAAATTTCACACGAATATATAAATTCATAACATTAAGGTTCTGTGAAAAAATCAATACAATCGAAAAAGCATGTAGGGTCAATCGGGGTAAGTGTGGCACCTTTTTGTGTTATTAGACTTCAAAGCCCTGGCAGAGCCAGATTAATAAGTACAAAAATTCCCCAAAAATTAGGGAAGGTCAATCATTAGACGAGTGAGCGCAGCGAACGTAGTCTACAACGCTACTCGATCGGGCCTTGGTCGTGATTAATTCTGTTAAATGTTAAATGTCTGTCTGGTCCCATATGGCCGAACGGCCATATAGACTGAGCTGAAATTTCAAACAGACATCCGTGACTAGGTAACTGAGAACTGCTAACAAAATGAGCACTATCCGTTGCGATTTAAACCTGCAAGAAATAAAAAACTGAAAAATACGTTGAAATGTATAGAAATTATTTTAACGACAATGGTTTTCATTTTGAAATAATATTTTTTGTTTGTTATTTAGCTGGCTGTGAAATGCCGTGTCCAAGGTTAATCGAATGCTTGACGTCAAGGTACCCCCAAATTCCGCTCGTAGATTGAGTAAACCTTGCAATATTTTCACGTATTTTGTACTGGCTCATATGTTTTCCATAGTATTGTCACAGATGTAGGACTACACTGCGTTATATGCATTTCAAAACATGTTAAATAATAATATAAAAAATACAATCCAGAAATTACAAAATCTTTCCCGACCATTGAACCCACGTCTCCCACATTTGGGCTATAAGGGCACTTTAGCCAAGTCGACTAGAGAAACGCCAAAGTCGTTGTTAAACGAGTGAGAGAGTCATGTGTTGAGTACGCGGGAACATTCCTTTTCTTCCCCCTTTTTTAGGCCTCCCTAGCCTATCATAGGCTACAGTGGAGCATTATGGCCTAAACTATGACTTAAACTTAAATACCCTTTTGTTTATACGAATATTATAATCAAACTTAAATGCAAATGTTCCCGCATACTCAACACATGACTCTCTCACTCGTCTAACAACGACTTTGGCGTTTCCCTAGTTATCTAACCAACAGATACTGCTATTCTTTTATGTAAAAAATTAATTAACTTTATCATTTAAAAATGCAAATGAGAACGGGTGCTACCTGCCACACTTACCCACAATTATGGGGTAAGTGTGGCACCACTGGGGGGAAGTGTGGCACCCGCCTGTTTTACACAGAAGGAATGCACTTAGGAGCAAGGGGAAAGTGTGGCAAGGTAGAGAATTCTCTTCTGACAAACATACATTTTTTCCAGATTTTTAGTGACTTAATTTGATGTATATCACGTCATTTTAAGATCGGCTAACATGTTTAAGATTAAAAACGGCAGCCGATTTATTAGCCTAGGCCTATAATAGTTGCCTGTAGGCATTAGGTTGTCAACTCTTCATTTTTCAAAAACATCTGCCACAGATGCAGAGAAAATGTATCGGATTCGTTCACCCTGTTGAGTTACACCTGGTTCAGGAAGAATTCCGATTACTTGTTTTAACTTCACGAACGATATGTCACTTTCTTTTGTACCCTACGAAATTCTTTTATCGTTCTGTCAAGGCATCGAAGTGCCATCACACTTAACTCATCATCGTCAACGGTGAACCATACAAACGTACCTGTAGGACGAAGGCTTTCTACATTTTACTTGCCTGTTAAAGAACTCGACAAGGATGAATATGCATCGTTTTAGATCGGCTCTTATTGAAATCCGTTTTTAATGTTATAAGATGTCCTTCCTGGTCTTCCACCAAGTCTGCCTAATCATTCGAACTACCCTCAACGTCAGACAAGACTTCCGGTCTAGGCTTATTTATCTTTTTCTGTTTTTTTTTGTTTTTTTGGATTTTTTTTTCATTGAAAAACCATCATGCCACACTTACCCCAAGAATTAAATTTTGTTGGGTAAGTGTGGCACCTTCTTTAAATTTGCCCCATATAATTTTTTTTAAATGCTCCTTTGCAATTTAGTTACTTATAACCTCATTGAATTCAATAAGAGCAATAAATAGATAAAATTAATGCATTCATACCCTTAAATTCAAAACATTACATATCTTGGCCGAATTGCGTTTTGTAATTAAAAAACAAGTGCTAGTTAAAATGCCCACTGCTCTTTAAATAATTTTTTTATAAATGTATGAATTTGTGAGAATAAGCTTTATATGTCACTGAATAATAATTGTTTTACTTTTTTTTCTAAGTTCATAAATAAACAAAATATGGCCGGGTGCCACACTTACCCCGGTGCACACTTACCCCGATTGACCCTAGGTGTTATAAGTCGCAGAAATTTTTAAAAAATCGTAAAATTACGATTTTCATGAGAAATAATTTTTTGATTGCACTAAAAAACGTGGCAGTTCTAAGTTCAGAGATTTCGAAGGCCTCCAGAAAATTTCATCGCAATTGGAGTATCGGTTTAGCCGGAATCGTGTTAACAAACACACAAAAAAAGGGGGGGGGAAACATTCCGGATTTTTTTCTCCAGTGTAGTGAAATAGAATCTTTGCTACGCTCATCCAATTATGTATTAAGTGTCATATATTTTTGGATGAGCGTAGCGAGCAATTTTACGATTTTTTTTTTATTTTTAAAAAAATTCTTTGACTTATAACACCTACATGTTTTATCCAATTGTAATGAATTTTTCACAGAACCTTAATGTCATGAATTAATATATTCTTGTAAAATTTGAGCGTAATCGAAAAATTATTTCTTAGGAAAATTGCAATTTTACGATGTTTTTTGATTTTTTAAATTTCTTCGACTTGTAACACCTACATGCTTTATCCGATTGTTTTGATTTTTTCACAGAATCTTAATTTTATGAATTAATATATTCTTGTGAAATTTGAGCGCAATCGAAAAATAATTTTTCATGAAAATCGCAATTTTACGCTTTTTTTCGTATTTAAACAATTACGCTCATCCAACAACGCGCCTGAAAAAGCGTTTGCGAAGCTTCCTAGTTATCTGATGGCTTACTGTGATAGTTTTCAATCTAATGAGACTTTCTAAAAATAAAAAAAAAATGTGCAATACTATTAGGCCTACATTATAATATGTTTGTGATTATTTCAACGGACAAGATTGTTACAATGCACAGATATGTAAAGGAATCGGAAGTGACTTCATAAATATATTGATGACAAAGGTCATTGCAATAACCAACTGTTTGTAGAATAGCTCAATATAGCCAACAATAATTTCAAAAAAACACAACAACTCGTCGATTGCGTCGGGGCCTACAGGGTTGACTTGGTCGCTTTGATTTACTGTCCCCCACTGAAAATCAGTTATATAACTGAGTGGGTAGACTCTACTAAATACAATTTATTTATTTATTTATAGCCCTATATATCATAGCGTGACACTAACATGCATTAACATAATAGGAATTTACAAACTCTTTGTGTGGTACGGTTTGGTTTAGTTTATACTTTATTGAGCCCCTTTCTTATACCCTACTTTTACTTCATTTCAGATTAGTCGTTGTCTCGTTGAGTCAATGTAGAATTATATTTTGGAAGTTCAACCAAGTACGTAGTAGAATCATCTTAATGGTAATGCCCACCAACAACGCAAGCATGTAAAAAGACTTCAATGGGCCCAAGAATTAGTTAGGTAAATATTGTATAGAATTGGGTCAATTCTTCCGAGTAGTCGATTGTATGGTAAAGACGCTGAAAGAGCAAAGTAATAGAAAAAACTTGCTAGTTTGATGTTCCTGAGACATATTTCTTTGTTTGCACTCAAAACCAAACAAGTCTGGGCTGTTTACACAAGCTATATTTATTATTACTAGGAAAACGCTTAAGTCCCGCCGCGTTGTTGGATGAGCGTAATTGGTGCATTGAGCTGCCATGTGTTATGCGGATTTTCTGTTGTTCTGTGAAAAAATCATTACTAAGTTGAAGATTTTTTTAAAAATTAAATTAAATTAAATGAAAAATTAACATAAATTTTAAAAATTTTAAATTAATTGTTCTTTAAAAAAAGGAAAAAATGTAATTTTGAAATTTTCATAAGAAATAATTATTCGATTGCGCACAAATTTTACACAAATATATGAATTTATAAAATTAAGGTTCTGTGAAAAAATTCATTACAATAGGATAAAGCATGTAGGTGTTATAAGTCAAAGAATTGTTTAAAACTAGGAAAACGCTTAAGTCCCGCCGCGTTGTTGGATGAGCGTAATTGGTGCATTGAGCTGCCATGATTGTGTTATGAGGATTTTCTGTTGTTCTGTGACAAAATTATTACAAAGTCGAATAATTTTTTTAAATTAAATTAAAAAAATACAAAATTAACATTATTTTTTAATTTTTTTAATTTTAAAAAAAGAAAAAAATCGTAAAATTGCGATTTTCATAAGAAATAATTATTCGATTGCGCTCAAATTTTACAAAAATATATTAATTCATAAAATTAAGGTTCTGTGAAAAATTCATTACAATAGGATAAAGTATGTAGGTGTTATAAGTCAAAGACTTGTTTAAAAAAAGAAAAAACCTGTAAAATTTCGATTTTCATGAGAAATAATTTTTCGATTGCGCTCAAATTTCACACGAATATCTTAATTCATAAAATTAAGGTTCTGTGAAAAAACCATTACAATCGAATTAAGCATGTAGGTGTTATAAGTCGAAGAACTATTTTAAAAATCGAAAAAATTCGTAAAATGGCGATTTTCATGAGAAATAATTTTCCGATTGCGCTCAAAAACGTGGCAGTTCTAAGTTCAGAGATTTCGAAGGTCTCCATAAAATGTCATCGCAATTGGAGTATCGGTTTAGCCGGAATCGTGTTAACAAACACACAATAATACAAACAGAAAAAAAAAACATCGCGGATTTTTTTCTCCAGTGTAGTGAAATGGAATCTTCGCTTCGCTCGCTACGCTCATCCAAAAGAAAAAAACGTAAAATTTCGATTTTCATGAGAAATAGTTTTTAGATTGCGCTCAAATTTCACACGAATACCTAAATTCATAAAATTAAGGTTCTTTCCAAAAATCATTAAAATCGGACAAAGCATGTAGGCCTAGGTGTTATAAGCTGAAGAAATTTTTTAAAAATAAAAAAAAATCGTAAAATTGCGATTTTCATGAGAAATAATTTTTCGATTGCGCTCAAAAACGTGGCAGTTCTTTGTTCAGAGATTTCGAAGGCCTCCATAAAATTTCATTGCAATTGGAGTATCGGTTTAGCTGGAATCGTGTTAACACACACAAAAATACAGAAAAAAAAAAAAAAAAAAAACATTCCGGATTATTTTCTCCAGTGTAGTGAAATGGAATCTTCGCTTCGCTCGCTACGCTCATCCAATAAATAAACGCATGATCAAACACACTGGCAGTGAGGTCAATGGCAGCAATAGTGTAGTGAAATTGAAATTACCAAATAGGCCTAGGTAGGTACCAATCAACTTTTTCAACTTCATTCCTTTTGGTCTAGTACCTGGTAGCAAGCATACTTTATATTACTCTAAAGGCGTTAAAAACTTATTTTGTGACTTAACGAAGAATAGTAATGAAAGAATAATAGTTTTTAATCGTGAAATATTTATTAAGATAGACAAATTAGTTAGTGGTATTGTTGGAACGGGTTAGTGGTAGCCTACCCATTGTGAAAGGTGACATGCATAAAGTTACTTGAGGCTAATTACTATTCAAAATACTGGTACTAATAACACGTCTAGCTAGTAGGCCAATTATTAGACATAGGCCTATTCGAGAATAAGCAAATATTTCTAGCCTACGTACCTTTTGCATATACTTCTTAAACCATGGAGGAGGCAAATCATCCTTATCTGATTTGTATCTCTTATTGTACTCCTCTCCCAGCTTTCGGCGGTCTTCCTCTAACTTTGACATTCTCTCCAGTTTTTCCATTAGAATCTTATTATACTTTTGCAAGTCATCCAAGTCTTTTGTCAAAACTTGCTTAATGGACTTTATGTTATCTTCCTTGACAGAACCCTTGTCTGGCAGGCCAACTAATTTTGGCTGAATGAAGTCAAAAGAATGGTTGAATCTATCTGTAAGTTTGAATCCACGAGCATGTTTGTACTTCACGGAGCGTTTCTTGTCTGTTTTAGCAACAGTTGGCTGATCACGAATTTCCTGCTTATCAATCTTGAGTATGATTTTTCGCCCTTTGCGTGACCTCTCACGAGCAAATTTTAAAGCTTCTTGGAATTCACATTCACTTTCAATCGGTAGCTCATCGCCTTCACTGTCCACATAAGCCACAGAGATGTCTTCCGGTGTTCCCAGATTTTGACTCTAAAATAAAAAGAAATACATTCGTAACTGCTAAAGCTTGCATACCCCTAGGCCTACCTCAAACGCAAAACTCAACTCGGGTGCAACAATTCTTCACAATTTGAACCGTAAGAAAGGTTCCATGTCAGTCGGTTCTTGTTTTTACTCTTGAGTCTTGATGTCAACCAAATTTGAGAGTAAAAAATTACAGTAATTCTAGGTGGTGGGAAAAGGCAGCAAGTATTTGAGTGTTCTGTTTGAAAGCTGTGCGCTGCAGCTGTGGGTATACAAAGAATAGTCATAATCTTTGGTAGCCTATATATTCATTACGAATATAAACCCAAAAATTTGGAAGAGATTTCTCAGTGAAAACTGTTTTCAGTGCTCTATTGGATGTTAATTTGACAAGCATAACAATTGACGACTTGAATTGTACCCGCCTCCTGACGTCACGAGGCAACATGGCGGAATTAGTGGGTATAAATCCTCATTTCGCAAGTTGACGCCTGCTTCACGGCGCAACACTTATCACGCTCTAACTTTTATTCTATTCATTATTTGGACAATAGTTAAATGAATAATATTTAGCAAATATATTTGTAATAGCAATTATTTCGATTTTTTTGACACAGTCGTTAGCTTGTTATAACAATGTACGCATCATTCATGTGAAAATTATCAATAACTAAAGTTTTCTCAATAATTTATTTGACAAAAAACTACTGATCGGATTTCGACAAGACCTCTTTAAAAATATGCACCAGACTTTTTAGACAAGAAATAAACTAACTTTCTAGATAGAAAGTGCACTGAACGAAACTTTGCAGCATAGAGTAATATGCAGGGTATGTGTTTTTTCTAAAATACGCACTCTTGACGTGCGGATGAGCCGTGAAAAAGTGCACGCTGCATATTACTCTATGCTGTAAATTTTCGTTCAGTACACTTTCTATCTAGAAAGTTTGTTTATTTCTTGTCTAAACAGTCTGATGCATTTTTACAAAGAATCCTTGTCGAAATCCGATCAGTAGTTTTTTGTCAAATTAATTAATGAGAAAACTTAAGTCATTGATAATTTTCACTTGTGTGATGCGTACATTGTTATAACAAGCTAACGACTTGGTCAAAAAAATCGAAATAATCGCTATTACAAGGAATGATATGTTTGCTAAATATTATTCATTTGAGTGTTATCTAAATAATGAATAGAATAAAAGTTAGAGCGTGATAAGTGATGCGCCGTTCAGCAGGCGCCAACTTGCGAAATAAGGATTTATACCCAATACTAGTCACGTGACCTATCGATCGTTTTAAGCTCCGCCCATTTCGAGTCGTCAATTGCATTTAAGAGACAACTGCAAAATACGGGTTCTTAATTTTTAACCATTCTTTGGTTGAATCCGACTCTAGAAAATAGTTCTGTATGTTCTGTTGCAGCATTTTGTAAGCATTTAATGAAATTTTCAAGAAACTTGCCAGACGGTAGCAAGGGCGGAAGTGGAATCGTTCATCGACTGTTTCAATTTAAGAAAATTATCTCTGGCCAAATGATACGCATATTTTAAGGCTTACGCACAGTGGACCGCAGTGGACCACTGGTGATCCATGGACCACACTTGAAAAACGCTGCTCTAACCCCCTACAAAATATGTGTTTGCGTGCAAGATCATGTTAGACATGTCTCCATTGAAATGATAAGTTGATGACCATTAAAATTCAAAATACATATTTTGGTGCAAAACAACCAATGCACTAGAACCTAGTGGATCATAATTCAGTAGGCCTACTGTACCGAGATCGAGTCGCGTAGGCTACTGGTAGCCTACTGACTCGAGATAAAACTTTGTTTTGCCGTACATGACAGCTGCTATCAGCTGCTGTAGGCTAGGCCCTACATTCAGCACCACCTAACAAAAATTGTAGCCCTGTACTTTTAAATAAAATATCACAGCCATTTACGTTGTGACGTGTAAGTGAGGGCTTGAGCAGCAACATCATATTTTAGACCAATCTCGTTGCAGGAGTGCCAGAAAAATAATTTCTATTGAGATAATGCTGCGGAAGATGGTAAACCTACTAGGCCTACTTGGACCCCTATTTTCGAGTTTTCTCACTGATTTCCCATAGCATGAAATGAGTGTGTAATTTGAGTTCACTCACTGACGGCGGATTGCTATTCTCGGCTCTCGATTAGGGCCTAGGTGTGTATTGTGAGTTCACTCACTCATTCACTCACTCCAGGACCCCTATTCTTGAAATATGATAAATTTCCCACCCAAATGAGTGAACATGAACCCACACACTGCGAAGTGTGATTCACAAAAGGCAACAAATCCAATTCTCGAGCTTAAATTGATATTTGTTTCTCCCACTCACAAGGCTCTTACTGGGAGCCTTCAACGAGGCTGGTCAAGATTGCACCACGAACCGTTAGCCAATAGGATTCAAATAGTTTAAAGGCCGCTGTGTCACCCAGCCAATAGCAACCCTCGCTTGGCTCAAGTGTAACGCGACACCGCCACTTGATAGGAGTTGAGTTGCTTCCTTGTAGGCTACCAAAGAGCATCATGTAGTAAACTGGCAAAAAACATGAATAAAGTGAAGTAAATAACTATTATTGTAGGCCTAGTACACCCTGCATGCAAAAATATTGAATTAAAAGGCAGTGTTGACTCTACGGTTTTTACTTGTTCTACCAACTAGCAAGCCTACATAACACAATGATGCATTTTGTGATTATTTTGGCATGTTTAGGCCCTACATCCCGACAGTAGGAGCCTAGGGGCTAGACTTGCATACGGAATAGCTTACCGGTATGGTACGACCTAAATAAAATATTTTAACATGATCTCACTGATGGTAGCCCTAAATTTCATGCAAAATTATATTCTAGCCAACAAAAAAGCAGTGTAGGCATTAAGCTGTTTTATAACATTTTATATTAAGCCTAGTATTGCGGCCAAATTAATTTGTGAAAGAGCCGCCGAGACCGGTTCTCACTCTTCTCACATGGGTTTTCAAACGTGACAGAGTGAGTACCGACCGGTACACTCATGAAACACGCAAAATTGAGAGTCGAGAATAGCAATCAGCCGTCAGTGAAGTGAACTCACATGACAAGCCCATTAAAATGATAATTTAAATTTTAAATTTTAAATTGCATTTCTTTTTGATAGTAGGTAGGCCTACATATAACTAGTACCTAACTACGTATCAGCACCTTCTTCTTTTCTCACATATTGTGAAGTTATTCAGCTAGGCCCATCCCACTCTCCAGATCGCACAATAGGCTACGCGTGTTCAAGGACGCGCGCATTGTTTGAACATTGAAGAATGATATTAAAGGGCACTTTTGACCTGCTGATTGTAAATTGTAACTAATAAAAAAAATTAACAAAAATTACAATGTTTTATTGTCTTCTTCTTTTCATATGCCAACAATTGACATTATTCATGTCATCATGTGTTTTCTAGTTAGCCAGTAGAGATAGGACTCCTGTTCGCTCCGATCCATGCCATTTGGCATTTTGTCGCGTTCAAGCTTTATATATGTACCGGTACATTGAAAAAGATGTTTTCTGTCTTGTTCCCCAGCTCCACACATCCGACAGACACTAGATTCAAAAATTCCAAATCTATGGAGGTGCTTTCCGAGTAGGTCGTGTCCTGTTTGAAGCCGGAATTGAGCTGTCTCTATTTTTCTACTGTAGCAACCGTACACGTACGTACGTTGTAAGAACCGGTTCCGGAGTGCAAGAACCGGTACAAAATTTTTGGACTTGATGTCATCACTAGGCCTAGGTCCAAGTCACTGTCACGTTTGAAAACCCTTGTGAGACCGGCCTCGGTTGCTCTCTCACAAAGTAACTGGGCCGTAATATAGGCTAGGCCTATTATAAAATAGCTTAGGGGCCTACACTTCTTTAATAGGCCTAGTAAGTAGTAAGAATATAATTTTGAGTAGAAGAATGCATCATCAATTACTGCATAGACATAATACAATGTTGAATGTAGATGTCAAAATATTTCATTTAGTAGGGCCTACTAGTCTTATTCCTTACGCAAGCGGCCGGAAGCCCACCCTACAGGCTCATACCGTCGGGAATCGGGATGTAAACAAGCCACATAAACGACAAAATGCATCACATAATATTAATTATTAAAACATAGGCTACCCCATATAACCGTTAAGAGTCAACACAGTCTTCGATGTAATATTTTTGTATGCAGGGTGTAGGCCTACACAGCTTAGAAGGCTATTACCGGTACCGATACTTTACTTTATTCATGTTATTTTGCCAGCTTACGACTGTACGACAAGACGCGCTTGAGTACAGTAGGCTACCAAGAAACAACTTGCCGTCTAGCAGGGAGTTTTTTTATTTAAATCAAATGATTAATTTATCTAATAAAAATCATTGATTAAATCAAATGCACTTTTTCATCATTTTGAGCAAAAAACACATGAGTTCTAGCCTCTAGGCCCTAACTGATTTAGGCAAAGTTTTCCTTAAAGCCTTTGTTGAATTACATTTTCTGAAACACTGTAGGCTAAGTAGGCTTAGGCCTACCGGTAAACAATGACATTGTTGGTGAAAAATCAATAAAATCTTATTTAAATCAAATAAATCATGCTTTTAGATTTAAAAAAAAAAAAATCACACACCCTGCCGTCTAACAAGTGGATCCACCGCTCGTCTAGGCGAGTTCCCGTTACACTAGCCACTTAGGGAGGGCTGCTATTGGTCGGGTGAAACAGCTGTCTTCAATTGGCCTTCAAATTTGAATCCTATTGGTCAGTGGTTTGCGGGGCTACCTTGGCTAGCCTCATTGAAGGGTCCCAGTGAGAGCCTTGTTGAGTGGGAGAATTCATTCTCAATTTCATCTCGAGAATAGCATTTGGTGCGTTTTGTGACTCACACATCGCAATGTATGCGAGTTCACTCACATGGGTGGGAACTGGAAATTTTCACGAATTTCAAGAATAGGGGTCTTGGTCTTGCCTCGTTGCCTTCTACAACTCGCTCAATTTTTTTCTGAGGAACTGGCTTGGCAGAAAGATAGATCACCAAGTGGATTGCAAACCTACTTTTTTCGGTAGGCCTACTTCTTCGGCTAGGGGGGTCCAACTTTTATATACACTGTAACGGAAAGGATTTCGGGTGCGCTCTTATCGATTATATACTAGAATTAGCGCGGCGCACTGTAGCCAGCAAAAAGTTCGGTTAACCTAACGAAAGTACACCTTTAACATAAGTAGTAACAAGGCAATATAGCAGTGTTAACAAGGTGTAGGGCTGTAAAAGTTGGACCCCCCTAGCCGAAGAAGTGCCCTTTTTTCATGGGTCGGTATGATGCCTTTCTATTAAATGGAAACGCCCCTCTAAAGTACCTAGGGCCTACCTAGTTATTATGAATACAGTGGTAGGGCCTACTATGAGCAGACTGGCCCGGGTGCGAGCTACTCACAAGTCACAACATCTAACAAACCTCGGGGGACTAGGCCTAGGCCTACCAAACAAAGGAAAACTCAATCAAAGACCACATGAATGGCAGCGAAAATACAGCCTAGGAAACAACACTCTACCTAGGCCTAGGCCCTAGCCTACGTTGGTAGGCTAGGCCTAGGAGAGGCCCAGGCCCCAACCACGGTCAAGTCGTTGTCCGTGGTCGACAACAGCAGGGTCGTTGCTTGAGCCAATGCCCCAGGTTTTGGGGCTTAGGGCCTAGGCATTTCCTAAACCTATCTCACCTACTCGGAACCTGAAGGGAAACCAAACCGTAGCCTAGGCCGCCTAGCCTACCATTTCCAATCTCATTCGGTTGGTTCCTTTAACTAAATACCATATACTTACCAAATATGACTTAAAAGTGCACCAATCCAGAGATGGATCCGCTGTGGGGGTATCCCAAATTCCCAAGCTGGCAATATCTTCTTCTTTGTTCGGCAAACCAGGTTTTTTCTTCCACTGAAGTTCAAAAATCAACCCACGCGACTCTATTTCAGAAGCCATCGTCAACAAACACTTGTAGTTTATAAGAAAACAGCTAGAAAACTGGTGCGATCCTTTTACATTTTACACAAATTTTACGACGTAGTTTATATCAAAGATGGTGGTGGTGGTGGTGGGAGAGTCGAGTGGTGTAGGTAGTCAGCTGACGTAAACAATGCCGAGAAAAAGTAGTCCTGTGTTTACGTGCACATATCACAATAATTAAACAAACCAACAACGTTATGTCTTACAATATTTTCAATATTATATTAACACAATCTCCCGACATTAAAATAATGTAAACACTGACGACGACTCTGACGGAAAAATGTTTACTTAAAATGTCACAATGTTTGTTATTGTGTGGAATGAAATGTCAATGTCAGAAAGGGATGACAGCAGCTTGCGCAGTGTTCCCATAGGCTAAACGGAAATATTCCAATTTGTTGTACTAAAAACGCTTAAAACAGTCTTTCCCACGGTCTTGCTTATGTTGGAATTAATAATACTTGTTACTCGTTGTTACTTGTTGTTACTCGAGGATTAGCGCTGGACATTTTTCGTAGCTTCTTAAACAATAGAAACAAAGGGTAAAAGTAGGCAATCATTTCAGTGACTATAAATCAGTTGAAATTGGAGTTCCACAGGGTACTGTCCTTGGACCAATACTGTTTACTATTTATATAAACGATCTATGTAATCTGAAATTTAATGGAACTATCATATCATATCGATGGTGAAGAACCCAAATACCTTCTATCTGCCAAAAAGCAAATTGTTCAGGAGAGCATTAAAACTGATTTAAAAAAAGTAACTATTGGCGGTGGCAGATTGGAGATGTTGAGTAGGGTACTACTATATGTCTATTTTGGAGATGTTAAAGCATTGTTTATAGGAGCCATTAACATAAAAAAATTCAAAATATTTTGGGGTATCCATAGACACAAAAATCTCATTTTTGTAGAAATGGCAGATAGAAGGTATTGGTTCTTCACCATCGATATGCTGATGCCCGTAATCATACTATCAATGAACACCTGGAATGAGGTTCTATAAACTAGCAAACTGTGATATACGCAAAGAATAATACATACCATGTTGGGAAACATATTTAATGAAGACACAAAAGCTAAACACATACAATCATGACATGAACCTGCCTCAGGACTGCATCCAAGTGGTGCTGGAATGTCACCGCCTTGACTATGGTATAGGGCTGGGCACACTGCCATCATCATAAGTGGGGGGGAATACAAGCCCATTCACCACAACCTTTCCCCTCGAAATTTAAACACACTGCAAAAATGTCAACAAGAATTTAAATTCACATGAAATTACGCAAGAATAAGATAAACAACATAACAAGAACTAAGACAAACACATATGTCAATTAAGTCAGTAAGTATATCAATACAAGTAACATTATGCAGGAATAAGATATTAAGACAGTAAGAAATAAACAACAAATGAAACGAATACATACAAGATTTTAGCAAGGTAAATGTCCATTGAATTAAACAGTTAAAAAATCCTTGAGATGGGTTGGCTTGTTACGACCCGCGCTTGGAGCTGCGTTGCGCTGGATTTTGAACCTGATTGTTGGGATCCACTGCGAGCAGGAGATGGCTGACCATGGACTCTGCGACCAGCCGTGTAGGCGGAGCCCGGCTTTAATTCACCATCAGGATCAGGTGAAAGTGGCTCAGCAACTTCTTCTGCAAGGGCAGGGGCAGCAAAAGGATTTTCAGCAGAGTCTGCTGCACGATTGAAGGCAAAACTTCAGCCGGATCGGCAAGACGCGAGACAACCTGATCGATATGTCTATGCTCCACCTCACCATTCTCCCCGACAACTCAAAGGGTTCTTGGGCCTTCAACGGAAAGGGTATTACTCCCGGCAACCACCGCCTCCCAGGCTTGTAGGAACGATAGTACACCCGCTGACCCACAGCAAATGAACGAGCTTGCGGCAAGGGGACGCTTGGAGATCGAGGAGCTGATGCCGGATGAAGTCGATCAATAAGCGGCGAATCCGCGACCCATAAGCATCTCACACGGACACGCCCTGTGGTTGTACTGGGGAGTTGTGTGTAGCATGAGGAGAATGCCGCGAGTTCGCGCCTCCAACTTGTAGGCGAAAGCTTCTTTAAAATTTTCTTGACAGCCCTGGACGGCTCTCTCTGCCTGGCCATTTGTCGCTGGCTTGTACGGGGCACTGAGAGTATGTCAAATTTGCCTTAGCTTGGCAGAACTCTTCAAATTCGGTGGACCGGGAAAAGCTGGTCCATTGTCCGTTACCAATTGATCAGGAATTCCATGCGTTGCAAAACCGGGAACGCCGGAATCCAATTTTTTGTCACCGATGACATTGAGCCCAGGGTATCTGCTACCCCCGATCCACTTTGAGGTAGCATCTACCAAATGAGGAAAGTTTTGGCCATGAGTTGGACCAGCGAAGCCCAAAATGCAAGCGAGACCAGACCCGCTCAGGGGCAGACCATGAAAAAACCCGGGGGCCCGCTGAGGGTCACGCTGGACTACCGAACAGGCTTCGCATGATTTAACTAACAACTCTATGTCCTCACTTATACCTGGCCACCAGACATAGCTGCGTGCTAGGGCCTTAGTACGGACAATACCCTGGTGTACCTTGTGTAGAATTTTTAAGAACTGATGGACGAAGTACGGGCGGAATGACAACACGATTGCCTCGCAACACACACCCCTGCTTTACCGACAGATGTCCATGATTATGTGACAGGTACTTCTCAACTTAAAACATCACCTGAATAGGTACGACCATGTAATACAGGGACCTAAGACCTGGGCCCAGAATTGGGTCCTCACGGGTTTAGCCTTAGCGATAGCTTGTGCCGTGAGTGGGGATAGAGACGGGGCTTCCTCAAAAAGAAAGAACTCCCGCTGGCTCAGGAAATTCCTCACAAACAGCATTAGCCAAAGGTAACCTGCTCAAATAGTCTGCATTGCAGTGCAGTTTACCTGGTCGCTGCTGCAATTGATATTGATACTTGCTTAGCATTAAAAACCAACGCAGCATGCGTGGTGAAACAACATCTGGAATCGGGCGATCGGACCTGAAAATTCCACACAAGCTTGTTGTCCGTAAGAATTTGAAATTACGTCCATATAAATACATGTGGAACTTTGGGTACCCCAAAAATTACCGCCAAACCCTCCCGATCAAGTTGAGAGTAGTTTTTTCTCGCTGGCTCGGAGAGTTCGCGAGGCATACGCCACTGGGGGCTCCTCTCCGTTTGCCAAAACATGGGATAGCACTGCTCCCAACCAAAAAAGGGGAAGCATCCGTAGGCCAGAACAATCGGTTTAAATTAGGGTTGAAATGCATAAATACCTCACCAAAGTCCTGACTTTATGAGCATACTTAATGCACGCCTCTTCCGACTCACCCCACTTCCAGGTTGCGTTGTCCGAGGTATGAAGCAGGGTGGTAAAGGGGATGGAAACGAGTCGCCTTATCGGGAAAGAACCGATCATAGTAATTTATGAACCTAGGAACGCCCCGAAGTTCTTCCCGACAAATAGGTGAAGGTATATCCAGTAACTGACCAATCTTACTATCCATTGGCTTGATCCGTTGGCAGAAATGTGGTAGCCTACATATTCGATAGCAGGGACTGCAAACGAACACTTGTCTAGGCGAACGCGTAAGCCAACATCATTTAGGCGAGAAACCACCTTCCGAACACGTTCAGCTAGTCCTTTTTATTGCTACCCTTTAAACCCGAAGATCATCTAGAAACACAAGAACCCCCTCTAAGTCTGCTAGAAGCGACTCGGTCAGAACGCTGGAAATACGCGGGCGCTGACGACAGTCCAGGGCTTAGTCGTGTCATGCGGAACAGTCCGCGATGGGTATTCAGTGTCAGAACATTTGAAGTTTCCTCATCAACAGACACCTGTAAAAAAGCTTGAGAGAGGTCAATCTTGGTAAATAGCTTACCTCCTGAAAGCTTACTTAGGAGTTCGTCAGTTGTGGGGAAACGGATAGATTTCCGGTCACAAAGACGGGTTGACCGTTCCGGAAAAATCCCCACAAATGCGAATACTTCCATCCCGCTTTTCCACATTAAACCAGTCGGTGTTGCCCACTCAGAGTGAGTGACTGGAACAAAACACCTGATTCTAAACCCTTTTGTCGATTTTCCCGGCTCACTTTTAGACTGAAGAGCAAACGGCACAGGCTAGCTTTACGGAAAACAGGAACGCTCCCGACTTTAGGTAGATGTGGGCTGGAGGACCAATGTACTTGCCCAACCCCGGGTGGAACACACAATGAAAATCTTGCAGATACAATGGAATAGATGTCACAGTTGATTTACCCTCAGATGGTGCCGGCAAAGAATCTACCTTAGAGACATATTGGACACCATCCTACAATAATACCCAAAGCATCAAACCAATTTCGACCCATTAAAGCAGGACCTTGCTCGACATAACAACTACTTGCAGCTCCACCGAGTGACCTTTGAACTGCACTAAAGAAGTGAAGCACCTTTCACCACAGTTTTTCCTTCGACCAGGTTCTAAGATGAACACTCGTGATGATAATGGGAAACGTAGAAAACTGCGCCTCATACAAATCACTCCCAATGAGTGTGTATGCCGCACCTGAGTCTACCTCCATAACCAGAGGTTTTATATTAATCAGAACAGACACCGTATCGGCGGAGGGACTGGACCAGCCTTACCGGGGACACTGAAAAAGACCAGAGAAATCATGGTTTAAGGGTCGCTATTTCTTCCACCACCTGGTGACCGAGCCTTGCTTGCTTCCCCCGTGAATTTCCCCCACGTAAATATCCTGGACGTGGTTGCGACACTGCGGCCTGGGCGGCTGGGTCGGGGCTTTTCTTGGGACCATCCGGACTAGATGTCCCCCCTTGCCGGCAATAATTGCACCTGTACTTCTGGTACGGGCAATTGGACTTCATGTGGTCCCCCGATCCACATTTAGTAGCAAGACCTATCCGTGGTCGGACTAGTAGGCCTAGGCCTAGGCCTATTCCCACCACCTTTGCTCCCCTTAGGCCTATAACCAGACCCTGAGGCCTGATGAACAGCAGCTGCCTGAGGTTGGCAAACGCACCAAATAACCTGGCCTTGCAACTTCGCCATGTTGATCTTTGCGGTCTCCGCTGCTACGGCACGATCATACACTTTTAAAACATGTGAGATCTTCAGTTTCTAAACAAAGTCTCCTTAAGACGCATGTTCCCCGCATGCCTAACAGCATTTTGTTGCAGCAAACTTTGTCTAAATCTGCAAAATCGCAATCTTTTGCTAGCAGACGCAGCTCGGCAACAAAATCTTTGAAGCATTTTGCCGGGGTTTTGTGTTCGCCCACTGAACATGCTCTGCTGACCCAACATTTGTCTTGGGACGGAAATGATTATCCAAAGTCTCTATAGCGTTGCATACGATACTGTGGTTGGGTCACATAGCTTCCGTATGCTTCTGTAAACTATGTCCCCTGTGTTGGCAAACAGGATAGCCCGCTTCCGGTCATCGTCGAATACAAGTCATTCACCACACAAACCAGGTGATAAATAACACCTTTCAATGGCTAAATGAACATTTACTGACTCTAAATGAAACTAAGACCGTCTATATAACATTCTCACCCACTCTAGTTACTCAACCTAAAAATGTGAACCTCAATATCAAACTTCATTCTTCTCCTTGTGTTTATAGGCCTACTCAAGATACTAATTTCCAATGTAGTTGTTATGAGATTAAACAAGTTAGTATGACTAAATACTTGGGACTAAAAATCGATCTTCATCTAAAATGGAATGATCATATACTTACTCTATGTAATAAAGCAAAAAATCTAATGTATGTTTTTTACAGATTAAGAAACATTTTTGAACTCAATGTTCTTAGAACCATCTATTTTGCATTACTCCAGTCTTGCCTTGAATATGGCATTATTGGATGGGGTGGTGTGCAAAATGTATATCTCAACCCCCTGTTAATTATTCAAAAATTAGCCCTAAAAACCATGTTAAAAAAGCCAAAAGACTTCTCTTCCAAAAGTACCTTTAAACAAGCAAAAGTGCTTGACATTAGACAGTTATATGTTAGAAATATACTACTTTTTATTCATAAATACAATTCAGAATTTCAACAGCCGTCTATGCACACACGTACTAACACTAGACTTATCAACCCGGATTGTTCCTGCCTAGGAAAAACACACGCCTGGGTCAAAGACATATCTCCTTTCTTGGGCCCCTAATTCATAATGCCTTACCTGAAAATATGTTCTCTTCTTCTTTCTACACTTTTAAAAAGAATGTAAAGAGGTGGCTCCTCGAAAAAGGATTTAACAGTAATCAGAATGCCCAATCAGTTTTAACTTATTATTTGCAGTAATAGTTTAGTTTTTAAGTTTAGTTTTTAAGTCTATAGTTTTTAGGTCTCTAGCTTTAGGAACCTTTGTAACCTATGAGTTACAGGGTAGGCTTGAAAATGTGAATTAATATTAAGGATTAGGGTAACCATTCACATTTGCTTCCTTGCACATACTTTTTCTTCTCTATTTAAACTAAAGTAAATTACTCTAGCCATCATCTTGTTGATTATGAACAATGTATTTAATATGTCCTGTAATTGCCCACACACGAGCATTATGCTTATGTGGGCTTCTCAAATGATAATGCATTTATAGAATTTTATTTCATTACTATTGTCATTTCACTCATAGATTATTTTGTTTCATCATTCATTATTGTTATTATTTTGACCTTAACTATGAGCTTTTATTGTACTGATTAACTTGTGTTATAAATAAGCCATGTAACCAATGTAATAAGCATTTTCTTGTGAATAAACATTTTTCTGATTGATTGATTGATTGATTGTTTAAATTAACAAAGAAACGGACATAGACTTTTAAATATATGCACAAGCATTTAATTTCCATTTATTTCTCCAATTTATTTTCACAGTTGGCTACACTTTTGACTCCGTCATACGCCCACACCACCAAAGCCCACCCACGGTGGCCCACCCTTTCCACTGGTTCAGGGCTTATCAATTAAAATGATCGAATAAAAAATTCATGACACCATTTTCAACATCTTTTTAATTGCATAGAATAGTAAAACACAACCAATTAAAATAAGTAGAAGGCAAGGTCTGCTCAATCTACCAGCAGAATTTTGGGGAACCTCTAGAGTCGAGATTCAGTATGCCACCATGCATGCCCCAAACATAGTGATCCTTTTGCATGACATGTGCACTTACTACCTGACATTAAAAACGTAATTTGATAAAAATAATTTATTCAAGAACAAAGCCATTGTCATTCAATTAAATGCCATATATTTTCAGCCTATTTTCAATTTATTATTTCTTGAATGTCTGAATCTCAACAGATTTTGCTAAAAATGTCCCATATCTGAGGAGATCCCTTAGGCCCTATCCTGTGAATTTTACTTTGAACTTATAATAATAAGTTATAATACTGTGAAAACTGCTTTTGTTGTTGTTAATATGTTATATTGTGCAATGTTTAGTGTATAACTTTGGGGCCGTCCATAAATAATGTCACGCATTTGGGGGGGGGGGGGGCCACAATGTGTGACATGGGGGTATATGCTTTCTGTGACGTCCATACTTGCACTGTATATTACGTATTTTTTAGTGATGTAAACATGTTTTTAGTATGTTATTATTGGATGAGCGAAGCAAAAACTTCAATTTCACTGACCCCCCAAAAACTTAGCTCGGGTGTTTTTTTCTTTTCATTTTTCTGTCTGTTTGTTTGCGCTCTACCGGGCAAGCGGCATATTATGCGATCTTGATGAAATTGGAGGGTACCTTCGAAATCTCTGAACTTAGACCTGCCACGTTTTTGGGTACAATCGAAGAAACATTTCTCATGAATATCGTACTTTTACGATTTTTTCGATTTTTAGTGTGATATTTTCGTGACATTTGGGCCGATTCTGACCAAACGGGTGGGGCTACAACGTTCATATTTCACATGGACATTATAGACATTGGTGATGTATTGCCTTTTGAAAGAAAAAGTTGAAAAAGTTAGCCAGAATCCATAGAAATAAAGGTTTTAATATGAATTTTTTGAGGTGTATAAGTATATAGAAACTTGACAACGACCACCTACAATGCGTTCAAAAATCAAATCTTCGGGCCTCCAGTTATTTTACATCATATTATTGGTATTACCATAGCAATTAATACTACTTTGTTACAAATATCCTAATTTAACAAAAACGATTGTGCAATGGGACTTGAAGGGGGGAGGGGTCTAATTTGGTCCTTTATTGTGTGACATCATTAATGGACAGCCCCTTTACCACATAACAAAAAAAAACTTGTAAAAAACAGCCAAACCTTAGGCCTACACATCAAAATCAATGAGATCTGAAAGAAATGCCAAGCTTATGTAGGCTACCCTCCTACATTTTTGCAATCTTAATACATAAATTCACTTTGCCCTGTGACTGCAAATCGAGTCAAAATTTTAATTGCAAAATATTGTTTTAAATGTAAAAGTTTGTGCAAATTTATTTTGCCAAGCTTTTTCAAGGATGCAGTCACAGGACAAAGTGAATTATTTATGTAGTACGTATTAAGATTGCAAAAATGTAGGAGGGTAGATACATAAGCTTGGCATTTCTTTTAGATCTCATTGCTTTTGATTGTGTATAAGGTTTATTTCGGCTGTTTTTTTTTACAAGTTTTTTGTTATATGTGGGATCTCATTACTTTTTCAAGTTCCATTACAAAATTATTTGTTTAATTGATATGGTATTAGTACCAATAAACAATAGAATTTGAAATATCTAGTGGTCCAAAGACTTGTTTTTTGTAAACAATGTAGGTGATCATTGTCAAGTAACTATAGTTACTTGTTGATTATATTCTTGTAAAAGGCTTATATATTAAAACCTTTATTTGGAAGCCTTCCAGCAAACTTTTTCAACGTTTTCTTTCAAAAGGCACTATATCACTATAACCTTGTAAAATATGAATGTTGTAGCCCCACCCGTTTGGGCAGAATCGCTGGCAGATAAAAAAAAAACTGACGAATTTGACAGTAGCAGTAGTAGTAGTACCTATCTAACATCCTTAAAGTGATTTTGAGCATGTTTCAAGCCATTTTTTCACCAAGAAGGAATGCTCGTACCCCAACCAAATTTGGCATGTGTTGTCAGTTACCTAAATCCCCTCGATTTTGGTAATTTTCAAGTTCACATCACGTTTCATGACGGCTGGGTAACACCTCGAAATCACCCCAACTCTGCTTGCTGTATAAGGTGCCAGAGTGTGTAGCGCACCGCGGCTTGGCTGCGGCGCCCTAACGGGCACCTAGATGAAATATAAACATATACGTATTTTAGAGATAGGCATAAAGAAAACCCAAAAATTAAAAATCCTATCCTAAAGGTATGTATGAATTACACAAAAAAAAATTTAATGTACTCAAACTCAAACGTGGCAAGTCTAGCTAAATTCAGAGATTTCCAAGGTAACCTGAAACTTTTTTAAGATTAGAGTAGCTGCTACCTTGCCCGGTAGTGAACAAACAGAAAAACGATATTCAAACCAAAAAAAACATTAGAGCTATTTTTCTCAGATAGAAAAATTGGAATTTTTTAAAATCACCCGAATACAGGATATTATAGCCAATATTAACAAACAATTTAAAAAAATGGTCAATCAACATATTCATCATCATCACCCAAAGCACTTTCCCACCATTCTGGCAAAGTCAGCTTGGGTTTTGCAACAAAATTTTTCACTTTTTTCTATTCTTCCACAATCAACAATAAAGACCAGAATAGAAGACCATGTGTGGTATTTAAAAGTTTGTTTAATTTAAGAGCGTGTCAATTGTTAGGTCATTAGTCAGGTCATAATGCACCACTCTACTCTAGCCTTGGGGAGAAAGGGAGAAAAGGCCGCCACGGGCTTCATTAGTACACGCAGTAATTGCTAGTAGCCCAAAATAAATTTTGCACTAAAACTTTGACGGGTTGATCCATATTTTATTACCCGATGTCATCCCTGGTACATTGTTTTTTGCATGGAATGGATAAAGAGCATGGATTGTGAATTAAAACGCCTCAACTAAAAAACTACAAAACACTTAGTTTTATTGTAAATAAATAGTAAATACCAAATCATCCAAATTAAAAAGTACATGGATTCTTACAATATAACAGTATGGTACCTGCCTCTTTAACTGTATCTAGTTGGTTATGCAGTTTTGGCGTTTACACAATCTGTTTTGAGGATGTCTACAGACTTTTAGGAACAAATAAAAAGTCAAACCAAATTGGTTCAAAACTCTTAACCACTGGGCCCACAATAAGTAACTAATAATGCATACGTATTAGAGGTGGTCGCGTGATCAATTTTTCATTCACGTCACGTCACGTAAACTCATTTTCTGATCACGCACAGTCACGCACGAATAACATAATTTTAATTTAACTCACGCACAATCACGTAATATTTTTTAAGTAGCTATACTCGCTCACGCACGACAAATGACGTTTTCAAGTACTCACGCGCAATCACGATTATTCAATTGTTAGTATGTTCAGGAGCACCCTTCTAATCCGATCGCCACCAACCTGGTAATGTTCGCATTGTAAAAATATGGCAGACATCCTGTCGTCACTTGCTCCTCTCGAGAGAGTGGTGATTGGCAGACAATAAACTCAAGAGATTGTTGGTTTATTACTCTCTCGTCCACGTATTCATGGCTGAATTTTAGGGCAGGGTGCGACTCAAGGCAAGCTAAGAGGAGGTGGCTTGGCTCGCGGATTTGAAGGGCTGTTCCGCGCTAGAGCATTTTAGTGTCACGCACGGTCACGCGTGTCACGATACACGCGTGACTGGAACATTATTACGCAAATTCACGGTACCTATTCAAAACATTCACGTTCACGCACAATCACGAGAAAAGTCGTGAGTCACGCGTGACTCACGTCACGCGACCACCTCTAATACGTATACAGTATGTAGTAATGATACTGGCACGTATAAGGATTTGGATGGTGTCATTGTAATTGTATCACTCCAATATTACATGTAATTGTACGGTACTGTAATTTTATACAAGCTGCATAAAGGTAGTGATAATTTTTTAATTTTTTTATTTATTGTTTTAGTAGAAAGGACAACACAATTTTTGGACCAAGTACAATTTAGCGTTAAAGCTACACATAACCCAACCCAGACTAGGAGGTCAGTATACATGTTGTCCACTAGACCAGAGCATCTAGGTTGGAACAGTTCTGATGACTCAATCCACTGAACTATATCAAAGTGCTGCACGCGCAATCTGTATGACAGATCAACCCTTTAGTTAGCCTCTTATACATGCCTCGTTATCAAGCATAACAAAATGTTACAGAGGCATACCATGATATGATACCCATATTACAGGAGCATCTGACAGTAACAAGGTGCTAGGTATAATGTATTTTATGTCAAACATGAAATATTTTATAATCCACTTCCAGGGCAATAAGCCAGTCCACTTGAAACTAATAACAAATATTTTGTAACTTTAATGCAAGAATTCCGATGCAGATTCAGACCGTTTAGCTACAATAAATCTGGTACCTGATTATACTAGTTTAAAAAGGAATTAACTCAGTTGGAACTTTTGATTCGGAAGCAGGTAGGAGATAACAGCATCATTAGATAATGTTATTCCTGGCTCAGCATTTGAGTCTACTCCTAGGTTTGTACAGAGTCGGAGAAGATCTGGAGAAGTTTTAACAGATTCTTATGTGATTGATAAGATAACAAATAAATAAATATTAAATAATAATAATAATAATAATAATAATAATAATAATAATAATAATAATAATAACTAAAAATAAGCATCTGTAAATAAGTACCTTATGCTTATCTATCTTATCTATATATTAAAAGTTAAAACCCATACCTTGGAAAGAATCTACCTTAGTTACTGGTACCACAGTCTATAGGGATTTGAAACACAATTAATAGTCCTGTTGTAAGAAGAGTGTAATACTTTTGTTTGGTTATTAGGGAGACGATAAGTTTTTTGAGAAAGATGACACACTCACTCAAGTACAGGGCAGGTCTAAGTTTAGAGTTTTCAAATATTTATCCCTAAAAAAAGTCATCAAAATTAGATTAGTCTTTTGCCCAGTACTACATACATAGCAAACAAACACAGATAATAAGGAAAAAACAGTCAAACTTTTTTTCCCAAAGATGGTCAAATTGAAGTCTTTGTTTTGCGCGCAATGCACTCTCTATTCACCCAAAAAATCAATTGAATAAGAAGTTGAAGCCAACTCGAGTGCTCTTCACCTTTAGAAGCCTTCCTGAAATAAAAATAAGAATACATTTAGTACGTATTGATGGTGTTCCTTGCTAGTGTTGGGTAGGAACGGAACTAAACAGTTCCATTTCCTAGGAACTAGTTCCTTGTTAAGGAACTAAGGGAGGAACTAGTTCCTTTTTCCAGACAGGAACTAAGGGAGGAACTAGTTCCAATTTTCCAGGAACTGTAACTTATTTTCATAAGTTCCTTTTTTTATAACTTGACTGTACAAATTTAAGGAATGAAAGAGTCAAATCATAGTTACAAGATGAAGGGATTGTTAAATACTCCATTTCCAGGAAATCTAAAATTCGCCTATATTGTTCTAAATTCTTGTCATACCCCCATCCCTATCCCTACACTCAGTGGTCAACCCCCATCCCCCATGGGTTTCTCACCATTATTAGTCGCATTGCCATCTAAACTTCACCCTTGAGTTTTGAATGATCTTTTGGGTTGTTGCGTTGTGTCGTGTTCACCACCCTTGTTGGTTGCGAAACGTGGAGCAGTGCATCATCAACCCAAAGATCATTCAAAATTGATTCACAGGTCGTGAAAGCCTACATAGTCATCCATATATTTAATTCCTCCAAATCTCAAACAGAGTTTATGCATTCTTTGCAAATACTTGGTTTTAAGTAGAAATTTGGATACCTACATTGACCCTCTCGAGAAGATCTAAAGAAAAATGGTTATGAAAAAAAGGAACTTTTTAGGAACTTAGTTCCATTTGGAAAGGAACTTAGGAACGCCCTAGTTCCTTTTATTTTAGAGGAACTTGGAACTGGAAAGAGTTCCTTTTTGTTATGAGGAACTTGTAACTGGAACTAGTTCCATTTTTTTAGGAACTTACCCAACTCTGGCTTGCTTAATGTCATTCAGTTCAGTTCAATTCAGTTTTATTAGCATCCGTGTAGGTTGCTGGTTTTTGTGTAGGTCTTTGTAATTGTTTTTATAAGTTAATAGGATACAGGCATAAGTGGTGGCTCGTGGTAGAAACTGTGAAGCTGCAACTACGCCTGACAAATGAAGCTTAGCTATGCAGTAGGTATTTTGAAAGAAATTAGTTATCTTGAGCTAAAATGTTTTGCAGTTGAAACATTCAATTCTGCCCAATTTTGCTGTGCAATTTTCCGTTGAGCGACAGCACATCATTTGCAAAAGCGAACAGCGAGATCAGACTTCAAAATCTTTCCGCAAATCTATTGCGTTGAAAGCCAGCCGGGAGCTGTGAAGATCCTAGTACTATCTGCGATTCGGGCAATTTCGAAGGTGTTTGACGGTAGATATCCCGTCCCCTCTAATACTGGGTACAAGAATTTCTTAGATAAAAGATAAATGAACAAATATAGTATATCTACCAGTAGATCCAATGGCACCTTTCAAAACTCATCATGGAAACTTCCTGCGGTGTCAACCATTTTGCTCCCTAGGAAAAGCCCCATCTTACTAAGAATCTCTTGCAAAGACAAATTATTATCTTGATTTGTGTCAGATAAGGCGAGTAACGTGGCAGCTTCTTCCCGTGCATGGCGTGGATTTTTTGGGTCTATGTAAATCTAAAAAGAAAAAATTTTAAATCAATATAGTACATAAAATAGTGTACTGACTGTGGTATAGTACCACATCTTAAACATAAACACAAAGAAGATGCAAGCAAGAAAGAATCACACAAACCAACAATTCTCTGCGATCCGCGTGCCCATCCTGGTCTTTATCTATGAGCTCCCTGAATTCTTTTCTCCTACGTTCCTCGTCGCCCTTTTTTTGAGTCACCATTTCCAGGCCCGAGTACTCGTCTTCTGTCAGAACTTCATCACCATCACGATCTGCAAGAACACACAAAAACAAGTAGTATTTTATAATTTGAGTGGCAGCGGGGGAAAAAAAAACACATGGAAGTTTTTTAACTGGTATTTTAGATATGCAGAGTTGCACGTTATAAGGGTAATTTGAAGGAAATGTTATTTTGTATTAAATTTATGATTTTCCTATTTCTAACTGAATATTATTATTATGTATTTACTTGTTTTTTGTCTGCGGAAAGTAGTTTCTAGACTTAATTAATCACTTTTAGTTAGCTTGAATCGGTCGTTTTGGTACTAGTTCAGTTGGTGCAACTTTTCAACACTGTTTATTTCAAAGAAAACAATAAAAAAACAACTTCAAATGAGAAATAAATGAAGAACTCATTATTAACAATTTATTTTTACTAATCACTCTGAAAATATACCAATAATTATTGGATGAGCGTAGCGAAGATTCCATTTCACTACACAACAACATTCTTCGACTTATAACACCTACATGCTTTATTCGATTGTAATGATTTTTTCACAGAACCTTAATTTTATGAACTTATATACTCGTGTGAAATTTGAGCGTAATCGAAAAATCATTCCTCGTGAAAATCGCAATTTTACGCTTTTTTCGTATTTAAAAAATTACGCTCATCCAACAACGCGTCTGAAAAAGCGTTTGCGAAGCTTCCTAGTATAGAATAATGAACACAGATTGAACACAAACACTCGCTCATTTCACTGTCCTTTGGTCGCCATGTTTTCTATTTACGTCTTGATTTTACTTACTAGGCCTAGGGCCTACCAACCTTTTTCACCAAAATACTCCACTTACAAAGACTTTAACGTTGCTATTTTAAATATAAAGGACTTTCACCACAAAAAGACTTTTGTTTAAAATAGCGACGTTTGGAAAGATTTTGAAGTTTTTTAAGGTTACTATAACAGCAAAAGCGTGATGATTCTATTTTGGATTTTTTTATTATGTTCTTGTAAGGTTATTTGCAGTGAGTACAACATCTCAGCAGGTAGGCCTAGGCCTAGGCCACGTCACTCCTCGCTACGTTTTTTCATGTTTTTTTTTTGGAAATTGTCGGTAAAAATGGGTTTCCGCGCAACAAAAAAAATTGGTGCAAAATTAGCCATTCCGTCGTACTACCCTTGTTCCGAGTTGCACATTATACTAGGAAAACGCTTAAGTCCCACCGCGTTGTTGGATGAGCGTAATTGGTGCATTGAGCTGCCATGTGTTATGCGGATTTTCTGTTGTTCTGTGAAAAAATCATTACTAAGTTGAAGATTTTTTTAAAAATTAAATTAAATTAAATGAAAAATTAACATAAATTTTAAATTTTTATTATTAATTGTAATTTAAAAAAAGGAAAAAATCGTAATATTGAAATTTTCATAAGAAATAATTATTCGATTGCGCACAACAAATTTTACACAAATATATGAATTTATAAAATTAAGGTTCTGTGAAAAAATTATTACAATAGGATAAAGCATGTAGGTGTTATAAGTCAAAGAATTGTTTTAAAAAAAAAAAAAAACTAAAATTTCAATTTTCATGAGAAATAGTTTTTTGATTGTGCTCAAATTTCACACAAATATCTAAATTCATAAAATTAAGGTTCTGTCAAAAAATCATTAAAATCAGACAAAGCATGTAGGTGTTATAAGCTGAAGAAATTTTTTAAAAATCGAAAAAAATCGTAAAATTGCGATTTTCATGAGAAATAATTTTTTGATTGCGCTCAAAAACGTGGCAGTTCTTCGTTCAGAGATTTCGAAGGCCTCCATAAAATTTTATCGCAATTGGAGTATCGGTTTAGCCAGAATCGTGTTAACAGACACACAAAAATACAGGAAAAAAAAAACATTCCGGATTTTTTTCTCCAGTGTAGTGAAACGGAATCTTCACTTCGCTCGCTACGCTCATCCAACCATGGTAGAATTTAACAGCATACCTACACAATACTACTTGGCAGTGTCAGCACCAGTGCACTGATTAAAACATGGACAAACTTTATTTTATCTTCATTGAATGTTTTAGTTTGTATTTATTTACTACCGTAGGAAAACGCCAAAGTCGTTGTTAGACGAGTGAGTGAGCCATGTGTTGAGTACCCGGTAACATTCCCTTTCTTCCCTCTACCTTCAAACCTCCCTAGCCTATCATAGACTAGAGTGGTGCATTATGGCCTTACAGTTGACCGCCCTTATACCAACTAAACTAAAAACCCTTTTATTATTTTATTTTTGTATGTATGTATAAATAATAGGGTAGCTTGGCTCTATAGTTTTTTTAAGAAAAGTCTCTAAAATTCAAAGTCAACTAAGTCAACCTGCAGCTGTCAACATGAGCAATGCAAAGAATCTCAAAATATCCAATGATAATTGTTTTATTAACAGAGATTGGACTGACAAATTTGGTGTTATTGATTGTAGAATGTAATGGTTTTCCACTTTGTGTTAGTAATATGTGAAGTTTACTTCCAATGGCAATAATAAATTAACATTGAGTGACATTTTTTTAAGAGTCATAGAACAGTTTTCCATTGAAATATCCTAAAATACCTATCGTGCTGAACTGCGGAAGAAGACACAAACTGTGCAGGCTCTACCTATTTGTGCGTACACGTATTTTAAAGCATTTATTGTATTAACAATCATCTCATCCGGTATAAAGTTAACTATCCACATAAAGACCACATATGCAAATTATTGTATAAAAAATTCAACCACAAAATTAACATTGCTTGATACATAAAAATATAAAACAGATTATGTTGTACATTTGAACCTTATAAAAATTTAACTTACATTATTTTTATGATGAAATTATTTTTCAATTATCCTACTATGGCTCCAGCTAGCAATCACTTTCAAATTTTCTATAAAATTAGCTCCCAAGACAAAAAGGTTACCGACTCCTGAAATAGATCATCAATGAAACTGAAAGTGGCACCACGACAGACGGCAGTGGAGCTATGAGTTAGTAGACAAGAGGTCGTAACCTGTCAAGTCTGTCAAGTAGCATGAGAATAGCTGGCCCATAAGTAAGATAAAAGAAACCCGAGTATACCTCGACTTACCAAACTTATCCAATAGATCATCCACTAGTGACAAGATGGTGGCATGGCTTGATTCAGGATGTCGGAAAGCAAGAAATTCGTCCAAAGTTAAATGATCAGGATCTGCTCGAGCAGCTTCCGACCAAGACGCTCTCTCACGCATTAACGACTCTTAAAGGAAAACACATCCCAAATATTGATTCATTTGTATTGCTTAACATCTCATATTAATGCACTAAGGCTAAGTGGTGATAGATGAGGATAAAGGATGTATAGAACTATAGAAGGAAGGAGAGCAAACCTGGTACCGGCAGGTAGCCTACTTCTTTTGAAAAGTACCAGGGGGACCAACGGCTTTACGTCTCATCCGAAAGAACGGTGTAACCTTGACAGTCAAAGAAGTTCCTCCACTAACTCAGACTGCCGAGCAGACGTCGAGGAGAACGAAGCCGTTACACTAGCAAGTTCCAACCCTCCATCTGCTCTAACCAGCGGTATATGTGTGTTTTAGGGCAGAGCGGTCACCCACTCTCCCCCTGACCAAGCTTGACATTGCTTAACTTCGGTGTTCGAGTGGAAACCGACTAAGCGACCACGGCTAATCCGCTGGTCATCCAAAATAGATAGTTTATTGAGATAACTGGTGGTGGTGGACGGCGGAGGTAGTTTTCCACTGAGAAAATATTATATAACATTTACTTCATATTTCATTCATTGGAGAAGATAAGCAAACATCAGGATAAGAAAATAGTGATGTTGGACTCAAAGGCAGCAATTCAGGCCATTGCTAGTAAAAAGAGGGTGGATTATGAGGTGAAAGAATGCAAGGTACTGCTGCTAAGGCTATATTATGATGCCAGAAAGGTAGTGCTGCAAATGGATTCCAGCACATTGTGAAGTGTACGGTAATGAGAAGGCAGATTACCTGGCAAAGAGAGGCCCAGCAAAATGCCCCAAGTAGTCAAGAATCTGTCACATTCATCAGTAAAGGCACATCTTAGCACAGCAACCAAGAGGAGAGTGCCAAAATAGTGGATTGATAAAGACAAAGGGAAAGCATGGCAAAAGATAACTACTGGAAATGTCAAACATCATGGAAACAGACAAACAGCTATTGCACAGTCAAGACTTCAAAGTTCAAACAGGACATGATCTGCTTGGAAAGCACCTACATCGAATAGGAATCACCAATAGCAGTACTTGCAGTCTATGTGGGAAGGAAAAACAGAACAAAGAGCATCTGATGAGATGTAAAAGTCTTAACCCGAGAGTAGTCGCGCCCCTGTTTGTAACGTTAGTAGTCGCGCCCGGTCCTTTAGACCGCATTATTTATTATGGGCTAATAACGTAAGGATGACGTTTTGATTACCAATATAAGATAATTTATCATATATGTGACAGCATACATGGTTATATTAATCAATTATCAATCAATAATCAATAAATAATCAATAAATAATCAATAAACGAATGTTGCAAACCTACAAAAAGGTATAAAAATATGTTTTGAAACACCCTGTAGTTCGAATTATTAGTAAACCAAGACAGTAATATTATGCCAACACTGTATGTTGAAGAATAATCAACCTACAATAACAAAATACATGTCTCATAATAGTGATTGAGTATGCATATTTTTGCCTCCCTTAGTAGTCGCGCAGCGGTCGAAAAGACCAAGCAACCGAACAGGACCTCTTATCTTTGTTGAAGTTCTGCAGAACACTGAATTGCGTATTGCACACTGGCTTCACAAATCTATTTTGGGAAGGTAGGCGGAACTAGACAAGCCATGCATGCACGCTGTACAAATACCAACTGTTGAAAAAAAAAGTCGGTCTAAAAGACCACACGCGACTACTCTCGGGTTAAAGACGAAATTGATGCTCTTCCACTTGGCATGAACTATGAAGACAAAGAAGCCTGTCTCTACCAGAAAACCAGAAAATGCATGATGGCCCAGTAAGCCAAAAATGAGGGCACATGAAAAGAAGTATACCAACGCAAACATAATATACCATTCACATGTCGAGAAAGACGGCCACCGCCCATTTCCGACTTGCGACCGGTCACGACGTCTTGCAACACCACCTGCACCGCTTCAACATTACCAACGAACCGGCCACCTGTAAACTTTGTAATTTAGAAGACCAAGACAGAGCGAACCTCTTCAGATGCGCCGCCCTCAAGAGTGACATTGACTCCCTGCCTGATGCACTGAGCAGGATAGAAAAGGAGGCAGTCTTATATATTGGATAGCAAGACAGAAGAATGGCTGAAGAGGCCAACTTTGCACAAGAAAGAAAAAAAGAAAAAAACAATAAAGGTATAATTTGTTTATAATTCAGTTGGTAATTGGCCCTAGTCACTCATCATAGCATTGAATTGAATTTGAATTTAAACTCTGCACCACATTATATTTATTTATAGGCCTATGTTATTTTAAGTCAATTTTCCCAAATTCTAGGCACACTTCAGAGCCCTACCTACTGTGACATGCCTACCTTATATTTATTAGTTAGTCATTTAAGAATTATTAGTTTGCCAAATACTATATTGAATTGAATATCCTACATAATGTCAAAATATTATTTTGATCTTTAAATTAAAAAACACTCAAAAGCAGCACCACTTTCTAGTAGGTACTTATATTATCTGTCTCTATGTAATATTTCACTGATCTGAACTACAGTAAGTCTTTTAAGTTTAAAGTAGGTCTACCTTTGTCAGCACGGTTCATATCCTCAAAATTACTTGACAACCCTTTTTGTTTCAGGAAGTATGCATGATATTCATCCCACGAGACCATACCTGAAACATTAAGCACTACATTATAAAATAATATTGTTCGCATTAGTATTTGGCTAACATCCAACTCTGAAACATTGGTGTAAAAAAACAATTAAATCTTTAAATGACATAATTTGCGACTTGTCAGTCATAGCTGTAGGCCTATTTTTGTTTTAAAAGTAGCCTATGTCCTCTCAAAATAGTTATAATAACTTTTTTTATCTCGGTGCCCGTTAGGCCGCCGCAGCCAAGCCGCGGTGCGCTACACACTCAAGCACCTTATACAGCAAGCAGAGTTGGGGTGATTTCGAGGTGTTACCCAGCCGTCTTGAAGCGTGATGTGAACTTAAAAACTATCAAAATCGAGGGGATTTAGGTACCTGACAACACATGCCAAATTTGATTGGGGTACGAGCATTCCTTCCTGGTGAAAAAATGACTTAAAACATGCTCAAAATCACTTTAAGGATGTTAGTTACTACTGGCTACTACTACTTTCTAATTCGTCAGTTTCAATTGCACAGCGATTCTGACCAAACGGGTGGGGCTACAACTTTCATATTTTACAAGGACATTAAGGTAATAGTGATATAGTTCCTTTTGAAAGAAAAAGTTGAAAAAATTTGCTGGAAGGCTTCCAAATAAAGGTTTTAATATAAGCCTTATACAGGCATACAATCAACAAGTAGCCTAACTATAGTTACTTGACAATAATCACCTACATTGTTTACAAAAAACAAGTCTTTTGACCACTTAATATTTTAAATTCTATTGTTAATTGGTAATACCATATCAATTAAATTGACTTTGATAAAATTATTGTATTTTAACAAATAATTTTGTAATGGAACTTGAAAAAGTAATGAGATCCCACATATAACAAAAAACTTGTAAAAAAACAGCCAAACCTTACACAATCAAAAGCAATGAGATCTAAAAGAAATGCCAAGCTTATGTACCCTCCTACATTTTTGCAATCTTAATACATAAATTCACTTTGCCCTGTGACTGTATCCTTGCAAAGCTTGGCAAAATAAATTTGCACAAACTTTTACATTTAAAACAATACTAGTTGCAAACAAAATTTTGCCACGCTTTGCAAGGATACAGTCACAGGGCAAAGTGAATTTATGTATTAACCCATCAGCTTACGTGCCGGTCGAATCGACGGGCTGTTTGAAATGACCGCGGACTTACCTGGCAGTCGGATCGACGGGCTGGAACAGCGCTCTACATTATCGGTCGTTGTATGAGAATGGTTCGTCCAATCACCAAGAGATTGCGCTCAGTGTACTCTACACACTTCGCTGCATCCAACGATGTGTTTGGCTCGTATCTCGGTCAAGTTTTAGCCTGACTATGCTTGAAGGAAAGATTATGTTTGCATTCGTAGACGGTAAGGTGGCGCGCACGCTATGGCGGCGACGGCAATTTGCAATATTTTGAAGTATTTGACAAAGAAAAGGGGTGTGATATTTTGACACCAAGAAAAATTCGTAGGAAAGTTCATACACCCTAAACATTTATTTAGGCTATATTTTAATTTTTAATTTTAATTTAAAGTAAATCGGGTTATTTTTGTAGGAGCAGTGAATTTTTTGCTGAGGTGCGCTCCGCACCCCATTTCGTAAAAAATAAATGGATTTCAGGGGCACAGCAGCAAGATTTTAAATAGTAAGCAGATGGGTTAAGATTGCAAAAATGTAGGAGGGTACATAAGCTTGGCTTTTCTTTTAGATCTCATTGCTTTTGATTGTTTAAGGTTTGGCTGTTTTTTTACAAGTTTTTTGTAATACAGTCGAGCCCACTTAGGCTATAACAAACTTGTCAAAAACTGACTTTTACTTTGTTAAAAAAGAACTTTGTTAAAACAGAGTCACTTTACATGTATTTTTTAAAAAAACAAGCTTTAAAATTACTTTGTTAAACCCAGAACTTTGTTAAAAGAGAGTTCTTTATAAGTGGGCTCGACTGTATGTGGGTAGGGCTTACTGCAGCTAGCGATGTGGGTTAGAGATGGCCCGAACGGCCCGGCCCGTTCTTCTTATTTATTTTCGGGGCCGGGCCGTTCTTCTTATTTATTTTCGGGCCGGGCCAGTTCGGGATCTCGGGCCGCTTCGGGCTTTAGGACCAGTTACAACGGTATATACTAGTTGAACTGATAAATGCCATCAAAATAGACAATCTGTTGTCTAAAATGACGTCAGCAGAGCCTCTGCAGAGTCTAAAAATCGTCATGATTTTTATAGTCTTCAAAAGAACCGGTCTTCTGGGCTGACTTTCGGGCCGGGCCAGGATCATTACCTTTAGGGCCGGGCCGCCGTATTATTTTAACCAGTCGGGCCGGGCCCGGGCCGGACAGTTTCGGGTCAGACCTCGGGCCGGGCCGCCGTGTTTAAAATTCGCATCTCTAATGTGGGTCATAAACTTTTTGTGGAAAATTTCCATATTGTTAAATTTTTGGATGAGCGTAGCGAGCGAAGCGAAGATTCCATTTCACTACACTGAAGAAAAAAATCCGGAATGTTTTTTATTCTTTCTTTCTTTCTTTTTTTTTGTATTTTTGTCTGTTTGTTAGCACGATTCCGGCTAAACCGACACTCCAATTCCGATGAAATTTTCTGGAGGCCTTCGAAATCTCTGAACTTAGAATTGCACGATTCGAAAAATCGATCAAAAAATTATTTCTCGTGAAAATCGCAATTTTACGATTTATTTCGATTTTTTTTTAAAATTCTTCGACTTATAACACCTACATGCTTTATCCGATTGTAATGATTTTTTCACAGAACCTTAATTTTATGAATTATTATTATCGTGTGAAATTTGAGCGCAATCAAACAATTATTTCTCTTAATAATTGCAATTTTACAATTTTGCTATGGTGCTGGGATAATGCTAAGGCTTTTATAATTTGTTATTTTTTTTTTAAGTGAAAGGTGTTTAAGATTAAAAAACAATACATCTAAACATTTACCAGACGGATTTTATATTTTTTGTTTTGTTTGATAAATATGATTTTTTCCCTTTGCATTGTTTGAAAATGTATGTTTTTTTGTGAAAAACCTATATTTCCCATATTTTAAATAACAAAAAAGTGTCTAGTGAATTTGTCAGAATAAGACTTGTGAGCACATTAAAAAAGAAATTATCCTTTCATCTCAAAAACTGTAGAAGAAGTTGGAACATTTGTTAGCAAATGTGCTAGAATAAAAGTTTTGAGGTAATAACATTTAAAGTTTATGAATGTTGTTTTTTGGTAAAACAACAGAAAATCCGCATAACACATGGCAACTCAATGCACCAATTACGCTCATCCAACAACGCGGCGGGACTTAAGCGTTTTCCTAGTTACAGATATAGGCCCATACTTATTACTTACTAATCATATTTTTTCAATTATTATTGTCAATCAATAACAACTAAGACTATGTGTCATTATTGTGTTGTTGGTTTTGTTGACTTGATTTGCTTTGGAAATAACTATCAGTTGATTTCAATTTGGTGAGTTACCTATGTATTCTTTATTCGATGTATTTTCCATTGATGTATTTTATTTTCCGCAAAAAAAATCCAATTGAATCTTTCCTAAAAACTCATCACTATCTAACTGAAGCCTAAGAAGTCAATTCCTAAATGAAATTAGGGCTGGCTACCTAGTAGGGCCTGCCTACTGGTTCATTTGATAATGCTTTACAAAGAGGCTACTTTGCAAATGTGATTGCAATTTCCAACAGCATGCCCAAATAACTTATAAATAGTAGTTGGTTGTGTGTAAATCATCAATCAATGTTGGCATATCTGGTGGCTTTTACGCTTACCGTTTTTGGGATTCCTGTCAATTGCAGTAAATAAGCCAAAGTTCTCTTGCAATGCTTGTGAAATGTGTTCTTGGACTTGCACATTGATCCAGGCAGCTAGTTCATTGAGACTCAGAAGTTTATTGGAGTCGGTATCAGCCCTTAAAGAATAAAAACATTCATGTACAGTATGTAACAATTTATTAGGTACAAAATAAAACAATATTCTCTTTTAAATAATAAACTTAACAACAGCAGCCCTACCTGTTAAAAATAGTTTCAAGAAGTTCTGTAGGATCTTTTCCGTTCAAGTTATCAGGAGCAATAACCCTTGGTCGAAACTTTTTATCAGACTCTAGTTCTAAGTTGTACTCTGATTCAGGGTCAGACGGTTCAACTTTGTGGGATGATTTTAGAGGCAAAGATAATGACCAAGTTAAACAGAACAAGGCTGTATAAAAAAACAATGGAATGATTACAGACCAACGTTGGCAGGAAATATAACGGAACTCATTAAAATGTTCCCATTTCAGCCTCATAGCTTGGACAAGTTGAGTAAATAGATAAGCCTATCACGAGGCTTTTCCATCTGAAAAAAAGGTTGAATTATAATTAGACAAGTAGGTCTCTCATGTTGAAGGTCTAAAACCTCTCTTGCATGTACTAGACCGATATGTCTTGGAAGCAGTGCAGGTTATAGTTCCCCCCAAAAACACTTAATTTATGTTGTACACATAGGCTAGGTACGTACTATACTTAATATAACAAGGGTGAATTCCGCAACTAGGCGACCGGTAGACCATACTGGGCTCGACTGGGCATAGATATTTTCATTGTTTCACTTGACGTCTGATTGTTGGGGACTGACTTCGCTACGGAATGATGCGTGCTTCTACAAGGCCATGTTTTAATGAAAAATTGTGATATTTTGTTAAATACTATGTACATGTCACAAAATGTAATAAATTACTAAATGAATGAATATGTAGGAATTGATTTATTGTCTACCCATGTGTAGTTGAAATGAATATTGATTTTTTTTTCCGGACGGGAGGTAGACGCTTGAAGATTTTGCTTAAATGCATTGTTTGAGTTTCCAACAAGTATCTTTTAAGTAACTCTAAGGATGATTTATGAAAAGAACATATTTGCAAAAAATACCTATCAAGGGTGGTGTGGGTCGTACGAGGCTTTCTTTTCAACCCGCGCGAAATAGTTATGACGTCAGTGCTGGGCACGGTCCTCGCTCTTGCTACCTGCTACGAAGCGAGCTATTCAGTATACGTCGGACATCCGAACTCTTCAGTTTACCGTTTAGTTTTGTAAATGAGAATTGTAGTTTCATATCATACATGATTTATATTTATACTGGCGCTGTCTGATCATCGTTCATGTCACGTGATTTTAGTTATTAGCACTAGTGTTTTAATTAGACATTTTGAGCGAGTTTTTAGTGGCAATGTTTAACTTTGTGTCAGCCTGTGTAGTTGCAAGTTGTAGCTTGTTTTAATTACATTTACATTCAAACCTACTGTTTCGTGTTTAATTGACTAACTCAAACTGTGACTAGCGTGTGAATAGTTACATATCTGTGCTCAGGGCCGGTTCTAGAAATTTTTTCAACGTAAGTGAGATTACATTTGGCCGCCCCCAGTGGTATCACCCAAAAATTATTTAATGGTGAACGATCTTTCGTTGGTGAAGTACATGAGAGACCCCCAGCCAATGTGGGCGTCTCGGAAAACTTTTCGATTCTTTTAAGAGTGTGATTCAAGTATTTTAAGGAGTTTTAGGCATGTGTTTTTCAAAACATTTGTTATGTGGTGACTGGTGATGAATGTTGTGATTTTAAAATTATATTATGTTCTGTGACTTGACATTGGAATTTTATTACTTCCTAGATAGGAGCGAAAGGGCGTCCTCTGCTGGAGGCGCGTATGAACATTTTAAAAGTTGTCGGGGGAGGGGGGGAGGGGCAAATTTACTAGCAGATTCTGTGGTCTGGGTGATAGCCGGGGTGTGGGGTAAAGTCCCATCCGCCGGAGTCCCTTTCGCCGAAGGCGAGACAAAATTACACCATACTACAGTTATTTCGTCATGTTTTAACTGAAAAATGGCAGCTCAAGGGATTTCCGTTTTGTTTACGAAGGATATACACTTGTTGATTTTGGGCGTAAAATGTCAATTAGTTGATTGCCCTTCTAAACCATCATGCACGTATAAAAGTAAGTTTTGCACAATAATAAAGACATTTTTGAAATAACTTAAATTAATATCTCAAAAACTAAAACTAAACTTCCTGCACTCGCCGCTCGGAATCTCAAACAATGTTCGAACGATCTAAAAACTAAAAAATGCACGTAAAGTTAAATATGTTTCCCCCCTCCCCCACCCCCCGGTGCTGGACAGATAAAACTACACGAGGGCGGAGAGTGGTAGCTATAGGGCCTACTCCCCACTACTTTTTTGGGAGAGCGAAGCGAAGACCTTCAATTTCACCCACCCCCCAAAATTTTGCTCGGGTGTTTTTTTTTTGTTTTTTTTTTTTTGTTTTTTTGTTTTTTTTTTGTTTGTATTTTGTCTGTTTGTTCGCCCCTCTTTTCCCCCAGGGCAAACGGCATACGCCCATCTTGATGAAAATTTGACAGGACCTTCGAAATCTCTGAAAATTAGACTTGCTACGTTTTTTGGGTACAATCGAAGAAATATTTCTCATGAATATCGTACTTTTACGATTTTTTTTTTTTTGATTTTTAGTGCGATATTTTTGTGACATTTGGGGGCCCATTCTGACCAAACGGGTGGGGCTACAATGTTCATATTTCACATGGACATTAAGGTAATGGGGACGTACTGCTTTTTAAAAGAAAAAGCGGAAAAAGATAGCCAGAATCTATAGAAATAAAGCTTTTAATATAATTTTTTTGATTTTTTGTGCGATTTTTTTCGTCCCCTTTTGGGGGCCAAAATTTGATAAAACGGGTGGGGCTACAACTTTATATTATACATGGAAATTAAGGTTAGGTGATGAGTACCTTTTGAAAAAAAAAAGTTGAAAAAGTTAGCCAGAATCCATAGAAATAAAGTTTTAAATAAGTTTTTTCGGTAAAATAATACCAATTGCAAGAAAAAAAAAGGAAATTGACAACATTCACCACAATCGTAGGGAGCAAAAAAAAGCACTTGAAAATAAAGATATCCCACCAAACTAAAAACTTTAAAAACTCATCCATCAACGCGGCGGGTTTAGCGTTTCCTAGTGGAAAGAAATTATTACTCCGTAATATTTAAAAAGTCAAACAATTTTTATGGAAACAAACCAGAAATTAAAAAAAAACCATCTCATGGGGTTTAGGGACGGCGGTCGCCCGCAGCCCAAACGCACGCGACTGTTAAAAATTAACCGACCCTGTATACCTTCTACCGAGTTGGGGGTTTCAGCATCTGAAAAACGCCGCCCGAAAGATTTTCAACTTGAAAAATCCGGTACCTACCCTATGCTATATGACCTGATATTATGTGGTCCATGACCTACCAAAAAAAAGATCAGCCCGATCCAATAACCCATTCTGTGTTAAAAAAGTGCCTTAACATAGTTGAAAACCTTCCGGCTGGCTGGGTGGGTGGCTAGCTGGCTAATTCTAACGGAGGGGAATAAGAGCCTACAGAGAAAACGGTACATCTTAGAACTATGAAACTTGGACCACTTTTAGATGTACCTCAGATGCAGATACTTATGCTTTTAAAACCAAAATCGGGTAACAAGGACCGGAGAAAATAAAACTTTTGGATAACAATCAAAACACGTAATAAAGGCGTGGTAGGCCTACGGTAATTTGTACAAACTTGAAATTATAAATGCTCTTAACCATTATGTAGGGCCTACATATCTTGAGTCCAAAACACAAGGGGCTAAATTTGGGGGAACCGAGTGCCTTTTGCTTTCAAAACCAAAATTGGATAACAGGGACCGGAGAAAATCAAAATTTTGGATACGTAGGCATAATAAACAAAACACGTATTTAGGCCCTAAGACATGATAATTTGTACAAACTTGAAATTAAATATGCTCTTAACTAGGGATGGGACGTTTAAACGTTTTCAACGTTTAGTGGACGGTTAGAGGTTATTAAATTCGCAAAACGTTTAGGCAGGTAGTAACATTTTTTTTATGAAATGTTATTTTGTTATCACTTTTGGAGCCTATACAAACACGGGCTAACAGATTAGGCCGATAATTTTCTAAAAATGCTCAATTTTGGTGGAGGTGCCGGGTCCCAGGCTGTATTAAGACATCTTGTCTGTTACACATGGTGGAAGTGTCGGGTCATTGAATGCAAGAGTGAGAATAAAACCGTTGTTAATTATTCGTCGGCCGGTCAAATTACGATTTTTCCTAAATCTAGGCCTCTGCCTACCTAAATTTATAAATAAAAACATTTTTTTTTAGAAAATAGGGTTTAGAACGTTTAAACACGATTAGTTCAAGGGGTTAAACGTTAAACGCTTTTTCCCATCCCTACTCTTAACCATTATACATATCTAGCGTCCAAAACACAAGGGGCTAAATTTGGGGCGACCGAGTGCCTTATGCTTTCAAACCCAAAATCGGGTTAACAGGGACCGGAGAAAATAAAATTTTTGGATAATAATCAAAACACATAGGCTAATTACTACGGCGTGATAATTTGTAAAACTTGAATTAAACATGCTCTTAATTATTATAAATTTTTATTCACCTAAATATTCATGCAATTTTCGTAACAAGATGACATTAACCATAGCAAATTTAATAAAAAGCATTGTATTTTGCTAACTACAGATTGTAAACAAAAACAAAAGATGGTATCTTTTGTTTCTAGACAATCTGTTTTGAAAGGCACTGTATCCACTGCTTGCTTCATGTATCATGACAAATTTCGTTATTTGCTTCACCCGAAATATTGATATCTAGTTAAGTATTTAGAAAGTGAATCAAACTCCATCTAAGCCGTACATCCGAGCAATTAAGATGGAAAATAATACATTTGAAATTTCCTGCTTTCTTTGAATTATCAAGTTGACAATTATTTCACGCCTTTATATGAAATAAACAACAAAAAGATGTGATATCCCCCCCCCCAAATAATAAAAATTGTAAAAAATATAATGGCAGCCAATGCTTCTCGTTTCAATAAGTCTTTGACTGTGAAGTGTGAATGTTGTGAGATATAGAATTTGAGCCAATCTTTTCATTCTTCCTCCTTAGTTTCGCATTGAAAAGAAGTAAGATCATTTGATTCATTTCGCCTGTTGATGAGCGCCAAGCCAACCATTTTCGTGGTAAAGAAAGTAAATATTTAAACTCAAAATAATAAAAAAAATTACTTGGCCATTGACTTTTTAAAGTTCTCGTAATGAACCAAATTCAATGGCCAAGTAATTTCTTTTGATTTTGAGTTTAAAATTTTTACTTTTTTACCACGAAAATGGTTGGCTTGGCGCTCGTCAACAGGCGAAATGATCATATTTCTTTTCAATGAGAAACTAGGGAGAAAGAATGAAATGCTTGGCTCAACTTCTACATCTCACAGCATTCACAGCTGAAGACTTTTGAAGGAGAGCTTGGCTGCGTTTTTTTTACAACTTTGTATTTTAGGGGGAATATCAATTACACCTACAGCAGTGTTTCCCGATTAATGAAATTGAGAAAGTCAAACAATAAACCATCGAAAATGTGAAATCTGAGCTTTGATGATCTGATTGAGTTTTTTGGCCGCCTTTTGCGATCGAGAGGTAACAACACGGGAGTACAGATTCATGTGGAACGTGAATATTTGGAATGTTTGGTAAAGTACCTATTGAATTGAATGTTCCACTTTTTCATACTATAAAAACTTTAATTTAGGCCAGGCGCGGACTGGCAAGGGGTGCCGGGGTGCGATCGCACCCCGGGCTTTTTACATTCCGGGCCCCTGTGGAACATTTGTACACACTACACTTTCAGTTTCAGACAAAATATAATATATTATTGTGTATTTGTTTACTGCGAAAAAGAGTAGCCGAACAAAATACATTAGATAATAGATAATATTAACGATGACTCATGGGGTGCCTTAGGCGGCTCTTCAAAAGAGAATGGTTGTTCAGTGTTCTCTTTTAGTTTTCAGTAGGAACTAGTGACTATCATGTGTAGCTAATTCCATTAATGCCAATGGATCACGTTCGAAAACTTGAAATAAAATATATATTATACATAAATATGTGTTTAATAACATTATTATTGGGAACTTATGCATGATTCAATCAAAATGTCCAGTATACGTCATGGAGGCTCGCCGCTGACCGCCACCTTGCCAAATCCACTCACAAGCTCGCATTTTGCGAGTGTCAATTTGGTACTTGCTATTAGGCCCTACATTAGGCTTCCTCGAAAATAATTTTTGAGAGATTTGAATTGCGAGCTCAGGTAGTGTTCAGCCTGTTAATCGCGTCCCAAAATAGCGTTTTAGGCCATAAAATATAACGAAACCCCCAAAAAAATTCGCCTTCGGCGACATTGCCTCCGGCGGCTGGGGCTTCGCCCCAGACCCCTACTTTGCTACGCATCCTCGTATGGGTCCTACTACATACCAGCATCCCCGGCCTTTTCGTCCCAGTCCGCGCCTGATTTAGGCCCTAGTTATTATTCAGAAACAGTGGTTTTTATCTTGTTCTTTCAACATGTAAAGTCGGTTATTAGAAGTGTCAGGGCAGCAATCCCGCCCCTAGGAATGTGCAAATGTGTGTGTGGAAAGTTTAGTAAGCAGCCGCTTACGGCAGCGAGCTTGAGCGAAGCCTTCCTTGGCTGGAGCCAGCCTAGCAGGTAGCCCTGCAGTGACGTCACCATAGGCGGACTAAGCGCTATGCAGGGTAAACTGGGGGCAGGGGGTACTTTAGTAAAAGTGTGATTATTGGAGTTCCATAAGTCTCAGCGACCTGGATTTTTTGTATTGTTCTTGAATTGAATCAAAGCACCTTCTGAAGAGCTTGTTAGGCAAACCGAGACAATTCCTGTAACAGTTTAGTCGCAACCAAAGCGTTTATTTATCCTAGCTAGGTAGGCCTATATCAAGAGACGTTCGCCTTTTACAAAACTTTAGTCCCGGGCCTAGGCCTAGATCCTGTTATGAATATGAATTTGAATTTGAGAAGAAGCCTAAGCATGCCTGCCTAGAGGCACCACTCTAGCCTAAGGGGGGTGGGGAGGAGGTGCCCATGCTGGTCAGAACCAGCCACGGGTAAGGGGAGGAAGGGGGGTTTTTCACGTCACGATCTCATCGTCTTTGTCATCGTTAGTTGTGTCATTGTCATCGTCGCCGGGGGGTCGTCAAGGGAAGGGGGCAAGGTAGCCTACCAGACGACGATTGCCAGAGCTCGCCTCTAGTTTCGGGGAGTAAGGTACTCCGTTCTTACTAGCTGATGTTTGCGAGGTGGACTTTTTCTCTTGAATCGCCTTTTACGATTAGCAGAGCCATGCTCTGGGACAATTCTACCCCGGGCCCAGACGGGGGTGATAATATGATATAGGTAGAGGGTAATACTGATACTGTATTCTACATTGTATTTTGGGTAAATATACTAGCCTAGGCCTACCGTATAGGGTAGGCCCCTAGGCCTAAACAAGTAAGCCTAGGCCTATGGTCCTAGACTAGGGCCAATTCAGAAGTCTTTAGACACAGGCCTAAGCCTTGTTAATAATAGTATCTTTGCCTACGGCTATGGAGACGAGTAGGCTCTACTTAATTTCCGTGAGAGGATCACCCCCTAGAGAACCTGGCAAAAAAGCCTATAGCCCCCTACCCTAGGCCAAAGCAAGTAGGCCTAGCCTAGGCCCTAGCCTAGGCCTAGGTCCTAGGGCCCTAGGTCCCTCGTAGGCCTAGCCTAGGCCCTACACTTACCTTATAAAAAATCTAGGCCTAGGCCTACCATTCCTTATTTTGGAAAGAACGTTGTAAGGGTTGTCACATTTTGCAGTAAATTTCCACTCAGCGAATTTATTATGCCCAGGGCCCCACTTAATAATATTCAAGAGTCAAAATCTGACAGTGACAGCAACAAACAAAACAAACGAGCGGTAATTAGTGGCGCCACCGCATCGCCAGCGGCCACTTTACGCACCAATCAACATTTCCCTACTACCGCACTCTATTGTCAACTTCCCGCAACGCGCTGATTACCGCGAGGCGCGAATATTATTTTGAGATCCCTTGATGTTGTTGGAACCTTGGCGGAAGCCGCACAATGGTTATATGAAAGTTACCTGGTACTCAATCTAAATAAAACCAAAATAATGCTCGTAAGCAGGAAAAAAAGTGCAGTGAATCGACTGATACATCTGGAGGCCAATGATGCACAAAATACAACAATTATTGAGCAAGTTGAAAATATTGAACTTTTAGGGGAGTGTGTAATAATAATAGGGAATTGTTGCTTTCGGCATATCATGCGTTAATTGTATCCAATACAAGTTATGGAATTTTAGCTTGGGGAGGGTCAAGTAAAGACAATGTTAGAAGAATATTTTCTAAACAAAAAAGAGCAATAAGGATCAATTGTGTAACATTGGAAATCGTGAATCATGTAGAGGAATTGTTTAGAGCTCTAGGGTTGCTGACCCTCCCAAGTTTATATATAATGAAAACCATTTTGTAGGTAAGGTTACACAATGCCAGAAATTTTGAGAAATGCTGACTTGCATGGCCATAATACAAGAAGGAGGATGGACGTACATGTGGTCGCCCATTACTTGGAATCCTATAAAAAGACACCTACTTTTGCAGGAGCAACTTTTACATGCACTCCCTATATTAATTAGACTAGATAATTTAAAACTATTTAAGGAAAAATTGAAAATATACATGTTAGAGAAGGAATTTTACTCTGTTGGGGAGATGCTGGATAGGGATTAATATGGTAACTTATATGTTTTAGTGTGCTTTTTAGCTTATATATTGTGTAATATTGTACTATATTTTGTTGTACCCCTGATTTGCATTGTAATACTGTTTTAAATTATGACATGGGCTTCACAATGACATTGTAAAATACACGAATAAACTGAAATGAAAAATGGAACTCTTTTCGAAATTAAAAAAAAATGCAAAATCTATTCTTATCTCTGGTGAAAAAGAGTTTGATAAAATGCCAATTGAGATTAAAGGTGTAAAAAGTATAGGATTGTTTAAATCCAAATGTATTAAATGGATACAACAGCAGGTTGTATAGAAAAGGTATTTAAAAAAAAATGTTATTAACTAGGAAAACGCTTTAGTCCCGCCGCGTTGATGGATGAGTTTTTTTTTGTAATTTTTTTGTTTGCGTAGGACCACTTTTCCTTTGAAAGTGCTTTTTGAATGCATTGTAGGTGATTGTTGTCAAGTTTCTATTGTTACTTGTTAATTGTTATTATAAACCTAAAAAAACTCATATTAAAACCTTTATTCTATAGATTCTGGCTAACTTTTCAACTTTTTCTTTCAAAACGCAATACATAACCATTACCTTAATGTACATGTAAAATATGAACGTTGTAGCCCCACCCGTTTGGTCAGAACCGGCCCAAATGTCACGAAAATAACGCACTAAAAATCGAAAAAATTGTAAAAGTACGATATTCATGAGAAATATTTCTTCGATTGTACCCAAAAACAATACACCTCTAAGTTCAGAGATTTCGAAGGTCCCCTCAAATTTTCATCAAGATCGCATGTGCCGTTTTCCCAGTAGAGAGCGAACAGAAAACAAAAAAACAAAAAAACACCCGAGCTAAATTTTTGAGGGTCAGTGAAATTGAAGTCTTCGCTTCGCTCATCCAATTAATTATTAAGGTAGTTTATAATATGAAATGTCAAAATGTCAAATGTTGTGATGAATAATATTGTGTGAAATATTATTGTATGTATTGAAAACTGGCTACTTTGCCAGAAAATAAACTAAAACTAAACTAATCCTGCTATATCTATAAAATGATTATACATCTGATAACTAACCTTGTGTCGACCGAAGAAACACTCTGGCAATCATCAAACTGAAAAGACGCAGGTTCTTTGTTGAAACTTATAAACGTCAACCATTTTTAAATCTTCATGGACACATCGTTACAAAAAAGGGGACCTTCTCAAATACAGGCTGGCACCAGATTTCCCTGCCATCAATGTGCGTGTGGTTTGAAACTGTCCTACCATTGTACGAATAAACCAACGGAAATCATAGGTATAAATAAAAACTCCCTATTCTAGAATCAATATTGGACGATCATGCATATTCCCTATTTCCTCCAGCTGCCCTTTTACCTCGAGCGTGAACTTGGGAAGGGGTGCCAGGATTGGATGCTTACCAGCCAGTGTTTGTATTTGTATTACCCTCCCTCGGAACATTCACGGTCTACGGGGCTCAGAAGGAGATTTTTAAAACCACTCGCTCGATACCACCGATACCACCTCAGACAACAGAGCAGCTGCCCTTTCACCCTTAAGCTTTCACCTGGTGCGTGAACTTGGGAAGGGGTGCCAAGATTGGATGCTTACCAGCCAGTGTTTGTATTACCCTCCCTCGGAACATTCACGGTCTACGGGGCTCAGAGGAGATTTAAAACCACTCACTCGATAACACCGATACCACCTCAGACAACAGAGCAGCTGCCCTTTCACCCTTAAGCTTTCACCTGGTGCGTGAACTTGGGAAGGGGTGCCAGGATTGGATGCTTACCAGCCAGTGTTTGTATTTGTATTACCCTCCCTCGGAACATTCACGGTCTACGGGGCTCAGAAGGAGATTTTTAAAACCACTCGCTTCGATACCACCGATACCACCTCAGACAACAGAGCAGCTGTCTTTTACCTCGAGCGTGAACTTGGGAAGGGGTGCCAGGATTGGATGCTTACCAGCCAGTGTTTGTATTTGTATTACCCTCCCTCGGAACATTCACGGTCTACGGGGCTCAGAAGGAGATTTTTAAAACCACTCGCTCGATACCACCGATACCACCTCAGACAACAGAGCAGCTGTCTTTCACCTGGTGCTTGAACTTGGAAGGGGTGCCAAGATTGGATGCTTACCAGCCAGTGTTTGTATTTGTATTACCCTCCCTCGGAACATTCACGGTCTACGGGGCTCAGAAGGAGATTTTTAAAACCACTCGCTCGATACCACCGATACCACCTCAGACAACAGAGCAGGGAAGGTTGGGAAAAAAAGTGATGGCGTCCCTTGCTATCATTCGTGGTACTTTGAAACTTGATACATTTTTAGGGTAGATTGTATGATTATTAGGGCTCCATTTAGTTAAAATCAATACGATTTTAATCCATTGCACCCTCCATAGATTTTAGAATGTATTAAATCTTGATAAAATTATGAATAGGCCACATGCTTATGCTTGCTTACCCCACCCGTTTTTATATTACGATTTCAGACTCGCCAGTGAGTGCCCTCTATGTCGCGCGCAAAGCATTATGGGGGCGTGTGACGGACCGCGATGTGTGGGAGAGTCCGAGGGCCAGAGAATCAAATCCCGTCGAGACCGGCAATCCTGACTGAAGGTTTTTTCAGAGGTTTTCCTCAGTCGTTAATACGAATGCTAGGGATTGAGTCCTCTGAAACAGCCCTCGGACATCCCTTCACAATTATCCTATCCGCAACATACCTAGTTTGTGGGGCATGAATTGCTCCCTGGGCAGGCTTCCTCAAAAAATAAAAACACCCGAGCATTTTGTGCATTTAGCGTATTAATTCCCTCTCTTTCATAATAATTTGCGTGCGATACAAAAGCCTCTGCAAGCTATTTTTCTACGGAGAGAATATTAGAGACTTGGAGAATATATTTCTACAAGTGGAAGAGCAACAAGCCTAGCTTCACGTTAAACTACACTACCATTGAGTTTATTTATTCCAAATATATCTACTGTGATTGTACATTTTATATCTCTGATTATATCTTCTACTTCTTTCGATGTCGTCGGTTCTACAAACAGATTTGGTACATCGAGTTGATAAAGCTTATTTTAAATTTAAAGCGAGTTCTGTGTTTTTTTTTTGCACTTGTCATTATTATATCAAAGATCTTTGATTATTTGATTGTTTTTTTTTAAGACTTCTATTTATGACTTGTTTTGCTACCTCGTATACGGCGTATCAATCAAACGGCCCTTTGAGAAAACATTTATGTTATTAAGGAAGGGGTCTTTCCCAGATCGTTTTCGAATTATATTCCATGCAGTCCTTACTTTGCTGTGAGATTTTTTGATTTGCTCATCCAAGTACATTTTTTTGGCTTGCCTTTAAAGACCCTTAGTAATATTTGTTTATAACTGTAAAAATGTTCAGTTTTTCCGTCGGTTGGAGCGAATTGGTGCATATTTTGCGTTTTTATACAATTTTTTCATAGTTTGGCTAGAATTAATGATACCTTGAGTTATCCATTTCGACTCATGCTCTTTCGTTGGTTTATTTAGTTTTAGCGAAAATGCTTGATTTTAAGAAGTAAATGCTGTTATTAGTTTTTCAGCCTGTGACTCCAGACATTTATCGTTCATTGTTGCGACCCATACAGGTATGTAAAATAGCCCACAAAAAGTTGTATAAATAAGTTCGTATTTAGAGTCTACACACTCAGTCATATAACTGATTTTCAGTACGTTTCATTGAGCATTCTATTAGCCATACCGACCTCCTTGTGTAACGTTAATATTTGGGTACAATATCCATAAATTAAAATTAGGATTTAATTGTATTTGGTTTGGAAAAGTTGCAATACCAACATTGCAACACCCAACAACAATATATATAAATAAGTCAAGTGTGGTTGATAATAAGTAGCGATACACCTGTTGCTGATATTTGATAGTGCTTGAGTGTTGTGCTTCCTTTAGCACCTAAAACTACTCGTGGGTGATACCAGTATATGCTTAGCGTTTCATTCGGCATGATCAACGATTTGCCTAGTTTCAGTACGTGATCTCAGAGTAGCGTGTTTTATCTTCAAATAATAATAGGCTCACAATACGCGTGCAAACTAAATGTCACTGTATTTGGTATAGCAATAGAAGGAACCTCAAGTAAATCCATCGTCGGCAAGCATTGTTCATTTTCGCATTTATTTAGCTAGAATACAACATATAGAATAACATATCGCATACTGATTTTTTTTTGTTTTGACTGTACCGGTTAACACGGAACTAAGCATTTAACGAATGAATTTTTAAAAATGTTTTTCAAAAGATAGAAAGTACTTCATAGAATTGTGAACATAGTAATTTCGTCAGATACCCAATTGCAAATCGGTACCAGACTGTCGATCTTTAACCGGTATAATCTGAAATAAGTTTACACAGAACGCTTTTTAAAAGTATCAGGGACACGTGTAACTCTCGAATCAAACGTATATAACATTTTTTTTAAATGTCTGTAATTTTAATTTATTTAAAACAATATTCATGGTTATTATCTGAACAAACGTCACAGATAATACAAATAAACCTTTTTGTAGCTATACTTCGTACTTAAAAAAAAAATTGTGTATTTTCCCTGATTCTTCTCATAGTTTTTATAACGACGCGTGTTGTAATTTCGACACAGTCTCCCGTTGCCTTCATTCTAACCCCCGACCAAGACGATGTGGCGGTTAGGTCCTGTGGGGGCTCTCACATGTGTGGCGGGGCTGCTGTGGGCAGGGGTAGCCGAGGCCAAACCTGCTGCCAACAACTTCGTCGCTGATTTCGTCCTGGGCCACGTCCTCAACATCTACGCTCCGACGTCGAGAGCGGTCGAGAACGAACAATGCAGAAATCACAGTTTGATTTACAGACAGGCTGCGCAGAAGAAACTACAGTGGGCGCTGCAAAGTAAGTAGATTAAGATTGAGGTATTAGTATCTAATATTATAGTGCCAATCAAGTCCTGCTCGATAGCTTCTCGAGGCTTCACCTTCACATATGTATAAGGGAGACGTGCAGTAGGCCTCATCTCATCCCTGTGAGTGTCCGTCTGTGGCCCAGAGAACGGAGAGGAGTTCCATGCTATCCCTGTCTTGAGTCCGAGACGACTAAACCAACGTCAGTTTGTGATTGTAGTTGGCGACTTGGCACGGGTGTTGTTAAACATTACTATAATCACCCTTGCTTGGCTCATGTGACGGCCCGATCAAAATAATCGTCGTGTTGCCGTGTTACTCCATGTGAAATCCAAAATCTAAAAGTTTAGGCAGGGTGGCGTTTATGTTTACTATAGGATGCTTTGCTAACGATTTTTCCAGTCGTGTTGATGGATGAGCTTTTATGGTTGATTATCGTTGAACCTAAAAGTACTATTTCTATGAGAAATATTTCTTCGATTGTCCCTAAAATCAAAACATATCCAAGTTCAGTGATTTCAAACATTCCCATAAAGTTTAACCAAGATCAGAGTAGCCGTTTGCCCGGTCGCGGGCCAAATATCACGAAAATATCACATTAAAAATCGGAAAAAATCGTAAAAGTGAGATTTTAAGATAAGAGTTATTTCTCCGATTGTACCCATAAACTTGGCAGATCTAAATTCAGTGATTTCGAAGGTGCCCTTCAATTTTATCCAATTCATAAGCCTCATTAAATAAAGAACGAATTATTTCCACATTCAAAATTCGAAATTTCTGGGATGAGTAATTTCAAGCAACCATATCAATCAACCTTTTTGGTTGATTAATTGGATAATTTGCTTAGGTATTGTGTGGATTAATTTTTTCGAATTTTATGACAGTGTGTTGGCGACGTGTTGCTTCTGCAATGGAGTGCTTTGGAGTGATGGAAATTTAGTGCCTTCACTTACAGCTTATTATATAGAAGTAGAAGTATACTTTACACACACATAACAAAAACTTGTAGAAATACAGCCAAACCTTACACACTCAAAAGGAATGAGATCTAAAAAAAGGGCCAAGCTCATCTACCCTTCCACATTTGCGCATTCTTAATTCATAAACGTACAGTGTCCCATAACAGCATCCTCGAAAAGCTTGGCAAAATAGAATTTGCGATTATTAATTTAACGTAGTAGTTTATCCAAGTTCTTTTTTTGTAATTAATTTAAACGTAAACATGCAAATTCTATTTTGCCAAGCTTTTCGAGGATGCTGTTATGGGACACTGTACGTTTATGAATTAAGAATGCGCAAATGTGGAAGGGTAGATGAGCTTGGCCCTTTTTTTAGATCTCATTCCTTTTGAGTGTGTAAGGTTTGACTGTATTTCTACAAGTTTTTGTTATGTGTGTGATCTTATTACCTTTTCAAGTTCCATTACAAAATTATTTGTTAAAATATAATATTTTTATCAAAGTTGATTTAATTTTTATGGTATTAGCAATAACAATAGGATGTAAAATATCTAGGCCCGGATTCATGTACATCCTGGGTATAGGTGGTATAACCATGGTATAACGACGGTATAAGGACTGGTTAAGTCTAGGCAACTCACATCCTATTAAAACTTTCCCATGTAACAACAAACGCACAACTAATGTAATTTTACACCTATTTCACTGCACCCACACGAGGGAAGCGATATATCTAGACGGCCTTGACCCACAGCCATGTAAATCATCAGATAATCAGAAGAATATTGAAAATTTTCACCATCTTTTGTTTTACATTTTTATTAAAAGTGACAGGAGATTGCGTGAGTTTATTAAAAGTAAAGAAAAAGCTTATTATTGCCGTAAATTTTGGAATAGCCTAGGACTATCATACCATTGTTTATCTGCATTAGGCTTGTAGTAATCAAAACTAGTTATTTGTGCGGGAAGTGTCAAAACAAGGTTGTGCTGGCCTAGGGTTGGCTAAGAAAGGCCTAGGGCTTGTCAAACATGTAGTGTAAGTATTTATTTATCTAGTCCTTTAGCCTAATGGAACTTTAGACCTACACTGTTGTATTATAAATAATTTTCTACATCTGGGCCTAGGCCAGGGACGGTTTCTGATTTGTTTTATGAGAGTATAATGACACCTTTTCTCGTTCCACACAAAGAAGAAAAATTTTAAATGTCCGCCATTTGTTTACGTATCGCACTTTCCCGCCTAACTCTGCTTATACCGTCAACAAGTGTCAAGTAACTATGGTTACTTGTTGATTATATGCCAAGTGTTTAAGGCTTATTTTAAAACCTTTATTTGGAAGCCTTCCAACAAACTTTTTCAACTTTTTTTTTCAAAAGAGACTATATTTCTATAACCTTAATGTCCATGTAAAATATGAACATTGTAGCCCCACCCGTCTGGTCAGAATCGCGGGCCGACGTATTAGATGTTAGCAGTAGCTAGCAGTAGCTAACATCCTTAAAGTGATTTTGAGCATGTTTGAAGACATTTTTTCACCAAGAAGGAATGGTCGTACCCCAATAAAATTTGGCATGTGTTGTCAGGTACCTAAATCCCCTCGATTGTGATAGTTTTCAAGTTCACATCACGTTACATGACGGCTGGGTAACACCTCGAAATCACCCCAACTCTGCTTGGTGTATAAGGTGCTTGAGTGTGTAGCGCACCGCGGCTTGGCTGCGGCGCCCTAACGGGCACCTAGATTCATTTGGCCAATGGTATGGTGTGTATAACACTGACAGAGAGTGAAATGAATAGTTCTAAGTATTAGCCTGTACATAAGTGAAAAACTAAAACTAAAACTAGGCCTAACTAATAATATGACACAAAGGCCTATTAATAATAATAGACTAGAGAAGTAAGAAACTTGGTGTAGATAATTACTACCACTGCATCCAAAATATAAGTATAAGTACTAGAAACGCCAATGACCATGGTACTAATTGCAATGCTCTTCCCCGTCAGTGCTAGACTCCAGCTCCAAGATTCCAGCCGGAATCCTCAAGGGCAACAGGATTGATTTCGGCAACTACGACGAGTGTCTGGCGGTAGAGGACGTCGCGACGCCCTCTGGACGCTTCTCGGGGCAATACTGCATGGTGAACGTGAGAGGTGCTAGTCCAGGCAACCACCTCGACGACACGAACCTCTGGACACTTCTGGACAAGGCGGTTCACCTCTTGATAAATACAAAGTCACAGAGTCGTCTAGTCGTAAGAACGCGCTTTTTCAAAGTTTTTGTTCATCACTGAGTCGATCATTACATACAATTCAAAAGGCACTTTTATTCTCATTAACAAAAAAATATTAAAACAAATTTATCTAACAATATATGCACAAGCACAACAAATCATAATGTCTGGCAGTCGATGGAAGGTTCAACTTTACGAAATGTTAGAGTATTAAAACCACACAACAAATGAAGAATATAATATGGAAATCAATCCAGAAATCACAAAATCCATCTCAGCGGGGTGTATATGAAAATCAGTTACACCTACGGGAGTGTTTCCCGATCAATGAAATTGAGAAAAAATGAAAGAGTATTTCATACACACATTCTTTGTTAACAACCTTTTGGAGATTAACATGTTATGGTGTGAAAATAGGCAAATGCAAGAGCGCAAGAACGTAAGTAAAATTATCTGGATCTGGTGATCGAGCGATTTTGGAATATATTATAGGTATACATTGAACAATATTTAAAAAAGATAGTTAAATCATTAAACCAAATCAAATCTATTAATGTTGGCTAAATTTGGTTTATTCACATGCGTACATGACGTGCACAGTGTGGGCTGAAACTACAAAACAAAACTGGGGTACGCGCCCTTACCTTCAATGCGACGATAAAATTAATATTTTTCACAAATCATTAATATTTTTTGGGTAATTTATGAAGTAAATTCAAATCTGCACATGGTGTACCAGGTAGAAGAAAACGAAAATTACAATATATAACTTAAAGACTCTAAACTATGTTTTTGTTTGCAGGAAGGCGTTTTCAAGATGGCTGGATTTTCAATCGCAGTGTGCGTCCCCTCCACGTGTTCACCACGTGACCTGGAGTTGCACCTGCAGCATGAAATCCAAGGATTGTTTGGAAATATAAGTGTAAGCGTGACTGTTGGCGAGTCAACGTGCTACAGTAGGGCGAACGTTAAACCGTTCATAGCTGGAGACTGGTTTGCTGTGTAAGTACGATAACCTTGAACTCTGGTGGATTCCCTCCAAAACTCATGGCCACACCATACCAGCTAACACCCCGGCAATAAGGAAACCCAAAGACCAGTGGCGTAACTCAAAATGGCGGGGCAAGTATGCAAGTTGAATTCCGGGGCCCCTACTTCCGGGACAAAGTATGGTTGCGCGGTATAGCCGGGGTCTGGGGTTAAGCCTCAGCCGGCGGAGCCATTTTCGCCTTAGGCTTAAAAAAAATAGGTTACATTAAAATATTTGATGGCCTCAAACGCATTTCAAGGCGACTTTGTATCCCAAATGACAGTGAAATGTAAAGTCAAAATAGCCCATTTTTGTTAGGCCTAATACCGGGTGGAGGTCGCGGGGTCCGTAAGCACAGTTTACCTTGCACCATAGGGAGTTACGCCACTGCCAAAGACACAGCCCTTACTTTCGATTGCAGAGGTTTTAGTCGTGATCCCGGACATAGTTACTGGATATTATTTACTCAGAAATTAAAAAAGTCCGCCCCAACCGGGAATCGAACCACGGATCTCCCGCATTTCAGGCAGGCGTCTTAACCACTAGACCATCAGGACGGGTACATTCTAATCTCTGAATTGTAGTTGGATTATACATCTGAATGGATGGAACAGTACTGCAACGAATAACACCTACGGGAGTGTTTCCCGATTAACCAAATCGAGAAATAGTTACTGATATTAGTAATTGTCGTAAGAACTTATAACTAGGGTTGAAATCCAGAATCTCCTGCTATATGCACACCGATGCTCTTGTCAATTGAGTTATCGAGGCCATACGACAAATCTTTACTAAATCCAACAGATTATGTTCATCTAAAGACTACCATGTTGTTGTTGATGTTATAATAGAACATGGCATGGCTAACACAGCTATTGTTCAGGCCAATAAGTAAATCAATCATTGTAATATTATTATCTGTATATATGTAGAGGGCTAACCTCACATATTGAAGTTGTGCATACATACACCATATAACTTCTATGAATAACAGCAAACAACTGTTACAAACAATTTTGAAGGTAGTTGAGGGGCGAATAAGTTGGTTACTTGGGCTATAAATAATCCTACATTTAATTGAAATTGAAATACATTTGATAATATAACACCTATCCTTTCAATTATAAAAAAAATTGACGAAAGATAACAAGATATAAATAATGATAACATAAATATTACACACAAAATCGATATTTTAAAACCGTACAGACTAATTATATTCCAAAACGGCTGTTTTTGTGTATAAATATGACGTAACGTGATACAATTTATTCCTATGCAATTAATGGGATATAATATGTCAAGTGGATTTTTCAGGTGTTTCGTGGTGTTCATTGCAGCCCTAGCAATACTTAGCACAGGTTACGATGTAGCTACCAGACAATCAGGTAAGCCAACATCAGATGCCAAAGCAGTGAAATCATTTTATCATTTGAGGAGTGAAAATTACACGAACATTCCGATAGTGTCATTTTTGATTATACGGCTAGTCAGACCAGTGGCGGAACTTCGTTTCATGGGCCCGCCTGCAAAATTTCTATGGGGGCCCTCCTAACAGATACACGCATACATTGGTTCAGTGTTGAATTCAGGCTTTTCATCCTGGGGGGAGGGGGGCTATATAATATCCCGGGGGAAAAATATAGGGACTAAGTACGGGGGGGGGTGGGTTGGGGGCGAACAACAATAGTGCCACAGGCGAAAATTTTTAAAAGTAGGTTTTTAGGTGCGTTTGGGGCGTTTTAGAAAAAAAATGTATTGCAATACCAAAATAATGTAGTTTTTGTGAGTTGTGTTGTGGACGCTAAAAGTTCCTAAATACCCGCTAGATTTCATCTTCAAACTACTAGATTCACAAAACGGTCATTTTAGCAACAACAAATGTACAATATTTTCCGAACAGAATGAAATACCGACTAAATTTTTTAACGGGCCCCCTAAACGGCCCGGGCCCTGAGTTGTGGGCCCTGAGAGCGCCTAGTTCCGCCACTGAGTCAGACCTAAAAAAATCAAATAAATTTAACACAAGCAGACATTAAAAAGTTGTACTAATGCCGTAGGTGTAAGGAGGGAATAATATGGCTGTGAGAATGTCCAAAAATTAAGAATCTATATAGTTAAGTATAACAGCGTATGTTTTTTATTATTAACTACAATTCAGAAATTAAAAAAGTCCGCCCCAACCGGGAATCGAACCACGGATCTCCCGCATTCCAGACAGGCGTCTTAACCACTAGACCATCAGGACGGGTACATTTTAAGCTCTGAATTGTAGTTGGATTACACATCTGAATGGATGGAACAGTACTGCAACGAATATCTGCTGCCTTTGAACTGACCACCAAACATTATTTATAATGTCATTACCTTTACGCAGGTATGAGCGAAGATTATTACTCGTCCTGATGGTCTAGTGGTTAAGACACCTGTCTGGAATGCGGGAGATCCGTGGTTCGATTCCCGGTTGGGGCGGACTTTTTTAATTTCTGAATTGTAGTTAATAATATCAATTACACTTACGGGGGTGTTTCCCGACTAAACAAATCGAGAATTTAGCGTATGTTTTATTTAATTTCGTAATTTTTGATATGGAAACAAATAATTTAACTTAAGTAAGTTGTTCAGTGTGGAAAAATATGACACAAAAGGTTATTTTATTAGTTAGTATTTTGGTTAAGGACACACACCACTCAAATTATTATCAGTGCCCAATGCTTGGGGGGCTGGATGGCTGGGGGACGTTAGTGTAGTCACTCATCGAGGACTTTAGTGTAATATTAAAAGTTGAGTATGTTTGTGTATGATTTTGTGATGTATTATCTACTTACTTGACACCCCCGCGGTGCACCCGTTGGCAAAGGGAGAAAGTAAAATATGAGATCTAATTATGTGCTCTCTGCTCTGTTTGCAAAAAACATTGGGAAGAAGTAACACCCCTGTGGAAATATAAAATTTTACATTCAAATACTTGTTTAAAACAAACGCTAAATTATATACGTAAGGGTAAATTGATTTCCAGAACTTATTTCCAATCTAGTGTAGTGTATTTACCAAAGCACTTTAACTCTAATCTCATTTGAATGTCTTCACTTTTAGAATCCCGAAACGCAATTTTGCTCTCCTTCTCTGTGTACTCGAATGTCTGCAAGTTGCTGAAGTCTCCGTCTTCAGACAGCGACACGCTGCAAGCATTGCACGGCATCAGATTCCTCAGTATGGCTTGGGTCGTCATGGGACATTCTATGTTCATTTTTACTGTTATGACACCATCCATAAACTTTGCAAAAAATTCGAAAGTAAGTAGACCATCTGTTATGGACGATGGAAGTTGTTTCCAAATGTTGGCTTATATAAGTATCACTTTTTTAATGTACGTCCGTCCATCCATCTGTGTTTGTCACGTCTCACGATAAAAGAAACGACCACAACGTCCTATTGACAGTTTTGATTTAATGACCCTGGGCTAGGGCTAATAGGTGAGTAAGGGACAAGCAACTCCCCCCCCCCAAAAAAAAACCTTTAAAACTCATTTGCCTGGCTCTTCCACTATTATTGAATGCAAAAACAAGCGAGCAACATTTGTAATGAAAGCTTTGCTTTAACAAGTTTGCTACGCTGCGTATAAAGCGGAAAGCCATGGTATACCTCCGATCAAATAAGTAGGCCAACCAAGTAGGCCTACCAATAGCACCCTGGCACCGTCCCATTCACGACATCACAAACTTAAAAAATGAAACATTTAATAAACTAGGAAAACGCTTAAGTCCCGCCGCGTTGTTGGATGAGCGTATATGGTGCATTGAGATGCCATGTGTTACGCGGATTTTCTGTTGTTCTGTGAAAAAATCATTACTTAATCGAAGATTTTTTTAAATTAAATTAAATTAAATAAAAAATTAACTTAATTTTTATAATTAAATAAAATAAAATAAAAAATTAACTTAAATTTTTTAATTAATCGTAATTTTTTAAAAAGAAAAAAATCGTAAAATTGCAATTTGTATATGAAATAATTATTCGATTGCGCTCAAATTTAACACGAATATATTAATTCACGAAATTAAGGTTCTGTGAAAAAATCATTACAATAAGATAAAGCATGTAGGTGTTATAAGTCAAAGAATTGTTTTAGAAAAGAAAAAAACCCGTAAAATTTTGATTTTCATGAGAAATAATTTTTCGATTACGCTCAAATTTCACACAAATATCTTAATTCATAAAATTAAGGTTCTGTAAAAAAATCATTACAATCGGATAAAGCATGTAGGTGTTATAAGTCGAAGAAATTTTTTAAAAATCGAAAAAAATCGTAAAATTGCGTTTTTTATGAGAAAAAATTTCCCGATTGCGCTCAAAAACGTGGCAGTTCTAAGTTCAGAGATTTCGAAGGTCTCCATAAAATTTCATCGCAATCGGAGTATCGGTTTAGCCGGAATCGTGTTAACAAACACACAAAAATACAGAAAGAAAGAAAAAAAAAAAAAAAAAAAAAAAAAAAAACATTCCGGATTTTTTTCTCCAGTGTAGTGAAATGGAATCTTCGCTTCGCTCGCTACGCTCGCTACGCTCATCCAATTAGACAAAAGTTTTAAAACAAAACTATTCAAAATAGTTATAAATCTTTTGTGTTACAGTACGTAGGTGAATGGAATCAAATTCACGTTACGAATGCAACACTTTCTGTCGATTCGTTCTTGGTGCTGAGTGGCTTGCTGATCTGCTACGTATTTCTCAAGGAAATGGAGAAGGGAAAACCATTCAATATACCCCTATACTACATCCACAGATTAATCAGGTATTTGTATATTTAACTTTAATATTTGTGTCGATATTCCTAATTTTAATTATTTATATTTACCTTGTAAATATATTATAGAGACAAGTAAATAATATTTATATTAATTTATCTCTCTGACATGAGGTACATCTACCCACAAGTGTTAATTAAATCTAAAGAATGAAAAATACACATTAATCATAAAACCCCTCAGCATAACATTAATAAACCCTTGTTTTACGATGAAATACTATTTTAAATCGAAATTACGGGGAGAAAAAACTTAAAAATCAAAAAATTAAATTCCCCCACCTTTTCGGAAATTGTATCGGATATCGGATCTTATCCCACATTGACATTTAAGCGCCCTCCACATTTTTTCATCTCCCCCCTCCTCCCCCCTCCTCCCCATAGTATTCCGTGAAATTTCTAGAATTCTAAAAAAATATGCCCAAGTTTAATATTTTATTTACCTAGATGGTTATTGTGACTTATCCGAAATTGACATAAGCCTCCATTGCCGCCCCCCCCCCCCTCCATCAGTCACGTTCATCGGAACTCCAACCCCCCACATTTTTATCATTCCCAAAAAATAAAAATAAATAAAAATACAAAAATTATTTCCCCCGCTGTTACTTTTCTCGGATCCTTTCCAACCTTGACATCACCAACCCATTACAGACTTTCACCCTCCCCCCCCCCTTGCCCAACTACCCCACCGCCCTCCCCCCCAAAAAATCTTTACCTTTTGGGTCATTTGTTTGGATTTTATCTGATATTGATATGACCTACGACCCCCTATACCTAAGTCCTCCTCCCCACCCACCCACCCTCCTCCACTCCCTCAATCTCCCAATATTTTGGTTGTAATTCTAAAAAAATCCAAATAGGCATTTCACTTGGCCTTTTCGATCGGTTTTAATCCGATCTTGACATTTGCTCCCACCACCACCACCACCTCCACCCCCGGCCACTATTCCCCAGGATCACTCCCCCAAAACGTTTTCTGAAAAATAAATCCCTCAAAATTTTAATATTAATAAAAGAAATATACGCAAAATTTGATTCCCCACCCAAAAACATTCACTATACAATGTCATGCTATAGGTTGACTCCAGCATACGGGGCTATGATGCTTCTGACTGCAACACTTGTCATACACATGGGCGAAGGCCCCTTCTGGGGGAGATACATGTTGAATATGAAGAACTCCTGTCAAGAGAACTGGTGGACCAACTTACTGTTTATCAACAACTACTATCATGTTGACAATGCGGTAAATACATACTCTTTATAATCAGTCTCCAAAAAATTAGAATAAATTTAAGTAATTCATTTTTTAAATGTCAAATGCCACTTAAAGAAATCTTAGTGTTAAATTATTATATTAATAACCGGTAGCTGGATTGCAACACCTTGCGTGACTTCATAACAAACAAAGGTATCAAAATAGAATAAAGAACATACTTATTTACAAGAACTGAACTGCAGCAGGCGATAGGCTATTATAATATATTGTGTGAATCCATGCTTGGACGATTCTAAGAAATGCTAAGGCAGTATCATTGTTAACTTTATTTCAATACTTTATTACGATAAGTTCATATATCTCTCTCGGTTTTAGTGTCTTCAGCATACCTGGTACATTGCAGTGGACATGCAGCTATTCTGGTTGTCACCATTAATTCTCTATCCACTTTGGAAGTAAGTACAAGATCTGTACAACAAAGACAACGACAACAACAACAACAACAAGCAACAACAAGTATTGGTATAGGCAGAGGCAGGTATTTATGTTAAAAACAAAATTTCCATTGCTAAAAACAGTAAATTATAAATCATTTTCAACACCAATTCACCACTTTTGGGCAGAACAAAACCAAATATACAAATAACTTTTACAAAAATACCCGTCTCTGAATTCTCATAACTACATTTTGTTGTAATTTGCTATTCCATTACAAGGTCCCACACCCAAAATTTACAAAATATATCAACGGGGGGAGAGATATAGAGCTTTCAACTAAAAGTTAAATAATTTTCACCACCAATTCACTGCTTTCGGGTATAATAAAAACGAAAATTGTCTTTTATTTTCTCCCCAAATACCTGCCTCTGGGTATAGGTAATAAACTAATGCGTGGTGCTGTCCAAAATAAGTCAACATACACAGCACGATGAATTACAGAAAAATTGTTACACAATGTGTGTGTGCGCGTGTTTGTTCCAGTACATGGCTGCATTGGGCGGTATAGTCGATATTGTATTGGCTATCCCGTCCCTTAGGCTGGTGAATGGCAATAAGGAATCAAATATGTCAATGTTTCTAACGAAAGAATGTCTTACAGGTGGCCTAGGTTTGGGAAAGCTCTTGTGGCTCTCTTGATCGTGGTTGGGTTGCTCATCGCCTTCTTGGTACCGTACATTAACGCGATTCCTTTCCAATCAATAGAAGCAGGAGGGTAAGTACATTTACATTACTGTAGTCATCCTGGTCCTATGCAGACCAGTTTTGTCACGACAGATGCTACTGTACAAGTAATCTGACTCGGCTCAGATAGCAATATCACATTTATATTTTCTGGCAGTCAGATTCATAGTGACGAGAAAACGGTTTTCTTTAGTTTTTGTTTGTCTTATTGATTCTGAAAATACCAATAATTAGCTAATAAGCTTAAGCCAATAATGAAATAACTGTTAAAACAAACAGAGGTTAAAAAAGTATCGCTTTAACGATAAACCTTACAACCTCAAACCCATCTAATGAAAAACAAGCCTACATACAAGTCATAGACTGACGGCAGAGTATCCAATTAAAGTAATGCAAATATTAAAAATACACGCGGGAAGAGTATGAAAAACGTTTGTAAGATGTATTCCAAAGTGAGGCAATGAAGGGAGGGTATTTTGTTTTGAGGGAGACGTAATAAATAGCATTATTTGTACAGGGAAATTAATTCAGAATCGTGCTGAGACTTGTGCCGACCGACGGTCCCATGGAGAACAAATTGTTTCCAATATCGTCAAAAGATTGCAATTTTTTATGGACTTTGAGAACTAGTATAAAATATACACAACGTACAAAACAAGGGCTATGAACGAAAAACAAGTATATATAGTTATCTGTCGGGAAGAAAAACTGAACAAGAAACTGTTGATTGTTGTTGCCCTTAACAAGTACGAAAGTAATGCACTCTACTCTTCCATTTAATTAATATGTTTGTTATTTAGACTCAAATATATTGCATGTGTGCTATAACAATCGTGTAATTATCTGTTATCTAGGCCGGATGGTAAGATGCAGTACTACCCAACCCATACACGTTACACCCCATGGCTGATCGGGGTTGGCTTGGGCTACCTGCTTCACTCAACCCAGGGAACGCGGGTTAAACTCTCCCCAGTCGCTGTGACTGTCGGCTGGCTACTCAGCGCTGCCCTCATGTTAACGTCACTGTTTTTGGCTCTCCAATTCCTTCAGCCAGAACACACATATAGCAGGGTGTTCGATTCACTCTACACTTGCCTCATGAGGCCAGCGTGGGCATTGGGGCTGGCGTGGGTTGTGTTCGCGTGCACCACAGGATACGGAGGTGAGCACCAAGGGAACTTTACTGTGATAGAAATTTGAATTGCACATATTGACATAAAACACAAAATAAAGTAATTTTATTATAGTTAATGAAAGCCAGTTATACTTATATAACAGAGTTGCATTGCAAATATTACTGTAGAAAATTGTTCGAAAGGAGTAGTTAGTAATTGTATGGCAATTCTTGTTTTCTATACTCTTTATTTATTTCAATACATGTTTATTTTGACGAAACAGCTATTGATTGTGCAATACCATTTGATTTTGAAGCAATATTTAACCAAATCTATGTAGTCTAGTGATTGCGTCTAGTAGAGCTCCATACCGGACATGCGTACGTAATGATTGGCCTGACGCATGTCCGGTATGGAGCTCTACTTGCACTTCTAACTATAGAAAATTACAAATATTCCAGAATAAATGCTTACGAATGATAGGGAATTTCCCAAGAAACACATGGATATGAGACCTAAATGCATTTTTAAATTTACCTACTAATAAGGAATTGACTTTCAATTCACCGATCGCTTCAATTCAAAATGCACATACAATTCTCATAATATTTTAATGTCTAGCCTTGGAGACTACAGTCTATCCTCACTTATAAAAGGTACAAACACAAGCGTACTAAACATGTTCTACTTTAATCTATAATTGTTTATGCTCTACTCTAATTCCGTATTGTATTTATTACTTTATTTTAGAATTGTCTTACCTAGTTCCGAAGAGGTTTTTTTTGGTTAAATTTTTTTCCCTCATTAAATACATATGTTTTTTAAATATCTATATTCAATAAGCTATATATATATTTTTATTTTTATGTTAAAATGTTAAGAGCCTAATGGCTCAGGTAATTTTGTACACACTGTATGCACTGCTGTACCATTATTATAAATTAAATAAATACCTTTAAAAAAACCTAATCAAGAAATAAATCTACTATATGCACACACACACACATGTAAAATAGGTGATTGTAAAACGAGGGAGCGTAGCGACCGAGTGTCTTCATTCAACTCGAACGGCTCTCATTCTGTGATTCTGTCTGTCTGTCTGTCTGTCTGTCTGTCTGTCTGTCTGTCTGTACGTCGAAAATCAGCCGAACCGCTGAACAGATTGCGCTGAAATTTTAAACAGACATCCGGTACGAGTTTACTGAGAACTGTTAACAAAATCAGTTAGATCCATTGCGATTTAATCCTATAAATAAAAATGTGATTTTAAAAAATATCGATAGAATTTGTTTAGTAGCAGCTAGCGGGACGAGATTTACGTGCCTGGCATGGCCTGGTGGTAAGGATTTAGCCTACCACACGGAGGGTTGGGGTTCGATACCCGTTAGGTCGAACTTTAAAAAAAATTTACACCCACATATTATTTTGAGGGGTGTTAAATGGGAAATAAAACTTAGGTGATTTGTTTTATCTTGGAAATTTGTTAATGTTTCAAGCTAATACGTTTTGAACATGATTCGCATTTTAAATGTTCAATTTCAATAACTAGGGAAACGCCAAAGTCGTTTTTAAACGAGTGAGTGAGCCATGTGTTGAGTAACCGGTATCATTCCCCATACTGGGGCTTGATCCAGCCTTAGGTATAGGGGAGGAAAGGGGATCTTCCCGGATACTCAACACTTGGCTCTCTCACTCGTTTAACAACGACTTTGGCGTTTCCCTAGTAGTCATATAAACACAGTGCATTTACAGACTTCTACTTAGTCAAAGTTTTTAAACTGATAATGTTTCACTTCCAGGATTTATCAACACTTTTCTGTCTTGGCGGTTATTCCAGGTTCTGGGTCGGCTTACTTACACCATATATCTGACGCATATATCAGTATTGTTTTATGTGGCATCATCAAAGAAAACTGCAGTGTATTTGAGCAATCAGACAGCGGTATGTGTGAATGCTATACTATTACTAATTCGTATTAATTTCTTTAAAAATATTGCAAATATTAACCTCGAAGCTTCTATTTCAATTTACTTTTAAAGCACATAATACATTTATTAAAATGTCCAACAGACACCATACTCAATATTTTGAGCAATTCCTGTGAAAATGTGTGTGTCCGATGGAGGCATTTAAATTTCCGACTATAGGCCTAATATTATCAGCGTCGTCGTGTACTACAACACTAATTTCTATAAACATAATGCTAGGACGAGACACCATTTTAACAATTCCTCCCTGACCCTGGTATAATCTCCAGCTATTTGACCTTAGCATGGGGCTTTCTTTTCACCCTCATCCACACGCGTCGTATAGCTGCCATGATAGGCATAGAATCCCTCATATAATGGCATTGTTTATAGGTTAAAAGAAAATAACTTTAAAATATTGCGTACAGTTTGGTAGAAGCATAGCGAGAAGCTAAACTTTATAAATGTGTTTTTCATAGCAAAAAAGTTCGAGCGTAGTTTTGTTCTTGTGGGTTTATTTGGCCTTTCTTCACTAGAAACAGTAAATGATCATCCGAACTAGAAATAATATTATATTTAGGGAATTGTTCAAGTCCTCTAAAACAACCCTCGAACATCACTTCACAGTAACTTGTCCTTACTCCAATACACCTAGTTAGACACCTGAAAAGGGCATAGAGTGCACCCTGGGCAGGTTTCCGAAGAGAAAAAATTAAATTTAAAAAACATGGGCATAGTCAAGTGAGTTCCCCCTCCTGGCAGATCCCTCAGCTTTGCAATCCAAATAATTACTTCACAAAGTTTACATTACATACAAAAAAAACTCTAGGGGCGGGATAAACCGGTAAAGCAATGTATTTTTGGGTTTGTTAAAAAAATACTGTTTCTTGTCTTGAATTTGATAATGCATTTCTAATCAATAATTTATGCAAGTATTATAAACGGGTTAAAGTTATTTTTAACACGTTTAATTTTTCAAGGAACACTTTAAGTCCGTTTTAGAGCTTTTAATTACCAATCATTAATCATTATCATTAAACGTTTAACAATCCCTTTCCTACAAAACACTAACTATGTTGCCGTATTGTATAAACACATATCGCTTATTTACTAGAAATGCCTGAACATTTTGTTTATATTTTCAGATAATGCAGTTCTTAGGTGAACTAATCTTCTCCATTTGTTGCGCGTTTGTATTGTCCATAACCGTCGAGTCGCCTGGAATTGCCCTCGAAAAGGTTTTATTCGGAAAAGGTAAGTTCTATTCCATACCACTTGAAGCTACACAGCTTGTTTCACAACACTGGCACTGGCCAACCTTGTAAGTAAATGTTATCTACATTTGACCAGTCAGACGTCGATAATCCTTATGACCGACCAATCTGAATTAGTAACTTCACACTTGAATGGCCAATCATTTTCCAAGATTTCCCTCAATTATGGGACATAACATTATGTTTATTTACTGCCTACTACATACAAAACTATTTTTATCATAATATTATTGGATGAGCGAAGCGAAGACTTCAATTTGACTGACCCCCCAAAAAATTTAGCTCGGTTGTTTTTTTTTTTTTTTTTTTTCTTTTGTTTGTTTTTTTGTCTGTTTGTTCGCACGATTCCGGGCAAACGGCATATGTGATCTTTGATGAAAATTGAATGGGACCTTCGAAATCTCTGAACTTAGACGTGCCACGTTTTTGGGTACAATCGAAGAAATATTTCTCATGAATATCGCACTTTTACGATTTTTTTCGATTTTTAGTGCGATATTTTCGAGACATTTGGGCCGATTCTGACCAAACGGGTAGGGCTACAACGTTCATATTTCACATGGACATTAAGGTATTGGTAATGTATTGCTTTCTGAAAGAAAAAGTTGAAAAAGTTAGCCAGAATCTATAGAAATAAAGCTTTTAATATAAGTTTTTTGACTTTTTGTGCGATATTTTCGTGCCATTTGGGTCAATTCTGACCAAACGGGTGAGGCTACAACGTTCATATTTCACATGGACATTAAGATTATGGTGATGTATTTCTTTCTGAAAGAAAAAGTTGGAAAAGTTAGTCAGAATCTATAGAAATAAAGCTTTTAATATAAGTTTTTTGACTTTTAGTGCGATATTTTTGTGCCATTTGGGCCAATTCTGACCAAACGGGTGGGCCTTCAACGTTCATATCATACATGGACATTAGGGTTATGGTGATGTAGTACCTACTAGGAAAACGCTAAAGTCCCGCCGCGTTGATGGATGAGCTTTTTAAAGTTTTTAGTTTGCGTGGGATATCTTTACTTTTGCAAGTGCTTTGTTTTGCTACCTACGCATTGTAAGTGATTGTTGTCAAATTTCTTTTGTTACCTGTCAATTGGTATTATTTACCGTAAAAACTTATATTAAAAGCTTTATTTCTATGGATTCTGGCTTACTTTTTCAACTTTTTCTTTTAAAAGGTACTACATCACCATAACCTTAATGTTTATGTATAATAGGGCCTATGAACGTTGAAGGCCCACCCGTTTGGTCAGAATTGGCCCAAATGGCACGAAAATATCGCACTAAAAGTCAAAAAACTTATATTAAAAGCTTTATTTCTATAGATTCTGGCTAACTTTTTCAACTTTTTCTTTCAGAAAGCGATACATCACCATTACCTTAATGTCCATGTATAATATGAACGTTAAAGGCCCACCCGTTTGGTCAGAATTGGCCCAAATGGCACAAAAATATCGCACTAAAAGTAAAAAAACTTATATTAAAAGCTTTATTTCTATAGATTCTGACTAACTTTTCCAACTTTTTCTTTCAGAAAGCAAAACATCACCATTACCGTAATGTCCATGTGAAATATGAACGTTGTAGCCTCACCCGTTTGGTCAGAATTGACCCAAATGGCACGAAAATATCTCACAAAAAATCAAAAAACTTATATTAAAAGCTTTATTTCTATAGATTCTGGCTAACTTTTTCAACTTTTTCTTTCAGAAAGCAATACATCACCATTACCTTAATGTCCATGTGAAATATGAACGTTGTAGCTTTACCCGTTTGGTCAGAATCGGCCCAAATGTCTCGAAAATATCGCACTAAAAATCGAAAAAAATCGTAAAAGTGCGATATTCATGAGAAATATTTCTTCGATTGTACCCAAAAACGTGGCACGTCTAAGTTCAGAGATTTCGAAGGTCCCCTTCAATTTTCATCAAGATCGCATAATATGCCGTTTGCCCGGAATCGTGCGAACAAACAGACAAAAAAACAAAAAAACAAAAAAAACAAACAAACAAACAAACAAAAAAACAACCGAGCTAAATTTTTTGGGGGGTCAGTGAAATTGAAGTCTTCGCTTCGCTCATCCAATTAAAAGAAAAAGTTGAAAAAATTAGCCAGAATCCATAGAAATAAAGCTTTTAATATAAGTTTTTACGGTAAATAATACCAATTGACAGGTTACAAAAGAAATTTGACAACAATCACTTACAATGCGTAGGTAGCAAATAAAGCACTTGCAAAAGTAAAGATATCCCACGCAAACTAAAAACTTTAAAAAGCTCATCCATCAACGCGGCGGGACTTTAGCGTTTTCCTAGTTATTATTTATTTACACTCTTCTCTTTCTCTCCATAAAAGAGTTATATCTCAGCACCATGTATATGTCAAAGAGAATAAAACGTTATCGTTATCATTACATTAATTCGAAAGATAAGCATAAATTGTCGGGGAGGTAATGATAGGCTGAATAAAACCGGTTTGCTGGAGGACAGTGTTTTTTTTTACAGGTTTAGGGATGGTTGGGGGGACGCAAATTTTGGGGATGGAACATCCAGTTATATTTTTATGTATGACTCCATTTGTAAAATTTGTTAATTTGTTTAATTTTGGGATAGTTCCTTCGCAAAAAAAGTTCAAACTAAATTATGATGCTGAAATATAGGGTCATCAACCTCAAATTTGCTTATAGATTTTGTATTGATTTATGACCGGTATTTATGGATTGTCCAATCTAGACGCGTGATCACGAACACAAAAAATTAGGTTAATACCATAATGTCACTTTGACCTTGTGATCGTTATCTTACTTCATTTGACCTTGATAAAGGTTTCAGGTACGACTGCGTAGTGTGTATTTGTATCCATGTTTCTAATGTACATAATACTTTAAACTCAGAACCAAGTCCTCAGGAAGTATAATATGTTTATCACCTATCAACCATCAAAACAATACAACAAAGTTGTACTCATACTAAGGTGAATCGTGGCCATACCAGCGGTCCTTGTGTTTGATATGGATCTCTTGTGTTGATTAATGTACGGTTACATAACTGCACTTTCTGAAAATGAAATCAACAGAGAAAAAATTAAAAATCGTAGAATAAGATGAAAATATAGAATACAAAAAGTCTGGGGAGTCTACTTCAGCAATCTACGATGTTCCTATTTCTAGTTTTCTTGGAGAATTAACTAACTAGACCGATAATGATAACAGGTTGAATTGCAAACCATCAATGAGCATCTAACTTGGTTTTAGCTTATTAAGACTGTTTGTAAAATCAAGAAACTCAATGGGGCTCTCGTCCGCGTAAGTATATACAACCAACACATTGGAATGACGCGTGTATCAAAAGTGCAAAAAATAACTACGATTTTTTTTTTGTTCTAGTGGCAAAGGGGAAGAAACAATCTGGCATAACGAAGAAAATAATGATCAAGGAATTCTCAAAGAAAAGCTCTGTACAAATTATAAGCATGACTGTGATGGAAGATTTCGGGGCTGCGCTTCAAGCCAAGCCCAGGCTTATCTTCATTACAGATTTAAAAAAAATATAACTGATATAATTTTACTAAATGTATTAACACACTGCTATTTCTCAAACTGAGTTAATTTGTCATCGTTTTTAACTACATTGTAAGAAGGCGGACCTAACTGAGTATTTACGCATCACACGTAGACCCAAGTGTTCGTTATGACACCCTTGTCATCCTACTCATCCAACATAGTATCCATTAAATAGTTACTATTCGTAGGCATAAAGTTAATACATAAAAGCATGGTACTAAATATTATGATTCTGTGTAAAATAATAGAAATAAAAAATAAAACTTATAAAACCACGAAGAAGTATTGCTTTATTTGAAAAATAATAATATATCTTGTGTATTTCTTACTATATTTGGTCTTGAATTAAGATACTGTAAAAGTGTCTTTCACTTTTCTATGGCCGACTGACAAAATAAATTTATGTAGCTTCAGACATAATTAAATATACCTGACGTCGTTACTGTCCATCTACTATTTAAAACGATACCGGTCGGTCACTGTCGCAACCGCTGGACGTTCATTTTCAAAGTTAAAACTAATAAAGAATTATCTAAGGAGCAGCATGTCACTAGAACGTTTAAGGGACTTTCCATTAAACTCGAAAATTCTTAACTGATGCAATAATCGACGAAATCGCCAGGAAAAACACCAGAAGAAATGATCGCTTCTTATAATGTAAGTAGAAAGAAAGCAAAATAAAACATTTTAAACTTGGAAAACGCTTAAGTCCCGCCGCGTTGTTGGATGAGCGTAATTGGTGCATTGAGCTGCCATGTGTTATGCGGATTTTCTGTTGTACTGTGAAATAATTATAACTAAGTCGAAGAATTTTTTTAAATTAAATAAAATAAAATAAAAAATAGCTTTTGTTTTTTATTTTTTTTATTAATCGTAATTTTAAAAAAAGAAAAAAAATAAAATTGCGATTTTCATAAGAAATAATTATTCGATTGCGCTCAAATTTGACACGAATATATTAATTCATAAAATTAAGGTTCTGTGAAAAAATCACTACCATAGAATAAAGCATGTAGGTGTCGTAAGTCAAAGAATTGTTTAAAAAAAGAAAAAACTGTAAAATTTCGATTGTTATGAGAAATAATTTTTTGATTGCGCTCAAATTTCACACGAATATCTTAATTCATAAAATTAAGGTTCTGTGAAAAAACATTAAAATCGAATAATGCATGTAGGTGTTATAAGTCGAAGAAATTTTTTAAAAATCGAAAAAAATCGTAAAATTGCGATTTTCATGAAAAATAATATTTCGATTGCGCTCAAAACGTGACAGTTCTAAGTTCAAAGATTTCGATGGCCTTCATAAAATTTCATCGCAATTGGAGTATCGGTTCAGCGTTCAGCCGGAATCGTGTTAACAAACACACAATAATACATACAGAAAAAAAAGAAAAAAAAGAAAAAAAGACATTCCGGATTTTTTTCTCCAGTGTAGTAAAATGGAATCTTCGCTTCGCTCATCCAAAAAGCAGTGCTATTTTTTTACTTTTTCCAATTTGTCACGAGGTAATTTTTGGGTAGAGGGGCCCACACATTAATCTTGCGGGGGGGCCCTGGGACTTTGCGCTACGCCACTTCTCACCACCGCTAGAAGAAACAAAACAACAACAACAACAACAACAATTGAAAAAAAGCTTACACAAGAGAGTGGCCATACGGGCTTACGGCAGCCATGTTTTTGCCAAAGTCATTTTTACGTTTCATCAACTGCCGTAAAAGTGGACAAATTTTGCTTGAAACAGACGACTTGAAAACCAAATGTGGCCTACAACAGACCAATTTTGTTACATCTGTTTCAAGCCAAATTTATTTACTTTAACGGCAGTTGACGAAACTTAAAAAATGACTGGCAAAAACATGGCTGCCGTATGCTCGTATGATCCAGGCTCGCTATATTTTTGTGTGCTGCTCATTGGTGCTGCTACCTATATATCGTTGACCAGGTGTTGTGATTTTGCCTCGCGGAGAAGAGATATTGTGTCTTGGAAGTTCGGACGAAACAGTTGATCTAACATTTTGTAGTCAGTTCGGGACGCATGGCCTTTTGCCGTACGTCCCGGAGAATTTTGCTAATACCATGCAATCTCGACACATTTTTAAATTTTGTTAACCAGTTCATTATTTCAGTGTTTTTCTAACTATATATATAATATTTGTTATTTTGTGAAATTCAAGTACTTTTTATAATTTATTAACCTGAAACATTCCTAGTTGGGTTATGCCATTGATCCGACAACAACCAAGCCTTACATATAAATATGACAACTTAGCCTTAGCATTTTTTAGTTTACTTTTTACTTCAATCCAATGATACACATAACATGGAACACACACATATAACATATAATATGGAACACATACATAAAACATGGCAGTTACAACAAAATAATAACAAATACACAAACACATAATACAAAATATGAACCCTATCAAGCCTATAAGGGAATTCATTTTGTTATATCAAACTTTAATGATTCAGAATTTTATTTTTCGTGGGAGGTTGTAGGCTGCAGTATACGGCATATTATACAGTTTTTTTTAAACAAAACCAAAGTGAAGGGGAAAAAAGGGGTGTAAAAAAGTGTAATTTATAAAATTAATATTGTTCTACAAATGTAAGTCGGGCTTTAGTAAAAAAATGTGTAGTTAGATATTGGTATACAAATGTCAGTATAAGATCTAGTATAATGGGAATGGTGAGCATTATTCACTGAAAAATTATCAGGATCAGAGTAAACAATAGTTGCATTCAGATAAAAAAAAATACCTCTACATTTGACCACTCTTAAATACATCAATTAACTTGGCCCTGTGACGCGAGACGCATAAGCTTGTCAAAATAAATTTGCAGGCAATATTAATAAAAAACAATAGCTGCAAATGCAACTTTGCCAAGCTTATAGAAGGGTGCAATTGCAATCACGGGGCAAAGTAAATGTATGTACACTCCAAAAAAGTATAAAAGGTTGAAGTTAATTACAAATTATGAACAACAGGGCCTAATTATTAAAAATAATGGTTTCTATCTTCATTCTATAGCGTGACTAAGAGCATAAGAAAGTTGGAAGTAAGTGCGCAAATGTACAAGGGTACATAACGATCCTTTTTTAATCTCAATGATTTTCAGTGGGTATGCTTAGTTGTATTTGTATTTTTATATTTATTTTTTTAATGTGTGGGATAATTATATTGACAACGCATCACGCACTTCAATGCGTATTAAATGACTGCGCTTTCGTCCTAAACGTTGCAGAATTTGATTACACGACGAATTTACCTCGAAGTGCTTCCATACAATTTGCCTTCGTAGCGACTTGTAGGATGCCAATCCGCTTTGACTTACGTCATAATATACACTTTAAAGCGGCTTGGTGACATATATATATATACATGCCTTAGTTAGACATCAGGTGACATCTGCAACAGAAAATAAAGTGCTTTCCAGTGTTTTTAATATATGGGTGGATACCAAAACGATTTCATTCAAAGCGCTTTGATATGAGTACGTAGTACGTACCAATACGCCTATGGTTAAAACGACTGAATTGAAATCGTCTTGGGATTCGTCCAAAACAAAAATACAAAACGATTTTTAAGTTTCTACACTCGCGTTTAATGACCCGGCACCTCCACCATGCCTAACGTCAGGCGAATTTACAATAGGCAACTCGGCAAAAAAATAAAATTGAAGAATGATTTCTGTTATTAATGAAAGGTTATTCGAGAGGATGAGAAGTGATAGATGACGATGAAAGTCAATTTAAAAATCTGCCTTATACGAAACTCGAACCGACGTCCCAATCGTATGTGCCAGCGCGGACGACAAAAATTTACAAATTTTTGACAACTTTTTACATAAAAAACGATTTCTTTATGGAGTTCAAATATCGATAAAATGAATATTCCCGTTTATCGATATTCGATACCTTATCGAAATAAGGATTTCTTTGCAAATCCTAGTTCCAATATCACCGTAAGTGGTTCGAGAGTGATACCGAGTCCACGGCACGAGCAGTGATTGCCCAGTTTCAGTTCATGATCTTTGCAGTAAGGCTGTGTGTTTTATCTACAGCACAACAGTACAGTACGCAAGCAAAATAAAGATCACTCTATTTCGTAAAACAACTCTGTAAGTTACGTGCACTAATCTTCAGCGAGAATTATTGGTTTTCTAGATGTACCTATTGGAGCTTGTCGCTAAGATTTAAAGTTGAAACAATCATATATACGATTACACCAAAAATTATTAACCTTTTTGTATCAATTAATTGTGTTGTTTCAGATATTCCTTAGTATTTTTCGTTTCAAACATGAGAATGTAATTTCGGTATAGACTCCCGTTGCCTTCATTCTACTTCCGACCATGACGATGTGGCGGTTAGGTCCTGTGGGGGCTCTCACATGTGTGGCGGGGCTGCTGTGGGCAGGAGTAGCCGAGGCCAAGCCTGCTGCCAACAACTTCGTCGCTGATTTCGTCCTGGGCCAGGTCCTCAACATCTACGCTCCGACGTCGAGAGAGGTCGAGAACGAACAATGCAGAAATCACAGTTTGATTTACAGACAGGCTGTGCAGAAGAAACTAATGTGGGCACTGCAAAGTGAGTAGATATAACTATTGAGATAAGCGTGGGTGTGGAAGTGACAAAAATATGTAGCTGTTTGATGAGCTCGAGCAAACCAGCTGTCTATTTACTATGAGACAGCAACAGTGACAAGTGACAACAGTCGATCGCATGCGACAACTCTATAGTGAGAAGAGCAAGTGAGCTGCCACCTCAAATTTTTATCATAACAAGAAAAAAATAGTAATTGCTTACATTTTCTGTGTAAAAGCTTACGCTTGCTCAACGCTGCACGCATCTGACTGCAGCTATATACATGCTTATAAGCTGTATATTGGCAACATTGGCACACTTAACATTTTTAAAGCCGTCTGTCAATTTTTCTGTGACTTAATAAACAACTACATACAGAAAATGTAAGTAATTACTATTTTATTTGGTATGATGAAAATTTGAGGTAGCAGCTCACTTGCTCTTCTCACATAAAGCTGTAGCATGCGATCGATTGTTGTCACTTTCTATTGAATATTGTCACTTGTCGCTGTCTATTGACTGTTGTCACAATTATTAAATAGACCCCCAGGATTTGACACAGTTCATTCAGTTTATTCTGGAACACATGGAAGCTATATCGTTTGTCCTATCGGGTCATGGTTTGCACCAAAATGTCAAGTGTGTGATTGTTGCATGAGAGCACATTTTCAAAATAGTACTTATTTGTTTTTAGTAACAATGACTGGCCGTAAATATGCCACTTAACAAGGTAATTTGTAGTAATTTTCCAAGTTTGTGAAGAGACAATTTTTTTTCACCCGTTAAAAGTTCAATCTTTGGGGTGATAATTGGAGGTCGAAAAGTGATCCAGAATGTATGTGAAATTAGCTAGATTTGCTGATCAAGCAAATTTTTTAAACATATAGTATTGTAAAAAAGTTGGCCCTAGCTCATCGTACCGTATTAACAACATGTCGACGAAAAACACACAAATAAGATCTTATTGTGCATTGAGATCTCGTTTGGTGGTGGTGCCGATTACACAGAAATGCACCATTTTAAAAGGTAGTTCCGCAACTTTGACCCATCGAGTCACCAAAATATTCTATATCATTATCATCCTTGTTGGAGGGCAAAATACGAAACAAAAAAAGTACAAACCAATGGCACTTCGTGCTTAGGTTTTATCGTGTTTAATTGTTGTATCGTGTTGACTACTTGACGCGTGTTAACAACAGTAACTAATCATCCCAAAGTAATCATCCAAGTCGATCCAGAATCTAGAGTTGGGGGGGGGGGGGGGGTATTCAAGGCTCGGTTGCCAAGTAGTAAATTATTACCACTTCCATCTTCTTTTTTGTGTATAGTATAATTTCAACCAGTTCGTCAACCATGTAAACCATAATTATTTGGTTGTGTCAAATGGCTCTCAAAGCAGTTATTATTATAGATTGTATGAGATAATTTTTCTCAAGTGCTGCCTTCACTGGCACAGATGGTTTAGCTATGTGGCCCTGATTGCAATGTTCTTTCCCTGTCAGTGCTAGACTCCAACTCCAAGATTCCAGCCGGAATCCTAAAGGGCAACGTGGTTGATTTCGGCAACTACGACGAGTGTCTGGCGGTCGAGGACGTCGCGACGCCCTCTGGACGCTTCTCGGGGCAACACTGCCTGGTGAACGTGAGAGGTGCTAGTCCAGGCAACCACCTCGACGACACGAACCTGATGCCAAAACTGAACCAAGCGGTTCATCTCTTGCTAAATACCAAATCACAGAGTCGTCTTGTGGTAAGATCGCGATTTTATTAGTATATGTTTTATTTCATCACTAAGTCAATCATGGGCGTCCTCAGGGGAGGGGGGCAAGGGAATTGGGCAATTAAGCACCATTATTAATTATAATTCAGGCTAATTATTTTAAGGGTGCTGATTTAATCCTGCGAAGATGCACTTTGCAATCAATGATAAAATGTGAATCATGCAATCAAAGGCTATCTGGCCAATCATCAATTGAAGAAGCATTTTATTATAACTTAAAAAAAAACATTTTGAAAACAAACCCATAAGGTAAAAAAGAAAGAATAAATATGTACAACAACCATTAAGATTACGCACATAGTAAAAATATTAAGCACATGTGTTAAATGATATTTATGTACCTTATACCAGAACACATACAACGCATTGTACCATTTGACGTGCTCCATAAACAAGCAATTGCAAAACCAACTATGCAACAAAGAGCATTAACAAGTAAATTAACTATTCGTGAACAAAATTTGTTGTGCTATTCATATTTTAAATATTTAAATAAGAGCCCACAAGATTTCTGGAATGGTGAACAAAAAACAGTCATATACTAAGTGTATGGGGAGCTAAAACCGGATCTAAGGGAAGTGAAAGTTATACCGGAGATGTCCGTGGATAGCGACCACAGACTAGTAGTGGACGAATTTAAAGAACTAAAGGAAGTAAAGAAGAGCACAATCCAAGAAAAGAAGATACGGGTGTGGAAACTAATGGATAAGGATGTAGCTACAGAATATAAAGTGTTGGTCACTAGAGAAATTCCCAAAACTGAAATAGGAGGGGTTAAAGAAGAGTGGAGTGCCTTTAAAAAGGGTCTTGTTCAAGAAGAAGAACTGATATGTGGTAGGATAAATGGAAAGAGAAGGTATAAAGAAACACCATGGTGGAATAATATGACAAAAGAAGCTACTCCAAAGAAGAATAACGCAGTCAGAAATTGGTATAGAGTTAAGTCGCAGTAGTCTAGGGACGAGTAGAACAAATGTTAAAGAGATGCACTGGCAGTGGTCAAAGAAGAACGTCGAAAATGGTTTCTTGGCTGGACAGAAGAAATGAGAGAGGATGTGCATAGTAACAAGAAGATACTGTAGGGCATAATGAGAGAAAGGAGAAAAGAAAAGGTTAATAGCCACAACTTGGTTAAAGAAAATGGTGAAGTTATGCCAGATGATGAAATGAAGAGGAAAATGTGGAAGACATACTTTGAAACCCTTCTAAACCCTGATATCAACCAACAGTAGATAAGAACACCTGAGTTATTGCATAGGGAAGAGTCTGGAGATGAGGATGAAGAGGAAAACGGTAGCATCACATGGAGAGAAGTGGAACTGGCAATGAAGAAAATGAAAAATGGTAAAGCTGCGGGAGTATAGATGAGCTGGCCGTGGAAATGATAAAAGCTGCAGGGCCTGTGGGAATACAATGGCTATACAGTCTTATCTGTTGTATGGAAACACAAGGAAGTTCCTTTAGACTAGAAGAAGGGTCTCATTGTACCTATATTTAAAAAGGGAGACAAGAGAAAATGTGCCAACTGGCAACTATAGAAGGATAATATTGACATGCCACTGCGCCAAGATCTACGAAAGAGAAATAGATTGTAGAATTAGAAACTCGGTAGAAGGAGATTTAACAGAAGAACAGCATGGATTTAGAAGAGGGAGATCGACGGTGGACCTGATTTTCTCACTCAGACAGCTAATGGAAAAGTGCTATGACCGAGAAAAGGACCTGTGAACGGCTTTTCTAGATATCGAAAAGGCATACGATAGCCTCAAGAGAAAGAAGGTTTGGGATGCAATGCAAAATAAAGGAGTTAACAAAGGAATAATAACAAGAGTGAAAGAGATTTACTTGATATCTAGAAGTGCTGTAAAGACAAGAGGTGGAATTACAGAGTGGTTTGACATAAGGAGTGGGTTAAAACAAGGAAGTGTACTGTCACCAGTATTGTTCATTATTGTCATGGACGAAATCACTAGGAAAGTTGTAGAGAGAATAGGAGAAGAATGTATTGTATTCAAATAACTTTACTTGCAGACGATCTTTTGGTGTGGGGAGAGGAAGAAGAGAAGGTGCAATCTCAATTTAATGTGTGGAGTGTGATGGCAGGAGAATATGGTCTGGTGTTTGGAAGTGGCAAGAGTGAAACAATGCTGATGACACGAGATAAAGCGAAGAATGTCTGAATTCTACTAGGAGGACAGATTTTAAAGCAAGTGGAGAATTTTAAGTACGTGGGGAGTATAGTAGCATGGGATGGAAGGATTCAACCAGAGATAGAAAGAAGGACGCAGCAAACTGTTGGGTTATTCCAATCTATCCGAGATCTCATATGGAATAGAGAAGTACCAAAAAAGTGCAAGGTTACCATCTACCAGACCTACTTTGTTCCAATACTGACATATGCAGCAGATACTTGGAATATGACAACAGTGAATGAGAGCCTTGTGCAGGCTGTAGATATGAAGTTTTTGAGAATATTGTAGGTAAGACTAGATGGGACCGAATACGGAATGAGGATATCCGAGATCAAGTAGGTGTGAGGAATTTAATGGAGAGAATTGGAGAGAGAAGATTAAAGTGGTTCGGACATGTCTAAAGGATGGAAGGAGCGAGATTACCGAGAAGGATGATGGAATTGGAAATTCCAGGTAGGAGACCAAGGGCCCAAGGGGCAGACCAGTACCACGACAACAATGGCAGAATAGTGTGGGAAAGGATGTAGAACAGCGAGGAGGAGACTGGAATGTAGTGGAAGGAGAGGAGTGGTGGCAGGACAGAAGAAGATGGAGAGGCCTGTCTTCAGTGCCGACCCAACGTAGAGTTGGACGTGGCAACAGATAATGATGATGAAATAAGAGCCCATCGTCCATTGCTATGCTAATCCACTACAGCGCTTAGGGTCCTCGCATCAATGTAAAACGAGTAATATGCCGTTTTCTGCTGTCGAAGGCCAGTGCGGTCAGTTCGTCCAGTGTTGCACTTTTCTAATACGACCCAATTGATTATATCGACTTACATTATGTGCTTGCATTATGAAAAACACCTATCAAATATACCCACTCGCTTGCCGGTGGTAAGTGCCCATGCAAAAGTCCTCTTGGCTCCAACCTTCTAACACAAGGAAGGCTCTGACGGATTGAAGAACCACACTGTTAGACGAACTCGAGCAAACAAGATGCTAATGCATTATGTGATATAAATAAGGGTTAAATCTAAATAACTTTGATAATGATAATTTGTGTTGCTTAACGTCTCTCTTAATGCACTAAGGCTATTCGAGACGATGAGTGGTGATGGATGATAATGGGACGTTTACAAAAAAGGACATGTATTATTCGGGATTCAAACCCACGTCTTCGGAAAGCCACCTTATCGTATGTGCCACCACGGACGGCTCCGGAAAACATCGAAGCTATGCCAATTGTCCAGTGGGGTTTGTGGTTTGCACCAGTAGAGTCAAGCTAGAATATAATATTATGTCAAGTATTTTTAAGAGCCAATTTTATTGATCAAATATCAAAAAGAAATATATTGTGGTATCATAAATTGTTCCGCGGTCGCTTAGCCGGTTCCCACTCGAACACTGAAGTAAAAAACCTCGGGTATGGTCAGGAGTGAGTGGATGAACGCTCTGCCCTAAAACACACGTACCGATACCGCTGGTTAGAGCAGATGGAGGATTCGAGAGCTATAATGTCACGGCTTCGTTCTCCTCGACGTCTCGTCGGCAGTCCGGGTTAGTGGAGGAACCTATATGACTGTCAAGGTTTCACCATCCTTTCGGATGGGACGTAAAGCCGTAGGTCCCCATGGTACTTTTCGAAAGGAGTAAGCTACGTGCCTATGCCGGGCTTCCCCTCCTCACTTCTATCCACCCTTCATCCTTATCTATCAACTCTCATCATCTCGAATAGCATAAGTGCGTACAAAACGATCATTCAATCAATTAGTTATTAATGTTTTAACATGCTATTTACAAATGTTTCTGGATGACAGTAAAGAAGAAATTAATGTGCCTAAAAAAGATTAACCTAGAGTTTATTGTTCGCTCTCTATCGGGCATGCGATGCGGCTAGTCCTAATATTGAACAATTTCAACGATCTTACGATCGATTTTAACTTATCTACCCTCTTTCTCACTAAAATATTCCTTTTACCCTTGTATTCACTTCCTGCTGGACAAACGATCTTGATGAAAATGTTATGGATATCTTCAAAAACTGTGAAACTAGATGAGTAACGTTGATGAAGTAAAATAGAAGAAGTATTTCTCACGATGCATTTTCAACATTATATCAAAACCTCTATAAACAAAGTAAACGTTAGATACAATTGTTAAAGAGTTAACAAACAAATATATACAAATTGTGCACGAGGCACCACTAATCTTTTATGCGCTTAATCTTTGAAGCGACGAATAATAAAGGGTTCACGAATCCTTAACTTATTTTAAAAATATATTCAACAAACACATATCAACACAGAGAATACCTTGTATAGATGAAAAAATAAATGACAAAATATAATCGTAAAGTTTGTGTTGCAGGAAATCGCTTTCAAGATGGTAGGGTTTACATTCTCAGTGTGCGTCCCCTCCACGTGTTCACCACGTGACCTGGAGTTGCACCTGCAGCATGAATTGCAAAGATTGATTGGAAATAGAAGTATAAGCGTGACTGTCGGCGAGTTAACGTGTTACAGTAGGGCGAACGTTAAACCGTTCACAGCTGCTGACTGGTTTGCAGTGTAAGTACGATAGCCTTGAATAATAATAATAATAATAATAATAATAATAATAATAATAATAATAATAATGATAATAATAATAATAATAATAATAATAATAATAATAATAATAATAATAATAATTACAATAACACAAATATAAATCGAATTGCATTTTCTCTGAAAAAAATATCCAAAAACCTCATCTGTTAAATTTTCAGCATAATATACGAGACCGTCAAATTACAGGTGTTTATAAGTTTGACATTTCGCTATTGCAAAGGCTCAAAGATTTCAAACTATTTATGACCTTTTTTTTAGACGTACAATATTGATAACGTCTTACCGCTGGAAAGTCACCTTTTGGTTTATCGTTTATTGATTATTTTTACAGTGTGGCAAAAAGTGAGAAAGTGAAGAAAAACGCAACACAATTTATTTTTGTGCGAAATAAGCTGTAGTTTTAAAAATGTATTTTTCCAGGTGTTTCGTGGTGTTCTTTGCAGCCCTAGCCATACTTTGCACAGGCTACGATCTAGCTAGCAGAAATTCAGGTAAGCCAACATTTATTTCAGATAACACGTCGTAGCAATGAAAGGCATTGTCATTTTCTGATAACTGGTTTGAGCGTTTTTAATATGTCATACCGTCGAGACTACATGGAACAAAAACATTTACAACTGCTGGAGCTTGCAATTGAGATCAAGAAAATGTGGAAAGATCTAGTTATGAATTCTATTAGCATTGGGAATGAAGGTCTGTGGCCTTATCAAATTCTAAAGTAAGGTTCTGTTTGATATAGCTCTATGAGCAATCTCATTTAAATTTTATTTACTTTCAGAATCCCAGAAACGCGATTTTGCTCTCCTTCTCTGTGTACTCGAATGGCGGCAAGTTGCTGAAGTCTCCGTCTTCAGATAGCGACACGCTGCAAGCATTGCACGGCATCAGATTCCTCAGTATGGCTTGGGTCGTCATTTATCATGCGTTTGTCACGATTTCTGTTGCGACTCCATCAATAAATGCGGTAAAAAATTCTGAGGTAAGTAGACCTTATTTTCTGGAAGAAGTTGTTTTAAGTGCTAACAAATTTAAAACTTAAGGTGACTGGTTTACTTAAGACAACGAAAGACGACACTTTAAATTTCTGTCTAAAGTACTAACACAACATAGCGTCATAGTCGCCTACTATAAAACCAAGGTTAAACATATATATATATATATAAGCTATATAAGGTATATATATATATATATATATATGTTTTACCTTGGCTTTATAGTAGGCGACTATGACGCTGTTATGTTAGTACTTTAGATAGAAATTAAAAAAGTGACTACACCGGGGTTTGAACCCGGGACCTTAGCTTACCGGGCTATGCAAAATTGGTGGCCGCATAGCTCAGTTGGTAAGAGCATAGCCCGGAAAGCTAAGGTCCCGGGTTCAAACCCCGGTGTAGTCACTTTTTTAATTTCTATCTAAAGTACTAACATATATATATATATATATATATATATATTAGAATCACAATTGTAAACTTGTCGGGTTATTTCGCCACGTCGATTTGACTTACCCATGTCAACGTTTCTGGACCGCTCTGGGCCCCGTCATCAGGACGACTGACTGCTGAACCCCGTCTAACTGAGCATCTACTTCCGACTCAACTAGTCCGAGCGAGAGCTTCAGCAGTCAGTCGTCCTGATGACGGGGCCCAGAGCGGTCCAGAAACGTTGACATGGGTAAGTCAAATCGACGTGGCGAAATAACCCGACAAGTTTACAATAATTGTGATTCTAATACTTCGGGCCACGAAAGCCTTAAAAACTTAATATATATATATATATATATATATATATATATATATGGATTGTTGTAGGTTTTCGCGGCCCGTCATAGGATAAAAACAAGGATCTTGGGTAAAACCGCGTCGAAAATAAGATGAACCAGGGCAGAACCTGGGCGTCCACCGACGTTTCGTCTGTACTACGTCAGACATTTTCAAGGTTGACTGTGACTCTACGGAGGTTGGAGTCACAGTGGTTGGCAAGCACGCAGCGCCCGCCTTATATAGCCTCGGCTGAAGGTGCGGGGCGGCGAGGTTATATAGAAAATAGGTGCGGGGCGGCGATGTCATATCGAAAAAATATATACGGATGGTGGCAATAGAGAAACAAAATAGCTCAGCTTACTGTAGTGAAACCTTTTTAGTCCGGCTTCTTGTCATAGGGCCTGATTGGTTGTCTTTTGAAATGTTATTCGTGTTTAGAATTATGGAATCTGAAATTTGCACCACCTCCGAGGGATTTGGCTGAATAGGTCTACGGACTACATTTCGAGGCATGAGTGCAGGTTTCCAAGCAAGAGGGAGGCTCTGGCTATCATCTCTTTTGTTCATGTTATTCGGCCGTTTCTCAATTTCTACAGATTCACGGATAATACGAGTCATAACCAGAGCGTTTAAACGTGAACTGAAGAAATCTGAGGATGATACTGAGGACAAGGAGAAACCACGGTCTAAAGCTTTTCTTCCATATGTCAAGGGTACCACAGACGTCATAGGTAGAATCCTCAATCGTAAGAACATCGAAACCATTTTCTCCACTGACAGAAAAATCAGCTCCTTTTTGAGAAGTGCTAAGGACTCTGTTCATCTGGAAGAAAGAGGGGTTTATGAGGTTCCCTGTGGCGACTGCGATCAAACGTACATAGGCCAAACAGGCAGACGCATAGCAGTGAGGATAAATGAACACTCTAATGCTGTGAAAGCAGGTGACAAGAAATCAGCCCTGGCTCAACATGCTAAAGCTTACTCGCATGTGATAGATTTTGACAAAACTATTTGTCCTGTACAACAGCTCAAGCCACGTATTATCCGTGAATCTGTAGAAATTGAGAAACGGCCGAATAACATGAACAAAAGAGATGATAGCCAGAGCCTCCCTCTTGCTTGGAAACCTGCACTCATGCCTCGAAATGTAGTCCGTAGACCTATTCAGCCAAATCCCTCGGAGGTGGTGCAAATTTCAGATTCCATAATTCTAAACACAAATAACATTTCAAAAGACAACCAATCAGGCCCTATGACAAGAAGCCGGACTAAAAAGGTTTCACTACAGTAAGCTGAGCTATTTTGTTTCTCTATTGCCACCATCCGTATATATTTTTTCGATATGACATCGCCGCCCCGCACCTATTTTCTATATAACCTCGCCGCCCCGCACCTTCAGCCGAGGCTATATAAGGCGGGCGCTGCGTGCTTGCCAACCACTGTGACTCCAACCTCCGTAGAGTCACAGTCAACCCTTTAAAATGTCTGACGTAGTACAGACGAAACGTCGGTGGACGCCCAGGTTCTGCCCTGGTTCATCTATTTTCGACGCGGTTTTACCCAAGATCCTTGTTTTTATCATATATATATATATATATATGATGTTGAATAAACAACGTATGGAAATAGTGGAAATGTTTGCATGAGAGCCCACATTGCGGTCTCCACTCTCCAGTCATCTAAAGATGCTATTTGAAGGGTCCACACTCCACACCGACTGCCTCTTTTGTCGCCTTTTACAGTTAGCCGCGGAGGAATGATCAGGGCCTATTCTACCCCGGGCCCAGACGGGGCTCCTTAGCCTTAGTTTGATCAAATCAAGCAAGATTAAAGTAGCACCTATTAGCCCGGAAACTACCAAAGACCAAACAATTATCATTAATTTCGCAAAGTCAGAAGAAATAAATCATCATCAATCATCGTCGCTTTGTCTCGAGAATAATATCACATCCCTGGAAGATAGGCGTACCATCACTGACTTGACGTACCTATTTAAAATAATTCATAGTGTTGTCGACATCGATATAACTAGTGACCTTGGTTTCCGCATACCGAACAAAAATACTCGTAATCGTGATACTTTCTTGATTCCTAAGTGCAGAATTGATGTGTATAAATATTCTTGTATAAATAGGCTTCTAAAGATCGTACAACTTAGTAGTAGGGAAGCAAGAAGACATTGACATTCACCATTTAGATTTTAACTGTTTTAAATCAATAATTACCAACATGTTCAAAGTGCCTCACAACTAGTTATCTCTAAGTATCTCTAACTATTCATTAGTATTCCTTCATGATGAAATGTAGACTTAGTTTCTAGTTACTATATTATATCACACTTGTGGGGTATATCCCTGTTGTTGATAATTAAATAATAATAACGTTAAAGTTTTAACGTAAAACTGTTTGAACTGTTATATAAAAACTTCTCTGTTTCAGTACATAAGAGACTGGAATCATATTTTCATTACGAATGGAACAGTTAGTGTTGATTCGTTCTTGCTGCTGAGTGGGTTACTGATCTGTTACACATTTCTCAAGAAAATGGAGAAAGGAAAACCATTTAACATATCTCTCTACTACATACACAGATATATCAGGTATAATATATTTTTAAAAACATTCTTGTTGAAAGTGCTTGCCGTTAAGCATTGACTATATAATGTCATGTTATAGGTTGACTCCGGCATATGGGGCTATGATTCTTCTGACTGCAACACTTGCCATACACATGGGCGAAGGCCCCAACTGGGGGAGATACATGTTGTTTATGAAGGACTCCTGTCAAGAGAACTGGTGGATCAACTTACTGTACATCAACAACTATCATCAACTTGACAGAGCGGTAAAACGTGCACACTTATTTACCCGGAACCTCCCGAATCAGAGGCGAACAGTGTCGATAACTGATGTGTGTAATAGTTCGATCAAATCAATCTTGCCAAGCACAACAAGGATAAATAAATAAATAAGTAAATTCGTATTTGCAGTCGCATATGCAATGCAATAATATGCATTCCGAAATCACACCCCATCTTGGTAATCAGCATATTTTGACCGAACTACTTGCCCAAATTACAAAACAAAATATAGAGAATTTACAGAAAAGGCTGTAGAGTACGTCAATAATGGTCAATATTTGTCTGGATCAAAATCCTCCAAGGTCACGGGGCATAAAGATCGTCTCCCATGTTATTTATTACGGGAGATTTTTGCCGATGGGACCTAGCTCGAAAAATGTCATGTTTGACAATTTTTTGGGAGGTCATGGTGGCCCCAATATTTTTTTCTGTTAATTGCTAAAATCATTACTAGTTAGCCTGAGTGAAATATATTTTTTGAGTTTAGCGGTTAAATACCCCTTTAATTAGAAAAAAAAGAACTTGGTTGAACTATTATGTTTAAACTAATAGTAGTTGCAAATTCTCTTTTGCCAAGCTTTTCTAGGATGTTGTTACGGGACACTGTACGTTTATGAATTAATAATGCGCAAATGTGGAATGGTAGATGAGCTTGGCCCTTTTTTAGATCTCATTTCTTTTGAGTGTGTAAGGTTTGGCTGTATTTCTACAAGTTTTTGTTATGTGTGTTAATATAAACTACTAGGGATGGGGGTTGAAAAAATGTGGTTTAGGAAATGAGAATAGACCGATTGGGTTAAAACACATTAAAACATAATTTTAATAACTAATTTGAATAAAAATTCAATTTTGGGTAAGAGCTATGAATTATTCCAATTTTAGGGGATGATTTAGGAGGTGTTGGGGGTGGAATATCGTTTGCCTCTCGGCGGATTATTTTTCATATTATTATGTACTATCATGCCAAATTTCATGCTGATAACTCCTTAGGTGCTTTCATTGTGAATGCTGGAAATCAAGGTATAATTGAGCGAGCGTAGCGAGCGTCTCCACTTGACTCTTATGGCTCGAATGTCTGTTTTTTGTTTGAACAAAATCCGATCGTTGGTTATAAAAAAAAAATGAAAAAAAAAATGTTCTGATCGTTATGAAATTTTGTAGGATCAATTAGTACAACATTCTCTCCTATTTTCCAAATTTTCAGCTAAATCAGTCAAGACCTTAAAGACTTATTGGTAATCATAATTCGAAAAATGATGTTAAAAAATGAAGGAGGCAGTGAAGTTACAAAGATACTTTAGAAGGCATGACGTGAATTAGTACAATGCAAAAATGTTGGAATAGTACAATGTCAATATCCAGTTAGGCCTACCCTGTGTGGTGGGCCTTATGGGAATGTCGAACTCGAGTCATGTTGCACGTACCGGTGCTCGCTCAACAACGCGTCCAACTGAGCGTTTTCCTAGTATAAACTATTAGGGATGGGGGTTGAAAAAATGTGGTTTAGGAAATGAGAATAGGCCGATTGGGTTAAAACACATTAGAACATAATTTTAATAACTAATTTGAATAAAAATTCAATTTTGGGTTAGAGCTATGAATTATTCCAATTTTAGGGGATGATTTAAAAGGTTTTGGGGTATAATAACGCTTGCCTCTCGGCGGATTATTAATTCTGATATTTTTATCTACCCCCATGCCAAATTTCGCGCATGGAGCCCATGTGTTAGATATTTATTAATGGTTTTGAATTTAAATGGTTTAAATGGTTTTGGTTTTGGTTTTGAAAGCAAAAGTGCATGAGTGTGAGGTACATCTAAGTGTTGTCTAAGTTTCATAAATCTAAGATGTACCGTTTTAGGCTCTTATTCCTCTCTGTCAGAATCCACATCCAGCCAGCCACACACCCACCCAGCCATCCGGAATTTTTTAGACCAAGTTGAGGCACTTTTTTAACACAGAACGGGTTATCGGATCAAGCTGATTTTTCTTTTGGAAGGTCATGGACCACATATCAGGTCAAATACCGAGTTTCAAGATTGTAAATATTTCTGGACGGCGTGTGCAGATAGCTGAAAACCCCCAACTCGGGTAGGAGTAAACAGGGTCGAATTAGTCATCGCCTTCTAGCAGTCGCGTGCGCTTGGCTGCGGGCGAACGACCGTCGCCCTAGATACACGAGCTTGGTCATAGTTCGTTTGAGTGTGAAATCCTTTGGATGTATTTTTACAAGTTTCTGTAAACAATAATTATTGGTTTGGCAAAGCGAACATGTTTACTATATTTCACTATTATACTAGGAAAACGCTAAAGTCCCGCCGCGTTGATGGATGAGCTTCTAAAACTTTTTAGTTTGCGTGGGATATCTTTACTTTTGCAAGTGCTTTGTTTTGCTGCCTACGCATTGTAGGTGATTGTTGTCAAGTTACTTGTCAATTGGTATTATTTACCGTAAAAAAGTTATATTAAAAGCTTTATTTCTATGGATTCTGGCTAACTTTTTCAACTTTTTCTTTCAAAAGGTACTACATCACCATATCCTTAATGTCCATGTATAATATGAACGTTGTAGCCCCACCCGTTTGGTCAGAATTGGACCAGCTGGCACGAAAATATCGCACTAAAAATCCAAAAAAATTATATTAAAAGCTTTATTTCTATAGATGCTGGCTAACTTTTTCAACTTTTTCTTTCGAAATGTACTATATCACCATTACCTTAATGTCCATGTATAATATGAACGTTGCAGCCCCACCCGTTTGGTCAGAATTGGCCAAAATGGCACGAAAATATCGCACAAAAAATCGAAAAAAATCGTAAAAGTACGATATTCATGAGAAATATTTCTTTGATTGTACCCAAAAACAATACAGCTCTAAGTTCAGAGATTTAGAAGGTCCTGTCAAATTTTCATCAAGATCGGATATGCCGTTTGTCCGGTAGAGAGCGAACAAACAAACAGACAAGAAAAAAAAAAAACACCCGAGCTAAATTTTTTGGGGGTCAGTGAAATTGAAGTCTTCGCTTCGCTCATCCAATTATCATAGATGCATCTTTCTCTCTCGGTTTTAGTGCCTTCCGCATTGCTGGTACCTTGCTGTGGACATGCAGCTATTTTGGGTGTCGCCATTAATTCTCTATCCACTTTGGAGGTAAGTAAATGAAAGTGTTTCAACTTTCAATTTCAGTACCCATTGAATATGCTCGTAAATATCAAGATAATGCTTTAAAGTTTTGTAAAAATACACACTTATTGCCTTAATTTTAAAGAGCCTAGCTCTCCTATTAATTAATTGCCTTTATCTGTTTGTCCGTCCGTCTGTGTGTGTTACGCCTCGCTTCTAGAAATAAAAACAAAACAATCTGATTCACATTTGTTTTTAGACGGAGCGTTTTTGGTGACCCTGGGAATAAGGGGGCTGGGGTAGCTCTTTCATAAGTGTAATTTATGTAAACCCAGCACCTCCACCAACAATAGTTTGATTTATTTTTGTATCCTTCTTTGATAATCTTTTGATTTAGTTGCTTTGCTCACAATTTTTGGTACTTCATTGTATTTCGTTAGTTTTATTGTGACTTGCGTGCCCGGTGGGCCATGCAAAGCCGTCTCTACACATCAAGCGTCAAGACGGGATCTTCTTTGACTTAATGTGTCAAGGTCGCTCAATCCAATCTCCTAAACATACCTTGTATAGGTGTGTCTGTAATGAAGGCTGCAATGGTCGGTATTTTGCCTTTTCCGCCACTTGGCTGGGTGAATATAACCAGCCTTACATATCTTACATACATTATACATTATATCTTATAGGTGGCCTAGGTCTGGGAAAGCTCTTTGTGCTCTCTTGTTCGTGGCTGGGTTGCTCATCGCCTACTTGGTACCGTACATCAACGAGTTTCCATTCGAATCAATGATAGGAGGGTAAGTACACATATAGGTGGAACCAGATAAGCTGGCGGCCGTCAAGGTCAAGCCAGAGCACGGACGCCAACGTTGACAATTTACACACAACTGACATTAGGTAGGGCCTACCGTATTTGGTCATGTTATCGTGATATGTTATCACATATATCAACATTTTATAAGCTGTGTGTGTGTTCGTTTTACAGTCAGTATTTGTTTTTTTTTGCCTCATTGGTAATGGTGTGTCCAAAGTTCCAGCTGTTTATAATGCCAACCTCGCCAGATGTGATGTCAAAGTTTAGGAGCATCAAAATGTCTTGATTTTATTCGTACACTTCATAAATACTTTATTTTTAGGATATAATGGGCAAGGCTTGGCTTTAAAATAGTCGTGTTTTTCTCCGAAAGCAGTTTTAGAGACCGTTATTTTATTTACTTTTTGCCGATCCTGTGGCCATAGTGCGTGGACGACAGTGCTGCGATCCCTCGGCGACCGCCACCTTAACTGGTTCCACCTTTACAATAGGCTCGTTAGTAGTCGTTAGGTCCAGACGACTCCACCTTGAACAGCAACCCTGACCCTACTCTTGAACAGCAACCCTGGCGCCATCCTTGAACGGTAACCCTGACTCTACCCTCAACTTACCAACCTACATCATTTTAAAATACCTATATCCCCAGACATCTCATATTCCAAACCTCCCACCTATAGTAATCTATATCTCCCTACATCGTCAGGTACGTACTCCAAACACCTACCCACCATCTAAGTGTATGCATTCTAAATTCTAAAGTACTAAAATACTTCTCGATTTGGTTGATCGGGAAACACTCCCGTGGGTGTAATTGTTTTTATTTACTACAATTCAGAAATTAAAAAAGATCCGTGGTTCGATTCCCGGTTGGGGCGGACTTTTTTAATTTCTGAATTGTAGTAAATAAAATACTAAAATACTCTTTCTCTCTACTAACACACCCAAAAAACGAGTTATTACCAAACACACCCTCCGCGGACCGCTCGAGTACGCAAACATCTCGCCGTGGCAATGCAGCAAGTATTTACTATTATCTGCTAATGTAGGCATTATACTAGCAATTACTTACTGTTATTGTTATCTGCTACTGTAGACTGTAGGTGTTTGCAGACTAATGTTAGTTATGTTTGTTATGTTATGTGTTAATCATTTAATTGGTTGTCTCAATAGCTCAGTTGGTAGAGCGATCGACTGTGAGTGGAGTGGTCCAGAGATCTAAACCCTGTTGGGCAAACTTTTTTATTTAAAAAAAAACAAGACATGTATTTCAATAATTCGTGATTTATTGATAGAAAAAACATTTTTTATTTTACTTTATATTGTTTATACAATGTATTGTCAATGTTTGATTCTCGACGGTACAAGAGAAGTAAATACAATGGCACGTGCCAACAAAGTAAGATACCAAAGAGGTCATGGTTTGTTCGTGTTCATGTTTTTGTCATGTGTGTGCTAGGAGTTTTCATATTGAGAAATTGTGTAATCGGCTAAGATCAGCTTTGTACAGTATTAAAACTCTAAAGCAATATGTTAAGGGGGGTGTTTTGAAAGTTGTCTATCATGCTCTTGTAGAGTCTAAAATTAGGTATGGTTTACTAGCATGGGGTGCTACATCCAGTACATATGTGCAAGATATTGTTAACATTCAGAAACGTATTTTTAAGATCATGTATCCTCACAAGTATGACACAAATGGTATGGTGGGTTTACTGTTTGTAAATGAATTACACGAATACATGATACTTACGAATAACTACTTTGCCAAAGATTACTTACCTGTGACACAACATACATATGATACAAGAAATAAAGATAGATTGTTTATACCGGCAACCAGTTACAACATCGTTATGGAGATCAGGAAAGAAAAATTATTGTACCTAAATACTTAAATACCTTACCAGACAATTTAAAATCGTTAAAAACTATGAATGAGGTGAAAAGGAAAATAAAAGAATGGATTATAAAAAGGGAATAAATATTATTTTCTATGTTTTGTTTGTTTTTGAAGCTTGTAATCTTTGGTGGGGTGGTTATTCGGTGGTATAATGTTTCTTATATTGTATACTATTGTATTACTTTTAGTTTTAGAATGATTATTTTTTGTTATCTGAATTTATTGTATTGATGTGGTGGTATCACAACAAAATGAGAGTCAGAGATATTGTTTCTACTTTTTGTTGTTTACAGGACTCTGCAGACAAGCTACGTAAGTAGTTTTGCGGAGTCGGCAATTGTTGTATTTTGTATTTTTTTCTTCCAAATAAAGAACAATTTAAAAAAAAACTACTACTACTACTACTACTACTATTACTACTACTACTACTACTACTACTACTACTACTACTACTACTACTACTACTACTACTACTACTACTACTACTACTACTACTATACTACTACTTCTACTAACTATCTATTCGGCAGTTCAATTCCCAGCGATTCTGACCAAACGCGTGGGGCTACAACTTTCATATTTTACATGGACGTTAAGGTAATAGTGATGTTATTCCTTTTGAAAGAAAAACTTGAAAAAGTTTACTGGAAGGCTTCCTAATAAAGGTTTTAAAATAAGCCTTTACAGGCATACAATCAACAAGTAACTATAGTTACTTGACAATAATCGCCTACATTGTTTTTGTTTACAACAAGCAAGTATTTGGACCACTTGATTTTTACATTCTATTGTAAATTGGTAATACCATAGAAATTAATCGATTTTGATAAAATTACTAGGAAGCTTCGCAAACACTTTTTCAGGCGCGTTGTTGGATGAACACATTTTTTTTTTTACGAAAAAAAGCGTAAAATTGCTATTTTCATGAAAAATTATTTTTTGATTGCGCTCAAATTTCACACTAAAATATAAATTAATAAAATTAAGGTTTTGTAAAAAAATCATTACAATTTGATAAAGCATGTAGGTGTAAAAGTCGAAGAAATGTTTAATAAAATAAAAACGAAAAATTGCGTTTTTCATGAAATTTTTTTTTTGATTAAGCTCAAATTAATAAGTAATTTATAACATTAAGGTTCTGTGAAAAAAACATTACAATCGGATAAAGCATGTAGGTGTTATAAGTCAAAGAAATGTTTTAAAAATAAAAATAAATCGTAAAATTGCGATTTTCTTAAGAAATAATTTTTCGATTGCGCTAAAAAAAAAGTGGCAGTTCTAAGTTCAGAGATTTCGAAGGGCCCCAGAAAATTTTATCGCAATTGTAGTATCGGTTTAGCCGGAATCGTGTTAACAGACAGACAAAAATACAGAAAAAAAACATTCCGGATTTTTTTCTCCAGTGTAGTAGAATGGAATCTTCGCTTCGCTCGCTACGCTCATCCAATTATATTTTAACAGATAATTTTGCAACAGATCTTGAAAAAGTAATGAGATCCCACACATAACAAAAACTTGTAAAAATACAGCCAAACCTTACACACTCAAAAGAAATGAGATCTAAAAAAAGGGCCAAGCTCATCAGCTACCCTTCCACATTTGCGCATTCTTAATTCATAAACGTACAGTGTCCCGTAACAACATCCTTGAAAAGCTTGGCAAAATAGAATTTGTATGACCATTACGTTTAAATTAATTAGAAAAAAAGAATTTGGATGAACTATTAGGTTTAAATTAATAGTTGCAAATTCTATTTTGCCAAGCTTTTCAAGGATGTTGTTATGGGACACTGTACGTTTATGAATTAAGAATGCGCGAATGTAGAGGGGTAGATGAGCTTGGCCCTTTTTTAGATCTAATTTCTTTTAAGTGTGTAAGGTTTGGCAGTATTTTTACAAGTTTTTGTTATGTGTGTTTGTTATTCTTGAAGAAATACATTATTTATGTGATCAGACAAAGGTCTATAGGTATATTGTTGCAGTATAGCCAATGCCCAAGTTAATTACTATAACAGAATATCGAAAGTATGACGTAATCTTAATAATTCTTGAATTCGGAATGTGAATTGCACCAAAACCATCCATGTTCAATAAACAGCAGATGTGGGTGGGAACTGGGGATAGGGTGCTTCACTAGTCCTAGTGGAGGTGGTGGCGAAGTGAAGCAACCGGCGCAATGTGCAGTAACGTATAATTATATTCACATCATTTAATCATTTCTACGCCGGCTACGTTGAAATTCCGGCGTGTAAAATAAGAATGGTTTTATGACATTTTGACACTGTAAAAAGGGTATGCATGGGTGACGTAAATTGTTCCGAAGGCTGATTGGTGAATATAGCTTACTTCCTACAACGAACGTTACGTCGGCATTAGAAGTATCATAAGGGTTAATTTATTAAAGCTAAATAAATTCTATTATAAAAAATGTTGCCGAAACAATCGTGTAATTATCTGTTATCTAGCCCGTCCGGTAAGATGCAGGACTTCCCAACCCATACGCGTTACACCCCATGGCTGATCGGGGTTGGCTTGGGCTACCTGCTTCACTCAACCAAGGGAACGCGGGTTAAACTCTCCCCAGTCGCTGTGACTGTCGGCTGGCTACTCTGCGCTGCCCTCATGTTAACTTCGATTTTATTGGCTCACATATTCCAACAGCCAGAACACACATATAACAGGGTGTTCGATTCACTCTACACTTGCCTCATGAGGCCAGCGTGGGCATTGGGGCTGGCGTGGGTTGTGTTCGCGTGCACCACAGGATACGGAGGTAAGCAAACTTTACTATGACAGAAATAATGTTGTTAAATTTGAGTTTTGCTACAATTTTCTCTTGGTAAAACTGTAACGAATTCCATGTCAATAGCTGACGCTTTCAGTACGAGTTACCAGAAAAACTTTTGTGTTTTATCTTCCACCAGCAACACAAAGTGTCCTAGCTTGAGAGTGGTATTCGAGAGTCTTCGACAACTTCGCCCTAATACAGCTCCACGTCAACATGAGATTCCTGTCAAGAATCCCTCGCAATGTGCAGTGCAGATGCTATCAATCCATTTTACGCCAATTTGTATGAGAATATAATTATTTTGTCAGATATTTACTCCGTTATTTGCTCCCTTCGTGTTATTGTAGTAGACTCGTCTATTAAAGAAACCAGTAGCCCTACATTTTGGGTAAAAAATTACCCTCCCCTCAAAGGTGTCAACTTGTAAAGCACGGCCTCAGATTTCACAGTGCACTAATTTTGATGCCATATTTCAGATCCCGGTAGTCGATTTCATGGTACAAATGGTGCGACATGCCACGATTCCGTTTAAAGGTGAATGGATTGAGAGCCGAGTTGGTTCTAGGCTTGAAAATGACTCCTTGGGTGTCTCTAGTGCACTCACAAAACATTAGCGGTTCTATATTTAAAAAAGCGTAACTAGTTCATATTCCTGCCAGACTACAGAGTGCAATCAATAGAATAGAGCATGAAAATTCGACGCACCAAACCTTTTAAACTGTTTTACAATTTAATGAATGTTATGTGATGTGTTATACGTTGCAAAATATGTAAATCTTATGCGAAATATGTGGTAGAAGTCATTTAACCACAGCCACAGTAACATGCCAAACTTCTACGTAACCTATACTAAAAGTTGTCAAACTGATCATGTTTCACTTCCAGGGTTTGTCAACAGTTTTCTCTCTTGTCGGTTATTACAAATTCTGAGTCGCCTGACTTACACCATCTATCTGACACATCTACCATTGATGTTTTATGTGGTATCGTCTACGAAAACTGCAGGCTATTTGAGCGATGAGACCGTGGTATGTATTGTAACTTAAAGGGTAGTTATATCTGTCAGTAGATTAGTACAACATGAAAAAGTTAATATAGGCATCGTCAAGTTGGTATACATTGCTGTAAACTATAGGTCTTTAAGCAAACACTACAAAGTAAATAAGCAGGATAACTGAATATAAATGTCAAATTGCATACAGTGGATACAAAGCAGGCCTAGGACTAATAATGTATAAAAGTTTGCTAAATATTAAGACGGTGAAAATATAAAAGTGACAAAATAAGCTTAATCGCGAATTAAGATACACATGTCAACTTAGTAAATTACTGCCTAAGCTATAGAAGTTGGGTACATAAAACCGGATGGATACACTATAATACAATTATTCAATAGAAATAAAGTCTGAAAAACCTTAACGAGGCCTATGTAAGTTATTTAATTTATTGAAAAAGTATTTATTTTAATAATTATGTTACATTATTATGTAAAAAGGCTACTAAACTAACACCAATTTGTCCTCTTAAATATACCCATTGTTGAAATTAGTTTTAATACTAGTAATATATATTTTTTACTAACAAACTTATTATTTCAAATAAAAATATTAACTGCACAATCCTGAACGAACGAAACACAAACGATTGACACCATTTTCGAGTCGATGCTAAAAAGGGGGGTCTCAAATGTAGATAGCCTCTTCCCATAATAAGCCCCTCAATTAAGGGTGTCAAGGCCATAAAAACCAAAAAGGCGCCACAAGAATCTCTAAGCTTATTTTAGTACAATCCAGTACACACGAGGAACAAACGATTGCAAGTGTAAAATAGGGACATTTACAACGGGGCAGCAGTTCCATTGTACGGTGCAATCCAGCACAGACGAAGCACAAACGATTGCAGGTGTAAAATAGGGACATTTACAACGGGGCAGCAGCTACATTGTACGGTGCAATCCAGCACAGACGAAGCACAAACGATTGCAGGTGTAAAATAGGGACAACGGGGCAGCAGCTACATTGTACGGTGCAATCCAGCACAGACGAAGCACAAACGATTGACACGATTTTCGATTTAATAATAGATAAGAGGGGCTAATATGTAGTTTCCCCCTTTATTATTAGCTAATTAAGGGTATTCAAAGAGACAAAACGAAGCGAAAAAGTTAGCACATGCAATCCAGCACAAGCGAGCATACATTAATAAAAAAAAAAAAAAATTTATTTAGAGTCTACCCACTCAGTTATAGAACTGATTTTCAGTGGGGGACTTTAAATCAAAGCGACCAAGCCAACACTGCAGGCCCCGACGCAATCGACGAGTGAGCGATAACCAACCAAAGATCGATATTTTTAATAGGAAATATAGCAATCAGTGGTATGGACAGTGCGAACACCCGCGAATCAACGCCAGAATCAACAAGGCCGATTCAGAACCACTCTGAAATTTATTATGTACTTCGTTGCTAGGACGGCTCCACAGTCACCGTTTACAAACTCCTAAGTCAAGAACTGATGGACTTAAGTCCAAATCAGAATTTAAAAAACTTCTGACTTTGACGGGAATCGAACCCTGGACCTTCTGCATTGGAAGCAGATACGCTCACCACAAGACCAACGAGCCACACCCACAAGACCAACGAGCCACACTACAACAAGGTTTCCTGAATCTCCACGAGCTATAGGTTCCCCAAAAGTTCGCTATAGAAGATTCTGTAGACCCAGCTAAGTTTATTTGGGAGTAAACTCGAATACAGCAACGTTTTTTTTTTTTAGATATTGAACATAATTAAGGGTGGTCCTAACTGCTTTATTTTATTTTAGAGATAATACACAGGTTAAAAGTTGTAATTTTTTTTTAGGCAGGTCCTTCAGTCCTTAGCAACCAAGGGAATAATTGCTTAGTTCAAATTAAGCATGCTATAAACACATTATGTATATATTGTGTATAGTATGTACATGTGTGTATATGTGTGTATATATTATGTATATATGTGTCCACGCACATACTTACCGAAAAGTTTATTTCATACCAAGACAGTTAATGTCTGACATCTTAAAAATATTTCTGTTTTTAGGTAATGCAGTTCTTAAGCAATTTGGTCATCTCCACTGTTGCGGCGTTTGTACTGTCCATAATCTTCGAGTCACCTCCCATTATCATCGAAGAGGTTTTGCTCGGAAAACGTAGGTTCTATTGCACACCACTTGACGTACAAGTCATAACTTAACTTAGACAATAATCATTGACAATGCTTTTAGAGAGAAATTACCAAATAGATCCAGCATAAAAATAATATTTTAACTGAAGAGAAATTATAACATTGACGGGATGTTTCGTCGCGTCGTGGTGGTGAATAATTTACATTATTCCTTACTTCCCGACGTTGCGTCATCACTGTGGATGACATTTTCAAGGGACTACGTCGGGAAGTAAGGAATAATGTAAATTATTCACCACCACGACGCGACGAAACATCCCGTCAATGTTATAATTTCTCTTCAATTATATCGGGTCGCGAAAGTATATCTTGTGAACTAATATTTTAACTGTCAATAATTTGAGTCCAGTTGTTTTAAAGACGGTTCTGTAAGTTCAAGAAACTCTTTTAACCTACCTTATATCGGGTTGTCGCACATGTAACTAAACAACAGTAGGTCATTGAGTTAAACAAATAACTGCAGTGTTGGCCATGATAAAATAAAAGAGTATTTTTGTTCTAGTGTCAAAGTGGAAGAAACAATCTGGAATAACGAAGAACATGAAGATCAAGGAATAATTGTCACCTCATGGCGACTCAAATAATAGCTCTGTGCATATTATAAACACCAGCGTGATAAAACATTGAGGGTGCGCTTTAATATAATTTAATTAATTGATATAATTAATTTTATTTAATATAAATCTTTATTACAGATTTAAATAACACAACTGAGAATTTTGTACCCTTTCCGGCCCAGAGGTTTCAGATGGTAGCATAACACTCTTAAATTTTAATCTGGGTCAATAACAGTTTCTTTCAATTTGACCGTAATTTTTTAATTTTGTTTTGGTAAATTATAAAGAAATACATTTCCCCCCATTCAAATTCAAAATCAAATTTTTATTTTTATTTAAAATGACAATTTAATTCAAAAGGCAAAATGTCCCAACATTCCTTTAAAAAAACGTTTTTTTTTAACCAAAACAAATTATAGAAAAAATTAGTAATGAATCAATTGCTAAAATGACTTAATCTAGACCAATTAACCTTGGGTCTGCAAGGGTTAAAAAAATGCTTGGGAAATGTTTCTGTCTTGTTAGTGTTTCTTAAATTGTGATATTGTTTGATGAAGACTGCTTAAAAGTAGTCGAAATGTTACTTTTTATTGTAATAAAATTATGTTTAACAGTGAATAGTCCAATCATTTGTAAATTTAAATATTATACATGTTATTTAGTCTCATTCTTTGTTATACACTGAGAATATAATAGTATAGTTATTATTTTGTCACTATTGTACACAAAACCACGTATAAGACGAGTGAGCGCAGCGAGCGTAGTCTATACAACGCAACTCGATCGGGCCATCGTTGTGATTAATTCGTCTGTTTGTAAAGATAATGTCTGTAAAATGTCTGTTTGTTCGGTCCCATACGGCCGAACGGCCAAACAGATAGAGCTGAAATTTTAAACAGACATCCAAGACCAGTGTTCTTAGAATTGAACCTACAAGAAATAATAAATTAAAAAATAGGCTTTAAATGTGTAGGAATTATTTTAACGACCATGGTTTTGTTTTTGAAGAATTCATTCTCATCGAATCAGTTTTGTCAGGCTGTGATTACATGCAGTGACCAAGGTGTATTAAATCTTGCACGCATAAGGTTCCTCTAAATTTCTGCTGGAAGATTGAGTAAACCTTGCAATCTTTACTTGTTTTTGGTACGTATGTTTTCCATAGTATTGTATGCATTATATACGTTTTACATTTTTTTAAATACAATCTAAAAATTAACAAATCTTTCCCGACCGGGGGTTTTAACCTAGGTCTTCTACATTTCGGGTATAAGGGCGCTTGAACCAACTAGACTAGGAACACGCCAAAGTCGTTAGACGAATGAGCGAGTCATGTGTTGAGCACCCGGAAACATTTGCATTTAAGTTTGATAATAGTTATATAGGTATAAATAATAGGATTTTGAGTTAAGTTAGTAAGGGCCCGAATTATATAGGTATAAATAATAGGGTTTTGAGTTTAGTTGGTATAAGGGCGCGTCAACTGTAAGACCATAATGCGCCACTCTAGCCTATGATAGGCTGTAGTAAGTAGTGGGAAGAAAGGGAATGTTACCGGGTACTAAACACATGGCTCACTCACTCGTCTAACAACGACTTTGGCGTTTTCCTAGTTGTATTTATTACTTTGATTCTCACATTTAATAATTTTGTCACAACAATCTCATTATTCTGGAAGTAGCTATAACCAAAGATCAATGCATGAACGTAAACTTATCTGATACCCTGTTGAGTATAAAACCTTTAGCTCTATGCTCAATGGTTGTAAACTAGGAAACGCTCAGTTGGACGCGTTGATAAGCGAGCACGTGCTATAGCTAGACCCACATTACACATTTTTTTAAATTTTAAAATTTGCGACGTTCGCTGTCCACAGGGCCATGTTTCCAACAATATTTATTATTGCCAAGGTATTTGGGTAAACCCGTGTGTAAACCTTTACTTTGTGGATAAAATCCACCGCCATCTAGAGGACCTTGACTCCTTGGGAAAACTATTTAAACTCTTTGTTGACAAATAATAGACTGCTTCCTCGAAAGTATTTTGATTACTTCTAGGTGGCAGTGCATTAGAAACTTCGCGCGTCTTTTCGTTGCCATGGCAACGTTACTTTTGTTATAATGTAATTTCCATCTACACTACTTATCGGATCAAAATAAAATTAACATATTCGTGACCGGACGGACATTCTAAATGATTTGGCTATCTCAGATTTTGTCGCCGTTTAGTTTGAAAAAAAAAACTTTCGATTAACTTTAATGTAACTTTTTAACTTTTTGAACGATTTTGCCACAAAACTAATGGCATTCAATCGAGAACGAAGCTTGCGGATGGTCAAAATTTCAACTCGATCCGAGCCTCCGTTCGAACGTTATGGCGAGACATACAAACAAAAAAAAAAAAAAAAAAACAGTGACTAATTTTTCCGGCAGAGTCAAATGGAAACGCTCGCTTCGCTCGCTTAACTATTGTGCGATGCGGAAGCGGGTTGCATGGTGGCCGATGACAACAACTTGTTTCACAATCTTTAGGCTAACTAAGCGAGCGAAGTGAGCGTTTCCATTTGACTCTGCCGGAAAAAATAATCACTGGTTTTGTTTTTTTTGTTTGTTTGTTTTTGTGTTTTTTTATGTCTCGCCATACCGTTCGAACGGAGGTTCGGATCGAGTTGAATTTTGCACCATCCGCAAGCTTCGATCTGGATTGAATGCCATTAGTTTTGTGGCAAAATCGTTCAAAAAGTTACAAAGCTACATTAAAGTTAATCGAAAGTTTTTTTCAAACTAAACGGCGACAAAATCTGAGGTCGCCAAATCATTTAGAATGTCCGTCCGGTCACGAATATGTTAATTTTATTTTGATCCGATAAGTAGTGTAGATGGAAATTACATTTTAACAAAAGTAACGTTACCATGGCAACGAAAAGTCGCACTAGGTTTCTGGCCACTATGCACTGCCACCTAGAAGTAATCAAAATACTATCGAGGAAGCAGTGTATTATTTGTTTCCAAAGAGTTAAAATATTTTTCCCAAGGAAATGATGTCAAGGTCCTCTAGAGGCAGTGGATTTTATCCACAAAGTAAAGATTTACCCACGGATTTACTCAAATACATTGGCAATAATAAATAATATTAAAAACATGGCCCCGTGGACAGCGAACGTCGCAAATTTTAAAATTTTAAAAAATGTGCAATGTGGGTCTAGCTATAGCACGTGCTCGCTTATCAACGCGTCCAACTGAGCGTTTCCTAGTAATAATTAATTATCTCATTAGTCATTACTTATTATTATTACGTAATCTATTATGTCTTGAACATTATTTTTTTGATTCATAAAGTTGTGTTATATTGAATTACCTATTGCCTTTGTATTGTATCTAAAGTGGATGGCTATGAAGAAAAAAATTTACAAACTAAGATTACGAATTACTCCTTATTTGTGCATTTGCCGTCGGAAAGATTTGGTTGGCACTAAAATCAGTTATGTGACTGAGTGAATAGACTAAATACGATTTTAAATTTTTTTGGGGGTAAAATAATAAATATATACTAAATGGTTGTATTAGTTTTGTTCCTAAAGTACCAGTTCATGGTATTATGTTGATTCTTGGTGTGCGATGTGAAGGACAACATATTAGAATAGTAGACTATGGCCGAATCAAATAATAGTTTGGAAATTCATCTAAAATGTGTAATTACATTCGTTGTCGTTCACTGTTCTTGAATATTGCTTTAAATACGTTTCATGTCTACTTCGAGTACATTTTAATAACAAAAAGTGCAAATATATCTTCAGCGGTCCTTTATTAAATAACATTTTCATTGCGGGCCTTTCGTAAACAGTAAAATAAAATATATTCCTTGAACTGTCATAGGTTTCGCTGCCCTATCTTATTCAAGTAGTCCTTATCTGAAATGAAAAATATGGATGTGTATGCTCTCAACAAATCATAAAATATATTAGGTTAGGTCATTATGTGCCACCATAGATACTACTATTGTGCCACTATGGCCTAGGGGATGATTGTGAGGACAGACCCGTGCTGGACAGATACAGGCAAGAATAGGGAACGCGGGGGCTTAAAATATACCTTAGATAACACTAAAAGTGAAGATGCACATAGCCCACACTTATAAAACAAGCACGGGTACGAGCGAAGCTTGCCATTGTACTAAGTCGTAGGTATCTGCTTTCTATTGTTGGTGGAGGCGCCGGGTCGAGGGGCCACTAAACCCCAAGGTCAACGAGAACGATACGTCTCATCTTTCTTGGAGGGCAATGCCAACAAAAACACGTGTCAATTTATTAAGGTCACATTCGATTATATAGTGAGACTTGACACATACACTCGACAGTGTTGGCACATTGTAAAGCGCGATACTTGATTCGGGAGCTCCCAGCTTCGATCCCTACATTGACAATCCTAACTAAAAGTTTTTCCGACGTTGTCCTCTCAAACATCCCTAGGACATTCCTTCACAATTTTCCAAATTCCAAAATATCTACATGTAAAGATATAGACATGCATTTCAGCACTAGTCAGGTTTCCCACGAGAAATGCCAGATGCACAGACTTATAAAAAAAGTGATGCAGAAGGCTTTGCTATCTAAAAACTGTACATAAAATCATGTAATGATCAAAACATCACACAAAAATGAATATACATAGGTATTTTATATCTTGAAATGCGTTTCCGCTGTGTTTACAATAAAAAAAACTTTCTAGGGTAAATACTTGTTTTATATATTCGTCGTTTCCATGTGGGATGTAATTTTTGGAATATCTAAGGTAGGCCTCAATCTTGCTGTGGTTGGAAAATGGTGTTAGTTATTCTACCACTAGGAAGCTTCGCAAACGCTTTTTCAAGCGCGTTGTTGGATGAGCGTATGTTTTTAAACGAAAAAAGTGTAAAATTGCGATTTTCATGAGAAATTATTTTTCGATTGCGCTCAAATTTTACACAAATATATAAATTTATAAAATTGAGGTTCTGTGAAATTATCATTACAATCGAATAAAGCATGTAGATGTTATAAGTCGAAGATTTTTTTTAAGCGAAAAAAGCGTAAAATTGCGATTTTCATAAAAATAATTTTTCGATTGCTCTCAAATTTCACACGAATATATTAATTCTTAAAATTAAGGTTTTGTGAAATAATCATAGCAATCAGATAAAGCATGTGGGTGTTATAAGTCAAAGAAACTTTTTAAAAACCGAAAAAATCGCAAAATTGCGATTTTAATGAGAAATAATTTTTTGATTGCGCTCAAAAACGTGGCAGTTCTAAGTTCAGAGATTTCAAAGGCCTCCATAAAATTTCATCGCAATTGGAGTGTCGGTTTAGCCGAAATCGTGTGGACAAACACACAAAAACACAAAAAGAAAAAAAAACATTCCGGATTTTTTTCTTCAGTGTAGTGAAATGGAATCTTCGCTTCGCTCGCTACGCTCATTCAATAAAAACACTAATTTTTGTGCAATAAGACGCACGAATGTGTTTGTTTTATTAAACGAGTGAGCGCAGCGAGCGGAACGGAGTGATCTCATTCAACTCAAACGGCGCTTATTCTGTTAGTCTGCGTGCGTGTGTGTATGTGTACGTTGAAAATCAGCCGAATCGCTGAACAGATTGCGCTGAAATTTTAAACAGACATCCGGTACGAGTTTATTGAGAACTTCTAGCAAAATCAGCAAGATCCATTGCGATTTAAACTTACAAGAAATAATAAATTGAAAAAAAGGCTTCCAATGTTTACAAATTATTTTAACGACAATGGTTTAGATTTTGAAAAGATTTTTTGGTTTGTTATTCGCCTGGCCGTGAAATGCCGTGCCCATGCAAGGTCTGTCGAATGTTGCACGTCAAGGTACCCCCAAATTCCGCTCGTAGATTAAGTAAACCTTGCAATATTTTCACGTATTTCGTACTGGCTATGTTTACCATAGTAGGCCCTATTGCCACAGATGATGGACTACACTGCGTTATATGCATTTCAAAACATGTTTAATAATTTTTTAAATACAGTCCAGAAATTACAAAATCTTTCCCGACCAGGGGATTGAACCCATGTCTCCCACATTTCTGCTATAAGGGCGCTTTAGCCAACTAGACTAGGGAAACGTCAAAGTCGTTGTTAGACGAGTGAGCGAGTCATTGTGTTGAGTACCCTAATAGGGTATTTAAGTTTAGGCCATAATTTAGGCCATAATGCTCCACTGTAGCCAATGATAGGCTAGGGAGGCCTAAGGTAGGGGGAAGAAAAGGATTGTTGGAATGGGGGAACATTTGCATTTAAGTTTGATTATATTCGTATAAATAATAGGGTATTTAAGTTTAGGCCATAGTTTAGGCCATAATGCTCCACTGTAGCCAATAATAGACTAGGGAGGCCTAAGGTAGGGGGAAGAAAAGGAATGTTACCGGGTACTCAACACATGGCTCACTCACTCGTCGTCTAACAACGACTTTGGCATTTCCCTAGTGTTAGAAAATGGGAAAATGAGGAAATTCCGTAGACTTTTATGGTGTGTCGACGATGAATGATACCAAGAATCTTTGGTAACTAATACGTATTGTTTCAGTGTGCAGTTCTCATTTGTTGCGATTCCTAGAGCACCACAAAAAGCTCGACAGTGATTCCAGCATCTGTTAACGCTTCTCTTGACACGAACTCTGATTGTTTGTGTTTCAGTTCGTGATATTTGCAGTGACCGAGTGTTTAATCTAAAGTTAAACAATAAGTTTATGATAAGCTAGCAAATAAAGATTACTGTATTTCTTAAGCAATTGTATATAGAAGTAACCTTAGAGAACCCACAGTCGAAAAAAAATATTTTCTAAATGTATAAGCATTCATTTCAGTTCAAAAAACTATTGAAAAATTGATTTCTACTACACAATATTTATGTTAACGTATATTTGAGTACACTAAACATACTACACTGCTGAACCGTTTTGTATAAATTTATTGTGTTGTTTCAGATATTCCTTTATATTTTTCGTTTCAAACATGAGAATATAATCTCGGTATAGACTCCCGTTGCCTGCATTCTACCTCCGACCACGACGATGTGGCGGTTACGTCCTGTGGGGGCTCTCACATGTGTGGCGGGGCTGCTGTGGGCAGGGGTAGCCGAGGCCAAGCCTGCTGCCAACAACTTCGTCGCTGATTTCGTCCTGGGCCAGGTCCTCAACATCTACGCTCCGACGTCCAGAGCGGTCGAGAACGAACAGTGCAGAAATCACAGTTTGATTTACAGACAGGCTGCGCAGAAGAAACTACAGTGGGCGCTGCAAAGTGAGTAGATGTGAGGTATTAGAATCTAATATTATAGTCCCACAATTGGTTAGCTTCTGGAGGGTTCACCTGTAGATGTTCAACTTCCCGTGCTCTAGTGACCCGTCTGGGATGCACAGAGTACTATACCGGCAGATAGTTCTAATAATATTTTACGGCGACGGCAATGCAAAATACTGGGGAGAAGCTGCACAAGGCGAGCTCGTAAACCTTCAAACCTTCAAAGTTGTTTAAGAATCCCGAACCTGAACTACCTGTTAAATTTATAGTATTTTCATTTTAAGATTGATTTAAGTTTTGGCCAACCGTAGATAGTCTGGGTAAAATCGGGGATGAGCCGTGAAAAGTTGGCAAGTAGATTAGACGGACGAGATTTTACCTTGCTTGATTTGGATTTGCTCAAATCGTTGCTCAATACTAGCCTTTTTTTTTCAAAATTAATCGTTGCTCACTACTAGCCGGGTTTTCTATTAGCTTTTGAAGTAAAAGTTCTAACATCGCGTTCCCTGGTACCCCTTCACTCGATGTCGGTGACTGTCTCCCATTATTTATTGCTTCATTATTTTGAGGTTGATTAAATTGTTTGGGTATTTTAAGCCGCGGAAAGCGAGCAATGGTTTTATTGAGAGTTTAATGTTGGTGTTTTAGCCTAAGTGGCATGTCGTAAAGATTTGAGTGTATGAGCCTTGCTTTGTATTCGAAGTACTCTGCCGCAGTCTGCTAAAAATAATATGGTTTTCAGTTGATGGTCGATCAATTATCTACAAGTTGATGGTGGTGAGGGGGGGGGGGGTGTTAAAAATAACATCTTCTTAGGAGCGAATTATTTTAACTTTCATCAACCAAGACCTGCAATTAATTTTAATGTAATTTCAATCTCTGAATTGTAGTTGCATTATAGATCTGAATGGATGGGACAGTAATGCAACGAATATCTGTTGCCGTTGAGCTGACCCAACAAACATTATTTATGTCATTACCTTACGCAGGCATGAGCGAGGGTTTATTTCTCGATTTGGTTGGTCGGGAAACACTTCCGTAGGTGGAATTGTTAATATTTAATACAATTCTGATGTTAAAAAATCCATCCCGATCAGGGTTCGAACCCAAGTCTCCCACATTCCTGGTAGGCGCCTTAGCCAACTAGACCACCGAGACCACCGAGAGCTTACAGTGTGCTGTCGACGTGCTGCGAGTGGCGTGATAAGTGCTGCCTCACTGGCACAGATGGTTTAGCTATGTGCCCCTAATTGCAATGCTCTTCCCCATCAGTGCTAGACTCCAACTCAAAGATTCCAGCCGGGATCCTCAAGGGCAACGTGGTTGATTTCGGCAACTACGACGAGTGTCTGGCGGTAGAGGACGTCGCGACGCCCTCTGGACGCTTCTCGGGGCAATACTGCCTGGTGAACGTGAGAGGTGCTAGTCCAGGCAACCACCTCGACGACACGAACCTCTCGGCGGTTCTGGGCAAGGCTTTTCATCTGTTCAAGGACAAATCACAAAGTCGTCGTTTGGTAAGAATGCGCTTTCATTCAGATATTTTTTTGACTGGGTCGATCGAGTATTATATGCTCATTTACAGATAAAATTCAAATTCAAACACATTAATACGTTCAACATATTCCATATAACCTAAAAAAAATTGTGTTCGAGGCTGTGACCTTTTCTGTTTAACCATCACACTTGTAATGTTATGTACAATTATTGCGTGGCTATTCGACAGCGTTTTTCTTGCTTCTTCTTCTTCGTTGCTTTCACAATGTCTTATTAGTATATTACATTTTTCTAGAAATGTTTCATTAATAAATTATTTTCACAAAGTTTTTTTAGTAGGCCTACTGAAAAGCAAATGTTTACTGTCGGTAAAAGTTCCAAGTTCATTATAATATGTATGCCTTTTTTAATTGATCGCGCCCTACAGTCAACGGCAGGAGGCCATTTACAGAGAAAAATCTTAACCCAAGGATGTATTAATCGTGTTGTGAAATAAATTCACATTATGTTTTCTTTGGGTAATCGTATCGGCTAGCATCATACTTTTGTTTTCATAAAGTGTTCCTGACGAAGTTGTTTTATTTTACCGCGCACTTATATTTTGAGGGTGTACAGTTTTTTGTTTCGTTCGTATTTTGTTCAAGTTCATTTGAGAAAAGTTAAGTTCAATTACTACGCTTTCTTTGGAAACAACAAGCGTTAGTTAGTATTTTACCAGATGTACATGAGGCGGAAAGGACCGGCGTGGGAAAGCACTGCAAGAGGTCGCGCTAGCGACCTCTTGTTACAATCGGAACGGCTCACAAATACTCAACCAAAACCAAAATTTCAGTTACGTACTACACGCAAACAACTTTTTTTTATCGAAATAGAGCTCGAACTTTTTTTCGTACTCAAATTTGGTTTGAACTTGTTTTAAGTTTGAGTTTGAATTGTTTGAAGGTTCGCACAACCATAGTATATTCATACGCACACACAAAGTTCGTTTGAAAAAGTTTAATGAAACGAAACTGAAGCAATAGCATAGAAAACGAAGCACCATTATACGCACTCACGAGACCTTAATATATTTCAGAATTGAAATAAAACAGCATGGTGTACCGGGTAAAGAGAAAAACATTAATGCCAACATATGATCTAAACTCTCAAGGCTTCAAACCATGTTTGTATTTGCAGGAAAACGCCTTAAAATTAGTGGGGCTAACAATCGCAGTGTGCGTCCCCTCCACGTGTTCACCACGTGACCTGGAGTTGCACCTGCAGCATGAAATCCAAGGATTGTTTGGAAATATAAGTATAAGCGTGACTGTCGGCGAGTCAACGTGCTACAGTAGGGCGAACGTTAAACCGTTCACAGCTGGAGACTGGTTTGCTGTGTAAGTACGATAACCTTGAACTATGGTGGATTCCCTCCAAAACTCAGGTGCACACCATATCGGCTTACATCAATGCACACAAAAATATATTTGAAAGTTTAACAAATAGATTAAACAACAAAATAGCCATGTTTTACATATTATGTAAGCCCATACTTAGAACGTTAAGAGTGATGCAATAATGTGATATATTATGTAATAATAATAAATTGTTTCCAGGGGCTTCCTGGTGTTCTTTGCAGCCCTTGCAATACTCAGCACAGGTTACGATCTTGCTAGCAGGAAATCCGGTAGGCCAACATTTATTTTTCAGAAAACGCAAGTAACAACAACGAAAGCACTTTATAATAGCCTGCTAACGAATTTGAGTCGTAATAAACAAGAGCGTTAGTGAAATTACATGAACAATCAAGTATTGTGTTAAAAGGCATGATTTTTGGCACACAAACTAAGAAAAGCAAAACAAGTTGTCACAACAGGCCTTGAAAGTCGACTTATTACGAGCAATAGAAGTGTGAGAAAGTGTCCAACATGTGGAGGTCGTAAAAGAGTGATTGATTATTTATTTATTTATTATGTGTGTGTAAATGTGTAATGTAATAGATTGTGTACAACGTTCAACAACTAACTATTGTTCTTTGGAGAAATAAAGGTAAATATTTCGTACAGTAGAGCAGAATCTTCCCTCGGAATATATAGCAAATGTGCCAACCGGTGAAAACCAAATTATGCTCACACAAATATCTTGTTTTTGGTGTTCATCGTTTTCTGCGCGCTTCATCCATTAACACCCCAGAGTTAGAGTGGCAAGAAGGTGAAAACCCTCATTTATTTAAACTAGGAATCTTCGCAAACGCTTTTTCAGGCGCGTTGTTGGATGAGCGTAATTGTTTAAAAAACGGAAAAAGCGTAAAATTGCGATTTTCATAAGAAATAATTATTCGATTATGCTCAAATTTCACATAAATATATTAATTCATAATATAAGGTTCTGTGAAAAAGTTATTACAATCGAATAAAGCATGCAAGTGTTATAAGTCGAAGAATTTAATCGTAAAATTGCAATTATCATGAGAAATAATATTTCGATTCCGCTCAAATTTCACACGAATATATTAATTCATAAAATAAAGGTTTTGTGAAAAATTCATTACAATCGGATAAAGCATGTTGGTGTTATAAGCCGAAGAAATTCGAAAAATCGAAAAAAAATCGTAAAACTGTGACTCTCATGAGAAATAATTTTTCGATTACGCTCAAATTTCACACGAATATATTTATTCATAAAATAAAGGTTCTGTGAAAAAATCATTACAATCAGATAAAGCATGTAGGTGTTAACAGTCGAAAAAGTTTTTTTAAAATCGAAAAAATCGTAAAATTGCGATTTTTACGAGAAATAATTTTTCGATTGCGCTCAAAAACGTGTCAGTTCTAAGTTCAGAGATTTCGAAGGCCTCCGGAAAATTTCATCTCAATTGGAGTATCGGTTTAGCCGGAATCGTGTTAACAAACACACAAAAAAAAGAAAGAAAGAAAGAAAAAAAACATTCCGTTTTTTTTCTCCAGTGTAGTGAAATGGAATCTTCGCTTCATTCGCTACGCTCATCCAACTAATCTAGTTTGCTTTATTACTAGGAAAACGCTTAAGGCCCGCCGCGTTGTTGGATGAGCGTTATTGGTGCATTGAGCTGCATTGTGTTACGCGTATTTTCTGTTGTTTTGTGAAAAAATCATTACTTAGTCGAAGATTTTTTTAAATTAAATTAAATAAAATTAAAAATTAACTTAATTTTTTTAATAAATTGTAATTTTTACGTAATTTTTAAAGAAGAAAAAAATCGTAAAATTGCAATTTCATAAGAAATAATTATTTGATTGCGCTCAAATTTAACACGAGTATATTAATTCATAATATTAAGGTTCTATGAAAAAATCATTACAATAGGATAAAGCATGTAGGTGTTAATAAGTCAAAGAATTGTTTTAAAAAAGAAAAAAACCCGTAAAATTTCTATTTTCATGAGAAATAATTTTTCGATTACGCTCAAATTTTACACGAATATCTTAATCCATAAAATTAAGGTTCTGTTAAAAAATCATTACAATTGGATAAAGCATGTAAGTGTTATAAGTCGAAGAAATTGTTTAAAAATCGAAAAAAATCGTAAAATTGCGTTTTTTATAATAAAAAATTTCCCGATTGCGCTCAAAAACGTGGCAGTTCTAAGTTCAGGGATTTCGAAGGCCTCCATAAAATTTCATCGCAATCGGAGTATCGGTTTAGCCGGAATCGTGTTAACAAACACACAAAAATACAAAAAAAAAAAGAAAAAGAAAAAAAAAAAACATTCCGGATTTTTTTCTCCAGTGTAGTGAAATGGAATCTTCGCTTCGCTCGCTACGCTCGCTACGCTCATCCAAAAAAAATACGCAATATGGAAAAAATGAAATAAACACTAATCCAGACGTGTATAACACTGTGCGATTAAGAAGGCATAGGGTACATTAATTAACAAACAACAATGGTTGCCTCACTATGACGCCATAGACATTAAGTAATTTAAAATACTAGGAAAAACGCTAAAGTCCCGCCGCGTTGATGGATGAGCTTTTTAAAGGTTTTATTTTGCGTCGGATATCTCTACTTTAGCAAGTGCTTTGTTTTGCTGCCTACGCATTGTAGGTGAATGTTGTCAAGTTTCTTTTGTTTATCTTGTCAATTGGTTTTATTTACCGAAAAAAACTTATTAAAAGCTTTATTTCTATGGATTCTGGCTAAATTTTTCCACTTTTTCTTTCAAAAGGTACTACATAACCATAACCTAAATGCCCATGTATAATATGAACGTTGTAGCCCTTACCCGTTTGGTCAGAATTGGCCCAAATTGCACGAAAATATCGCACAAAAGTCAAAAAACGTATTTTAAAAGCTTTATTTCTCTCGATTCTAGCTAACTTTTTCAACTTTTTCTTTCAGAAAGCAATTACATCACCACTATCCTTAATGTTCATGCGAAAGATGAACGTTAAAGACCCACCCGTTTGGTCAGAATGGGGCCAAATGGCACGAAAATATCGCACTAAAAATCGAAAAAAATCGTAAAAGTACGATATTCATGAGAAATTTCTTCGATTGTACCCAAAAATGTAGCAAGTCTAAGTTCAGAGAAAACGAAGGTCGTGTCAAATTTTCATCAAGATCGCATATACCGTTTGCCCGGTAGAGAGCGAACAAACAGACGGAAAAAAAAAAAAAAAAAAAACAAAAAAACAAAAAACAAAACAAAAAAACACCCGAGCTAAATTTTTTGGGGGGTCGGTGAAATTGAAGTCTTCGCTTCGCTCATCCAAAAAAGCGTGAAGGAGAAATCCTAAAACTTCTAGTGTACACGAATTTAAAAATATTATTAGATTACAATCCCGTTTTTAAACAGTACATATTTTATTTATGTGCTCTGTTTGTGCAATTATTAAAAGGAGTGATACCTTACATTTTAAAGTAAGTTTTTGAAAATCGATCAAAAGCTGAATTTAGTTCGTTCGGATTAGATGGAATAACATTGATTCCTCGAAATTGTATTAAGACTGAATGTCGAATAGTATCTAATTATATTTATCACCAAAGCACTTAAGTTTGTATGTATCTCATTGGAATGTGTTTACTTTTAGAATCCCGAAACGCCACTTTGATCTGCTTCTCTGTGTACTCAAATAGCTGCAAGTTGCTGCAGTATCCGTCCGCAAATAGCGACATGCTGCAAGCATTGCACGGCATCAGATTCCTCAGTATCGTTTGGGTCGTCATGGGACATTCAGTTTTAATTTTTGAAATTATGACTCCATCAATAAATTATGCAATAAATATGGAAGTAAGTAAACCTTCTGTTCTGAATGGAAGTTTTAATAAGTGACGAATTTAAAATTAATTTTGATAGTGTATCTGAAGTATGTTACTGAAATATGTATTTTCGGAATGAATTTGACCCGAATAATAATATATTCTCAACCTACGAAGAAACCGTTAAGCATTAAACAAAAGCGCACAAATACGAACTCCTTCCACCACGCACAACAGTGTCCACACAAACTTCCCAGGTATTTAGATCTATTTCGACGACATATGAAAAAAGTAAACATACTAACTAATTTTCAACACTGCATGCGCACACAATTTGCAGCATGCTGACGAAAGGAATTCCAAAATGCACTGCCTCCTAGATGTTGCTCGTGGCTATCTAGGAGGCAGTGCCAAAATGTATAAAAAATTCAAGAAATATTATTAATTTTATTGATTGATTATTGATTCATACATACACTTTCTCCCGGTTCTAGATATTACAGCCAGCTAGCGTCCTTGATTGTCCATGCAACAGGTGTTGATTGTTGTCCTCTCACTTGCCCTATTCAGTTAAACTGCCATTGCAAACCCCCAAGTGTCAAATAAGCACTTTGCTAGTTGACTGGCACCATCCCATTTACAACCTAACAAGCTTTTGAAAAGTTCAGTTCCCAAGCATCAAACAATCTTATTCAATTTCACATACATAAAACATATGATCAATCAGGTTTAAGATTTTAAATAAAACTGTTCCAAACATATTCATATAGACTTATATGTTACAGTACTTAACTGACTGGAGATATACTTTCATTACGAATGCAACAGTTTCTGTTGAATCATTCTTCCTGCTGAGTGGCTTGCTGACCTGCTTCAAATTTCTCAAGCACATGGACAAGGGGACATCATTGAACATCCCTCTCTTTTACCTTCATAGATACATCAGGTATTTGTTTTTAAACGTTTTTATTCTAATGTACTATTGAATTTTATTATTTACCTTGCAAATATATTATATACATGGTGACAAGCACATAACTAATATTAACAAACTCAGTCTTGGGGAGAAACGCGTTCCCGAGAACTTGTTCCTTTTTCAGGAACTTTTGTGGGAACGCTTTCCTTTTCTTGTAACGTCAAAGTTACTATTATGTGGGAACTTGGAACGAAACTAACGTTCCTTTCGCCGTTGTAATCCCGTCGAATGCCAGTACCTGATATCGTAAACTGCAGTATGAAAAATATCTTGTGACATCTTGTGTTTTCGAAAATGGCACCACCCTCATCAGATGGCCTGGGACTCACTTTAATGAATAAAAGTAATGATAAATTAACTCATATCATATTTAATTTTTTATAAATCAGTGATGGTATAAGGAAAGAGACAGGAACTTCGTTCCTTTTGAGGAACGACGAACGTTTCAGCTCCTTTTTAGGCAGAAGTAGCTTAACTTTTCAAAGTTCCTGTATTGGGGGAACGTGACTAAGACTGGACAAACTTGTAAAGTGCAAAAATATCAATACTTAATATCACATTTTCATCCAAATCCATATCTTTCAAACAACTTTTGAGCCTTTTCACTGTGGATTCCTCAACAGCTGCAGATGGAAATCGAACAACTCCACAATTTGTTCTATTTAGAAAAGACAACTACCCAACATCCGAATGTTTTTTTATTTCAACTTCTAGTTATGTATTTGTGTGTCCCCTTTTTGTATAATCATTTCCCAATTTGGTCACTAAACTCGTGTATCCTGTATTCCGTCGTAGTAACAATTATTATCCTACATACTCAGTTTCTCTTTCTTCGTATTTTCAAAGAATCCGGTCTTTAACCTCAATTCATTTTATAAAGTTCTTGTGAACCCACCTCCACTTCTTCATCTTTCCAGTTATTCTCAGCTTTTACATAGCCATTTTATAACGTCCCGTATTAATCTTATTATTTTAGAGATCTATAAGCTGTAGCAACTAACGCCAATATTAGAAATATTTTAAATAACCAGCTATAATTACTACGTCCTATGTAGTATCGCAATAATTCTTTGTCTGCATGGACAAAAAATATAAAAATATAATGATCAATCTGTAATTAAAAATAGTACTGATTATAATAAAAATTGCAATAAAGATATTTTTATGCAGACTATGTTTCTTGCGAAACAACATAGGTTCTATAACATCACTTTCTCAAGTTTTGTGTTTTGTGTTATGAAAATCCGGTAATTTTGAGTGGTTTTAATATTGTCGGTAGTCTTTTTAATTTCTTTATGAACCCCTTTTAGATCGTTACAAAATTGCATTGAAAACTACATTGCCTATACAATGTCATGTTGTAGGTTGACTCCAGCGTACGGAGCTATGATTCTTCTCACTGCACTTGCCATACACATGGGCGAAGGCCCCTACTGGGGAAGATTCATGTTGACTATGAAGAACTCCTGTCAAGAGAACTGGTGGACCAACTTATTGTACATCAACAACTACTATCAATTTGAAAGATCGGTAAAGACATACACTACGTTCAAAGGAGCCTATAAATTAAAATAGAGACAAATTTAAATAAATGTAAAACTAAAATTTGTAAATATTGACAATGTAATTGAAAGCAATCTTGCAAAATCTAATATAGAGGAATAAATCATCCGTAGTAATAAGTAGTCTCGAATAGTCTGCTCTGCTATGAATAATGTCAAGATGGAATGAATGATTACTTGTATTTAATGGAGCACGCTGATTGCACTCTAAAGCACTGTGTGGTGGAGGAGGAGGAGGAGGAGGAGGAGGAGGAGGAGGAGGAATATCTATCTCTCTCTTTGAACATGATTCAACACAATTCTTCTCCCAGAAAGAATGTGCATACCGCAAACAAATTTGGCTTGTGTTGGCATGGTACTTAAATGTCCCCGAAAAACGCTTCAACTCGCCTTGTATACGGCTTGTATTGCTGTATAATGTGCCCGAGTGTTATAGCTCACCGCGGCTTGGCTTCGGTGCCCTATAAACGGCACCCAGACCAGATTACTATAGTATAAGATACATTCATATTTCTTTCTCGGTTTCAGTGCATTGTGCAGTCCTGGTACATTGCAGTAGACATGCAGTTATTCTGGTTGTCGCCATTAATTCTCTATCCACTTAGCAAGTAAGTATCGAAGATATGCTCTTTGTTCACTATCAAACTTATTATGTAAGTTTTATATCAAGGGGTCCAGACGTATCTACTACACCTAGCCCTTGATTTACTTCTAGTCGAGGGTGTTCAACAACGTCATTTAATGTACCTAGTGGAACACTGTTAAGGATAAAGACTATACCACCAATATAAAAACTACGCGAAATTACTGTTAAAAGTGATATCTCGTGAACGCTGCATAATATCTCAAAACTGTTTGCAAACAGCTATGTGGTTATGTGAGGACTATATTTGAAATTCAAACCGCCCGGATTATTATATTTGAGTGTCTTTTTTTAAAAAATTATATTGTTCTGACAAAACCATCTAGGTGCCCGTTAGGGCGCCGCAGCCAAGCCGCGGTGCGCTACACACTCACGAACCTTATACAGCAAACAGAGTTGGGGTGATTTCGAGGTGTCACCCAACTGTCATGAAACGTTATGTGAACTTGAAAACTATCAAAATCAAAGGATTTAGGTACCTGACAACACATCCAAATTTGGTTGGGGTACGAGCATTCCTTCTTGGTGAAAAAATGGCTTAAAACATGCTCAAAATCACTTTAAGGATGTTAGCTACTACTGCTACTGCTGCTACTGCTACGGTCTAATTCGTCAGTTTTAATCGGCCCGCGATTCTGCCCAAACGGGTGGGACTACATTTGAAAGAAAAAGTTGAAAAAGTTTGCTGGAAGACCTCCAAATAAAGGTTTTAATATAAGCCTTTTACAAGAATATAATCAACAAGTAACTATAGTTACTTGACAATGATCACCTACATTGTTTACAAAAAACAAGTCTTTGGACCATTAGATATTTTAAATTCTATTGTTAATTGGTAATACCAAATCAATTAAATCGACTTTGATAAAATTATTGTATTTTAACAAATAATTTTGTAATGGAACTTGAAAAGTAATGAGATCCCACATATAACAAAAAACGTAATAAAATCAGCCAAACCTTACACAATCAAAAGCAATGAGATCTAAAAGAAATGCCAAGCTTATGTACCCTCCTACATCTTAATACATAAATTTACTTTGCCCTGTGACTGTATCCTTGCAAAGTTTGGCAAAATAAATTTGCACAAACTTTTACATTTAAAACAAAAGTTGCAGATAAAATTTTGCCACGCTTTCAAGGATACAGTCACAGGGCAAAGTGAATTTATGTATTAAGATTGCAAAAATGTAGGAGGGTACATAAGCTTAGCATTTCTTTTAGATCTCATTGCTTTTGATTGTGTAAGGTTTGGCTGTTTGTTTACAAGTTTTTTGTTATATGTGGCTATAGCTGTCTGCAATCATTTAAACAAAAATTGAAATAACGCTTATATTGAATCTGAATCTGAATCTGAATCTGAGATATTTTGCACCGTTCTCGAGATATCACAATGAAACCGTAATTTCGCGTAGTTTTAATATTGGTGGAAGTCTTTAACTTTATTTTATTTCTCATTTTATTTATTTCTAAATTATGTCAAAATGTACACTTCGAACTTCGCAGAATCATAAAGTATAGAACATATGTTCTATACTCAATGGTAGTACGGTTAACGTACATTTATAACGTGAAGTTGAGGGAGCCTCAACATTACTGTCTCGTCCGTCCATCTGTGCAAGTGTCAAGTCTCACGATTTAAAAAAAAATGACCACCGAACGCAGAACATTTTGGCGGCCCTGGGGGTGGGTATAAGGGATGCGATGTGCGTGTGCATTCGCTCCTTTTTTACATTGGCTGCAGTGGGCGTTGTCACATTATATTGGTTATACTCCGTCCCTTGGGCTGGTGAATAGCAATAATAAGGAATCAATTTATTTCAATGTTTCTAAAGAAAGAATGTCTTACAGGTGGCCTAGGTCTGGGGAAAGCTCTTTGGGCTCTCTTGATCGTGGTTGGGTTGCTCATCGCCTTCTTGGTACCGTACATCAACGAGTTTCCATTCGAATCAATAGAATCAGGAGGGTACGTAAAGAATACACATCAATAAACACCATAATTATCAATAATAAAAACTGATAAAACCACCAAAAGTTGCAATCTTGACAACCCTGGGGCACCGATGTCTGTCAAGAAGGGAATTTGTCACTGCCTCCTAGATGCTACGTAGCTAAAGCCAGTAGTAGGATCTATGCGGCAGTGGAAATTGCATCCAAGCAATGATATTTAACATCTCGGTCGTTCGCCCGCAGCCAAGCGCACGCGACTGCTAGAAGGTGATGATAACTCGACCCTGTTTACTCCTATCCGAGTTGGGGGTTTCAGCTATCTGCACACGCCGTCCCGAAAGATTTAGTCTTGAAACTCGGTATATGACCTGATATGTGGTCCATGAAATACCAAAAAAAAAAAAAAAACAGCCCGATCCGATAACCCGTTCTGTGTTAAAAAAGTGCGTAAAAATCGACGAAAATCTTCCGGCTGGCTGGTTGGTTGGGGGGGGGAGGGATTCTGACAGAGAGAAATAAGAGCTTACAGAGAAAACGGTACATCTTAGAACTATGAAACTTGGACCACACTTAGATGTACCTCAGACTCACATACTTCCGCCGAGAGACAAGCAATATTCCACCCCTAACACCTACTAAATCATCCCCTAAAATTAAAATAATTCATAGCTCAAACCCAAAATTGAATTTTTAATCAAATAAGTTATTAAATTATGTTCCAATGTGTTTTAACCCAATCGGCCTATTCTCATTTCCTAAACCACATTTTTTCAACCCCCATCCCTTATAGTTTATATTATTTTTACCTTGATTTCCAGCATTCACCATGAAGGCACCTAATGAGTTATCAGCATGAAATTTGGCATGATGGTACATACTAATAATAATAATCATCAAAACTCATTTCCAACAATGTCAGGTTGAGTAATGTTCTTCACACCGATATCCAGGGCACGAAACTATTTTTTGCCGAGATTGCCAGGCTCAGCGTTTCTTCATCATCTTCATCATCTTCATCGTCATCTTCATCCTGCATCTGCTTCTCCACCAATTTTCTCCACTCTTTCCTGCCACAGCTTCAATTCCGTCACCTGGTTCCACGATTCACCTCTCTCTTCAACGTCTCCTTCGATCAATCTTCCCCATCTTTCTCTCGGTCTTCCTACTTTTCTTTTACCTTCCTCCCCTGCTTCGAAGTCTCGTCTTGGGATCCTATATATATTATGTTATATCGCAGACTTTCATGGATTGAATATGCACACATTGTATTTTCGGGTAGTCCGTGTGGTTTTATTTTTATTTATCCCAACGTTTCGGGTAGTTCTCCCTGCCCATCTTCAAGGAATGTAATATATTCCCCAAAACTAAGGGCGAGCTCTGGCCGGTTGGGGTGCGTGTTGCAAAGAGAGCTCTCGCGCAACTTTTTATCACACCTTTCTTCATTCACACAGCCTTACTCATATTTATTTTCTTCTTTCACTTTTTTCGTCTCCATACTTGCCGGCCCTCTCTGCAACGAGCACTCCTCCGTTCCCACCCAGTTTAACCCATCCTATCCAACATCCTCACTCCTTCCCATTAACCCCCCTCGTCTTCCCTTACGTTCCTCCCATTGGAATGAAAAAAACATGGTGGTAATCCACAATGGAAAAAAAAATTTGGAAGATTCCAATACAATTGACATGGGCACTGATAACTCTACTGTTAAGTGCCCTTAAACAACATTAACTAACTAACTATTCAAGGTTAAACCATGGTTAAAATTTATCATGATTTTTTTATCTCGAAAAATTCGCGTGTCTAGGGTTATGGATTTTTAGACGAGTTAGCGAAGAGAATAAGAATTACAATTCAAGATGAACGACGCTTATTCTGTGACTATGTGCGTGTGTGTGCGTGAGCTGAAATTTTAAACAGACATCCGGTACGAGCTAAATGAGAACTGTTAGCAAAATCAGCTAGCTAGATCTATTGCGATTTAAACCTACGAGAAATAATAAATTGAAAGGCTGCAAATGTGTAGGAATTATTTTAATGTTAATGGTTTTGTTTTTGAAAAAAATATTTTTTGTTTACTATTTGTCACGCTGCGAAAATTGCATGTAGTTACCAAGGTGTATCGAATCTTGCACGCTCAAGTTACCCCCTAATTCCGCTGGGAGATTGAGTAAACCGTGCAATCATTACGCGATTTCGCACTGGCTATGTTGTCCATAGTATTGTTTGCATTTTAAAAGATATGCTATAATGGCGTCTCATGATTAAAGAGTATGATCATGTTGTTATACAATTCTAGGAAAACGACAGTCTTCATTAGATGAGTGAGCGAGTCATGTTTTGAATATGCGGGAACATCTGCATACAAGTTGATTGATATATAGGTACAAATGATAGGGTTTTGAGTTTATTTGTTATTCGGGCGCATCAACTGTAAGGCCATAATGAGCCACTCTAGACTATGATAGGCTAGGGAGGAAAGACCAACGCTGTCTAGATCCAGTCTTAGGTATAGGGGGAGAAAAGGGAATGATACCGAGTACTCAACACATGGCTCACTCACTCGCCTAACAACGACTTTGGCGTTTTCCTAGTCTATGTGGGATCCAATCTGATAAGATTTTCTTCAAAATACGATTGTGAAACACGTGAAACTTAATGAATTTTTAGCCTGATGTATATTTGGCATAATTTTCGTGCAATTCCAGTTGTAAATGTACAAAAACGACACCAAACAAGGCTTAGTACTGGAGATTTTGTGTCCGAGGGCGTCGTTTCGAAAAAAATCCGAAATCTTGAATTCTTGGGGAAATTTCGAGTGCATCCACATATTTGAATATTGCTAAAGGTCACATACAACTATTTAAAAGCGGCAAACCGTGTTCAAAGAGCGCAGTAAATAATAATTTGTCGTGGGAAGCCGTCCTCCCAGGGCGAGATGTATGCCCCTCTTGGTGTCACTACAGACATATTGAACTTGAAGTAAGGAGATTGTCAATAACAACTGAGGAAAACCTCCAAAAAATACTTCAGTCAGGAATACTAGTTTGACGGGATACGAACCCAGGTATTATTTTGCGTAACGCTATACCACTGCATTGGGCTAGAAAGATAAAGGTCCATAGGCACAAATTCTAAGTCGTATATTTCGAACAAACAGACTATACCTATGCGCGTACAAACTCAGGTCTAGATTGTTCGTGGTAGCCATGTTTGCAGACGTAGAAAATCTGCCAACCAAGTTGTTTGGATTTAATTAAGTCATTTAGAGACAGTCAGCTCAGCCAATGTATGTGCGTGCTTCTAGCCAAAGATCTTGTGAAAGCGTGTGGTGAGGGTGCAGCCATGGTAACCCTGTCCAGCATCCAACGCCCATGTGATGATGCGATAATATCGTATTGGTTTGCCACAAATAACGAAGGCCGTTGATCATGTCCTATCGTGTTATAGCTAAGCAACTTTTATATTTATATTTATATTTTATTATATTTGAAAATATGTGATTTACATGGTGGCAAGTACTTAAAATTAACATTTTATAGTTGTATCAGAAGTCTGAAGTATCAAGACTTTATATCACACTCATTTTTCTTAATTTCTCATTTTACATCTACTAAATCAACAAATCCATAATCAAATCAACATCAAACATAAATCAAATCAAATCTACATCAGATCCAAATCAATATCCTCCAAACACCTTCTAAACCTTTTTACCGATGATTCCTCAACAGCTGCAGCTGGCAATTGATTCCATTCCACAATTGTTCTATTAAAAAAAAAGTTCTCTATAAGCAAGCTCCAACAACCCTCGTCTGGGTCCGGGGTAGAATTTGCACAGAGAATGGCAACTAATCGTGTAGACCAGGAGCTAGATCCTGTAGGACCCCTATTAACGAAATTGGCTCACCCCACTTAACATCTCAAATCTGACTTGACCACGTGTTAGTACGCACCTTATGAAAGAGCCCCAGATAGTATATCACTTCGAATTGTGGTAAACGATTTTTTTAGAGGCCATTTTGTTTTCGAATGTGCGATCATTGAAACGCTTACTCACTACTGTCTTCAAATGTACATAACTCGGGACTCGGTTACCGATTTTGATTTTAATACCAATTTGTAGGTAACTGTATGCTTTCTTTATTATATACAATCAATTTTTAATTAGCATATGATTTTATTATTAAAAAATGCAGACACAGCAAAAATAGTGTAAATAATTTACTAAAATGTGATTCAAGCGTAAATTCGACATTTTTTTGGTTGCTAGCTAGATGTTTTTATACTTGATTATTATTCATAAAATATATTTATGAACTAAACTAATAAAATACATAGATTTTTTGTGTTTTAGAAGATAAGCGTTGAAAGATGAGCATTTTCAGTGGATTGAGCGCTAATTAACTATGTTTTTAATCCAACTTCATTTCGTCATAGAATTATATTTTGAATGTAATTTCAACCAACAATACAAGCGAATGGTAAAATAGAATGATACTAACAATGTATTACTGGATTTTCAGTTTAAAAAGTGGAAAAAGAGTAAAAGTGCTCTTTTCGTGTGACAAATTTAATTGGTTGCACTTAAATTCTTGGAAAGTCTAATATTAGAGATTTTAAAGGTTCTCTGAAAATTTCATCCAAATCACAGAAGTCGTTTGTCTCGGAAAGCGAAAAACGAACTCAAAAGTGCACAAATAATAAAAAATATCTAAAATTGATATTTGACGATACATCTTTACTTTTTGCAATAAAAACTTGTCAGGTTGTAGTATTTATATATTGTACCTTAATGTGGTTTGACTTTGATTGTATTGTAGTGATTGTTTTGCAAGTATGTTCCGTTGTTTGGCCAATTTGAACCGTCGTTCCAAGGCAAGTGGCGGATTTAAGCCTAACAATCGTGCAAATCGTAAAGAAAGCATAAGAATTGCCCAGGTTATTAATATTATGATGACAAAAAATCCAGAAATTGATGGCCCCAAGTTGAGACCCTGTGACTTTCTTATTTTTAACAATAACAATAATTAAAAATATTTTAATGTTGCAACATAGTTCAATCCACGTCGAAGGTGTTTGCCAATTTTTAATGGTCCAACATCGAAATAAATACAAAAAAAAACATATTTCGGAACCTCAAAAATGAAATTTCCGTATTTTTCTGTTCCGGAAGATGTTTTTTTGTTTTCATTTAAACGTTAGATCGTAAAAAATATCAACAACCTTCAACGTGGATCGAACTATGTTACAACATTAACATAAATTAATTATTGTAAGTGAACTGAGGAAATCTAAATAACCTGTGCCAAGAGCTCGAGTTCCGTTGAATGTCTCGTGAATACTCTTAGACCAGGAGCCAGAACCTTTGGGAAAAAGTTTCGTTCAACCCAGTTTACATCTCAAATCTGACTTTACCACGTGGTAGTATGCACCTTTTGAAACATCTCTAGGGTGGATGTCACTTTCAATTGTGGTATCAGTTTTTTTAGCAGCCATTTTGTTTTTGGATGTGCGATCATTGAAAAGCTTAGTCGGTACTATTTTAAAATGTACATGTTCGTGACACAGTTAATCGATTTTATTTTTTTCTTATACCGATTTGTAGGTAATTGTATGTTCTAACGATTGTTTACAACCAATTTCTAATAGTCATATGATTTCATTGTTAAAAATGCAGACATGGGAAAAATAGTGTAAATAATGTTACTAAAATGTGATTCAAGCATAAATTCACAAATTATTCTGGTCAGTTATAGCGCTATGTTTTCATAAAATATTAGGATTTATAAAACTAACTCATGGACAACATATATAAAAAAAATACGGATTATTGCACGTTTCCGTACATAAGCGTTGAAGGCTGAGCATTTTCAGTGAATTGTACGCTATTTAACTATGATTTTCATCCAAATTCCTGTTGTCATTGGCTCATTGCTAGTATAGAACTAGAAAAACGCTCAGTTGGACGCGTTGTTGAGCGAGCACCGGTACGTGCAACACGACCCGAGTACGACATTCCCATAATGTTACATACCAATAAGTCTTTAAGGTCTTGACCGATTTAGCTGAAAATTTGTGAAATAGAAGAGAATGGATAAAATCCACCGCCATCTAGAGGACCTTGACATCATTTCTTTGGGAAAACTATTTTACTCTTGATTTCTTCTAGGTGGCAGTACATAGTGACCAGAATTCTTGTGCGACTTTTTGTTGCCATGGTAACGTTACTTTTGTTAAAATGTAATTTCTATCTACACTACTTATCGGATCAAAATATAATTAACATATTCGTGACCGGACGGACATTCTAAATGATTTGGCTACCTCAGATTTTGTCGCCGTTTAGTTTTAAAAAAAAACTTTAGATTAACTTTAATGTAACTTTATAACTTTTTGAACGATTTTGCCACAAAACTAATGGCATTCAATCGGGAACGAAACTTGCAGATGGTCAAAATTTCAACTCGATCCGAGCCTCCGTTTGACCGCTATCATGAGCCAAAAAAGCTGAGCGACTTTCCGTTGCCATGGTAACGGGACTTTGTTATAATGTAATTTCCATCTACATTACTTATCGGATCAAAATAAAAATAACATATTCGTGATCGGACGGACATTCTAAATGATTTGGCCACCTCAGATTTTGTCGCCGTTTAGTTTGAAAAAAAAACTTTCGATTAACTTTAATGTAACTTTTAAACTTTTTGAACGATTTTGCCACAAAACTATACAGCAACCCGCCTAGGTGGTATGTACATGTGTGCAAAATTTCAGGTCGATCAGAGAAACGGTGCAACCTGTATCGAAGCAGTAACAGAAAAAAAAAAAAACAGACATTCGAGCCATAAGAGTCAAGTGGAGACGCTCGCTACGCTCGCTCAATAACATTTTTAAAGTCGTTCCAACAAACAATGCATGCAAATGGTAAAATTGAATGATATTATAAATGCGATTTAAAGATATTTGCAGAATAGTTCGATTGTATGGAATTTTCAGTTTCAAAAGCGAAAAAAGTGAAAAAGTGCAATTTTCACGTGACAAACTTATTTGCTGGCACTTATATTCTTGGAAAGTATAATTTAAGAGTTTTTGAAGGTTCTTTGAAAATTTAACCTAATTCGGAGCAGTCGTTTGTTCTGGACAGCAAAGAAATTAACGAGGACATGTTCAAACAATCAAAAACCTCCGAGGAAATGGTGCAACAATAGTTCATTGGAAGTCACAAGCAGAAAAATTTGGGAAAAGGTACTTTATGACCTAATGATCAATAATTGATATGGATTCATTGGAAGATTTTACTCCATTAACTCACTGGAGGTCAAAAAATTAAAATCTTTATAAAAAAACAATTTTCTGTAAAAATTATATTTTTGGAATGTTTGTGTGTTTTTGTGGAATGTTTAATCCTCATTATTGGTTTATCGTGTAATTTTTCACAAAAAGTTTAAAATTTTGTAAAAAAAGATTTTTTAAACTTTTTAAGTTAATTTATGATAAAAATTTATTATATTAAAATAAATTTATTATTATTACTGGGAAACGCTCAGTTGGACGCGTTGATAAGCGAGCACGTGCTATAGCTAGACCCACATTGCACATTTTTTATTTAAATTTTAAAATTTGCGACGTTCGCTGTCCACAGGGCCATGTTTCCAATATTATTTATTATTGCCAAGGTATTTGGGTAAACCAGTGTGTAAACCTTTACTTTGTGGATAAAATCCACCGCCATCTAGAGGACCTTGACTCCATGGGAAAACTATTTAAACTCTTTGGTGACAAATAATACACTGCTTCCTCGAAAGTATTTTGATTTCTTATAGGTGGCAGTGCATTAGAAACTTCGCACGTCATTTCGTTGCCATGGCAACGTTACTTTTGTTATAATGTAATTTCCATTTACACTACTTATCGGATCAAAATAAAATTAACATATTCGTGACCGGACGGACATTCTAAATGATTTGGCCACCTCAGATTTTGTCGCCGTTTAGTTTGAAAAAAAAACTTTCGATTAACTTTAATGTAACTTTTTAACTTTTTGAACGATTTTGTCACAAAACTAATGGCATTCAATCGAGAACAAAGCTTGCGGATGGTCAAAATTTCAAATCGATCCGAGCCTCCGTTCGAACGTTATGGCGAGACATACAAACAAACAAAAAAAAAAGCTAGTGACTATTTTTTCCGGCAGAGTCAAATGGAAACGCTCGCTTCGCTCGCTTAATTATTACTAGGAAACGCTCAGTTGGACGCGTTGATAAGCGAGCACGTGCTATAGCTAGACCCACATTGCACATTTTTTTAAATTTTAAAATTTGCGACGTTCGCGTTTCCAGTATTATTTATTATTGCCAAGGTATTTGGGTAAACCCGTGTTTAAATCTTTACTTTAAAATCCACCGCCATCTAGAGGACCTTGACTCCTTGGGACAACTTTTTAAACTCTTTGTTGACAATTAATAGACTGCTTCCTCGAAAGTATTTTGATTACTTCTAGGTGGCAGTGCATTAGAAACTTCGCGCGTCTTTTCGTTGCCATGGCAACGTTACTTTTGTTATAATGTAATTTCCATCTACACTACTTATCGGATCAAAATAAAATTAACATGTTCGTGACCGGACGGACATTTTAAATGATTTAGCTATCTCAGATTTTGTCGCCTTTGAGTTTGAAAAAAAAACTTTCGATTAACTTTAATGTAACTTTTTAACTTTTTGAACGATTTTGCCACAAAACTAATGGCATTCAATCGAGAACAAAGCTTGCGGATGGTGAAAATTTCAACTCGATCCGAGCCTCCGTTCGACCGCTATCATGAGCCAAAAAAGCTGCACGACTTTCCGTTGCCATGGTAACCGTACTTTGTTATAATGTAATTTCAATCTACACTACTTATCGGATCAAAATAAAATTAACATATTCGTGACCGGACGGACATTCTGAATGATTTGGCCATCTCAGATTTTGTCGCCGTGAAGTTTGAAAAAAAACTTTCGATTAACTTTAATGTAACTTTTTAACTTTTTGAACGATTTTGCCACAAAACTAATGGCATTCAATCGAGAACAAAGCTTGCGGATGGTGAAAATTTCAACTCGATCCGAGCCTCCGTTCGAACGTTATCGCGAGACATACAAAAAAACAAAAAAACAAACAAACAAAACCAGTGACTATTTTTTCCGGCAGAGTCAAATGGAAACGCTCGCTTCGCTCGCTTAATTATTGGCAAGGTATTTGGGTAAACCCGCGCGTAAACTTTTACTTTGTGGATAAAATCCACCGCCATCTAGAGGACCTTGACTCCTTGGGACAAAATAGACTGCTTCCTCGAAAGTATTTTGATTACTTCTAGGTGGCAGTGCATTAGAAACTTCACGCGTCTTTTCGTTGCCATGGCAACGTTACTTTTGTTGTAATTTCCATGTATTTTCCATCTACACTACTTATCGGATCAAAATAAAATTAACATATTCGTGACCGGACGGACATTCAAAATGGTTTGGCCATCTCAGATTTTGTCGCCGTTTAGTTTAAAAAACTTTTTAACTTTTTGAACGATTTTGCCACAAAACTAATGGCATTCAATCGAGAACGAAGCTTGCGGATGGTCAAAATTTCAACTCGATCCGAGCCTCCGTTCGAACGTTATGGCGAGACATACAAACAAACAAACAAACAAAAAAAAAACAAAAAAAAAAAAAAACAAAACCAGTGACTAATTTTTCCGGCAGAGTCAAATGGAAACGCTCGCTTCGCTTGCTTAATTATTATTATTATTATTATTACTATTATTATTATTATTATTATTATTATTATTATTATTATTATTATTATTATTATTATTATTATTATTATTATTATTATTATTATTATTATTATTATTATTATTATTATTTCTCGATTTGGTTGGTCGGGAAACACTCCCATAGGTGTAATTATTATTTTAATCTCATTGTAGTTGCATTATACATCTACACATCTACATACAACATACATACACATACATCTACAACTACAATTCAGAGATTAAAATGTACCCGTCCTGGTGCTCTAGTGGTTAAGACGCTCACCTGGAATGTGGGAGACCCGTGGTTCGAATCCCAGTCGGAACGGACTTTTTTAATTTCAGAATTGCAGTAGATAATAATCATTATTACTAGGAAACGCTCAGTTGGACGCGTTGATAAGCGAGCACGTGCTATAGCTAGACCCACATTGCACATTTTTTTAAATTTTTAAATTTACGACGTTCGCGTTTCCAGTATTATTTATTATTGCCAAGGTATTTGGGTAAACCCGTGTTTAAATCTTTACTTTAAAATCCACCGCCATCTAGAGGACCTTGACTCCTTGGGACAACTTTTTAAACTCTTTGTTGACAATTAATAGACTGCTTCCTCGAAAGTATTTTGATTACTTCTAGGTGGCAGTGCATTAGAAACTTCGCGCGTCTTTTCGTTGCCATGGCAACGTTACTTTTGTTATAATGTAATTTCCATCTACACTACTTATCGGATCAAAATAAAATTAACATGTTCGTGACCGGACGGACATTTTAAATGATTTAGCTATCTCAGATTTTGTCGCCTTTGAGTTTGAAAAAAAAACTTTCGATTAACTTTAATGTAACTTTTTAACTTTTTGAACGATTTTGCCACAAAACTAATGGCATTCAATCGAGAACAAAGCTTGCGGATGGTGAAAATTTCAACTCGATCCGAGCCTCCGTTCGACCGCTATCATGAGCCAAAAAAGCTGCACGACTTTCCGTTGCCATGGTAACCGTACTTTGTTATAATGTAATTTCAATCTACACTACTTATCGGATCAAAATAAAATTAACATATTCGTGACCGGACGGACATTCTGAATGATTTGGCCATCTCAGATTTTGTCGCCGTGAAGTTTGAAAAAAAAACTTTCGATTAACTTTAATGTAACTTTTTAACTTTTTGAACGATTTTGCCACAAAACTAATGGCATTCAATCGAGAACAAAGCTTGCGGATGGTGAAAATTTCAACTCGATCCGAGCCTCCGTTCGAACGTTATCGCGAGACATACAAAAAAACAAACAAACAAACAAAACCAGTGACTATTTTTTTCCGGCAGAGTCAAATGGAAACGCTCGCTTCGCTCGCTTAATTATTGGCAAGGTATTTGGGTAAACCCGCGCGTAAACTTTTACTTTGTGGATAAAATCCACCGCCATCTAGAGGACCTTGACTCCTTGGGACAAAATAGACTGCTTCCTCGAAAGTATTTTGATTACTTCTAGGTGGCAGTGCATTAGAAACTTCACGCGTCTTTTCGTTGCCATGGCAACGTTACTTTTGTTGTAATTTCCATGTATTTTCCATCTACACTACTTATCGGATCAAAATAAAATTAACATATTCGTGACCGGACGGACATTCAAAATGGTTTGGCCATCTCAGATTTAGTCGCCGTTTAGTTTAAAAAAAAAACTTTTTAACTTTTTGAACGATTTTGCCACAAAACTAATGGCATTCAATCGAGAACGAAGCTTGCGGATGGTCAAAATTTCAACTCGATCCGAGCCTCCGTTCGAACGTTATGGCGAGACATACAAACAAACAAACAAAAAAAAAACAAAAAAAACAAAAAACAAAACCAGTGACTATTTTTTCCGGCAGAGTCAAATGGAAACGCTCGCTTCGCTTGCTTAATTATTATTATTATTATTATTACTATTATTATTATTATTATTATTATTATTATTATTATTATTATTATTATTATTATTATTATTATTATTATTATTATTATTATTATTATTTCTCGATTTGGTTGGTCGGGAAACACTCCCATAGGTGTAATTATTATTTTAATCTCATTGTAGTTGCATTATACATCTACACATCTACATACAACATACATACACATACATCTACAAATACAATTCAGAGATTAAAATGTACCCGTCCTGGTGCTCTAGTGGTTAAGACGCTCACCTGGAATGTGGGAGACCCGTGGTTCGAATCCCAGTCGGGACGGACTTTTTTAATTTCAGAATCGCAGTAGATAATAATCATTATTACTAGGAAACGCTCAGTTGGACGCGTTGATAAGCGAGCACGTGCTATAGCTAGACCCACATTGCACATTTTTTTAAATTTTTAAATTTACGACGTTCGCGTTTCCAGTATTATTTATTATTGCCAAGGTATTTGGGTAAACCCGTGTTTAAATCTTTACTTTAAAATCCACCGCCATCTAGAGGACCTTGACTCCTTGGGACAACTTTTTAAACTCTTTGTTGACAATTAATAGACTGCTTCCTCGAAAGTATTTTGATTACTTCTAGGTGGCAGTGCATTAGAAACTTCGCGCGTCTTTTCGTTGCCATGGCAACGTTACTTTTGTTATAATGTAATTTCCATCTACACTACTTATCGGATCAAAATAAAATTAACATATTCGTGACCGGACGGACATTCTAAATGATTTGGCTATCTCAGATTTTGTCGCCTTTGAGTTTGAAAAAAAAAAACTTTCGATTAACTTTAATGTAACTTTTTAACTTTTTAAACGATTTTGCCACAAAACTAATGGCATTCAATCGAGAACAAAGCTTGCGGATGGTGAAAATTTCAACTCGATCCGAGCCTCCGTTCGACCGCTATCATGAGCCAAAAAAGCTGCACGACTTTCCGTTGCCATGGTAACCGTACTTTGTTATAATGTAATTTCAATCTACACTACTTATCGGATCAAAATAAAATTAACATATTCGTGACCGGACGGACATTCTGAATGATTTGGCCATCTCAGATTTTGTCGCCGTGAAGTTTGAAAAAAAAACTTTCGATTAACTTTAATGTAACTTTTTAACTTTTTGAACGATTTTGCCACAAAACTAATGGCATTCAATCGAGAACAAAGCTTGCGGATGGTGAAAATTTCAACTCGATCCGAGCCTCCGTTCGAACGTTATCGCGAGACATACAAAAAAAAAACAAAAACAAACAAACAAACAAACAAACAAACAAACAAACAAACAAAAAAAAAAACAAAACCAGTGACTATTTTTTCCGGCAGAGTCAAATGGAAACGCTCGCTTCGCTCGCTTAATTATTATTTCTTGTAGGTATAAATCGCAATGGATCAAGCTGATTTTGTTTACAGTGTTCTCAGTAAACTCGTACCGGATATCTGTTTAACACACAGACAACAAAAACAAATAAAAACACATATACCGACCCACAGAATCACAGAGAGCCGTTTGAGTTGAATGGAGACACTCAGTCGCTTCGCTCCCTCGTTTAATTATATTTTTTGGTTAATTTATGAATTAATTTCATTAGACGAGTGAGCGCAGCGAAACTAAGTCTATATAACGCTACTCGATCGGGCCTTTGTCGTGACTATTGTCTGAATGTTAAATAGTAAATGTTAAATGTTTGTCTGTCTGTCCAAACCCATACGGCCGAACGGCCAAATAGATTGACCTGAAATTTTAAACAGACATCCGTGACCAGGTAACTGAGAACTGCTAACAAAATGAGCACAATCCATTTCGATTTAAACCTACAAGAAATAATAAACTGAAAAATAGGCCTAACATGTGTAGGAATTCTTTTAACGACAATGGTTCCGCTTTTGAAAAAATCACTGCCTCTTATATGTAACTCGGTTGCAATGGAGGCAGTGGAAAAAATATTTGTAATGCAGTTATGCAGTGACCAAAGAGTATCGAAATTTGCATGTTCAAGGTACCCCCAAATTCCGCTGGGAGATTGAGTAAACCTTGCAATCTTTACTCGTATTTTGTACTGGCTATGTTTTCCATTGTATTGTCACAGTTGATGTAGACTAAACTGCGTTATATCACATGCATTTCAAAACATGTTTAATATTTTTTTAAATACAATCCATAAACTACAAAATCCATCCATCCTTCCACATTCCGGGTATAAGGGCGCCTTAGCCAACTAGACTAGGGAAATGCCAAAGTCGTTGATAGACGAGTGAGTGAGCCATGTGTTGAATACCCGGTATCATTCCCCATACTGGGCTAGATCCAGCCTTCGGTATAGGGGAGGAAAAGGGATGTTCCCGGGTACTCAACACATGGCTCACTCACTCGTCTATCAACGACTATGGCGTTTCCCTAGTTAGTCCAATCTCAACTTGGGGCCATCAATTTCTGGATTCCTTGTCATCATAATGTTAATAACCTGGGCAATTCTTATGCTTTCTTTACGATTTGCACGATTGTTAGGCTTAAATCCGCCACTTGCCTTATTGGAACAACGGTTCCAATTGGCCAAACAATGGAACATACTAGCAAAATAATCACTACAATACAATCAAAGTCAAACCACATTTAGGTACAATATATTATAAATACTATAACCTGACAGGTTTTTATTGCAAACAAGTAAAGATTTATCATCAAATATCAATTTTAAGGTATTTTTTATTGTTTGTGCACTTTGAGTTCGTTTTTCGCTTTCCGGGACCAGCATTATGATCTAACGGTTGACGCGAAACTAAATAATATTTTTTGTTTTGACTCCAATGTACTGCATGTGCGTTTTTACAATATTATGTAGTAATTATCTGTTATCTAGACGGGCTGCCAAGGCACAGTACTTACCAACATATACGCGTTACACCCCATGGCTGATCGGGGTTGGCTTGGGCTACCTGCTTCACTCCACCAAGGGAACGCGGGTTCAACTCTCCCCAGTCGCTGTGACTGTCGGTTGGCTACTCAGCGCTGCCCTCATGTTAACTTCGTTTTTATTGGCTCACGTATTCCAACAGCCAGAACACACATATAACAGGGTGTTCGATTCACTCTACACTTGCCTCATGAGGCCAGCGTGGGCATTGGGGCTGGCGTGGGTTGTGTTCGCGTGCACCACAGGATACGGAGGTAAACAAATTTACTGAAATATGAGTTGAATCCCACGCATACAAAAAACTATTAAAATGACAGCCAAGCCTTACACACTATTGAAGGGTCAACCCAATGTGCTCTTGCATTTGCTCACTATAAGTTTGTGAAATCACTTCACACATTTATGTATCCAAGCCATCAACTACAACATCTCTATGTCTGAACCGCACATACCGACAAAAACACAAAAACCAGTTATTTTATATAGAAATAAATAATTATTTACAGATGTGTATTTTTTAAATGCCCATTTAAATGCATAGTTTGAATGTGCATGCAATTTGTAAAAATTCAAAACATCAAGCTTGTGTTGTACCATTATTTATTTCAATTTTATTTCTCAATTTCATCAATCGGGATCCATTCCCATATAATTTCCGGGTTAATTTCCATATAACATAATTATTGGATGAGCGTAGCGAGCGAAGCGAAGATTCCATTACACTACACTGGAGAAAAAAATCCGGAATGTTTTTTTTTCTTTCTTTTGTTCTTTTTTTCTGTATTTTTGTGTGTTTGTCCACATGATTCCGGCTAAACCGATACTCCAATTGCGATGAAATTTTATGGAAGCCTTCGAAATCTCTGAACTTAGAACTGCCACGTTTTTGAAAGCAATCGAAAAATTATTTCTGGTTAAAATCGCAATTTTACTATTATTTTTTATTTTTTAAAAAATTTCTTCGACTTATACACCTACATGCTTTATCCGATTGTTATGTTTTTTCACAAAACCTTAATTTTATGAATTAATATATTCCTGTGAAATTTGAGCGCAATCGAAAAATTATTTCTTATGAAAATCGCAATTTTACGATGTATTTTTATTTTTAAAACATTCTTCGACTTATAGTACCTACATGCTTTATCCGATTGTAATGATTTTTTCACAGAAGTTTAATTTTATGAATGCATATATTGGTGTGAAATTTTAGCGCAATCGAAAAATAATTTCTTATGAAAATCGCAATTTTAAGCATTTTTCGTTTTAAAAAAATTTCCTCGACTTATAACATCTTTAATATGCTTAATCCGATTGTAATGATATTTTCACAGAACCTCAATTTTATGAATTTATATATTTGTGTAAAATTTGAGCGCAATCGAAAAATGATTTTTTATGAAAATCGCAATTTTACACTTAAAAAAAACATACGCTCATCCAACAACGCGCCTGAAAAGCGTTTGCGAAGCTTCCTAGTTTATTTTTATGAAATCGCTGTTATTAACGATATACAAAGTATAGATCTGATAAAAAAAGGTGATTGTAGACATTCAACCACAGTGCATTTACAGACTTTTACTTGCTCTAAGTATCATTCACAATCAGTTCTAAGTCGTAAGACGCAAGGTCTAAGGCGTAAGGCGTAAGTCGTAAGAAATGCTAGGCGTTTACAACAACCAAACCATTTTTCATTGCTCCTGTGTATTGCACATGCGCGTACAGTCAGCTGTGGAGTTTCCTTGTTCGTGATTGGCTCGTCGTAAGAAACTGTCGTAAGAATTTGATTCTGGGCAATTCGTTACGACATAAACCATACGCCTTGCGACTTGGGACGTGTTGTGAACGTTCTGATTGAAATACATACTCGGCAATACAAATTATTACGCCTTAGGCCTTGCGCCTTACGACTTAGAACTGATTGTGAATGATGCTTAAGTTGTCATGTTCCACTTCCAGGGTTTATCAACACTATTCTGTCTTGGCGGTTATTCCAAGTTCTGGGTCGACTTACTTACTCCATTTATCTGACGCATATGTTATTGATGATTTATGTGGCATCATCTACGAAAACTGCGGGTTACATAAGCGATGAGACCGCGGTATGTATAGTACTTTTAAGTTGTATTTGCCTGTAGATTAGTACAATATACAAAAATTAATATAGTCATCGTCAAGTTGGTATACAAATTTATAACGTAGCTGTAATGTGTACATAGCGATGAGACAGGGGTATGTGAGACTACTACCAATGTAACAAATTTGCCTTTATCTCTCTAAGATAAGGTCAAATTTAAAACCTGAAGCATTTCTATCAATAATATTTATTAATTGGATGAGCGTAGCGAGTGAAGCGAAGACTTCAATTTCACTGACCCCCAAAAAATTTAGCTCGGGTGTTTTTTTTTTTTTTTTTTCCTGTCTGTTTGTTAACTCTCTACCAGGCAAACGGCATATCCGATCTTGATGAAAATTTGACAGGACCTTCGAAATCTCTGAACTTAGAGATGTATTGTTTTTGGGTACAATCGAAGAAATATTTCTCATGAATATCGTACTTTTACGATTTTTTTCGATTTTTAGTGCGATATTTTCGTGACATTTGGGCCAATTCTGACCAAACGGGTGGGGCTACAACTTTCATATTATACATGGACATTAAGGTTATGGTGATGTAGTTCCTTTTGAAAGAAAAAATTGAAAAAGTTCGCCAGAATCTATAGAAATTAAGCTTTTAATGTAAGTTTTTTGATTTTTTGTGCGATATTTTCGTGCCATTTGGGCCAATTCTGACCAAACGGGTGGGGCTACAACGTTCATATTTTCCATGGACATTAAGGTTATGGTGATGTAGTACCCTTTGAAAGAAAAAGTTGAAAAAGTTAGCCAGAATCCATAGAAATAAAGCTTTTAGGCTAATATAAGTTTTTTACGGTAAATAATATTAATTGACAAGAAACAATAGAAACTTGACAACAATCACCTAGAATACGTATAGGCAACAAAACAAAGCACTTGCAAAAGTAAAGATATTCCACGCAAACTAAAAACTTTAAAACGCTCATCCATCAACGCGGCGGGACTTTAGCGTTTTCCTAGTAGTTATAAGTTTAGTAGTATTAACAATGCTGCTTCATCAGCCACTCAATATATTTCAAGTGTTATAAATTTATTATTGTGATAGTGAAATGTCAAACAGATCACTTTACGCGGTATTTTGAATAATCCTTTTTTTTGAATAAATACTGTACATTTTGTTTCACAAATAGTTTGTTAACTTGTTTAATAATATACTAAAGCTATGTCTGTTTTCAGATATTGCGGTTCTTCAGTGCAATGGTTATCTCCATTGCTACGGCGTTTGTACTGTCTATAACCTTCGAGTCACCTGCCCTTGCCCTCGAGAAGGTTTTACTCGGACAACGTAAGTTCTACAATAGTGCGCACCACTTGGAGAAATACAAACGCACAATACAAAAATTTGTAAAAGGCAGCCAAGCTGTCGTTCAAAAGTCTTCGAATGAACAAGCAATTTTGTTTCTGTTTTCGAGTTTAAAAATTTTACTTTTTAACTTTTTTCACGGGTTGTAAGAGAACTCTAAAATGTCAATGACCAAGCATTTTTTAATGATTTGGAGTTAAAAAAATTTTACTTTTTTATCACGAAAATGGTTGGTTTGGCGCTCATCAACGGGTGAAATGATCTTTTCTTTTCAATGCGAAACTAGGGAGAAAAGAAAGTAAAAAGCTCAGCTCAATTTCTATATCTCACAGCATTCACAGCCGAAGACTTTTAAAGGAGAGTTTGGCTGCTGTTTTTTTTTTTTTTTTTTACAAATTTTTGTATTTGTGGGGTATATTATATCTTTTTGCTGTTTGTTTTCTATCAAGGCGTGAATGATAGGCTATGAATGATTAAATTTTTTCAAGGAGTCGATTCCTTCAACAGTGTGTTGCTGTGTCAGATATTGGCAGTTTGTTTGAAGCATGGACTTGGACGCCGCTCATAGTGTAGGATTTCTGACTTCTGTTAAGCAAGTTCTGCTGGATCTCCGCCTAGCGGAGGATCGTCTAACTCTGTGGCCACACGAGCTAGTTAGACGAGCCTCCGCCAGGTGGCGGAGATGTAGTAGACCTTGCCAAGGTCCTCTCGATCTCCGCCTAGCGGAGGATCGTCTAACTCTCTAGGTTAGGTCGTCGCAGCAGCGAATTAGAAGCCATCTTGGTGATTAATTCCAGAGCGGGAATGCAGTAACTAGTACTTTTTCACGCACTTTGCATACTTCTGAGTTAATTAACTAAAAAACTGGAGGTTGTCAACGAGGTTGAATACCATGTTAGTAATCAGGATGAATGCTACTATAATCTCATATAGTGGTTATGTTTGGAAAAGTCGCCGTTTTCCTTTAAAACGAGCATTTCCCGGGGTATAGTATTTTTTCACGCACTTTGCATACTAATGAGTTAATTACTTAAAAAATGAAGGTTGTCAACGACTTTCAATAGCCTGTTAGTAATCAGGATGAATGCCACTATAACATCATAGTGGTTATGTTTGGACATGTAGTCGTTTTCCTTTAAAACGAGCATTTCTCGGGAATGTTGTACTTTTTCACGCACTTTGCATACTAATGAGTTAATTACCTAAAAACTGGAGGTTGTTAACGAGGTTGAATACCATGATTGTAATAAGGGTGAATGCCACTAGGAAGCTTCGCAAACGCTTTTTCAGGCGCGTTGTTGGATGAGCGTAATTTTTTTACGAAAAAAACGTAAAATTGCGATTTTCATAAGAAATAAATTTTTGATTACGCTCAAATTTCCCACAAATATATAAATTCATAGAATAAAGGTTCTGTGCAAAAATCATTACCATCGGATAATGCATGTATGTGTTATAAGTCGAAGAAATATTTTAAAAATTTAAAAAAATCGTAAAATTGCGATTTTCAACAGAAATCATTTTTTGATTGCGCTGAAAAACGTGGCAGTTCTAAGTTTAGAGATTTCAAAGGCCTCCACAAAATTTCATCGCAATTGGAGTATCGGTTTAGCCAGAATCGTGTTAACAAACACACAAAAATACAGAAAAAAAGAGAAAAAACATTCCGTTTTTTTTTCTCTGCGGTGTAGTGAAATGGAATCTTCGATCCGCTCGCTACGCTCAACCAACTATAACGTTATATAGTGGTTATGTTTGTACATATCGTCGTTATCCTTTAAAACGAGCTTTTCTCGGCGACATAGTAATTTTTCACACGCCACCTTGAAAAATGCCGTCATTTACTAGTGTTTTTTGGATGAGCGTAGCGAGCGAAGCGAAGATTCAATTTCACTACACTGGAGAAAAAAATCCAGAATGTTTTTTTTTTTTTTTTTTTGTATTTTTGTGTGTTTGTCCACACGATTCCGGCTAAACCGATACTCCGATTGCGATGAAATTTTATGGAGGCCTTCGAAATCTCTGAACTTAGAACTGCCACGTTTTTGAGCGCAATCGGGAATTTTTTTCTCATAGAAAACGCAATTTTACGTTTTTTTTCGATTTTTAAAAAAATTCTTCGACTTATAACACCTACATGCTTTATCCGATTGTAATGATTTTTTCACAGAACCTTGATTTTATGAATTAAGATATTCGTGTGAAATTTGAGCGGAATAGAAAAATTATTTCTCATGAAAATCGTAATTTTACGGGTTTTTTCTTTTTTAAAACAATTCTTTGACTTATAACACCTACATGCTTTATCCGATTGTAATGATTTTTTTACAGAACCTTAATTTTATGAACTAATATAATATTCGAAATAAATTTGAGCGCAATCGAATAATTATTTCTTATAAAAATTGCAATTTTACGATTTTTTTCTTTTTTAAAAATTACGATTAATTAAAAAATTAAGTTAATTTTTTATAAAATTTTATTTTATTAAAAAAATTAAGTTATTTTTTAAAAATTTAATTGATTAAAATAAATCTTCGACTTAGTAATGTTTTTTCACAGAACAACAGAAAATCCGCGTAACACATTGCAGCTCAATGCACCATACGCTCATCCAACAACGCAGCGGGACTTAAGCGTTTTCCTAGTATGATTATGTGTAGACACTATTTGGATGAGCGTAGCGAGCGAAGCGAAGATTCCATTTCACTACACTGGAGAAAAAATCCGGAATGTTTTTTTTTCTGTATTTTTGTGTGTTTGTCAGCACGATTCCGGCTAAACCGATACTCCAATTGCGATGGAATTTTCTGAAGGCCTTCGAAATCTCTGAACTTAGAACTGCCACGTTTTTGAGCGCAATCGGAAAATTATTTTTCAAGAAAATCGCAATTTTACGAATTTTTTCGATTTTTAAAAAAATTCTTCGACTAATTACACCTACATGCTTTATCCGATTGTAATGATTTATTTACAGAACCTTAATTTTATGAATTGATGTATTCGTGTGATATTTGAGCGGAATCGAAAAATTGTTTCTCATGATAATCGCAATTTCACAATTTTTAATACTAATTATAATTAATAATTATTTCTTATGAAAATTGCAATTTTACGATCTTTGTCTTTTTTTTTAATTACGATTAATTAAAATTTACAAAATTTACGTTAATTTTTTATTTAATTTAATTTAATTTAAAAAAAAATCGACTTGTAATGATTTTTACAGAACAACAGAAAATCCGCATAACACATGGCAGCTCAATGCACCATTTACGCTCATCCAACAACGCGCCTGAAAAAGCGTTTGCGAAGCTTCCTAGTATTATCACATGTGTTGCTTTGGGCACAAGGCATGTTGGTAATAAATTATCAGAAACAGGCTTTCAGAAATAAATTTTTAAAATCGTAAGAAAAATTGCTCATGGATATACACATCACAAATAACGTAGGGTATTTAAAATTATTATTATTTATTATTTATTATTATTATTAATTACATTACAACAAATTACTAGCTTCATTTTTATTGTGTTGTCAATTTTATTATCTCGAAATGCACGCGATTCTTTTCTGGCATCTACATCGTCATTTTGTTGTCAAGTTTTAGGGCGCGCTAAGTAGATGTTCACTTTGATTTATAAAATTCCCTCTATTTCTCGTGCAAATCACCGTAATGGCTGCTATACATAGTGGAACGGGTTGCGACGACCTAACTTCGTGGCCACACGAGCGAGTTAGACGAGCCTCCGCCAGGTGGCGGAGATCTAGAGGACCTTGGACCTTGCTGTTGAGTTGTGCGCAGCTGGTTACCTTCCGCCTTCTGTCGCTGCTTTGATGTATACCGACAAAAGTGTATTCCTTGTTTGAATTAAAACTTCTCAGTTGTAGCGTTTTCTTTGAATGATTATTTTTTAAGTTTAGAGTTGTTTTTTTTGACATTTTTGGGCCCACGGTCCCCCCAAATTTAGCCCCTTGTGTTTTGGACGCTAGATATTTATAATGGTTAAAGAGCATGTTTAATTTTAAGTTTGTACAAATTACCACGCCTTAGTAATAACGTATTTTAATTTAATTATTATCCAAAACTGGGATTTTCTCCGGTCCCTGTTGCCCGATTTTACTTTTGACAGCAAAAGGCACTGTGCATCTGAGGTACATCTAAGTGTGGTCCAAATTTCATAGTTCTAAGATGTACCGTTTTCTCTGTAGGCTCTTATAACATTCCGCGGAGAATTATCCCCCCTGCTAGCCAGCCAGCCAGCCGAAAGGATTTCAACGATGTTGAGGCACTTTTTAAACATAGAACGGGTTATCGGATCGGGGTGATTTTTTTTGTAGGTCATGGACCACATATCAGCTCATATACCGAGTTTCAAGATTGTAAATCTTTCGGGGCGGCGTACGCAGATAACTGAAAACCCCAAAACTCGGGTAGCTGTATACAGTGCGGAGTTCGTCGACGCCTAAGCACAGTCGCGTGGCGCTTGGCTGCGGGCGAACGACCGTCGCTCTAGATAATAAAAGGATAATTTAATTCTGTTCTAGGAGCAAAGGGGAAGAACCAATCTGGAATAACGAAGAAAATGAAAATCAAGGAATTGACATTTAAGAATGACGGCTCTAAGAATTGCTCTGTGCAAGTTATAAGCATGAATGTGATGGAAGATTTTTAGATTGAGCTTCAAACCAAACACAGGCCTACCTTCAATACAGATTTATAAAATACATAAACTGCACAGATCATTATTAAAGTAACAAAATGTATTTATCACACTTTTATTTCTCGTAGTCATTTTGACACTAGGCTGCAATGATATATTAATATATATTCGGGTTCGGGATCAATTCCTGGTGGAGGCATTTTTTTAATTTCTTTCTAAAATACCATCATATATTTATATATTGGAAGAAGGCTAATCTAACTACAACAGAAACCAAGGAAAACGAAGCAAGTAATTTTCGACAAGAATTTGCACCGACCAAAGTGTTTGCATGATTAATTGAAACACATGTCGTTCATTTTATATCCGTTAAATATTCATCAGTTTTTCAACTATATTGTAGGTATAATATAATTAAAAATTATAATTTCCTTTGAAACAATAAATGGGAACCTTAAGTAAATCCCAAAGAAGTATGGCTTTATTTATAAAATAAGACTTGATCTGAAGAATTCCTTATTAGATATCGTCGTGAAAACAAAATAAGGACTTCTATGCTGTCACATTTCTAGTCTTGATATGTCGAACTTTATTTTCATGATTACAAATGGTTCAAGCTTGTATTACCAATAACCCTCCTATCATAAATGCTATGTCTAGCTAAACGACATTAGTAGCACCTAATATAAACCCTTGCAATCGATAAAGAGCACACTGGCCGACCTGCACCTCCGAAGTTTTTATAACAGTAAGATTCGCTCCCTTACCACGCAGTACTTGTTTTATAATACTAGGAAGCTTCGCAAACGCTTTTTTTAGTCGCGTTGATGGATGAGCTTTTTTAAGTTTTTAGTTTGCGTGGGATATTCTTTACTTTTGCAAGTGCTTTGTTTTGCTGTCTACGCATTGTAGGTGATTGTTGTCAAGTTTCTATTGTTAATTGTTAATTGTTGGATGAGCGAAGCGAAGACTTCAATTTCACTGACCCCCCAAAACATTTAACTCGGGTGTTTGTTTTTTTGTTTGTTTTGCTTTTGTTTGTTTTTTTGTTTTTTGTATTTTTGTGAGTTTGTTCGCTCTCTACCGGGCAAACGGCATATGCGATCTTGATGAAAATTTGAGAGTGACCTTCGAAATCTCTGAACTTAGACCTGCCACGTTTTTGGGTACAATCGAAGAAAAATTTCTCATGAATATCGTACTTGTACGATTCTTTCAATTTTTAGTGCGATATTTTCGTAACATTTGGGCCGATTTTGACCAAACGGGTGGGACTACAACGTTCATATTTCACATGGGCATTAAGGTTATGGTGATGTAGTACCTTTTGAAAGAAAAAGTTGAAAAAGTTAGCCAGAATCCATAGAAATAAAGGTTTATAGTTTTTTGAGAAAACCTTTATTTCTATGGATTCTGGCTAACTTTTTCAACTTTTTCTTTCAAAAGGCACTACATAACCATAACCTCAATGTCCATGTGAAATATGAACGTTGTAGCCCCACCCGTTTGGTCAGAATCGGCCCAAATGTCACGAAAATATCGCACTAAAAATCGAAAAAAATCGTAAAAGTACAATATTCATGAGAATTTTTTCTTCGATTGTACCCAAAAACGTGGCAGGTCTAAGTTCAGAGATTTCGAAGGTCCCCTAAAATTTTCATCAAGATCGCATATGCCGTTTGCCCGGTAGAGAGCGAACAAACAAACAGACCAAAAAAAAAACACCCGAGCTAAATTTTTTGGGGGTCAGTGAAATTGAAGTCTTCGCTTCGCTCATCCAATCAATCTAGTAGAACAGGTAAATATATTATAACTAGGACGCTTCGCGAACGCTTTTTTTAGTCGCGTTGATGGATGAGCTTTTTTGTAAGTTTTATTGTTGTCAAGTTTCTATACTTACTTGTTAATTTATACACCTCAAAAAACTCATATTAAAACCTTTATGTCTATGGATTCTGGCTAACTTTTTCAACTTTTTCTTTCAACAGGCACTACATCACCTTAATGTCCATGTAAAATATGAACGTTGTAGCCCCACCCGTTTGGCCAGAATCGGTCCAAATATCACGAAAATAACGCATTAAAAATCGGGGAAAAAACGTAAAAGTATAATATTCATGAGGAATATTTCTTCGATTATACCAAAAAACGTGGCAGGTCTAAGTTCAGAGATTTTGAAGGTCCCTTCCAATTTTCATCAAAATTGCATTATGCCGTTTCCTGTTAGAGCGCGAACAAACAGACAAAAAATCTATCAAAAAAAACTAAAACAAAACACCCGAGCTATTTTTCTTGGGGTAACGTAAGTAAAAAAAAAAAAACGCGGGTGAAATTGATCTTCGCTTCGCTCTTCCAAAAATGTAAGACTTACGTAAGATAGACAGTGAAACATACCCAGGTTATGAAATTACTTCTCTAGAGATAAGATACAATACAAGTTTGAACAATAAGAACCCGCGTTGAAAATGTAATAATTGAAGGGAGATTCACTAAAGATATGTTTGCATATTTCTCATTACGTAAAGACAAAACAAATTATTACGAAATTAATGTTTGGTAGAATTACACCATCAATTATTCGTTGATTTTCTAACTATAATTCAAAGGCCTGGGTGTATTTTACAAATATTGTTGAGTGAGATTATGTTAACAAGATTGAGAAAATTTCAAATTAGCTCGAGTGTGTCGGTATCGACTATGAGTAGCCTCGAATAATCCCGTGTACTGCATTTTCTCATTTGTTGTGGTTCATATAGCACCACAAGAAGCTAGAGAGTGATTCCACAACTGTTAACGTTTTCACTTTACACAAGCCGTGATTGTCAGGTTTTAGTACGTGATCCTAATGCAGTGTGTATTATAAACAGTTAAACGATAAGTTTACCTTAGGCGAGCTAAATAAAGGTTATTGTATTTCTTAAGGCAATTGCGTAGTTACCTATAAAGTGAACCTATCGTCAGCTAACATTATCCATTTTCTAAATTATTAGCTAGAATTTATCTCGAAAAATAACATTTTCATAGATCGAATTATACTACGGTTTAAACTCGTATGGACAATCCGCATCTGTACACGAACTAAAAACCTAATGGATTGGTAAGATTTATCCCATTCTACTATAGGAAACTTTGACATTTGCGATACATAGGAAAAGAAAGGTTTGCATGCCCAATAGGGTATAATAACGACAGATGAAAAACTTCAAGATAATATTCTTGTTTAGGTAGCTACGCGAACACAACACATTCTGGACTTTAAACTGTTTGCTCTTGTACTTGGAAAAACATACGTAAATATACGTTCTTCTCATGGTTTTGTCACGAAGTATGTTCATATAATCTCGGTATAGACTCCCGTTGCCTGCATTCTACTTCCGACCACGACGATGTGGCGGTTAGGTCCTGTGGGGGCTCTCACATGTGTGGCGGGGCTGCTGTGGGCAGGGGTAGCCGAGGCCAAGCCTGCTGCCAACAACTTCGTCGCTGATTTCGTCCTGGGCCAGGTCCTCAACATCTACGCTCCGACGTCGAGAGCGGTCGAAAACGAACAATGCAGAAATCACAGTTTGATTTACAGACAGGCTGCGCAGAAGAAACTACAGTGGGCGCTGCAAAGTGAGTAGATAAAGAAAGGCCTAGAGATCGCTGCACAGACGCCCTCACACTATAGTCACCGAATCAGCAAAATAAAAAAAGCTCCCTTTAAATGTAACCGAAGTTAAAACACCACTATTTTTTAAACCTTGTAGAAGATGTTAAGACCTAACTTAAAAAGTAAGTTAATAAAAACTTGATCTTACTTGATACTCCTGACATTGACATAACATTTAGCGAAGTTGGCAAAGGAAGTGCAATAAATATAAGAATATATAACAAACAACGCAAACTAGGCAAATATATTGTAGATTGAAACCATTGTTCTTCCCCAGTGCTCGACGCCAGCTCCAAGATGCCATCCGGGCTCATAAAGGGGAACGCAATTGATTTCGGCAACTACGACGAGTGTCTGGCGGTCGAGGACGTCGCGACGCCCTCTGGACGCTTCTCGGGGCAACACTGCATGGTGAACGTGAGAGGTTCTCACGGCGTATACATACCCGTCCATATTGATAAGTGGGCTCTTGCGGAACAACTGACTCATCTCGAGAAACTTGGCAAACCAGGTCTGGACCAATTGGTAAGATCTAACGTTATTCATACGTGTTTCATGTCTGAGCTGAGTCATCAACATCGTTCAAACGTTTCACATCTTATAACTAGGACGCTTCGCAAACGCTTTTACAGGCGCGTTGTTGGATGAGCGTTTTTGGTGCATTGAGCTGCCATGTGTTATGCAGATGGTATTTAAATTGATTTCGTTTTATACAAATACAAATTTATTATATATTATATAAATATATGTAGGCCTATGTATTATATAAAATTGCGATTTTCGTGAGAAATAATTTTTCGATTGCACTCAAATTTCACACGAATATATTAAGTCATATAATTAAGGTTCTGTGAAAAAACTCATTACAATCGGATAAAGCATGTAGGTGTTATAAGTCGAAGACATTTAAAAAAAAACGAAAAAAATCGTAAAATTGCGATTTTCATGAGAAATCATTTTTCGATTGCGCTCAAAAACGTGGCAGTTCTAAGTTGAGAGATTTCGAAGGCCTCCAGAAAATTTCATCGCAATTGGAGTATCGGTTTAGCCGGAATCGTGTTAACAAACACACAAAATTACAAACAGAAAAAAAGAAAGAAAAAGAAAGAAAAGAAAAACAATCCAGATTTTTTCTCCAGTATAGTGGAATGGAATCTTCGCTTCGCTCGCTACGCTCATCAAAAAATAAAAAAAATAAGAAAAATATCTTTTTAGTTTTCCGAATCGTTTACCTACCTTTTTCTCTCATCATCTCACTTTAATATCTAATTAAATAATAATATCTAATTCTTACGTTTTAGGCCCTCCCCTTAAAAAGTAACCCCAAAAAAATTTCGCCATCGGCGGCTGGGGCTATGTCTCAGACCCCGTCTCTCCGCCACCGCCATTCCCCAATCGATATGGAAATCCTGTGCCCCTTCCCCCCCATTGAAAATCTCTGCGCACGCCTATGTGGGTGAGCTTACATAGCATCGCCTATCACCTTCATTCCCAGTTAAAATCAACACAATGGTGCTAGTTCCATAAGAAATATCTCTCTGATTGTAACCTAGCGCGTAAAGCAACTGTTTTCGAGAACGGGAATGGGAAAAGAGATTATTAAGCTTCCATGTGCTCTCAAACACTTAACACACTATTGTCACTCAACGCTATTACTGGATGAGCGAAGCGAAGATTCCACTTCACTTTACTGGAGAAAAAAATCCGGAATGTTTTTTTCTTTTTTTCTTTTTTTTGTGTGTCTGTTAGCACGATTCCGGCTAAACCGTTACTCCAATTGCGATGAAATTTTCTGAAGACCTTTGAAATCTCTGAACTTAGAACTGCCACATTTTTTAGCGCAATCTAAAAATTATTTCTTATGAAAATCTTAATCTTACGATTTCTTTCGATTTTTAAAAATTATCTTCGACTTATAACACTTACGTGCTTTATTCGATTGCTATGATTTTTTACAGAACCTTAATTTTATGATTTAATATGATATTGGTGTGAAACTTGAGCGTAATCAAAAAATTATTTCTCAATAAAATCGCAATTTTACGATTTTTTTTCGATTTTTTAAAATTGTCTTCGACTTATAACACCTACATGCTTTGTTCGATTGTAATGATTTTTTTTACAGAACCTTAATTATATGAATTAATATATTCGTGAGAAATTTGAGAATAATCTAAAAATTATTTCTCATAAAAATTGCAATTTTTCGCTTTTTTTTTCAGTGTAAAAAAATTCTTTAACTTATAACACCTACATGCTTTATCCGATTGTAATGATTTTTTCACAGAACCTTAATTTTATGAATTAATATATTAATGTGAAATTTGAGCGCAATCAAAAAATTATTTCTCATGAAAATCGCAATTTCAATTTTTTCGTTTAAAAAAAATACGCTCATCCAACAACGCGCCTGAAAAAGCGTTTGCGAAGCTTCCTAGTTTATACTGAAAGCGATTACTTTTTCAGATGTTGTATCCGTACGGGGTGATGTACGGCGTGACTCGATGTCTATAATATTATGAAGTGGCGGGGGCGGGGGGAGGGGGGGGGGTGGAACTTTTTTTAACATTTGATAGGGTCAAAAACAATGAAGGCTTGTATAGGCAACAATTGTATCTGAACAATACTGAAATTTCTCAGTACAACATGTGTTTTGTTTGTTTTTTTCATTAAATATATATTTATGTAGACAGCCAAGGCCCGGGTTCAATCACCGGTGGAGGCACTTTTTTTAATTTCTGTCTATAGAACCATCATATATATTAGTACTTTAGACAGAAATTAAAAAGTGACTACACCGGGGTTCGAACCCGGGACCTTAGCTGTCCGGGCTATGCTCTTACCAACTGAGCTATGCAGCCATCAATTTGAAACTGTCTAATTTTTGGTCTGTTTTGTACATTGTTAATAACGTGTGTAGAGCAGATTGCACTGCCTATTAGACTATATACGGAATTAACTGGAGAATACAAACCATCTCTGTAACCCTATAGAGTTGGGATATATGATGTTTAACCTTGGCTTCATAATAGGCGACTATGACGCTGTTATGTTAGTGCTTTAGACAGATATTAAAAAAGTGCCTACACCGGATCAAGTATGAATAAAATCTATTAGGCCTATGTTTCTTTGTAAGCCTACTACTTTAACTAAACATAACTGAGGTAACAGCGCATAAAAAGAGGGATCACTTCGCACATTCACCCCGAAATTTTACTTTAAAATAGCGGTCATATAAGCAAAATATATTTTTAAAATGTATGAAACAAATTAAGTTAGGCCTACCGCCTACACATATACTGTGTAAATTATGTGTGTGCGTGTCAGATCTAGATAAAAACCAAACACGATCTCCGATTGACATACTGTTTCAGTGTTTTTGTGTTGACATTGCTACAGAATATGTATAGTCATGTACCTGTGCATGTTCAAATTAGCATAGCGTGTGTCGAGAGCGAAGCGATATCTCTAACCGGCCCAAGGCCTTCGTATCTTGAAAGAAACACCACACGTTTGTATTTGCAGGAACCCCTATTAAGAATGGTGGGGTATACATTCGCCGTTTGCGTCCCCTCCACGTGCACACCACGTGACCTGGAGTTGCACCTGCAGCATGAATTACAAGGATTTGTGGATAATATAAATATAAGTCTACACGTGGCAATCAACGAATCTTCATGCAGCAGTAGAGCGTTTAGTAAACACTACTCAGCTGCGGACTGGTTTGCAGTGTGAGTACGATGACCTTGAATAATGGGGGATTCCACCTAAATCCATTTTCGATCATTTTCTCACTTCCTCATTTCCATATTGCAAATACTATTTTCGGATGCACAGTCAAGACTAGACTGCAACACTTTTTGTTATTGTAGTACAATGTCTTGTCTATTTGCTATTAGGTTGAGCTGGAGGATGATTGTCTAAACTAAATAGTGCAGTATTCTATTAAGTTACTAACATTTAATTGGATGAGCGTAGCGAGCGTAGCGAGCGAAGCGAAGATTCCATTTCACTACACTGGAGAAAAAAATCCGGAATGTTTTTTTTTTTTTTTTTTTTTTTTTCTTTCTGTATTTTTGTCTGTCTGTTAACACGATTCCGGCTAAACCGATACTCCGATTGCGATGAAATTTTATGGAGGCCTTCGAAATCTCTGAACTAAGAACTGCCACGTTTTTGAGCGCAATCAAAAAATTATTTCTCATGAAAATCGCAATTTTACGATTTTTTTCGATTTAAAAAAATATTCTTCGACTTATAACTCCTACATGCTTTATCCGATTGTAATGATTTTTTCACAGAACCTTAATTTTAAGAATTAATATATTCGTGTAAAATTTGTGCGTAATCGAATAATTATTTCTTATGAAAATTTCAATATTACGATTTTTTCCTTTTTTAAAATTACGATTAATTAAAAAAAATAAGTTAATTTTTTATTTAATTTGATTTAATTTAAAAAAAAAATCAACAAAGTTCTGATTTTTTCACAGAACAACAGAAAATCCGCAAAACACATGGCAGCTCAATTCACCAATTACGCTCATCCAACAACGCGGCGGGACTTAAGCGTTTTCCTAGTTATTATTATTCAGGTTCTGTGTAACGTTCATGACTGTTGAAAGCGTAATAATTGTTGTGTGTATTTTTCACGCGATGCAAAATAGAGCAATAATTTTAGAATGGAATCAATTGCCAGCTAGTCGTAGCTTTTGAGGAATACATACTGAGAAGGTTTAGAAATTGTTGGGGGGCATGAATTTGGATGAACAAATATTTAAAGATTGTAAGAATGGGATATTAAGTCTTTTTTTGTTATTCTTGCCAGCATGTAAATAACACAATAATAAAGTAAAATTAAATAACAATAAATAAAACTTAACTTGACATTCATCTGATTCGGATCGCGATAACACATAAGAAATAGAATTCATTATAAATAATATTAACCACATATTATTTGAGTTTTTATGTACAGATGTGCTATACTATACTGTGGAGTTTCCCGTAGTCCACAAGAAGACTATACCCCTGTACATTATAACACAACACAATACTTAACATTAGTATAGCCTCTGCCTAGTATAGCGACTAGAGAGTCTGGTTGAAAATGTTCTAGTTTATGCTTTCTCGTGGGTTGTTACTTACGTAGAATCCATTATATATTGTAAACTTCCAACTTATTTTATATCATTGCTTTCAGGTGTTTCGTGGTGTTCATTGCGGCCCTTGCAATACTCAGCACAGTTTACGATCTAGCTAGCAGGAAGTCAGGTAGGCCTGTTTTATATGATACAAATCGTTGTATTATAAAAAAATAATCTGTATTTAATGGACTGTGGAAGCATGTCGAAAGCACTTTACGCTTTTCTGATAATATGTCTGAGCTAATTAGTCTATTTAATGCAAATATCTTTGGAATAGACAATACGTGATATTCGTGGTCACCAACGCCATCTATATCGCGCGTAGAGCATTATGAATAAGAAAGGGAGTTGAACACGCTGAAGCACGTTATAGATAGACTACAAACATGTTGCCCACTCCCATTGCAAACTTTATTTCTAGTCCTGTTACATGAGCAATGAAATAAACTAAGGAAGCTCCGCAAACGCTTATTCAGGCGCGTTGTTGGATGAGCGTAATTGGTGCAATGACCTGCCATGTGTTATGCTATGCAGATTTCCTGTTGTTCTGTGAAAAAATCATTACAATTAGTAAAAAACGAAAAAAGCGTAAAATTGCGATTTTCAAAGAAATAATTTTTCGATTGCGCTCGAATTTCCCAAGAATATATTAATTCATAAAATTAAGGTTCTGTGAAAAAATCATTGCAATCGGATAAAGCATGTAGGTGTTATAAGTCGAAGAAATTTGTTAAAAATCGAAAAAAAATCGTAAAATTACGCAATTGCAATTGGAGTATCGGTTTAGCCGGAATCGTGTTAACAAACACACAAAAATACAAACAGAAAAAAAGAAGAAAAAAAACATTCCGGATTTTTTTCCCCAGTGTAGTAAAAAGGAATCTTCGCTTCGCTCATCCAATAAACAGTGGTGAAACCTACTGTTGTGATTGGTAATCAACGATCACGTGCTACTTTGATGAAACTTAATATAACAATAATGATATAATATAATAATAATTAAGGTATGTTGCGGATAGGACAATGGAGAAGGGATGTGTGAGGGCTGTTTAAGAGGACTCAATCCCTTGCATTCGCATTAACGACTGAGAAAAACCTCGGAAAAAACCTATAGTCAGGATTGCCACTTGCCAGTCTCGACGGGATTTGAACCCGGGACCTCCCGAATCAGAGTCGCGCTTAACGCTCGAACCAACACCGTCGGTGATGTAATTTGCTTACTTTTATTGCCAAGTAGTTCACATTGTCGAACATGTTTGCGGTGTTGCGCAACATAACTTGCAAATACATGTTATCAAATACACAGCAACGTTGTTAGTCGCACGTTTAACCGTGTGCACGGGTGTGTGACGGACTGCGTGACTATTGGAGAGACGCAGCGAACAACACACCTGAACGTGTGTCGGTTATAGTGTTATATGTTGCATAATACAAGCGCTGGTGATACTAAGGACGTGTCTGATTGCTTAAAAAACGTGGCTCAGTCTCGGTCTCATTCTCAATTTGACGTCATCAATAATCGGTGACGTCAGAAGCAATGTACGAAGGGTCCGATCGAGACTGAGAACGGGAATGAAACCAAGTAATGAAATAACCACACTCGTTTTCATTCTTATTATTAAAAAAATGGCGGCCTGGGGAGACGATCGAACTAAAACACTTCCAAATCACGTTGAATAACTAAATAAATTATATAATTGGATGAGCGAAGCGAAGACTTCAATTTCACTGACCCCCAAAAAATTTAGCTCGGGTGTTTTTTTTGTTTGTTTGTTTGTTTGTTTGTTTTTTTCTGTCTGTTTGTTAACTCTCTACCAGGCAAACGGCATATCCGATCTTGATGAAAATTTGACAGGACCTTCGAAATCTCTGAACTTAAAGGTGTATTGTTTTTGGGTACAATCGAAGAAATATTTCTCATGAATATCGTACTTTTACGATTTTTTTCGATGTTTAGTGCGATATTTTCGATACATTTGGGCCAATTCTGATCAAACGGGTGGGGCTACAACGTTCATATTATACATGGACATTAAGGTTATGGTGATGTAGTACCTTTTGAAAAAAAAAGTTGAAAAAGTTAGCCAGAATCCATAGAAATAAAGCTTTAATATAAGTTTTTTACTAAATAATACCAATTGACAGGTAACAAAAGAAACTTGACAACAATCACCTTCAATGCGTAGGCAGCAAAACAAAGCACTTGCAAAAATAAAGATATCCCACGCAAACTAAAAATTTTAAAAAGCTCATCCATCAACGCGGCGGGACTTAAGCGTTTTCCTAGTATAATAAATAATATTGTAATTAATAGTACAGAGTAAAATTTGATATGGAAACACTATGTAAACACTAAAGTACTGTTAAGATCGCATTCAGTTGGCCACCTGCATGTGTCAACTCCACGGCTGTTCGTCTGTTTGTTTTGATGTTGATACCATTGTTGATACTCCCATCAAGAAACGACCGAAAGTTACACTTCTAGTAATGAGACCGACACTGAGAATGAGAATGAGACTGAGAATGAGACTGAGAATGAGAACATAGTTCAGACACGTCCTTAGAAATCACGTATTGTCACGTTTAGACCACTCAATGATATGATCATAAAAACATGTGGGAATATTTTCAATATCGATATTTGGACCTAACATCGAAATTTAGCGGGGAAATCAATATTCAATATAATAAAAGACGTCACAAACCTGACCGGGTATATGAATTTTCGGGAATGTGAATGTGTAGTTCTAAGCCTTTTCTATTTCTTCACATTTCGGCTCGCGTGCTTTTGGTGGAGGTGCCGGGTCATTCAATGCGATCTTCAGGCTTCAAATATTATTTCCATTAAGCTTTTATTAGTGTCCGATAAATCTGGATTTCATTTAATATATGTGCCAAACGCAAACAATTTTAATTTTAACAAAAACTGTAGAAGTAGAAGAACATGGATAGATCACGCATTGGTAAGTTCATCAACTCCATGTGTCCATATGGCACATATATCATATATCATATATCACATATATACATATATGCTCGTTAGAAACCAAGTTTATGGTTGAGGTATATCGATGATATATGTGCCATATGAGTTGATAAACTTTATATCTTTTTCTTGATTATCTGAATGGGTTAAATGAACATATTAAATTCACAATAGAAATAGAACATGACAAATGTCTACCATTTTTAGATGTTCTTTTAATCAAGAAAGAGGATGAGACCTTCGGACATACCGTCTACCGTAAACAAACGCATACAAATCGATATTTAAACGCAGACTCACACCACCACCCAGCACAGCTTGCCACAGTTGTGAACACACTTGCTATTAGATCCAAAAGACTGTCTGATGATGAGCACATTGCTGAAGAAATGATTGGGTTACGAAACACCTTACTCTCTAACGGATTTCCCCCCAACACAATTGCTCGAGCATTCCATAAAACGTCGAGTAAACCTGTTGATCAAGATATTCCAAAAGATGAACCCCGATCAACTGCGTTTCTGCCTTGCGTCCAAGGAACCACTGATAAAATAAGCCGTTTACTTAAAAAACAGAATAAGGTAGGTCGGAGTAATAAGGACACCCGACTTATAAGGCCACTCGCCTGTATCTTCGTTGCTAGTGAATATTTTTTGACGATTCCACTTCTAGAGTGTATAGCTACTCCATCTGACCTCAACGGTGAAAACTACATGCAATTACGGCCGATAGAACAGTTTTGACAGCTGTTTGTTTGTCATCCGCGTTTCTCAGGCGGTGTTTTATAAGAAACGGAAGGTAAGAAAAAAATCTTTTTACGGACATGAATAGTGATAGATATTAAATATATACTTTATATTGAAGGTTAGTCATTCAAGTATATGATAGAAGATTTTTTTTCGATTAAATACATTTTGAATTGAAATATGACTAGGATTATCACAAACGTGCTGTTTTGGTAAAAAGGCCACTGACATAACCTCACAATGAAGATCAACATTACTGTCGACTTACTTGAAAGCTCATTGTTGGAGTAAACCCTAGGCCTAATTTTATGCCCGTTGTTGTCAGAGTAGTCAGAAAAATTGTCCTAATAAAATTATTCTTAATTTTTTAAATTTTTAAATTTTTTTTTCATGAATCTCTAAATTTACTTCCTGTTGAGTATATGATGGCACTGACAACATGCCCAAAGTAAATAAAATATGTCAAATACCATAGGCAATAATAACAAAGCTACAAATAAGTTGGAAATGGATTTTATATCATTATAAACATATAAAATATAAAATGGCCTTATTATCAACACGTGCTTTTAATAAGGCCACTTTACACAATATTATATTTTAATTAGTTTTAGACAATATCCTAATTACTAAAATATGTTGTTTAGTTTATTGTATAACCAATGCCTTGAATATTATTTCCTGAAATTTTTGAGCCTCTACCTCTTCCCACTTAAATTTTATCAAATAAAATTCCTTAGGGTGGCCTTATTACTTCAACTTACCTTATAAGAACTGTTTTTAGCACGGATCGGAAGATTTCATCCATGTTACGTAACGCTAAAGACACCATTCCTAACGAGTCCCATGGTATATATACGAAATTCCGTGTGGAAGTTGCGAAAAGACTTACGTAGGAAGAACTACCCGCAAAACCGTATCGACGAACATAGAGTTGCAGTTAGACGTATGGAAACCACCTCAGCTCTTTTCCAACATGCTTTCGACAAGGAGCACTGGATTAACTTTGATGAAGCTAAAACCTTAGCCAAAGTGGAACATGAAGTGCCCCGAATCGTAAGAGAGGCGGTGGAGATGGAGAAACGGAAACACAACATGAACACACGGGACGATGCTAAAAGACTTCCAGCCACATGGAAACATGTTTTGCAAGGCTGTCATATTCAACCAAAAGCTCTCCCTGTGGACATGTTTTTAGGCCGTCCACCTCCGACAACAAGAGTTGACAAGAGGTAGAAAACTCAACAAGAACCCCTTGAGCCATCTACTCGTACGCTGAGGTCATCTGAAAAGTAATAGGGTGTGTTGATGTCTTCACAGTTTTTAAAATATCTGGATGTATAGGAAAATTTTGTCATGAGTACCTATGTTTTCTAAGCTATTTAGTTTTGTCTATGTATCTAGTTGCAGTGTAGGCCTGTTATGAAGTAAGGTTTTGTTTGCTTTTGATATTGTTTTATGTTTTAAATTTCCTTGAAGATGGGCAGGGAGAACTGCCCGAAACGTTGCAGTTAATAATAAAACCACACGGACTACCCGGAAATACAATGTCTGCATATTCAATCCGTGAAAGTCTGCGATATAACACACATATATATATATATGATGTTTAACCTTGGCTTTAAAGTAGGCGACTATGACGCTGTTATGTTAGTACTTAAGACAGAAATTAAAAAGTGACTACACCGGGGATCGAACCCGGGACCTTAGCTGTCCGGGCTATGCTCTTACCACAGATTATAGTGCTCTTACCAACTGAGCTATGCGGCCACCAATTTAAAACTGTCTAATTTTTAGTCTGTTTTGTACATTGTTAATAACGTGTGTAGAGCAGATTATTAGACTACATACGAAATTAACTGCAGAATACAAACCATCTCTGTAACCCTAGAGTTGGGATATATGATGTTTAGCCTTGGCTTTATAGTAGGCGACTATGACGCTGTTATGTTAGTACGGTACTTTAGACAGAAATTTAAAAAGTGACTACACTGTCTAGCTAAAGTACTCATATAATATATAGGAACTAATGGACAAATACAAATACACAAGTGATGATAAAAACTAACACAAATACATACACATTATTTATCAATTTCATTAGTCGAGAAACACTCCCGTAAGTGTAAATGATTATATAAAAATCAACCCAGAAATTAAAAAATCCATCTCAGCCGGGAGTCGAACCCGGGTCTCCCAATTGCCGGTCAGGTGCAGTAGATATCCGGCTGATGTTTTTTTTTTATTTATTGATTGATATCCATACATACAAATTAATTTAATTTTTGTTTATATAAGTAATGTTTTTTCATAGAATCCCGAAACGCGATTTTGCTCTCCTTCTCTGTGTACTCGAATGTCTGCAAGTTGCTGAAGTCTCCGTCTTCAGATAGCGACACGCTGCAAGCATTGCACGGCATCAGATTCCTCAGTATGACTTGGGTCGTCATGGGACATTCTGCCTTTATGTTTGGTGTTTTGACTCCAACCATAAATATTTCAGATGTTGTGGAGGTAAGCAAATCTCAACCTGTAAGAAATTGGTGTTAAAAATATAATTTATGGGGATTTTGATATTTAAATATATTAGGTATTTTATTTGGGAACACATTTTATCCTTTGATATACGAGACATTTATGGCCGACTTCACAGTAGATCTCCAGGGAGAAACGACGAATGCATGCCATAGGCTATTACCCGCGCTGAGCACATGCAAGTTTATACGCCTACTTCAATGATGTCCGAGGATAAATTCCAAAGCTATGCGCAGTAAACTTTAGTAATTTCCATTGTTAAACATTGTTCAATTCGTTCAACTAGGCTAGTCGACGATGGAAAAAGAATAATATGAATATGGTTCATTACTTACTAACAAAAATAGGACGACTTGACATTAAGTATAGTAAAATGCGTATTGTCTATATCAATGTGATGCGATAACTATAACTTAGTGAAAACCAAATATAATTTTATAGTTAACCCAATACCACTTTGTTTGATGGAGTATAGCCTTATTCTACTGTTGTCGAAAGGTTTTCCGTTTTCAATTGCCAATCTCTCTACTCCCATCCTTGAGGAACAGCTTGTTAATTAATTGCTGTGTATAGACGTGAAAATTAACATTTCATCAACATTTTCTAATGTGGGTCTGTCTACAATTTGGTATCTTTGTCTCTCTCACGATTGTTAAATGTGAATGTTAGCATTGTGAAGTGTGACTCTGTAGTGGCACTGTCAACAAATTAATCTGGCTTGTAGAAAGTTTGTGGTTATCCCATGAAAATACTACTTCCGGTTGCAAATACGATTAGGTCGCTAGTCCGAAGCGTATGGCTCTACGAGAACGTGGGTTCGAATCCCGCATAAGGCATTTTTTTGTGTAATCGTCCTTCACCCTCATCTATCACCACTCATCGTCTCGAATAGCCTTAGTAGCCTTAGTGCATTACTATATAAGTCTAAGACGTAGAGCAACAAAATCATCATCTTAGCCCTATATATTATAACACCCCCTAACAAAAAGATTCCGGGAGTTAAGTGAGCTATCGGTGTGACATCTCAGAACAGTATGCGTATAATATGAGTAAATACAGTAAAACGTAAAATTATGAGACACAAATACTCTCTTCCCCACTCAAGGGACTGCCCTCCACCATTGAAACTGCAACCTTGCATAACACATAAATAACCTGCTGACAAACAATTTTCCGTACATTTTATAAATAGGTGATTTAAATTTTCCAATAATAACATATCACAATTAATTGTTAATTTGTTGACATAAATGTCTCATGGTCGTTTTTGTTGTTTTATATTTCTTTGTACTGTTAAAATATTCCTTTGTTCAACCTCAGTTTGAGAAAGACACTCGATTAGTGTCGAAATATTACTAATACAGTATTTATTATAAGAACTGTGTATGTCCATATTAAATAAACAATCTATTGTGTTACAGTATCTAAGAGACTGGAATTATTTTATCACCGGAATGGCACACTTTCTTGGATCTTTTCTTCTGCTGAGTGGCCTTGCTGACAGCTATATTCTCAAGAAATGGAAAGGGGACACCATTTGAACAACCTCTCTTATACCGCTAGAAATCAGATGGTGTGTGTAATATGTAAGGTTAAATTGTTGTTTACGTGCTCGAGCACTGACGAATGTGTGCAGGCGACAACAAAGATATGCGCTATCATTCTTCTCTACTGGGGACCTTTTCATGTACTGGCGAGGCCCCTACTTTGGATGAGAAATAGGTCGTATGAAGGAACCGTCAAGAGAAACGGTGTGGTCAACTTTCTGTTTCAACACGTATTCGACCAACGAAATTGGTATTTATAATATACATACACTTGAAGTTGTAAACTACGTTGCTTTAGAAACGAAACGATATGCACGTATAAATATATATTAGGCTCAATCACGATTCACGCGTATTGGACGAAAAATTCTATTTCGGTATATTACCCAAATTTATAACGGCCACATCAAACCCAAACGAAACTTTCTTTCAAGACGATCCTCCGTTAAAAGGCGAACGCCTATTAAAGGTAAATTTAATATTATACCTTGGAAATTCTATCGATAACTATATTCTCACCCGACCCTGATCAAAGTGCACGTCGACTCTGATTCGGGAGGTCCTAAAATCAAATCCCGTTGAGACTGGCAATCTTGAGTCATGACTGAAGATTTTTTCAGAAGTTTTCCTCAGTCGTTAATGCAAATCCAAGGAAATGAGTCCTCTTTTAACCAGCCCTCGAACATCCGTTCACAATTTTGTCCTAATTCCAATATACTTAGTTATGCATTGCACTCCGGACATGTTTCAGACGAGAAACTTAAAATAAAATAAAAGTGCACTTAAAATTATGCACGCGAGATTTTATCTAGGAATAGTCTTTCAGCTGATTTAAGATTTTGTGACTCATGTTTGTACATAAAATATGTTGGTAACTACAAAATGGAAACACGTGGGACTTGATTTGATTTGTGTGTAACGGTATTTGATATTTTAATTAGATCAATTACATAACAGCATTCCATTTAAATACAAATAATATGAAAACGAATCGTGGGTACATACTTCAACACTGTAAACATACATATTTTTCTTTGCGTCTTTTTAGTGCGTTGCGCATAGCTGGTACTTGGCCATAGACATGCAGCTGTTCTGGTTGTCACCATTGATTCTCTATCCTCTCTGGAGGTAAGTTAATAACTACTCAAAACGGCAGTCAGTATTGGGTTAAACGGAATTTAATCAATTCAATTCAATTGATCTTATTCCTATTAACATTAAACACACTTTACACTTTACTTTAGTATTACACTTTTAGGAACAATTTAACGCAAACAACTTATTACCTGTGTAGTGTGTACTTAATGTGTTTTTTTCTAAAATGAGAATGTCTTACAGGTGGCCTAGGTTTGGGCAAGCTCTTTGGGCCCTATTGCTCGTTGTTGGGTTGATCATTATCTTCTTGATCCCGTACGTCAACAAGTTTCCGTTTAATCCTTTAGAAGGGGGAGGGTAAGTACAGGTGCACCGCACCACTTTAATGTGACGCAACGGCTTCCGTGTAACACTGTTATAATAAGAAATAAAAAAATAGTATCTCACCTGTTTCCCAAAATATACGAATAAAAATTGGATTATGATTATGATGATGGATTGGATAAAATTAACATTATGATCAACTTATAACTACATCAATCATCATACTCATTTAGGTTTAACTAGGATAAAGAACAGGATAAGCACTGTATGTCATGAAGCATCTCTCTAAAAGCACCGCTCAGAAATAGCACAGATAATAACAGTAATAGGGTATTTGGTAATAGATTCACCTGTTGCCGGCCTGTGCACTCACATCTAGCGTAAACCTGTAGTATCTGTATGAGCTGTACTTAAGAAATTGTTGAATAATTTAAAAAAAATATATATAATAATAATCTATTACTTTCTTTTGGTAATAAACATACCACCAGACCTATCATATTAGGCCAATGATGATTTCGAAGAAACATCAAACATGGCGTCTGGAATAAAGAGCTCTGGCATAACTTTGCTGATGACGTGAATAGTGTAATTGTACATGTTATATAAATGTTGTACTTATCTGTTACCTAGCGCGGTCGGTAAGAAACAGTACCTATCAACGCACGCCCATTACACCCCATGGCTGATCGGGGTTGGCTTGGGCTACCTGCTTCACTCAACCAAGGGAACGCGGGTTAAACTCTCCCCAGTCACTGTGACTGTCGGCTGGCTACTCAGCGCTGCCCTCATGTTAACTTCGTTTTTATTGGCTCACGTATTCCAACAGCCAGAACACACATATAGCAGGGTGTTCGATTCACTCTACACTTGCCTCATGAGGCCAGCGTGGGCATTGGGGCTGGCGTGGGTTGTGTTCGCGTGCACCACAGGATACGGAGGTAAGCACTAGCTATGGGATAGAAAAACTTTTTAAGCTTACAGTAATCGAATTCAAGCACACTTCACTGTAACACTGCTTCGATCATCCATGACAACTATAGCGAGGTACCGATAGCTATAATGCGTAACATAGGTGACTGATTAGGGAGGGCCACCTGCACCTAGGCTCTCCCGGGTAGGTATAGGTTTACATCATACGCTTTGACCTGGAACTAACGGAATCCGCAGTGAAAAGTTTCAGAAGGTGTTGGAAGATATGGATTTGGATGAAAATGTGATAATAAGTGTTTATATTTTGTATACTGTATTTTGTGTACGTATAGCTTGTTAATATTAGTTACCTTGCCATCACGCATTTCACATATTTGCAAGGCAAATTAAAAAATGATATAACTTTCTCTATATTTCCCCTTCAGGTTTTGTCAACACCTTCCTGTCTTGGCGGTTATTCCAAGTTCTGAGTCGTCTAACTTACACCATCTATCTGGTACACATAACAACCATGCTTTTTATATCGTCAGAAAGCAAGGCGCCTGGTTATGTGAGCAATTCGACTTTGGTACGTATTAAAAGGACTAGGACACTACAATAATAATAATTTAATATTTTTTGTGGGAAGCCTGCCCAGGATGCAATTCATGCCCCTCTTCAGGTGTCTAACTAGGTATGTTGCGGATAGGACACTTGTGAAGGGACGTCCGAGGGCTGTTTAAGAGGTATCAATCCCTTGCCTTCGCATTAACGACTGAGGAAAATCTCGGAAAAAACCTTCAGTCAGGATTGCCGGTCTTGACGGGATTTGAATCCGGGATCTCCCGAATCAGTCACGCTCTTAGCGCTCGAGCCAACACTGTCGGTACTACTATTAGGACACTACAGTGTTTGAAATGTTACCTCGCCGCAGACCCCACGCCCACTGTACTTGAGTAGATCCGCCCTGTCAGTACACAACATTTGGTTACTAATTACAACGTTACGCAGCCAGACCGGCATACAACTTTTAGTACAAAATAACTTAATAATGGCAATTTTCTTTCACAAATTCCACTAAATCTTGTCGCGCTCGCCCCTACAAAATAATTGTCGTATACAAAAATGCTCGGTGCGTTCCTATTCATATACAGCCAGAAATCATTGCAGTGTCATTGCTAATAATGTACAAATGTACGACCCTATCGCAGCAGAATAAATCAGTCAGAAAATGTACTTACTTAAATGTTTTTGACAGATTCTATCTAAATATTTTTAAAATTGGATTTATTATTTATTTTCTACAATCAATTTATGGAAAAGTGCTATAAAACTTGCCTTTATTTGTCATTCTTATGTTCAGTGTCATTCGCATGTAATTGTAAGTGACCGAAAATTTTAAAACCCTGGAATAATGATAATACCTGCCTCCTCTTAACTGCCATTTTTTTTTTTTTTTACAAATAAACCTGTAAAATATGTTTTGTCTAGCCACTATAGGGTTGTGTGAACCTTGGATTTTTTTATACGTCGAACCGGGCTCGAACAATTATTAAATAGTTCACATTGTTTGATATTTTACACAAACAGTTTGTCTATATTTTCAGATAATGCAGTTCTTTAGTGCATTCATCTTTGCGATTGTTGCGGCGTTAGTACTCTCGTTGACCTTCGAGTCACCAGCCATTGTCATCGAAACGGTTTTACTCCAGAAACGTAAGTTCTACTCTGCACATAGTGCATACCACCTTCAAGAAGAATATAAATATTATCACACCGGTGGCGGGCGATGAACAAATAAGGCTAGAGAGGACACGTGTACCCTACAAATGGTCATCTTGCTTGGATAAATCAGACTTTCCCGCTTACATTGCACAGCCGTGTGTCTGATAATTATATCAATTCAATTTATTAATTATGTCGTACCATTGCGTTTACCTAAGTGTTGTGTAGTTTAGAATATGTATAGTTTATAAATACTTATTAGTAATAGGCCGATACAGGTTATACAATCGAGTTGATGTCGATGGTGCATTGAGCCATTTGCCTACGATTGTTAATAATTCACCAGTAAAGTAGATTGGATCGAGTCAGCCGTTCGACTTGCAGTGCCTTGAAAACACTCTAAACAAATAGGAGAAAAATAGTAACAATGACATTTTTGCAACAAATATCTCATCGATTGTATTATAAAAAAAGACAGGTTCAGAGATTTCGAAGTTGTCCTGAAAATATTTTTAATGTTTGTGTGGCAAATTCGGTGTCAAATTTGCCACCAATAATGATTTAACTTTATTTCGAATATAAAATAGTTATAACACAAAATTTTATAATTTCACCCATCTCTATATCCATTGCGTGGCATGATTATTTTGTCCTCTCATTAGTGCTATTTGTGTTTAAGATTTACGTTTATTTGTACATGTATAGGCTGCAGAGCCAATACAATAATACAAATACAAATATAATGCAATACAGCCGTATTGATGCCCTATATCGGCCTTCCCACCCCTTGGGCGGAAAAATAACAATAAACACAATACAAATACAATATCCATGGTGTAAAAAATCTTGTTAATCTCAGGTCACAGACTATATAGGAGCTATTATATTACCGGTATATCCTATTGTATTACACTACGGTCGGGTTCATCTTACAAAATGGCACCAAAATCTCCAATATAATAATCCACCTCTGAAGTTTTATAAGAATCACTGCAGTATTGTCAAAAGTAATTATGTTTATTTTCTGTTCTAGTGGCAAAGGGGAAGAAACAATCTGGCATAACCACGAATATGAATATCAAGGAATTGACATTTAAGAATGGTGACTCAAAGCATAGCTCTGTACAAATTACTAGTATGACTGTGATGGAAGATGTGGAGACTGTACTTTCTCCAAAGCCCAAGCTTATCTTCACTAGAGCTGATTAAAAAAACCAAGAGAACTGGGAAAACCATTTTAAATGTATTTACCACAGTCTTATTATGATTTTTATTGGTATAGATCTTCCTCTGAACAATAGTTTAGTTTTTGACGTAGTGGGACTGCCCTAATCGAGAAATAGTGATAAATATAAAATATTTCAGCAACTAACTGTAGAAGAAAATTTACGAGTGCAGCAAATTGTTGAAAACATAGTTCAAAATTAGATCTCCAAACTAACTGCTACATATTTTGTTTTTCCAACATAACATTAATAATTAACTATAGCAATTACCAAACTTAGGAGTCACTGTAATAAATTTAAAACATTAACATAATGTCACATGTGTAACTTTGTGGGAAAACATAAATGAACCAAAATAAAAACAGACAATATATTTTGGATCACAAATAATTTGCCCTTGAATTACGAGAATAGCAGAGTTTCGTGACCTATTTGCACGTCCGACTGACTTCACAAATGCCCGAAACTGTGCCCGTCACGCCGATTTTTTAAATATTCACAAGGAAAAAATATTTAATGAACTTGATTTTGGTAACCCATTAAAAGTCCAAAATCGTAAACTTATTTTTTTCTTACTATAATAATATGCTTATACTCGTGATTATTATTTGAATATATGGATATTCAAACATTCTGGGGTACCTTGTTCGAATCTTCATTTCTGGTGGAGGTGCCGAGAATAAAGAGGGAATCCAAAATGAATTATTCTCTCGTTTTTGTTGAGCCTTCGTTAATGATGGAGGTGCCGAGTATATAAATATCTTAACTTCACCAAGGGTCATCAAAATCATGTATCTTCCTTGTGTGTCACGTTGACACGCGCACAGAAAAGTGATACGTATAGGGACCGAGCGTATTAATAAATAAATATTTACTTCCTAAATAGACCACCCACTCAGTCACAGAAACAGAACTGATCTCCAGTACAGGATTTTAATTTAAACACCATCGACGAACGAAGAATGGCCAACCAGGGATCGGTATTTGAAACAAGCACGGGTACAGGAGGAGTAGGCCTACCCAAAACAGGGAGCGAAGCTGCTTTTTCAACAGATCGTCGAAAAATACAAAAAGTAAATAATTCGCAACTTATGGTTATTTCTGGTTTAGTTCAGTTGTTTATTGTAGTACATAGGTACCCTATGTTTGTGTAATAACACCAATTCATCATGGTCAGTAAAGTAATAATAACTATTACGTAATAACATTGAAAGACCCACAAAACACCATGTAAAGTACAAAGTAATACAATTATTGTATTACTTTACGTATTATTATTATTTATTTTTTATTATTATTTATTATTATTTATGTTTATTATTTTATGGATGTATTCATACAAATCGGTTATAACCGGAATATTATATATTATATTATTATATTATTATTATTATTATTAAAATTATTATTATAAGATTACAACGCAATGGGTTGCACCAAGCTATCACAATCTACGATGTTTAAAAAACTAATAAAATATTGATAAAGAGAAAGACCTGGCAAACACAAGGTTAGTGTTCAAATAGCTATAATCAATGTTGTAATAAGCCCTTGCGGTTAAAAAGTTGTTAGGTTTTCCGAAATACGCATGTCTCTTCAATATCGGTTATGTGTTTAGGAAGAACATTGTAAATATTTACACCAAGGAAGTCTCCGAGTCAACTCGAGTATACGAGGAAGAACATGCACTGCACTCACGGTTTCTGGTGTTGGCCTAATGACAGTGGACGCTAGGCAAAGCAAGGCAAGGCTAATTAATTTAACTAACAAGGCTAATTCAGATGTGAGAATGTATTATTTGATTCGTTGTTATACTTGCTAAAATGGTTTCCAAGTCCAAAGCCAGAGTTTACACATACCCAAACCAAGAATGGAAGAAATGGTGGAGGTGCCGGGTCATGAACTTTCAAACTTTAGGGGGGAGGCTAGCCACTCCCTCCATCAGCCCCAGGACACGAACAAATTCTCAATCACCCGAGTTGAAGGGCAATGCCAACGGGAAAAAAAACATGTCAATCGGACGTAGTGTTCAGTTTTTAGAATGGACGTGAAACAAGCATAGACAGACGACCAGAAAAGTGAGGTTCATGTGGGAACTTCGTTCTCTAAAATATATTTTGCCTTAACGCGAAATTTGACCACGAAACAACGAAAAAATATTAATTTCTTATTAGACGAGTGAGCGCAGCGAAACGAAGTCTTTTATAACGCTACTCGATCGGGCCTTGACCGTGAGAATTGTCTGCTGTATGTTAAAATTAATGTTTGTCTGTACGATCTCATACGGCCGAACGGCCAAATAGATTGAGCTGAAATTTTAAACAGACATCAGTGACCAGGTAACTGAGAACTGCTTAACAAAATGAGCACAATCCATTTCGATTTAAACCTACAAGAAATAATAAACTGAAAAATAGACTGCCAATGTGTAGAAATTATTTTAACGACAATTAGATTTGATTTTGAAAAAAAAAATGTTTGTTATTTAGCTGGCTGTGAAATGCCGTGCCCATGCGAGGTCTATCGAATGTTGCACGTCAAGGTACCCCCAAATTCCGCTCGTAAATTGAGTAAAGCTTGCAATATTTTCACGTATTTCGTACTGGCTATGTTATCCTTTGTATTGTCACAGATGATGGACTACACTGCATTATATGCATTTCAAAACATGTTTAATAATTTTTAAACTACAATCCAGAAATTACAAAATATTTCCCAACCAGGGGATTGAACCCACGTCTCCCACATTTCGGCTACTAGGGAAACGCCAAAGTCGTTGTTAGACGTGTGAGTAAGCCATGTGTTGAGTACCCGGTAACATTACTTTTTTTCCCCTACCTTCAGCCTCCCTAGCCTATCATAGGCTAGAGTGGCGCATTATGGCCTTACAGTTGACGTGCCCTTACACCAACTAAACTTTAAAACCCTATTATTTATACGAATATAATTATCAAACTTACCTAAATATGCAAATGTTGCCGGGTACTCAACACATGACTCGCTCACTCGTCTAACAACGACTTTGGCGTTTCCCTAATTCTAGTTTGAACAAACCACTGAAAACACACTTTCACGAGATCCTTGCACAGAGTAGGGTTTAGAACCTTCTAGACTGCCTGAACATAAATGTCAAAAGTAATACATAGAGTACGACCATATTCGAAGCGAAATCGGTTTGTGTAATTACCAGCTTTACAATACTTACACACACTTACATTTTATAATGTGAGGCCTACCAAATCTCGAAGAGTTGTTTCCGGCAATGTGAATGCAGGTGGCCCCCGAATTCAATGTATGACTGGAAACATGTTTATGAACATTGTTCTGGCCGCAGCAGAGCGGCAGTGCAAGATCGTTTTCAATCGGGGGCACACTTTGGCGATCTGCTTCACCAATACTACCGATTAGTCACTCAACGATACTACACTAGGCCGCTTCGCGAACGCTTTTTTAAGTCGCGTTGATGGAAGTTTTAAGTATGCGTGGGATCTCTTTACTTCAAGTTCCATTGCAAAATCATTTTTGTTAAATTAGACCTTGCAAACATCAGCTAAATGAAGGGTAGTATTTTACTCCCCGAAAATAGAGGCGAGCTCTGGCAATCGTCGTCGGGGACCTTGCCCCCTTCCTTTGACGACCCCTCGACGACGATGACGACAATGACACCACGAAAGATGACGAAGACAATGACGACCGCGACGTGAGAACCCCCTTTCCTCCCGTTCTGGTTCTGACCACCATGGGCCCCTCCTCCCCTCCCCCCATTCCCCCTAGGTTAGAGTGGTGCATTATGAGTATGACCTAACGGTTGACGCGTCCTTAATCCAAATAAACAAAAACCAATTGCTATGGTAACTAGAATGAAAAAATATCTGTAGGCCAGAAGATTGCTTTATGAACGCATTGTAGGTGATTTTTATCAAGTTTCGATATAGTTACTTGTTAATTATTGCTATCAACCTAAAAAAAAAACTCATATTAAAACCTTTATTTCTATGGATTCTGGCTAACTTTTTCAACTTTTTTTTTCAAAGGGTACTACAGCACCATAACCTTAATGTCCATGTAAAATATGAACGAAGTAGCGCTAACCGTTTGGTCAGACTCGGCCCAAATGTCACGGAAATATCGCATTAAAAATCGGAAAATCGTAAAAGTACGATAGGCCCCTATTCATGAGAAATATTTCTTCGATTGTACCCAAAAACGTGGCAAGTCCAAGTTCAGAGATTTCGAAGGTCCCCTCCAATTTTCATCAAGATCGCATATGCCGTTTGCCCGGTAGAGAGCGAACAAACAGACAAAAAAAAGAAAATAAACACCCGAGCGAATTTTTTTGGGGGGTCAATGAAATTGAAGTCTTCGCTTCGCTCATCCAAATACAACATCTTTGGCTAAACCCCCTTTGCCAACAGCACGTGGTGTTCCCAAGGGGTCACCCACTCAATTACCGACCACGCCCGATGATGCTTAACTTTGGTGATCTATCGAGAACCGGTGTATTCAACATGGCAAGGCAGTTGGCAAAAATTACTATTGGATGAGCGAAGCGAAGACTTCAATTTCACTGACCCCTCAAAAAATTTAGCTCCAATGTTACTTTTTTTCTTCTTTCTTTTTTTGTATTTTTGTCTGTTCGTTCGCTCTCTACCGGGCAAACGGCATATGCGATCTTGATGAAAATTGGAGGGGACCTTCAAAATCTCTGAACTTAGACCTGCCACGTTTTTGGGTACAATTATTGAAGAAATATTTCTCATTAATATCGTATTGTTACGATTTTTTTCGATTTTTAGTGCGATATTTTCGTGCCATTTAAGCCGATTCTGACCAAACGGGTGGGGCTACAACGTTCATATTTTACATGGACATTAAGGTTATGGTGATGAATTGCTTTTGGAAAGAAAAAGTTGAAAAAGTTAGTCAGAATCCAAAGAATAAAGTTTTTAATATGGGTTTTTGAGGTTTATAATAACAATTAACAAGTAACAAAAGAAACTTGACAACAATCACCTACAATGCATTCAAAAAGAACTTGCAAAGGTAAAGTGGGCCTACGCAAACTAAAAACGTACAAAAAAGCTCATCCATCAACGCGGCGGGACTTAAGCGTTTTCCTAGTATGTACGGTAAATATCATAATTTGATGTCTACCCAGTTTCAACTGAACACAAGAAGTACGGATGGACAAAGTAAGAGTACAAGAACTGATTTTCAGTATGGTTTCAACTTACATTACAATATACTAGGAAAACGCTTAAGTCCCGCCGCGTTGAAGGATGAGCTTTTTGTAAGTTTTTAGTTTGCGTGGGATCTATTTACTTATCAAGTGCCTTTTGAACGCATTGTTGGTGATTGTTGTAAAATTTATATTGTAAATTGTAAATTGTCATAATAAACCTAAAAAAACTCATATTAAAACCTTTATTATATGGATTATGGCTACCTTTTTTATTTTTTTATTTCAAAAAGCAATACATAACCATTACCTTAATGTCCATGTGTAATATGAACGTTGTAGCCCCACCCGTTTGGTCAGAATCGGCCCAAATGTCACGAAAATATCCCACTAAAAATCGAAAAAAAATCGTAAAAGTACGATATTCATGAAAAACATTTCTTCGATTGTACCCAAAAACGTAGCAAGTCTAAGTTCAGAGATTTCGAAGGTCCCCTCCAATTTTCATCAAGATCGCATATGCCGTTTGCCCGGTAGAGAGCGAACAAACAGTCGAAAAAAAAAACATTCGAGCTTAATTTTTTGGGGGGTCGTGAAATTGAAGTCTTCGCTTCGCTCATCCAACTATTTATAACGTGTCTTGTTGCTAGGAAGGCAATAGTCATTTCCAAGAGCATGTTTCTGTTGGGCAAGTACGGATGAAAATACTTTTCGTGTGGCTATATTTCATTCATTACAATTTTCGTCCATTGTCAATTACGCCTTGAAGTATTGCATAGACTAAACCGCTTCGCGAACGCTTTTTCCAGTCGCGTTGATGGATCAGCTTTTTTGGAATATTTATGTCCAATGATTACGTTTTTAAGTGGAATCTAATTACTTTTTCTATAGTTACTTTACTTGATATTATTTGTTAACTAGGAAAACGCTTTAGTCCCGCCGCGTTGATGGATGAGCTTTTTAAAGTTTTAACTTTGCGTGGGATTATCTTTACTTTTGCAAGTGCTTTGTTTTGCTGCCTACGCATTGTAAGTAATTGTTGTCAAGTTTCTATTGTTACCTGTCAATTGGTATTATTTACCGTAAAAAACTTATATTAAAAGCTTTATTTCTATGGATTCTGGCTAACTTTTTAACTTTTTCTTTCAAAGGGTACTACATCACCATAACGTTCATGTATAATATGAACGTTGTAGGCCCACCCGTTTGGTCAGAATTGGCCCAAATGGCACGAAAATATCGCACAAAAAATCAAAAAACTTTATTTTAGCTTTAGCTTTATTTCTATAGATTCTGGCTAACTTTTTCAACTTTTTCTTTCAGAAAGCAATACATCACCATTACCTTAATGTCCATGTGAAATATGTACGTTGTAGCCCCTCCCGTTTGGCCAGAATCGGCCCAAATGTCACGAAAATATCGCACTAAAAATTTAAAAAAAAATACAATAGTCATGAGAAATATTTCTTCGATTGTACCCAAAAACGTAGTAAGTCTAAGTTCAGAGATTTCGAAGGTCCCCTCCAATTTTCATCAAGATCGCATATGCCGTTTGCCCGGTAGAGAGCGAACAAACAGACAAAAAAAAATTTGAGCTAAATTTTTTGGAGGGTCAGTGAAATTGAAGTCTTCGCTTTGCTCATCCAATAATAGAGTTTTAATGTATGTAATAAAAGAGGGATGAATATAAACCAAACAACCATTTTTGGATGAGCTAAGCGAGACCTCAATTTCACTTTCGTTTTTTTTTTCACCTGCGTTGCCCCAAGAAAAATAGCTCGGGTGTTATGTTTTTGTTAGTTTTTTTGTCTGTTTGTTCGCTCTCTACCGGGCAAACGGCATATGCGATCTTGATGAAAATTGGAGGGGACCTTCTAAATCTCTGAGCCACGTTTTTGGGTATAATCAATCAAATATTTCTTATGAGTATCGTACTTTTACGATTTTTTTCAATTTTTAATGAGATATTTTCGTGATATTTGGCAAACGGCTTTTCCGATATTGATGAAACTTTATGGGAAAGTTTAAAAATACTAGGAAAACGATAAAGTCCCGTCGCGTTGATGGATGAGCTTTTTTATAAGTTTTTAGTTTGCGTGAAATCTATTTACTTATCAAGTGCCTTTTGACGCATTGTTGGTGATTGATGTCAAATTTCTATTGTGACTTGTAAATTGTTATTACTAGGAAAACGCTTAAGTCCCGCCGCGTTGTTGGATGAGCGTAATTGGTGCATTGAGCTGCCATGTGTTATGCGGATTTTCTGTTGTTCTGTGAAAAAAATTATTACTAAGTTCAATTTTTATTAAAATTAAAATAAATTAATAAAATTAAGGTTCTGTGAAAAACTTATTACAATAGAATCAAGCATGTAGGTGTAATAAGTAAAACAATTGTCTTAAAAAAAAGAACTAAAATCTATTTTCATGAAAAATAATTTTTCGATTGCACTTAAATTTACACGAATATCTTAATTCATAAAATTAAGTTTCTGTGAAAAAATCATTAAAATCGGATAAAGCATGTAGTTGTTATAAGTAAAATAAATTTTCAAAAAATCGAAAAAAATCGTAAAATTGCGATTTTCATGAGAAATAATTTTTCGATTGCGCTCAAAAATGTGGCAGTTCTAAGTTCAGAGATTTCGAAGGCCTCCATAAAATTTCATCGCAATTGGAGTATCGGTTTAGCCGGAATCGTGTTAACAGACAGACAAAAATACAGAAAGAAAGAAAGAAAGAAAAAAAAACATTCCGGATTTTTTTCTCCAGTGTAGTGAAATGGAATCTTCGCTTCGCTCGCTACGATCGCTACGCTCATCCAATAAACCTAAACAACTCATTTTAAAACCTTTATTCTATGGAGTCTGGCTAACTTTTTCAACTTTTTCTTTCAGAAAGCAATACATCACCATTATTTTAATGTCCATGTGAAATATGAACATTGTAGCCCCACCCGTTTGGTCAGAATTGGCCCAAATGTCACGAAAAGATCGTACTAAAAATCAGAAAAAAATCGTAAAAGTACGATATTCATGAGAAATATTTCTTCGATTGTACCCAAAAACGTGGCAAGTCTATGTTTAGAGATTTCGAAGGTCCACTCCAATTTTTATCAAGATCGCATATGCCGTTTGCTCGGTAGAGAGCGAACAAACGGAAAGAAAAAAAACAGCCGAGCTAAATTTTTTTGGGGGTCGGTGAAATTGAAGTCTTCGCTTCGCTCATCCAATTACAAACCTAAAAAACTCATATTAAAACATAGTTATTCTATGGATGCTGGCTAACTTTTTCAACTTTTTCTTTCAGAAAGCAATATATCACCATTACCTTAATGTTCTTGTAAACTAGGAAAACGCTAAAGTCCCGCCGCGTTGATGGATGAGCTTTTTAAAGTTTTTGGTTTGCGTGGAATATCTTTACTTTTGCAAGTGCTTTGTTTTGCTGCCTACGCATTGCAAGTGATTGTTGTCAAGTTTCTATTGTTACCTGTCAATTGGTATTATTTACCGTAAAAAACTTATATTAAAAGCTTTATTTCTATGGATTCTGGCTAACTTTTTCACCTTTTTTTCAAAAGGTACTACATCACCATAACCTTAATGTCCATCCATGTATAATATGAACGTTGTAGCCCCACCCGTTTGGTCAGAATTGGCCCAAATGGCACGAAAATATCGCACAAAAAATCGTAAAAGTACGATATTCATGAGAAATATTTCTTCGATTGTACCCAAAAACGTAGCAAGTCTAAGTTCAGAGATTTCGAAGGTCCTGTCAAATTTTCATCAAGATCGCATATGCCGTTTGCCCAGTAGAGAGCGAACAAACAGACAGAAAAAAAAGAAAAAAAAACACCTGAGCTAAATTTTTTGGGAGGTCGGTGAAATTGAAGTCTTCGCTTCGCTCATCCAAATATGAACGTTGTAGCCCCACCCGTTTGGTCAGAATCGGCCCAAATGTCACGAAAATATCGCACTAAAAATCGAAAAAAAATCGTAAGGTACGATATTCATGAGAAATGTTTCTCCAAAATCATATCATATCTAACTTCAGTGCTTTCAAACGTTCCCATAAAGGGCGAAGACCAAATATCACGAAAATCTTGCATTTAAAATTAGGAAAAATAGTAAAAGTTTGATATTCATTAGAAATACTTATTCGATTGCCCCCAAAATCATATCATATCTAACTTTAGTGATTTCAAACGTTCCCATAAAGTTCCATTATGATCGGGGTAGCCATTTGCCTGGCCGCGGACTAAATATCATGAAAATATCGCACTAAAAATCGAAAAAATCGTGCAAGTACGATATTCATGAGAAATATTTCTTCGATTGTACCCAAAAACGTGGCAAGTCTAAGTTCAGAGATTTCGAAGGTCCCCTCCAATTTTCATCAAGATCGCATATTATGCCGTTTGCCCGGTAGAGAGCGAAAAAACAGACAGAAAAACAAACAAAAAAAAAATACAAAAATCACCCGAGCTAAATTTTTTGGGGGTCAGTGAAATTGAAGTCTTTGCTTCGCTCATCCAACAATGTTGTGGCAGGAATACGAATGTACCAGTTTTAGTCTTTATTTACTTCATGAGCCTGTTACAGTCGTTTTAAATAAAGGTAAAAGAAAAGAAACGAAAGGATAAAGAAGGAAGATAATAGAAGTACACACACTGTTTACATTTTAATTATTTTATTCACACTTCACAGTATGCCATAGTAATATTTAGACTGATTAATATTGATTAAGAACTTCTTATATGGTTGGACCAAAACACACATCAGAGAGCATTAATCACTATTTTAGTGTAGTCATTGATTGTGTAGTGTAGAATTCTTCAGAAATCACCAAAAAATATGTCTATTATGATTAAATTTTGTTGGGACTATCTCTACCTATTAAATGACCAGTCGCTGGGGTATGTGAAAGATAAGACAATTGTGAGGAAAGGATGTCAGAATTTTAGTCTTTGGAAACAAATATAGTTTGTTGCATAATTACGGTAGGAATAAAATTAGGGCGGTCTGTTTGGATGATCAGCCAAATATAAAGAACAAAATCTCACTTGTCTACGTAAGAAGTATCCTTCAGATTGGCTGACTTTAACAAATGGCCATGTCCATGCTGATCATGTTGTAGATGGTATAATGACTAATGAGAATATTAATTGAAATGGGAAACAATGCTGTTGTTAAAATAGTCCCTTTACTATTTATACCCCATTATATTAGGTGATATGAAAGTGAAACACAAGTTTACATAGGCTACACATAAGATTGATTGTTTAGATATACGTGCACAAAACAAATACAGGTGTTATTTTAAAGCATTGTGAGGTACATTATATACTAGGTATGCAAAAATGTTGGATTTAACTTTCTTTTATGGGGGACAGAGTTTCCTGACATAAACCTGTCATACACTTTTATCAGAAAGTTATATTAAGCTAGGGTCTCACGATGAACTGCACACATGGCTCCACCAAAAATAACTAGGTACCTATACTTTTTTTGGTTATTTTTTAGTTTCATGTCGTTTTACATGAGATTTCATGTTATCATTCCTATTAAATTTTGCTCCACATAAAGGGCACACAAACTTCTTTTCCCCATGACTAAATTTGTGAGCTGCAAGATGAGAATTCTGGGCAAATGTTTTGCCACATGTTTCACAGGAGTACTTCCTGATACCTTCATGTTTGAGCAAATGCTCTTTCCAAAAGTCCCTAGACCGGAAACTCTTTTCACACTTGGTACACTTGAAAACCTTTATCTTACCTCGGTGGTACATAGTAACGTGTCTGCCTAAAGTGGCTTTCGAACGGAAGGTTTTAGAACAGACATCACAAATGAAAGTGAGTTCTTTTGAGTGTGATGCCATGTGATTTGAAAGTTTGCCAGGAAACATAAAACTCTTATTACATTTTTCACATTTTAATCGCTTTTCCTTGTGAATTCTACGATGTGAAACAAGACTGTCTAGATTATGGAAAACTTTCCCACACACTTCACACAAATTTTTAGTTTTAACTCCGTTGTGAATATTAACAATATGTTTTAAAATGCTATTTTTGTTAGTGAATGTCTTCCCACATTCAGCACAGTCAAAAGGCATTACATCACCATTGTGTTTTTTTACATGGATAGTCAATCGAGATTGCCTATTGTATGTCCGATTGCATATCTCACATTTATATTTGTCACAATTTATGTGAACGGCTTTGATATGAGTTCTCACATAGATTTTAGAAGCAAATACTTTTTTACAGTGTGTACAAGCAAATGGTTTCAACCCCAAGTGAGACCGTATATGAATACGGCATCTTTCAATTTCTAAAAATATTTTTGTACATAGTTTACATAAGAATTTATTTTTCTTCATTTCCCAATACAAATCAACATCAGAATTGTCAGGGTTGCTTTCACTAACTTTTCTTTGTCGACCTTTGCCAATCAACTCATAGCTCTCCCTAGAATTACAATCTGTGAACGTTGATGATATTGGAAGTGTGAGGCCCGTGTCTAGTTCTACTTCTGGAGTAAGTAGTTTGAGTAGTTCTTCATGCACCTTACAACTTTCAGCCATTTCAGTTTCCTTAACATTGTTTTCCAAGTTATTGACAACTGGCAATGACTGTGCTACGGTGGAGTAAGATGGCTCTACAGCCTCTTCATAGAATGGTGCATCCTTCAACCTAGATTTTAAAGCAGTAGTATCATAGCATGCTTTGTTGTTCTGCATTCCAGAATAACTTGTAGCAGCTGTGAAGATTTTAGCTTCATGTTCAAACATATCATCCGGACCATTGCTCTGTTTGCCAACTTCACAATCCACCTCTTGTTTTACCTCCAGTTAATGTATCATTAATTACATGGTTTGATGGATCATTTGATATGTTTTCATTGCACCATTCAGGCTGTTGACTTGGATTTTCATTGGGTAATTCTGTTTTCATTTTTTTTTTTATCCGAGACATGGTTTGACAAAAAGGACAGCTGTTTTCCACTTAGGCCTGAGGTTAAATTCGAGCTGTAAAAAATAAATAAAACTGTGCTCTATATCTACAATGCTACATGTAAATTATAGTTTCCAAATGTAGACCTATAGTTTTTTCCGAAGCAAGTAAGCAGATATGCTGATGTCACTGGTGGGTGGATTGCAGCCAATCGGCGGTCCCACATTTAAAATACGATCGCTCATTGGCCAGCCGAGGGCGTGCGAATCGGCATACTTGCTGCGAAAATATTATAGACCTAGGCCTACTTATAAATTTTAGGACAAGGGTGGGAGCCGTGTGAAAACTTATGAAAATTTAAATGTTTTGGGGGAAAATAGGTTTTCCTCTTGTTTATTTCCATTTTTCAATGAATCGTAGCGTAGGCTTAGTAATATTATTAAACATGCGTATAATCGGTACTGGTATAAATGATTTTTTTCGAAGTGAATTCGGTAACTGGAGACAAAAAATCACAATATTATTTTTAAAGGAGTATTTAACCGCTAAACTCAAAAATTATATTTCATTCAGGCTAATTAGTAATGAATTTAGCAAAAACAGAAAAATTATTGGGGCCACCATGACCTCCCAAAAAATTGTCAAACATGACATTTTTCGAGCTAGATCCCATCGGCAAAAATCTCCCATAAGAAATAACATGTGGACGATCTTTATGCCCCGTGACCTTGGAGGATTTTGATCCCAAAAAAATATTGGCCAATATTGACGTACTCTACAGCCTTTTCTGTAAATTCTCTATATTTTGTTTTGTAATTTGGACAAGTAGTTTGGTTAAAATAGGCTGATTACCAAGATGGGGTGTGATTTTAGAGTGCATATTTTTGTGTTTGAGGATATTTTGGGGCACAGTTTCAAGACACGATGTAAAAAATGGGCATTTTAGATTGGTTCTATGCTAGTATCTATGTGGACCAAAAAAAAGAAACAGAAGCCAATTAGAGAAATTTTCCAAAACACCTCGCAAATTTATGGATCAAAAAAATTGAAAAATTCGTGTTAAATCACAGTTACAAGATATAATTTTTTAATCTGTTATTTTAGTGTAGTATTGTGATATCGATCATGTGGTAAAGAATTTTTTTTGAGTTAATAGCCCAGGTTTAAGGCTTTAGGCCAAAGCCTACAAAAAGAGTGTAAAGGGTAAAGGAGATGAAAATATGTTGGTCCTAAAGGCCGCTTTACACGGAGAAGTTGAAAAAGTAAAAAGTAAAAAGTGAAAAGAACGAGTAGCTTTTCGAAGCCTTCACACGGACGAAGAGTAAAAGTTTGTGCCTGGCGTCACCTCTCGGCCTTTGTGCGAAACTGATGCGGCAAGTAGGGGTAACTAACCATGACAATTGTTTTCTTCAATCTTGATCTTCACACAGTACTGGCGCGTGTTTGTTTACTATCTATCCTAGGTTCTGGAGCCCAGGCCTAGGCCTAGGTTAGGTACAAACTTGATGCTAAAAACGGCAACGTCACTGCCAGCCTTTCTTCAGTCGCGATCGGGTTCCGCATTGCCTCTCTATTTTGGGGCAAACTAAAAGTGCTAGTTCGGTAGACGCTATGAATCACAATTTTTGCGCGTATTTTTCAAGTTGACAGAATGACACTCAGCTGACAGTCGGGCAGGAATTTCCACCGCCACTTATATATCAAGCTGTGACAAAGGTGTTACGTTTTTCTGCATCTCGATTTCTTGCCAAAGTTGAACTCAATGACAACGTTGTCGACCAATCACGGTCAACTCTTCAAGGCCATTCTACTTTTCACTTTTTACTTGTCGAGCAGAGCCCGACAAGTTGGGAAACTTTTCACTTTTTACTTTTCAACTTCCCCGTGTGAAGGCAACTCGAAAAGTCCCATAAGCTGCATGCTATCTCTACTACAAAAAAGCTACTTTTTCTCCTCACTTTTTCTTTTTACTTTTTCAACTTCCCCGTGTAAAGGGCCCTTAAGCCAAGACTAGGGCTAGGTTACTAACAATAATATGATGACATGAACAATATCAATTGTGTGGTATTTAAAGAAGAAGAAGGCTAGTAGTCAAGCGGATTAAAGGAAAATACAAGAACAATTAGGGGTTTTGTGGTAGAGGCGTGAATTTTGGATTGTATACTCAGAACAATATTATAAAAAAAATTGCCTCTAGGAGCGGGGTGGAAAAAAAGTCATTTTTTAAATATTCAAATATTCAAAAATCAAACCAAATTTGATCCTAAGATTACAAAAATAATACATATTGTAGATGAAAGTCCAAATTTTAATGAAAAAAATATACATCACCATATATGTATATCTAACCAGATTTTGCACCCTTTGTCTTTTTTTCACAAATTAACTCAATGTGCTGGGAGGATTAGCCTACCAGTCACGGGTTAAGTGATAGGGCCGTGAATATTGTCTAAAACACTCAGAAGAATGATCTCAAAAAATTGGCCCGAAGAGCCCTCAAAAAAGTTGCTTGCTTTTAGGAGAAAGGGGGGTGTGTACTAAAAGGGTTTGATAAAACTAAAATAAAGAAATCCGTATTCAAATATTATATTTAGAACGCCATATTAATGTGTATTGTAGATTTAAGTCTAAACTTTAATTTAAAAAATTAAAATTTCACCATATGTAAATCTGATCTGATTATGCGCCCTTATCCCATTTTCATAAATTTCCTCAATATTACGAAAGTGTATCGTGTGACCACTCTTTTTGTCACAAATTATTCTAATATTACGAATTAGGACGAAAATAAGATTTTGTGATGCTTTGGGTACATTTTACTCAATGGACTTTGATCCCATTTTCACAAATTTACTCAATTTTAACGAAAGTGTATCGTGTGACCACTCGCTTTGTTCAAAATTATGTCAATAATAAGAATAAGGATAAAAACGTTTTTCAACACCTTAGGTACAGTTTCACTCAATGGACTTTCACCCCATTTTCAAAAGTTTACTCAATATTAACAAAAGTCTATCGTGTGATGACTTGTTTTGTCTCAAATTATCCTAAAAATACGAATTAGGACGAAAATAAGATTGCAACACCTTGGATACATTTTCACTGAATGGACTTTGATCCTATTTTCACAAATTTACTCAATATTAGCAAAAGTGTATCTTGTGATCAAATTAAAAATGGTATTTACTCCACATTTCATTTGTGAGGGAATTACGGTAACGGAATTACTGAACACTATTGCTTTGAAACAGCGTTAAAATGTAGGTAAAGTAGACTCACTTGTTTAGTAATCACCCTTGTTATGATAAGACCATCATTAAGAGTAAGATTTAACCATATGCAAGCATAATTTAAATATAACATTCGCTAGGGTACCTAGTTCCGTTATCATGGGGTCGTCATTCCGTTATCGAAAAATACCTTAAAACAGTTTAAATATCAACCAAAATGCCCAACATCTTTAAAGCTTTTCAATAATTTGCCTTAGACCATCATTAAGAGTTAGATTAAACCACATGCAAGCATTACTAATGAAATCACCTCGCCTCCCACCACCCCCACCTCCCTCCCACACACGCACAAACGTATTTGCACAGCGAATACAGTCAAACGCAGGGCGGCGATAGGTCAAATCGAGCCGCAGTCAATGGGAGGGGTCCCCGACGACAACCCTCACATACCAGCCAATGTTAGCGAGATGGACCCTGCTTTTTTTGTCTTCTTGTATGATCAGCAGAGCTACGCTAATACGCTGGCACAAGATACTTATATTAATAAGAAAACAGGAGTTATAATTCCTTATAAACGGGAGGATTGATTGATTAAAAATGCTCATCTATCAACGTGACTGTATTAAATAGCATACGCAACGCGGCCAGTATTGACAGTGCATGATTCAAACATCATAAATGTATTATTTGATCCAATAGGTGTGTTGACACTCGACTACAAGACCACCAATTTATTTGGCTTTGTTTCTAAATACTCAGGGCTATTTGACGCTTATTCTTAGAAAATGGGTCAAATATCTTGTGTGAAAATGTACCCAAGGTTAAAATCTTATTTTCGTCCTAATTCGTATTATTATGATAATTTGAGATAAAACGAGTCATCACACGATAGACTTTCGTTAACATTGAGTAAACTTTTGAAAATGGGGTCATAGTCCATTGAGTGAAACTGTACCTAAGGTGTAAAAAAACTTTTTTATCCTTGTTCTTATTATTGGCATAATTTTGAACAAAACAAGTGGTCACACGATACACTTTCGTTAAAATTGAGTAAATTTGTGAAAATGGGATCAAAGTCCACTGAGTAAAAATGTACCCAAAGCATCACAAAATCTTATTTTCGTCCTAATTTGTAATATTAGAATAATTTGTGACAAAAAGAGTGGTCACACGATACACTTTCGTAATATTGAGGAAATTTATGAAAATGGGATAAGGGCGCATAATCTGATCAGATTTACATATAGGGCCTATGGTGAAATTTTAATTTTTTAAATTAAAGTTTAGATCTTAATCTACCATACACATTAAAATGGTGATCGAAATATTATATTTGAATACGGATTTCTTTATTTTAGTTTTATCAACCCCTTTTAGTACACACCCTCCTTTCTCCTAAAGCAAGCAACTTTTTTGAGGGCTCGAGCACATTGAGTAAATTTGTGAAAAAAAGACAAAGAGTGCAAAATCTGGTTTAGATAGAGGCCTACACATATGGTGATATATATTTTTTTTATTAAAATTTGGACTTTTATGTACAATAGGTATGTATTATTTTTGTAATCTTAGGATCAAATTTAGTTTGATTTTTGAATATTTGAAAAATGCCATTTTTTCACCCCCTTCCACTCCCTTTACCGGATGGATTTTTTCATGCCTCCTCGATGCAATTTTCTTATAATATTGTTCTGAGTATACAATCCAAAATTCACAGCTCTACCACAAAACCCCTAATTGTTACTTCTAATCCGCCTAGCTATAGGGGAAATGGAGCAAAAATATACTTGATAAAAACCTAAGCCTAGCTAGCCCTAGTTGTTGCAAAAGCCAGGACAAGGCCTAGGAGGAGAATATAAGCAGGGTGAAAAATGACGGGGGGGATGGGGGATTTTCCCCCTCTGGTAATTTCATCCCTGGCTCTGTTTTACCGAAAGATAACTATACAGAACACAGCTCTCCGCAAAAAACGGACTAAAACTTTGTCAACTTGTTTATATGTCGATTCATTTTCAGTTGGCGCACTATGAACTTTTTATTGTTAAGGCTGGTTTATGATTGACGTCAATGTGGGGAGACGTGAATGGAAACGCAAATGTGGTGGAAACGGAAAGCGAGGCGTTTACGATTGACGGAAATCGGGACCACTTCGTTGGTCAAATAAAACAAAAGGCTAAATAAAACATCAAATAAAACCCTAGTGCCTAGATATCTAAGCAGACGTTGAAGGTTATAGTATGTTTGTTTTGTTGTTTGTTCTGTCAAAAGGCGAGTACAAAGCATTTGCTCATGTGCGACGATCACATCGCCAAACGGAACGTGAATGTAGACGCCAAAGTTGGGACTTGACGAACTTTGACCGCTCCGTTCTCCATTCCCGTTCACTTCCCGTCAATCATAAACGCCAAGCTGTGAATGCTATGTAGGCCTATTATCTTTCGCGTTCGCGTCTCCATTCACGTCTCCCCACGTTGCCGTCAATCGTAAACCGGCGTTTAGCAATGTTCTCCGTCGTTTTAGCAATGGAAATTGTGCTGTCACTGTGTACGTTTATAGTCCGCCATGTTGGTTTGCGTAGTGTTTGCCGTGATGACATATTGGGAGGGTCCAAAATAAAACCATCATGTGTTTCACTAAAATACTACCTGTTCTAAAATACTTAACAAAAATACCTGCAAAACCTTTACCCGGTAGGTACCCCAAAACGTTTATATTTCAAATATAAAGGACTTTCAACTGAAAAAGAGTGTCGCCAAAATTAGAAACGTTAGGCCTAAAGGTTTTGTATTAATAATACGTCACGCGGGCATATGTCACTACTACCCACAAAACCTTTAACGTTTCTATTTCAAATATAGGGTAAAGGACTTTCAACTGAAAAGGAGTGTCGCCAAAAATAGAGACGTTAGGCCTAAAGTTTTTTTTTTTTTTTTACTAATAAGCTACGTCATGCGGGCATATGTCACTACCATCAATGCCAATATGGCGGACAACATTGACATTTGACATCGCAGCTACACAGGCCTACCTCAGTTGGTAATTTCACCAAAAACATCAATTATAGGCCTAATTAAAAGTTTAGAAAGGGCCACTTAAAAATTAATCAAGAAACATTAATTACACCTAGGCCTATAGTATTTATAAGTTGAGAAATTTATAGGTAGGGAGCATCCGATAATCAATATTATCGATCAATAATCAAAAATGGATATGATTTCGATAATCGATAACTAAAATTCATTATCGATAATCGAAATATCAAAGAATTCGTCAAAAGTGGCACGAACTTAACTCTAAAGACGGAGATTATCTCACGTTGTGCCATGCACTGGCTAGGCTGATGGTGTCACACTCGAGATTTATGTTTGGAAATGAGCTATTAGTTGATAACGGAAGCCAAACACATGACATCGAAGACAGCTACGCAGTAAACGGAACGTGTTTGTTTTGTTTGGACTTACACTTGCCACACTAATGAGGTTCCACTTATAGGTCAGGGCTTTATTGGTGATATCGATATTATCGATAATATCAATTTGATAATCCATAATGAAAAAAGTATTGATGTGCATCCCTAGTTTTAGACCATTTTTCCCCGGAAAACCGTGTTCTAATAATTACTGTGACTGTATCTCGTAACGTTAATAAATAATGCATATATCCAGGAAGTGATTGTACATTAATAAACCAAACCAAACCAATGGATTCTTTGTCCCTGACCTCAGATACCTCAGATCGTTTCTAAGACCATCTCGAAGGCAATAATAGCTACCCACAAAAAAGGTACCGGTACTTCTTCAATTGGAGTGGTCCAACTATCTTTAGGCCGCGCCACTCCTCGTTTCTTAAAATACTCTATCTATGAAACCTTTAACGTCGCTATTTTAAATATAGGCTAATGTAGGCCTACTTTCAATGCAAAAGGACTTTCATTTGAAATCACAACGTTTAAGGTTTTGAAGGTTATTTTTGTTGTTGTTGGTTGTTGTGTTGATAGTTGGACCGCCCCAACCGAAGGAGTGCCCAGAAAAATTTGCCTCCGGCGGCTGGGGCTTTGCCCAACACCCCTTAAGCCGCGTTCACATAACTTTGTTTTAGTCTTAAGAAATTGTTATTGTTATAAGAAATCCGATATCCTGATTGGTTATTAATGTTTCAGTGGCCTGTCATAATGAAGTTACTCCTTTTCATTGGTCGTCGTAAGGATTATTGACGTCTGATTGGTCCGTCGTAAGAACAATTTCACACGTATTTCCTATCCCCTTACAACTAAACCAATTAGTGTGAACGCGGCCTTACAGCCCACGCAAATATTATGGAGATACTCCCCCCCCCCGACCCACCCCACACCCCACCACAACACACACACACACACACACTCTGCCAGGCTATCAATTTGCACCCTGAACATAGGCTAGGCCTACTAATAAAACCTGCCACCGATCAGATGATCAACAGACGACCCTACAACAACCATCTACGTGCCTCTACCTACCTACCTCAGTAGGCCGGAACTCTTTCGGTTGGTATGGACAGTTTTTGATCAGTAGGTAGGTAGGCCTACTTTAGATTTAAAATAGCGACGTTAAAGGTTTTGTAGGTACTACTTTAGATTTAAAATAGCGACTTAAAGGTTTAAGGTCTTTAGATTTATAATAGCGACGTTAAAGGTTTTGTAGGTACACATAAAAAAAACTGTCCATACCAACCGAAAGAGTAGGCCTACCAGTAGGCCTAGCCTACATTAATTTTGATTTATAGAGTTTAAAATATATATATATATTCTAAACTCAATACTACTACTAGGCCCTAGTTCAACCTTTGAGTTGACAATGACGGCCAAGGCCAGAAAAATGTTAATATTTTGATACCAAAACCAATATAAAACTCACTATTTAGGTAAGTTGCTGAACCTAACCTCTAATAGCAAACGTCAAAAATCAGTGTTGCCAAACCATGGTGTGCCAAACACGAAACACCAGCTGCCAAATCCGTTGGCTAAATTAAGTTTAGCAGGCGGTGAGCGAACTAAGTACAAAATCAATCATAACCTCAATCTTTCTCTAGGGTAGGGCCTAGTCGAAGTTTTGGTTAAAAATAACGGAATTCCTGCTTCAGATTAACAATAATATATGGAAATGGATTTATTCAAGTCACCGGCTTGGGACGTGGGTAATGAAAGTGAAGCTCTTAATAAAACCTTGTTTGCCTCGGTAAGTTGTGTAACATTATGACAGAATAGTTTTTAATGGAAAAATACCGTGTTAAAAAGTTGACCGAGAGTAGGCCTACCGCACAACCTAGCCCCTAGGCCTACCCACTGTCCTTCAATTCCCATTTCCCCCGCAACTCCACCAACATGGCAGTGGTACTGTCATATAGACCTTCAAAACATTCCCTATCATCTTCCTCCCTCATCCACTGCCTAACCTTCTCCATAACCAGTCTTGCCGCCATACATTGAACCTTCTCTACCTCCAAAACCTATCCCAATCTATACATTTTTCATGCCAGAACAGGAGTAGGGACCATTGATATTTAACTACTGTTAGGCCTACAATAGGGGTTTAATATCAATGGTCGGGACCCTTTTGTCTTGTGTGTCTCCTACTGTTGAGATGTTCTGAACCAAAGTCCCTGTCTGGATTTTGCAGCAGCCTGCCACTTGCAATAATTACCTAATATTTTCAGTGTTTATCCTGACTCCTGAGTCCTGATTAACCTTTTATTTTGGGTAGGCCTACTCTTTCGGTTGGGAATGGCCAACTTTTCATCACCGGTTTTTTCATTCAAAAACGACGCAAAACCACTGTAAATGATTTAGCCCTATATTTTTTCAATTGCAGTTTGTTGTTGTCCTTTCTATTTAAAATAGTGACGTTATATATATATTTTTCAATATTATCAATCATCATAGGCCTACATATCAATATCAATATCCATATCAATTAGGCCTATCAATAAAGCCTATGCTTTATATCCAACTATTATTTCTTCTAACACTGTGTATATCATTATAAATTATTATCACTTTTATTATTAATTATTAATTATAGACTATTCACTTTCTCTGCAAAGAGTTAGCCTATACTTGTACACTGTACTAGCCTAAGTGAATAAAAATATCTATCTATCTATCTATCTAGGCTATCTATCTATCTATCTATCTATCTATCTACCTATCTACCTACCTACCTAACTATCCACCTACCTACCTACCTACCTACCTACCTACCTACCTACCTACCTACCTACCTAACTACCTACCTACCTACCTATCATCTATCTATCTATCTATCTATCTATCTATCTATCTATCTATCTATCTATCTATCTATCTATACTATCTATCATCTATCTATCTATCTATCTATCTATCTATCTATCTATCTATAAAGGTTTTGTAAGTAGAGTACTATTTTTTAGTCGAAATATAAGCAAGTAGGCTATAAGTTCGGAAGGAGACATCGCCTATCCAACATGTAGACTGTAACATCCACACTGTAGAGAATTCTTTATTAAACATAAAATTTTGACTTTTTATAGCATATATATTCTTGAAGCATGCACCCTTGTAAAAAGAAAAAACGGTTCTAATGCACCATCTCTCAACAACCATATCCACCATACCCACAACACACGACAAATCAACAAAATATATGTAACTCAGCACAAGACAGATTTTACACAAAACAACTCAATGTAGGCCTACATAAATTATAAGATTTTTAATAAGTTACCTACAGATCTGACCAACATAAAAAATACTGACACATTCCGCACTAAGCTAAAACAATTACTGAATGAAAAAGCATACTACTCACTCGAAGAATTCTTCGCAGATAGGCCCTACATTATCTTAGTCGAAGTCTATAAGCTTAAAAAAAAAAAAACTTGTTTCTACTAGGCCTTTTTCTTAATTACAAATTTTAATTACAATTTTATTGTATTCTCTAAATGTGTAAAGTTAAAATGAATAGTATTGTTTAAAATAGTATAGCATAGTTTCACGACTGTTATTTTTTAATTACTATCATAAATGTACTTTCCACATACCTTTCAAACCAAGGGTCAAGATCATTACTTGTATGTCCTGTGTATACATTGTAAATCATGGAAATAAAGCTTTAAATCAAAATCATGGCCGTCAGCCTAATGTGCGTGTCTTTATAATCTATGTAAATTATTAATAAAGCTACTTTATTGTACATTTTCAGGTCAGTAAATATCAATAAATCGTTCATAATTACTATTTTTATATTTATTTCATATTTACAGTGGTTTTTCGTCATTTTTAATTGAAAAAAAAAACAGTGATGAAAAGTTGGCCATTCCCAACCGAAAGAGTAGGCGGTCTTATTTTGTCTACTGGTAGTCTGTAGGCTACCTACTATCCTGTTTAGCATTGTGAAGGATTTGATCTATTGTGACTTAAGCTGTTCCCTGATATAAAATGTAGGCCTTCCGGTAACTCTATTTTTGGTATCTCTTTGGCCTACTTGCTTCTCCCCCCCCCAAAGGCCGGATCCAGGACCTCTGTAATGGGGTGGGTGGCGATCGAGTTTGCGTAACGCAACACCAGGGAATCTGCAGGGATTTTTTTAAAGGAAGCTTTGTCAACAACTTGTTTAAATGGCTTTAAAGACGATATAGCTATTGCAATAAGATATATTAGATTGACCATGCAGTTTGATATATGATCCGATGTTGCAGGCTTGTTAAATAATCATTAGAATAAAACTAGGCCGCTTCGCGAACGCTTTTTCCAGTCCCGTTGATGGATGAGCTTTTTAAAAAAATGTTTCTGTCCAATGATTTCGTTTTTAAGTGGGAACCTAAGTTTTGAAGGCGGGAAGGAAATTGGTTCTCTCTGGTCTCAGCGCCCATAAGAATTAGCATGGTACGAAAATGTAACTCGCCGTATCTTTTGACTCGCGCAAAAGAAATCTAAACCATAACATCACAAGATGCATAATTCTGTAAAGAAGATGATGGCATTCTACTTTTCTCGATGACGCTTCCTAAATTCAAACTATTATGAGTTTAATGGACCCATGTTTGCGCGCTGTCGCAAATGTACTCTGACTGAGCGGCAACCTAAGCGAGACGCAGCCACGTTGTGTGCAGCTGTGGCATCCTCGCATACCACGCGCCTGTCCATGGTTGCTAAATGTACTTTTCATTCAAGATTTTGTTGGCACATTAAAGGATATTTTATTAGTAATGTATAATCTAGTACAACCCAGTGACCTCACAGTAGCCACAAAGCAAGTCGGATACCAAATGTTATGCTGATGCCACGGACAAAATGTTTTTACGTGCTTTTTCATGAGCAGTTTGGAAGGTTTGGCAACAGTGTAAATGTAGAGTTCACTTCGACTCAAAACAAATGTCATTAATATTTGTGATAGAGCAGAGTTATGTATATCCACGCAAAGAGGAAAGATTATAGTTTCTTACAATATGAATATAATTCCGGTCCGTGGTCGGGTTCTCGCGCTATCGCTTACGAAACATTTAGCACGGGTTAATCGCCTATACCACGCTGACCGGAGAGAACCAGACAACGCCCACTTAGGTTCCCTATGGTAACTTGATATTTCTTGTTTATTATACACCTGTAAAAGGCTTATACAAAACCTTTATTTCTATGAATTTTGACCAACTTTTTCAACTTTTTCTTTCAAAAGGCACTACACCACCATAATATTTATGTTAATGTAAAATATAAACGTTATAGCCCCACCCGTTTGGTCAGAATCGGCCCAAATATCACGAAAATATTGTATTAAAAACCGGGGGGGAAATCGTGAAAGTACGATTTCTTTGAGAAATTTTTCTTCAAATATCTCTAAAATCATATCATATATAAATTCAGTGATTTTAAACGTTCCCAAAAAGTTTTATCAAGATCGGAGTAGCCATTTGTCAAATAGGCCTATCACGAAAATATCTAGGATTAAAAATAAAAATAAATCGTAAAAGATATTCATGAGAAATATTTCTTCGATTGTACCCAAAAAAAATACACCTCTAAGTTCAGAGATTTCGAAGGTCCCCTCCAATTTTCATCAAGATCGCGTATGCCGTTTGCCCGGTAGGCCTAGAGAGCGAACAAACAGACAAAAAAACCTAACTAAAAACAAAACACTCGAGCTATTTTTCTTGGAGTAGGTAGGGTAACAGAAGAAAAAAAAAGAAAAAAAAATCAAAAGGGAAATTGAAGTCTTCGCTTTGCTCATCCAATTAAAATATGTGACGTATTTATTGCCGTCCGTGGTGGCTCATATTGGGGGGTCCGACGTATGACACTAGACTACGTAAACGCGGGCTCGAATCCCGCATCGACATAAAGCATGGGTTTTTGTTGTGTATATCCTTACCTTCACCCTCATCTAAAACCCTTCATCGTATTGAATACCAATATTTCAATAATAGAGACGACTATAATCGATCAATCATTACATTTTTCTGTCAATATATTCTATTTTATATGAAATGATAGTAATAATTATCAAAACTCATTTCCAACAACGTCAGGTTGAGTGGTGTTCTTCACACCTATATCTAGGGCACGAAACTATTTTTTGTCGAGATTGCCAGGCTCAGCGTTTCTTCATCATCATCTTCATCCTGCATCTGCTTCTCCACCAATTTTCTCCACTCTTTCCTGTCCTCCCACACTTCAATTCCGTCACCTGGTTCCACGATTCACCTCTCTCTTCAACGTCTCCGTCGTCAATCTTCCCCATCTTTCTCTCGGTCCTCCTACTTTTCTTTTACCTTCCTCCCCTGCTTCGAATTCTCGTCTTGGGATCCTATCCATTTCCATCCTCTTCATATGACCAAACCATCTTAAACATTCCCTTCCTAATTTAAAGCTCAATTTCTCCAGACCTAATTCTTTTCTTATAACGTCGCTTCTAATCCTGTCCAGTTTTGTAACTCCCTTGATACTTCTTAAAAACTTCATCTCTGCTGCAAATGATTTTGTTATGTTCTAGGGGCACTAGAAATAGCAATAAAATACATAAATAAGAAGACGGCGTTAACTTTTTACCTTATATTGTATTAAAGACCGCTTCGCGAACGCTTTTTCCAGTCTCGTTGATGGATGAGCTTTTTTTTGGAATATTTCTGTCCAATGATTACGTTTTTATGTGGAATCTCCTTACTTTTTCTATCGTTACTTGATATTACTTGTTCATTATACACCTGTAAAAGGCTTAGGCCTATACTAAAATTTATTTCTATGAATTTTGACCAACTTTTTCAACTTTTTCTTTCAAGAGGCACTACAGTGACTACATCACCATAATCTTTGTCAATGTCAAATATGAACGTTGTAGCCCCACCCGTTTGGTCAAAATCGGCCCAAATATCACGAAAATATCGTAATTAAAAACCGGAGAAAAAATCGTAAAAGTACGATTTCTATAAGAAATATTTTTTCAAATGTCTCTTAAATCATAACATATATGATTTCAGTGATTTTAAACGTTCCTATAAAGTTTCATCAATATCAAAGTAGCCGTTTGCCAAATATCACGAAAATATCGCACTAAAAATATAAAAAAATCGTAAAAGTACGATATTTATGAGAAATATTTCTTCGATTGTACCCAAAAACAAATACAGGTCTAAGTTCAGAGATTTCGAAGGTCCCCTCCAATTTTCATCAAGATCGCATAGTATATGCCATTTGCCCGGTAGAGAGCGAACAAACAGACAAAAAACTAACAAAAAAAAACACCCGAGCTATTTTTCTTGGGGTAGGCTAACATAAGTATAAAAACAAACAAAAAAACACAAAGTCAAATTGAAGTCTTCGCTTCGCTCATCCAAATATGTAACTTTTTAAGAATAAAGGGGGGGAGGCCGACTGGACTGCTCCTCCCCTGGATCCGCCAATGCCTCCCCCCCCCCAGAAAAATGCATTTCTAAACCTTTTTGGTACCAATTACCTACCTAATTATACCTTCTCTATTTACTACAATACCTACACTACCTGCCTACCATCTAGTTAATTAGGCCCCTACTTAATTTCATATTACCGTACCATTATTTGGCTAAATTATGTTCCAGGGATCTAAAAAACGAAAAGTTCACTTTGAAAATGAAAGGGAACATTGCAAAAAGAAGCAAACCTTGAAATCATCAAATACTCAAAATTTAACTACCGGAACCAAACAAGGAGCACTTACTTCTAAATTTAAAGAAAAATTTGGGAAAACCAAAGCAGGACAAGCAAACAGGCCTAACCATAATGATTTGTCAATGTCAGATAAAAAATCTCCAAAAAATAAAAGGAATAAGAAAATAATCCAAGGGGGCCTAACCAATAGCTTACAAAATTCGTTGACTCAAAAAAGCCCAAAGCATAAGCCTAGGCCTATAGCAGAAGATAATAAACAATCAACCTGTAAGGAAAAAAAAGTTTTCCAAACCAATGATTTGAATGTATCAACTCACAAGACAAAAAATATTGGTATACTTAACAAGTTCAACAAACTTAAGCCTGCAGGCCTATCAAAACTATATTCAAAGAAAAAAGGTAAATTTGTATTAGCCGTAAATGGTAAAGTAAATGAAGTTGAGAATTATCGTCCCTTGAAAGCAAGTAAACTGCAATCAGCTGTGCAACAACCAAAAGACGTTGATCCTGTAATCAGTGGTCAAACTAGCAAGTCCAAGACTACTAAAAAGAGGAAGAAGAAACGGTCAAGTTATGAAAACTGCAAAGAAAGCTTAGAAGACGCTGCTACTCAAGCAATACAAGAAGAGGAGGATATTGAAACTACTATGGCAAATGGTACAATAAGCAGCTCTAACCGAATTGAAAAAATGAAACGCCACAAAACAAACAAAACCAAATTAGAATCTGCAACTTCTCAACCATCTGCTGAAAGCAAGTTTGTCCAAAAGGATTTAAAAGCTTTAACTCGCAGACAACCTGGAACTTTACGAGAAAGGATGATGAGAAGGCTACAAGCGTCTCGCTTTCGGTGAATAAACTGTTTATACCTTGTTTTTTATTCGTACTTTTATTAATTTTAAGCCTTCCTAGGGCTAATGCTCTTGTAAATTTACTTGTCCAAAAATAAAAACACTAGTCCTAACAACACTCTACCGGTAGGCCTACCTGAAACGAGCATGGTGGTTTTGCAAAGTAAATAATGCACTCTAGTGTTGGAGGAGGAGTAAAAGGTGTTAATATTTCACATAACAATAACATATTATTAAATTTCATAACATAGGGCCTGATAAATAATAATATAATTATATGCCTAGGCCTCTAAATAATAAATTGTTTTATGGTAAGTCAAATATATTATTTTTATTAGGCCTATTATTTCTCGATTTGGTTAGTCGGGAAACACTCCCGTAGGTGTGGTATTATTTATTTACAAAGGAGGACAACTAAATAAATCTAATTACATAGATGCAGAAACAACAATAAACTACATTTAAGTAAATATTTGAAATAGTAGCATTAGGCCTACAATAACAATGCATTAAACACAACAATTTTGGTAACAAATAAAAATGATATAAAATGCATTTAATGAATGAATCAAATATAAAAAAGGGTGGGGAATGAAAAGAAAAGAAAAGGAAAGGAAAAAGAAAAAGAAAAAAAGAAAAAAATCATTAAAAAAGAAAAACAAAAAGAAAAAAACTGATTTATTAGACGATCCCACTCAAACGAATATGAGGTTTGCCAAAAATCAGGAGCAGCAAATCAGGGAGTATAATCAAAAACTTTCGCGGAAGAAACTACCGAACGCGAATCTTTATTCTTGTGTTCAATCTTCATTTTTGTGTTCAAATCTTGATAACAGTTTAGTTCAAAAAATCTTGACTCTAATATATAATTATTTAAAATTGTTCATGTCAAAAACTGATCACAGCAATGATACAGGACACCACCTAACTCAAGTTGCAAGCTCAATCAGTGGGCGGCAACCAGACAATCTAGGCAGAAAAATATAATTGAAAATACATTGATTATATCATAATCAAAGCAATAATGAACAAACAAAGAGAAAAGCAAAATCATTAGGTAATAAGAACTTATGAAGGTAAATTAACATTACATAAACACACAGACAATAACCTACAAATAAATAGTAAAAATCAATTCTTTGCTCTTTGATTCATTATCATTGCTTCAATTTTACTTTTAAATTGTACAATTCCTAGATCAGTAAACTGGCTTCTAATATCATAAGAAATTGAATTCCAATAGGATATGCCTCTGTACATAAATGACTTTCTAAATGATTCAGAATTTAGGTAATCTAGGAACTTCCAATGAGTTTATTAAAGTAGAATTTCTATCACAATCAACAATTTTAAAAATATTGGGTAGAATACCTTACCTAAAAACATATCTTTCAATACTTTGAATGTATTTACCAGCACACTATACTTCATCCTTTCCTCAATCGTGAAACAATCAGACTGCAAATCTTGGCTCAAGGGAAATGAATCAAACAGCTGGTCAATTCTCTTCTGGAGTACAACATACTCAGTAGAAGGTCTTACTGCCCAAACCACTAAGCAATAATCAATAACAGAGTGAATATAAGAATCTACAAGTAACCTCAACATTCTCTCAGTTACAAACCTCTTCATTCTACTTATAATTCCAATTGCTGATGATACTTTATTACACACATATCATAATGTTTCTTAAAATTTAAATTACAATCTAAGAAAACTCCAAGATATTTAAATTCATACACTCTAGAAATTAACTTACCACTAGGAAAACGCTTAAGTCCCGCCGCGTTGTTGGATGAGCGTATATGGTGCATTGAGATGCCATGTGTTACGCGGATTTTCTGTTGTTCTGTGAAAAAATCATTACTAAGTCGAAGATTTTTTTTAATTAAATTAAATTATATAAAAAATTAACTTAATTTTTATAATTAAATTAAATAGTATAAAAAATTAACTTAATTGTTTTAATTAATCGTAATTTTTTAAAAAGAAAAAAATCGTAAAATTGCAATTTGCATAAGAAATAATTATTCGATTGCGCTCAAATTTAACACGAATATATTAATTCATGAAATTAAGGTTCTGTAAAAAAATCATTACAATAGGATAAAGCATGTAGGTGTTAATAAGTCGAAGAAATTTTTTAAAAATCGAAAAAAATCGTAAAATTGCGTTTTTTATGTAAAAAAATTTCCCGATTGCGCTAAAAAACGTGGCAGTTCTAAGTTCAGAGATTTCGAAGGTCTCCATAAAATTTCATTGCAATCGGAGTATCGGTTTAGCCGGAATCGTGTTAACAAACACACAAAAATACAGGAAAAAAAAAAACGGATTTTTTTCTCCAGTGTAGTGAAATGGAATCTTCGCTTCGCTCGCTACGCTCGCTACGCTCATTAACGTCAAATGAATATCATTCATGCTTCTATCATTAGCCTTATGAAAAATCATAAAATTTGTTTTGCTATAATTAATTTCAAGTTCCTGAAATCATCCATCCTCTTTAGAACTTCTTGAAGACGTCTTACGATCTCTTCGACATCTACACCTTCTAAATAAAAGACCAAGTCATCAGCATATAAGATGTAATTGATTCCTCCCATTATAGTAGATATATCATCTATATAAAGAATAAAAATAATAATAATAATAATATTTATATCCTAATATTGATCCTTGGGGTACTCCACAAAATATATTGAATACTTTTGAACTATATTTTGCAAGATTTATAAACATTTTTCTTTTTAAAAAATAATCCGCCAAAATTGATAACAAATAAGGACTTACGTTATACCTGGTTTTTAATTTTATTAAAAGAGGTAAAAAAGGTACTGAATCAAATGCTTTCCTAAGATCAACAAAGACAGCTCCAACCTTACCATTACGTTTATCAATCCCTTTATAGATAAAATCTGTAAATAATAGAAGGGCACTTTGTATTGACCTACCTTTCCTGAAACCATGCTGGTTTGCACTTAAACCTTCAGATGCATCCACTTCATGTAATACCCTCTTGTGTAAAATATTTTCAATAATTTTCCCTACAATTGGAAGAGTTGATGTAGGTCGATAAGAATTCCTATCACTCTTTTTACCTTTACACTTATAAATAGGCGTTACCCTTGCCAATTTCAGCTGTGTTGGAAAATCACCTACAAGAAAGAAATGGGAAATTAGATTCGCTAATAATCCGACTATTGATGCGCATTTCTTAAATACAATGCATGGAATCTCTTGAATTGTTGCGGAGCTTCTAATTTTAAGGCATTTAATTGCTGAAATGACTTCTTCATTAGTTACCTACTTACCTTTGTATGCGGGAGATCGTCTGCTTCTCTTCTATTTAAATCTTTAAACTTACCAATTTCACTGGAAAAATCTACATCGTTCAAAACAAAACTTTTCTGTAACAAACAGCAAATGTCTGGATTAGACGTGTAGGATACCCCATTCTCTGTCAATGAGGCTATGCTACACTCTGTTTTTCTCTTTGTTACCTGTCAACTTATTATAAACTGACCATGAAGATTTTAAAGAAATATCATTATCAAAAGAAGACTTAAAATGCTCACGCTTAGAAAAACGAATCTGATTATTTATCTTATTTCTAACTTTCTTGTATTCCTCCCACGTTGACTGCCTTCTAAAAATTCTGAATTCTTTGCGCAAGTGGTCTCTCCTATTCATGGATTTCCTAATCTCTGCTGTTAACCATGGGGCTGGCTTACCTTTAACTCTTAATTTCAAGTTGTGTGCATGCTCATTTAGAGGTTCCACGACTACTTTAACAAGCATTTCTAATTTATCATCTGCACTTTTCCGCCATACCAATTTGGTCAATGGGACCACTTAACATATCTTTATCTACTTGCTTCCAATCAACATTCTTATAATTTCTAGTATTTACAAATTTAGGAAGAAACTTTTGCTTATTAATCTTACGAACACAATAAATTAATTCATGATCACTTAATCCTACACTTATAAGACCTGACTGAATAATATTTTCATTGTGATTTGCATAAACATGATCAATTAAAGTAGCTGACCTATTATTAACCCTAGTAACAGACTTTATCAATTGTACCAATCCATGTGATCTAGTGAGAATTTTGAAATTATTTACTGGCAAGTCTTCTTACTCAAATCAATGTTGAAATCACCTAAAAAATTCATTTATGTAAGTACTTTAGACAGAAATTAAAAAAGTGACTACACACCCCGGTGTAGTCACTTTTTAAATTTCTGTCTAAAGTACTAACATAACAGCGTCATAGTCGCCTACTATAAAGCCAAGGTAAAATATATATATATATGTATATATGTTAGTACTTAGTACTAGTCAAAAGTGACTACACCGGGGTAGTCACTTTTTTAATTTCTGTCTAAAGTAAACATAACAGCGCCATAGTCACCTACTATAAAGCCAAGTTTAAACATATATATATATATATCATATATTTAAATTTAATACAATTCAGAAATTTAAAAAGTCCACCCCAACCAGGAATAGGATTCGAACCACGGGTCTCCCACATTCCAGGTGAGCGTCTGACTGACCTTTAAACATTAATTTAATGTTTGGTGGTCAGTTCAAAGGCAACAGATATTTGTTGCAGTACTGTTCCATCCATTCAGATGTATAATGCAGCTACAATTCAGAGATTAAAATGTAGGCCTACCCGTCCTGATGGTCTAGTGGTTAAGACGCTCACCTGGAATGTGGGAGACCCGTGGTTTGAATCCCGGTTGGGGCGGACTTTTTTAATTTCTGAATTATTATTATTATTATATTATTATTATTATTATTATTATTATTATTATTATTATTATTATTGAGCGAGCGTCTCCACTTGACTCTTATGGCTCGAATATCTGTTTTTTTTGTTTTTTTTTCTGTTACTGCTTCGGTACAGGTCGCACCGTTTCTCTGATCGACCTGAAATTTTGCACACATGTATACATACCACCTATGCGGGTTGCTGTATAGTTTTTGAACAAAATCCGATGGTTGGTTATAAAAAATAAAAAAATAAAATAAAAATGTTCCGATCGTTATGAAATTTTGCAGGGTCAATAAGTACAACATTCTCTCCTATTTTACAAATTTTCAGCTAAATCGGTCAAGACCTTAAGTAGTGTAGATGGAAATTACATTTTAACAAAAGTAACGTTACCATGGCAACGAAAAGTCGCACGAGGTTTCTGGTCACTATGCACTGCCACCTAGAAGTAATCAAAATACTATCGAGGAAGCAGTGTATTATTTGTTAGTACCAAAAGAGTTAAAATAGTTTTCCCAAAGAAATGATGTCAAGGTCCTCTAGATGGCGGTGGATTTTATCCACAAAGTAAAGGTTTACCCACGGGTTTACCCAAATACCTTGCCAATAATAAATAATATTGGAAACATGGCCCCGTGGACAGCGAACGTCGCAAATTTTAAAATTTAAAAAAATGTGCAATGTGGGTCTAGCTATAGCACGTGCTCGCTTATCAACGCGTCCAACTGAGCGTTTCCTAGCTATTATTATTATTGGATGAGCGAAGCGAAGACCAATTTCCCTTACGTTTTTTTTCTCCACTTGCATTACCCCAAGAAAAAGCTCGGGTGTTTTGTTTTTGTTAGTTTTTTTGTCTGTTTGTTCGCTCTCTACCGGGCAAACGGCATAATATGCGATCTCGATGAAAATTGGAGGGGACCTTCGAAATCTCTGAACTTAGACCTGCCACGTTTTTGGGAAAAATCAATCAAATAGTATTTCTTATGACTAGGGAAACGCCAAAGTCGTTGTTAGACGAGTGAGTGAGCCATGTGTTGAGTACCCGGTAACATTCCTTTTCTTCCCCCTACCTTAGGCCTCCCTAGTCTATCATAGTCTACAGTGGAGCATTATGGCCTTAACTATGACCCAAACTTAAATACCCTATTATTTATACGAATATCATAATCAAACTTAAATGCAAATGTTCCCGCGTACTCAACACATGACTCTCTCACTCGTCTAACAACGACTTTGGCGTTTCCCTAGTCTAGTTGGCTAAAGCGCCCTTATAGCCGAAATGTGGGAGACATGGGTTCAATGGTCGGGAAAGATTTTGTAATTTCTGGATTGTATTTTTTAAATTATTTAACATGTTTTGAAATACATATAACGCAGTGTATTCCATCATCTGTGACAATACTATGGAAAACATAGCCAGTAAAAAATACGTGAAAATATTGCAAGGTTTACTCAATCTAGGAGCGGAATTTGGGGGTACCTTGACGTCCAACATTCGATTAACCTTGGACACAGCATTTCACAGCCAGGTAAATAACAAAAAATATTATTTCAAAATGAAAACCATTGTCGTTAAAATAATTCCTATACATTTCAACGTATTTTTCAGTTTTTTATTACTTGCAGGTTTAAATCGCAACAGATTGTGCTCATTTTGTTAGCAGTTCTCAGTTACCTGGTCACGGATGTCTGTTTAAAATTTCAGCTCAGTCTATTTGGCCGTTCGGCCGTATGGGACCGGACAGACAGACAGACATTTAACATTTAACAAACAGAATTAATCACGACCAAGGACCGATCGAGTAGCATTGTAGACTACGTTCGCTGCGCTCACTCGTCTAATTATCGTACTTTTACGATTTTTTTCAATTTTAATGAGATATTTTCGTGATATTTGGCAAACGGCTACTCTGATATTGATGAAACTTTATGGTAACGTTTAAAATCACTGAAATTATATATGTTATGATTTTAGAGACATTTAAAAAAATGTATTATAGAAATTGTACTTTTACGATTGTTTCCCCGGTTTTTAATACGATATTTTCGTGATATTTGGGCTGATTCTGACCAAACGGGTGAGGCTACAATGTTCATATTTTACATTGACATAAAGATTATGGTACCGGTAATGTAATGCCTCTTGAAAGAAAAAGATGAAAAAGTTGGTCAAAATGCATAGAAATAAAGGTTTTAAAGTCAGCCTTTTACAGGTGTATAATTAACAAGTAATATCAAGTAACTATAGAAAAAGTAATGAAGATTCCACTAAAAACGTAATCATTGGACAGAAATATTCCAAAAAAAGCTCATCTATCAATACAACTGGAAAAAGCGTTCGCGAAGCGGCCTAGTAGTTTACAACAGTTGGGAAGGCCTACCCTACAGTTACGTGAAAGCGGTGAGATACGTGTCTCTAACTGACAATTTAATAGGCCTACATAGGTAGAATACTGTAAGTTTTATTCCAATTAACAGTACTTTATTTATGCAAGTATAGGCCTCAAGTATATTTATAATTGTCAAAGTGTGTGTGTATGTGAAGCCATCTGTCAATAGTATTTACATGCTACGGTACTGTTCAAAATATGAGTGGTCAAAGTAAGGGTGCGGCCATTACTTGAAGGTGGCCTATAATCGAGTACCTAATACGGTAGTTACATTTATTTTACATATAATGGGTAGTAGTAGTCCCCTATTGAAAAATTGAAAATTACCTCTTACATTGTGACTGAGTGGATGTATTTATTTTATTTTCCTATGCCACATCACGTATTGGGCCATCAAATATGTTGACCTCATTGCTACGGGTAATTTATATTTATTGGTATATATAATACTTTTTATACATACATACAGGCCTTAAGCGCAGTCAACTCCAAATTAAAATGTTCATTTATTCCACAGGTACTTGAACGAGCAAATGTACTGTTCCAAGGGGGACGAAGCTTTTGAATATTTTAAAACAGATCCTCAGGCTTTTCAAGCGTACCACCATGGATATCGCCAACAAGTAGCAAAGTGGCCTCTGAACCCACTAATCACCATCATCAACTCTCTAAAGAAAAAGTATGTTCCATTTATCCTACCGTTAGGTAATGACAGTGATATAGCTGCTCTATCGAAAGAATGCAGATGCTGACGGCATCGGCTGGCCAAAGAGCGATCAGTACATATTAAATTTAAAATTAGCTGATTGGCTAGAGCTAGCCTGCCTGTGGCGTCAGTATCTGCAAACTTCCGATGGAGCAGCTATATTATACTGGTAAATGACGGTGACTATCTACTCTAGGCCAATCTTAATCATAATCTGTTATTCGACACTTAACCTGTTCGCCATCAGATATATAACTTTTCTCACAATTTGAATCGTCTAAGGATTTTATCTCCACATGTTGAATCCTTTCTGAGAGATAAGATTTGATTAAGTGATAAGGGTGTCCTCGTAACCCATAAAACTCAAGTTTTGATAGTAGTAAAGTGTGATCTATGCAATCGAATGCCTTAGATAGGTCGCAGAAAATTCCAAGTAAACGTTCATTTTTTTCTATTCCATCAGTTATGTTATTAATGAATTTTTCTATAGTATTTATTGTTGACCTATTTTTCCTAAATCCATTTTGACTATTTGATAGTAGATTTTCTTTTTCTATGAATGAAATTATTCTCTTATGTATTATTTTCTCGAAAATCTTTGAGAATGCTGGTAGCAGCGATATTGGTCGATAGTTATTGATATCTGTCTTATCGCCTTTTTTAAATAGTGGTACTATTTTTGAGACTTTTAATTTCTTAGGGAACACTGATTTCTCAATACAGTCGTTAAAAAATGTGGTGATGATTGGTGTTAGATTACCTATGCTTTTCCTTAATAACTGACATAGGTATTTGATCCAGTCCACATGATTGGAGGTTTTTCATTTTTAAACTATGTTAAAGTATTTCAGTGTCACTAGTGTAGTTAACATAGACATATGACTGGTGCATTGTTAGAATCTGTTAGGTATTTTGTTGATGCTTTACCATCTGATGCTAAGTGTTGAGTTAAGGTATCAGCTATTGTCGCAAAAATTTTATTGAATGTATCGGATATTAGGGATGGTACGTGTAAACGTGTACCGTTTTTTAGTGATTGGTAAACGTTTTTATGTAATTACTATTTTTATCCTGTGTGCGACCCGCCGAACGATGTTTTCTCGTGAGTCAATTTAAGCGCGAGCGGCGAAATAGTCTCCTATTTCAACCCCTTCTCTTATTCACCACGAGGCTTGATTGCGTTGAGTCATCGAAAATCGTAGTCGGCAATGAATGAACAAAGCAAGTGGCTCTAGTCGACAGTTCGACACCGGCAGTTGATCCCAAGATGTAGGCCTACAAAATGTTGCCAAACTACTGTGTTGTAATGATCGCACGCACGGTCGCTCAGTAGTCATTTGTCACAATAAATCTTACTGATTACTTTATCTTCAATTACTTGTTTCGTTAATCTTCAATAAATATTCTTACGCCTACTCTGTAGTTGATCACGTCATTTCAATCGCTCTGTGCAGTGTGCGTCCGGCCACTGGCCAGCAAGCGGCATGCGGGCAGTGCACAGAGCAGCAAGCGCCACGTCAGCCGCCTGACTACTCTCCCCACCCCCATTCCCATCCATCCGGCAACTCGTAAATTATACGTCTTCTCGACTTGTAGTGTTGTCTTCTGTAGGCCTACCCAATAAAATTCGAATCAATAGGGACTCCGGAAGGGCTCTTTATTATTGGTGCTTGTGAGGGTCAATTATTATGCAGAAAACAAGTAATGTTTGTAGAATATATGTCTATCAAAAACTAAAAGTAAACACAGATATAGCGCCTGTAGACGTAAACGTGTACACGTGTACACGCTTTTTTGAGTCGGGTGTAAACGTTTAGTGAAATACACGCTTTTTGACATCCCTATCGGATTTGTTGATCAGTGATTTTATTATTCTTACTTTTTAGCTCAATATTACTTGGGTTGTCTTTTCTATTCATTGATTTATTTGTTTGTTGGTTAACAATTTCCCATATTGTTTTTGATTTATTTTCACTATTTGCTATATGTCTATTTAGATTCTGTTTTTTGGCTGCTCTTAGAATTTTCTCGTATCGTTTCTTATATCTTTTAAATGTTATCCTATCTGTAAATTGAGTTTTAAAATGTTTGTTTAAATGGTATAGACATTTTAGATTTACACTAGAGTTCTTAATGCCTTGTGTAATCCAAGGTTGTTTAATGAACTTTCTTTTAAGTTGTATTAGTTTTTCTGGAAAACATTCTTTGAATATGTTAAGGAAGATCTTTTCAAATTCATTATATTTGTCATCTGGAGTTTGTGCTTGGTAAACTCTTTCCCAGTTCAGCATTTGCAATTGAGTATTGAATTTTGATGTATTTGATTCAGAGAACTTTCTCCATGTTTTTTTTTTTTATTCGATTGTGTTTTAGATTGACCTGGGAGACAGCAAATAATATTCTGGGCATAATGATCTGATAGACAATTATTTATGACTTGAGTGGAAAAGTAACAAGTAGGTGATAAGTTGGTTGCTATATTGTCTATTGTTTTTTAATTTTCAGTTTTGTGGTAAGGGTCAGTTCTAGTTGGTTCTTTGATTGTGAATATTAGATTATTTGATGTAAATAAATGGTTCAACTGTTCATTATGTTTGGATTTAATATCAAAATTTAGGTTAAAATCGCCTTATACAATTAGCTTTTTTTGTTCAGAAGCTAGTTTTTCAAGTATGAATTCCATTTGATGAAGAAATATGTTCATATCCCCAGATGGGGGACGATAAAGTGTTATAATAATTAATTTATCTTGTTTTGTAGGATTCAGTGCTAAGTTAATTTCGATAGGTTCCGGTTATTTCAATTTGTTTTTCAATACTTATCTCATTTATATCGTTCCTAACCTTAACATGTTTCATCCATGGGTCTCGAGCAAATATAGCCACCCCACCGTGTTCATGGCTAGATCTGGAAAATGAGCTAGCCTTTGTGTAATTGCTTATACGAGTGGCGTTTAAATTATTTTCATTTAACCAATGTTCGGATATACAAAGGATCTATAGGTAAACTGTTTTCATTTTGTGAGTCTAGAAACACTTCTAGTTTCAATATTGAACTTAATAGGCTTTGAATGTTTTGATGCAGGATGTTTATGTTAGTTTCGAAAAGAGGGTCTATTAAGTCTATTTCTCCATTGATCTTGGTTTGATTTTGATACATATTTGATTTACTTTTCGATTAGAATTTTGATTTTCTCCCTGTTTATGATTATTTACGGATCTTTTATTAACAATGTCATTTGACAAAAAGAAGAATTTACTTGATGGGATGACTTGGGTTTGATTTGGCTATGTTTTGATTTTGATAGTTTGGGTAGTGAATTCCTAATTCCTGGTTTACCCTTTGTTTTTGTACATCTCTTCTTTTTGGATTGATCATCTGGGTTCTCTGATTTCATTGCCATTTCTGGTGTCGGTGCCGTGGTCGTCGACTCAGCGGTCGGAGTGCTCTCAGTCATTTCTGGTGTCGGTGCCGTGGTCGTCGACTCAGCGGTTGGAGTGCTCTCAGCCATTTCTGGTGTCGGTGCCGTGGTCGTCGACTCAGCGGTTGGAGTGCTCTCAGCCATTGCTGGTGTCGGTGCCGTGGTCGTCGACTCAGCGGTCGGAGTGCTCTCAGCCATTTCTGGTGACTGTGCCATGGTCGTTTTACACATTGGTGTTTTTATGAATTGCTTTAGGCTTGGAGTTGGGTCATTGCAGTATTCTATATCCATCAAATTCAGCATCGTGGTTGGATTGGGCTTCTCAGTGGAAGAAGCAACGATTCCGTCCATCGTTTTGGTTGTACTTTGGCCTTCATAGATAAGTTTATCTATTTTTCCAAATTTATATTTGACGTCCTCTGATAGGTTCCTTAGGGATTTTTCTTCAGAATATGAAGACTCCTTTAGTATGGAATGAACAAGGTAGTTGCAGAGTTTATCTTTACCGCTGCCGTTCAGGTGAAGGCCATGATTAGTGTAGTCCTCTCTCTCTAGTTAAGTATCCTCTAGGTCGAGAAAGTGTATGTTTGATGTCGTCAGGTGCCGCCTGAGGATGTAATTTACCCACTCAATAGTATGGTTTAGATGTTGATTGTCATGTCTTATAGGTATTGACGTTACATAATAGATGTTTGAACTGACTTTTTTCAGCTGCTATGTTTATGGGATGGATTATTTGGTCGAAGGATTCTTTTATTTTTGTGGCTAATAGTTCATTTGGGCATTTTGTGTTTTCTGTTTGTGTCTGTATTTTTGCAATGTGCTCTATGTCGTTGGTGCCTGCTATTATGATGCATGTAGATTCTCTCTGCTCCGGGTCTTTGTTACCTGTGATACTATTTACAATGTTTTTTGTTACTGCGTTTGGTTTCATTGTCGAAACTACCCTGAATTTTGTTCCTACTTTTTGTTGTATTAATTCTTGACATTTTCTACCATGATTAGGTTCGTTCGTCTGTGTTTATTTAGTGTTACACTTTACACTAGTGTAAGCGAATATCTACAGTGGCCCGTTTTTTGTGTCCGTGTAAACAGTGTAAAATTTACGGCGGCGTTTTTCTGTACAGTTAGTGTATACACTAGTGTAGACAGTGTAGGATAAATTTACACGGCCTATTTTGCTCGTGTAAAGAATTTACACCGACATTGCGCGCCATAAAACGATAAACATGGAGGCCGAGACTGCAAGTAATTGTTGTGAGGGATGAGAATGGGTCTCTTTAAAGAAAGAGGACTCTAACCTTTTTACAATGGGAGGTAATTACATTTTACATTTAAGTAAATTTCGTAACAGAAATGTGGACTTTTTTTGTGTACGTCCGTGTACGTTACACTAACCTACTACTTCCGTAAAAAGTAACTATTTCCGCTTTACACTTGTCAGTGTAGAATTCGACTAGTGCAAGTCAGTGTTACACCAAATAAACACAGACGAACGAACCTATAGTCTGTTATTAGTGATATCAGTGGCTTCATGACATCATTGACAGAATGAAAAAAAAGAAGAAAAAGAATGGAAAACCATAAAAAATAAGTGAGTCACTGAGGTAATAGATTATAATATTACATCCGCTGATATGCCGAGTATTCATAATTCAAGTAGGCAAAAGGCATATTTTTATTCATAAGTAATTTAAGGATAATAAAATCCAAATAAACCATGAATATTTTTTTGTCTTTATTTCAATTTGTCATATCACGATTCTCAAAGTAGTAAATTAATACTACGTAAACAGCATTAACAGATTTAAAGGAATTATGATCAATTAACAAGTTTACTTCTTAATCTTGAATGAGTATTTAGCAGTTGATCTTGCTGCTTGAAGAAGAGTCTTGATGGACTTTATTTTTTCGCGGAGAGTCAATTTCATCGTCGGATTCGTGCACGCTCATTACTACAACATCTCCCAAACTTCCCGTATGAACGACTGACTGAGTGTCGGCATCGACAGTGGACTGCTGTGCAGTGTGGCAGTCCATAATTCTTATCCATTATCATACTGTTACATATTACTAGGAAATGCTCTGTTGGACGCGTTGATAAGCGAGCACGTGCTATAGCTAGACCCACATTGCAATTTATTAAAATTGTAAAATTTGCGACGTTCGCTGTCCACGGGGCCATGTTTCCAATATTGTTCATTATTGCCAAGGTAGGCCTATTTGGGTAAACATTTAATTTGTGGATAAAATCCACCGCCATCTAGAGGACCTTGACATCATTTCTTTGGGAAAACGTAACAAATAATACACTGCTTCCTCGGTAGTATTTTGATTACTTCTAGGTGGCAGTGCATAGTGCGAACCTCGTGCGAGTTTTCGTTGCCATGGTAACGTTACTTTTGTTATAATGTAATTTCCATCTACACTACTTATCGGATCAAAATAAAGTTAACATATTAGTGACCGGACGGACATTCTAAATGATTTGGCCACCTCAGATTTTGTCGCCGTTTAGTTTGAAAAAAAATCTTTTGATTAACATTAATGTAACTTTTTAACTTTTTGATCGATTTTGCCACAAAACTAATGGCATTCAATCGGGAACAAAGCTTGCGGATGGTCAAAATTTCAACTCGATCCGAGCGTCCGTTCGAAAGTTATGGCGAGACATACAAACAAAAGAAAAATAAACAGTGACTATTTTTTCCGGCAGAGTCAAATGGAAACGCTCGCTTCGCTCGCTTAATTACAATTTACAATAACATTATACTTACTGCTTGATGCTGACGAATGGGTTAAAGCCGCTTATTAATGCTACACATGTAGTAATTGAAATTGTAAATACAAAAAAGTGCCGCCCCTAGACGACAAGTGCCGCCATAAGCGGCCGCTTACGTCGATTACGCCTAGGACCGGCCCTGGCGATATCCACCCCCAATACCCCCTAAAATTGGAATAATTCATAGCTCTAATCTAAAATTGATGTTTTATTCAAATTAGTTATTAAAATTATGTTTTAATGTGTTTTAACCCAATTGGCCTATTCTCATTTCCTAAACCACATTTTTTCAACCCCCATCCCTTATAGTTTATATTATTTTTACCTTGATTTCCAGCATTCACCATGAAGGCACCTAATGAGTTATCAGCATGAAATTTGGCATGATGGTACATACTAATATGAAAAATAATTCGCCAAGAGGCAAGCGATATTCCACCCCCAACACCCCCTAAATCATCCCCTAAAATTGGAATAATTCAAAGCTCTAACCCAAAATTGAATTTTTATTCAAATTAGTAAATTATGTTTTTATGTGTTTTAACCCAATCGGCCTATTCTCATTTCCTAAACCACATTTTTTCAACCCCCATCCCTAATAGTTTATGTTATTTTTACTTTGATTTCCAGCATTCACCATGAAGGCACCGAATGAGTTATCAGCATGAAATTTGGCATGATGGTACATAATAATATGAAACATAATAATCCGCCAGGAGGCAAGCGATATTCACCCCCACTGTTCCCTACCACCCTTAACTTTGGGAAAAACTTACGGTCGTATTTAATACAATTTTAATATTTTAATTGCTGATTAAAATTATGCGTCAATGTGTTATATTCCGGTCAACAAATCATTCACACAAACACCCAAGACTACATTAACCATAGGAAATTTAATAAAAACATTGTATATTGCCAACTACAGATTGTAAACAAAAACAAAAGATGGTAGCTTTTGTTTCTAGACAATCTGTTTTAAAAGGCACTGTTTCCACCTTTACACGTATTTCACGCCTTGATATGAAACAAACAACAAAAAGATGTGATATCCCCCCAAAATAGAAAAAAATTGTAAAAAAAACCGCAGCCAAGCTCTCCTTCCAAAGTTTTCGGCTGTGAATGCTGTGAGATATAGAAGTTGAGCCAAGCATTTCATTCTTTCTCCCTAGTTTCGCATTGAAAAAAGAAGTAAGATCATTTCGCCTGTTGACGAGCGCCAAGCCAACCATTTTCGTGGTAAAAAAAGTAAAAATTTTAAACTCAAAATCATAAAAAAATTACTTGGCTATTGATTTTGGTACAAGGACTCTAAAAAGTCAATGGCCAAGTAATTTTTTTATGATTTTGAGTTTAAAATTTTTACTTTTTTTTTACCACGAAAATGGTTGGCTTGGCGCTCGTCAACAGGCGAAATGATCTTACTTCTTTTCAATGCGAAACTAGGGAGAAAGAATTAAATGCTTGGCTCAACTTCTATATCTCACAGTATTCACAGACGAAGACTTTGGAAGGAGAGCTTGGCTGCCGTTTTTTACAAATTTTTGTATTTTGGGGGGATACATTTATAAAAACATAAGACAAGATGAGACAAAAAACTTAACGGTAAGTTTACAAAGGGCAATTCTGTATAGATTTAAGTTTCAATAATTTAATATTCTTTTCAACACATTTATAAGCATCATCTCTTCATCAATCAACTCTTTTAAATGTGTACCGGTCCGGTACCCTATTTTAGTTTAGTTTTAAAGTTAAAAGAGTTCATTATAATATTTAAAACACTTTGGTGGAAATAACTTTTTATTTTATTGAACGAGTGAGCGTAGCGAACGTAGTGATTTTCATTCGACTTAAACGGCCCTTATTGTTTTTCTGCGTGCGTGCGTGTGTGTGTGTGTGTGTGTGTGTACGTTGAAAATCAGCCGAATCGCTGAACAGATTGCGCTGAAATTTTAAACAGACATCCGGTACGAGTTTATTGAGAACTGCTAACAAAATCAGCAAGATTCATGGCGATTTAAACCTACAAGAAATAATAAACTGAAAAATAGACTTCCAATGTTTAGAAATTATTTTAACGACAATGTCTTAGATTTTGAAAAGATATTTTTTGTTTGTTATTCGCCTGGCCGTGAAATGCCGTGCCCCTGCAAGGTCTGTCGAATATTGCACGTCAAGGTACCCCCAAATTTCGCTCGTAGATTGAGTAAACCTTGCAATATTTTCACGTATTTCGTACTGGCTATGTTTACCATAGTAGGCCCTATTGCCACATGATGGACTACACAGCGTTATATGCATTTCAAAACATGTTTAATTATTTTTGAAATACAATCAAGAAATTACAAAATCTTTCCCGACCAGGGGATTGAACCCACTTCTTTCACATCTCGGCTACAAGGGCGCCTTAGCCAACTAGACTAGGGAAACGCCAAAGTCGTAGTTAGACGAGTGAGCGAGTCATGTGGTGAGTACCCGGGAACATTTGCATTTAAGTTTGATTATATTCGTATAAATAATAGTTTTTTTAAAGTTTAGTTGGTATACGGGGACGGGCGCGTCAACTGTAAGGTCATAATGCCCCTCTCTAGCCTATGATAGGCTAGGTAGGCCTAAGGTAGGGGGAAGAAAAGAAATATAATCGGGTACTCAACACATGGCTCACTCACTCGTTTAACAACGACTTTGCCGTTTCCCTAGTTATGTTAATAACATCATTTCGGAAATTACTAAAACTATTTCCATCCTCAGGTTTCTTATAAAAACAAAAAATCATATTATCAAAAGAGGGGGGGGGTTATACTAGTATCTATGATCAAAAGTATATCAAAACAAACAAAAACAATAGCCAAGGTAGATAAAATTTAACATTTCACACATGGAAGTTGACAAAAACAAGGTGATATAAACAAAAAGGCTATTTCTTAGCATTTTCTAAAGGAATCCACATAGGAGGAAAATAGGTACTCGGCTGGCTTATACAAGTGTCTTTTAATGTTATAAGAGCTGCCTCTTTCAATTTCCTTTTTTTCCAACATGGCAACATTGTTATTAATATAATAAAATAAAGAGTTAGGCCTAAACACTTGTGTTTTAAATGCCCTATTTTAGTTAATTAGGTAAGTTCATAAAGAAGAATTTTTAATGTAACCACAAAATTGTAGGTCTATTATTTTAATAATTTACTTCAAGCTTTAAAACACAAAGTACTATCACAACTAGCCACTTTAATAATAAAATGCTTCTTACTCAGACTAGCCTTTGGTCTGCTAACTTACAATGCTACTGCCACCTGATTATGACTTGTCTTGTCTACAATATCCCACACATAACAAAAACTTCTAAAAATACAGCCAAACCTTACACACTCAAAAGAAATGAGATCTAAAAAAAGGGCCAAGCTCATCTACCCTTCCACATTTGCGCATTCTTAATTCATAAACGTATAGTGTCCCGGAACAACATCCTTGAAAAGCTTGGCAAAATAGAATTTGCAACTATTAATTTAAACGTAATAGTTCATCCAAATTATTTTTTTCTAATTAATTTTAACGTAATGGTCATGCAAATTCTATTTTGCCAAGCTTTTCAAGGATGTTGTTATGGGACACTGTACGTTTATGAATTAAGAATGTGCAAATGTGGAAGGGTAGATGAGCTTGGCCCTTTTTTTATATCTAATTTCTTTTGAGTGTGTAAGGTTTGGCTGTATTTTTACAAGTTTTTGTTATGTGTGGGATCTCATTACTTTTTCAAGTTCCATTGCAAAATTATTTGTTAAAATATAATTATTTTATCAAAGTCGATTTAATTGCTATGGTATTACCAATTAACAATAGAATGAAAAAATATAGTGGTCCAAAGACTTGCTTTTTGTAAACAATGTAGGCGATTATTGTCAAGTAACTATAGTTACTTGTTGATTGTATGCCTGTATAAGGCTTATTTTAAAACCTTTATTTGGAAGCCTTCCAGCAAACTTTTTCAACTTTTTCTTTCAAAAGACACTAGGCCTATTCCTATATCACTATAACCTTAATGTCCATGTAAAATATGAACGTTGTAGCCCCACTCGTTTGGTCAGAATCGCTGGCCAATTGAAACTGACAAATTAGATAGTAGTAGGAGTAGTAGTAGTTGTAGTAGCCAGTATTAACTAACATCCTTAAAGTGATTTTGAGCATGTTTCAAGCCATATTTTCACCAAGAAGGAAGCTCGTACCCCAACCAAATTTGGCATGTGTTGTCGGGTACCTAAATCCCCTCGATTTTGATAGTTTTCAAGTTCACATCACGTTTCATGACGGCTGAGTAACACCTCGAAATCACCCCAACTCTGCTTGCTGTATGAGGTGCCAGAGTGTGTAGCGCACCGCGGCTTGGCTGCGGTAGGGTGACCATAATCCTAAAAGTAAAAACCGGGACACATGTACTTTCGTTTTGTATGGACTTGCGTGGGCTAACCGGGGTCTGGGGCAAAGCCCCAGCCGCCGGAGGCGGAAAATTTTTGGGGTAATTTTTCCCCCAAGATAGCCTGTAGTGAGATCTGAGACAGGTTGGGTTGGGGGTTGGCCTTTGCTTTGAGAGTGTGGTGCAAGTAGAAAAGTCAGGTCCCAGCAAATGATAAATAGTCCTTTCTTAATGAAGTGCCACTCGGCCAAATATTTTTCTTGAAACGAACATTTCCGTTTCGGTTTCGGCATAATGCTTCCTACTCACACGGCACAATATCACTGACAGACACAACACAACCGAACAGTAGCTCAATCAGAGCGAGACTGACGAAAGTCACGAAACAACCCCGCGTGCACTGCACAGTAGGATAGCCTCTGCCTAGGCTGTCTCAAGGTTGCAACTTGCTTCTCGAGAGTGGAGTGGGTTGGGCCGTTGGGCGGGCGGCGAGCGCGGCCTCTTTGGTCGCGTCTCGCGTTGCAAGAATACTCTGTTGTCTGCTGCGCGAGTGGTTACTTTTAAAAAAGAACGGCGCTTCGCGCTCAAAGAATACTGAAAAGTGAAAATTAACGAATTTTCACGGAAAATAGGAGATTTTATTTGTTGTGACAAATCCGGGACAAAAAGGTGTCCCGAAAGCATTTTTCGGGACACCGGGACGAGAGGTTGAATTCCGGGACAATCCCGGTTTTCCGGGACGGATGGTCACCCTAGGCTGCGGCGCCCTAACGGGCACCTAGATCTCTATCTATTCTCCAGGGTTTAAATAATTGAAGTATCACCACAGGTGATGAGAACCATATTTATTTCATGCTTTTTAGTTGATTTTAAGTACTACAAGCAGGCTGAAAACATTGATGTGATGGTAATTGTAAATGATACCAATATCTCTCTGGAAGATGCATGATGCTAGAGTCAGTGGCATAAACAAAGGACACGACCAAAGTGGCCCGTGTGATGCTGCGTCACCGGCTTTCCGGTAAAGATAGGCTAGTACATCTCTGGATTGTTTGTTTAGGACTAAGTAACTAATTAAAGTAGGGTACCTATACAAAAAAAAGCTTAACAAATGCTTAATGGAGGTAACAATGTATATTGCAAATTGTCTGGAAATATACCTTTACATTACCAAATCAAGCTCCTGCTTATTATATTAACCTATACATTTTAATTTAATCTTTAACCTAAATGTTAATAACATCAATTGGATAACTGGGGCTTAAAATATTTCTCCTGACAAATGGTAAAATTGTACATTTTATATTTTGGCATGTACATGTAGGCCTAACCATCAACAAGTGTTTTAAGTTCTCTCTAGCCTTAACTACTTTGTCTTCATGTTTTCCCAGGTCCTCAGAATTAGTCATCGCCGACTTCGGCTGTGGAGATGCTCAGCTTTCCCGTTCTTTGCCCAACAAAGTGCATTCGTTCGACTTGGTAGCGGTTTCAGACGAAGTGACCGTATGTGATATGGCGCACACACCATTGCCTAAATCGTCCGTCGATGTGGCCGTCTTTTGTCTCTCTCTCATGGGTACCAACTTGACGGATTATCTGATCGAGGCAAATCGAATCCTCAAAACAGGGTATGCTCTCCTACTCTTTCAATTTACTAGTCTTTTTTTTTTTTTTTTTTTACAATTACATTGTAATGATGTTGGCACATGATGTGTCAGTTTCCCTCTCTGAAAATTATAAATTATACACTCTATTTTGCACTTGTAGAAGAAGTGTCCATCACGAATCACGATAATAAATAACTTGATGGCGATGCTGTTGCCACTGGTAATTATTAATTGTGTTCCTTGTTGTTTAGGGGCATAATGAAGATAGCAGAAGTTGAGAGCAGGTTCGAGAATGTGTCTGCTTTCACGAAGACGCTCTTAAAGTATGGGTTTACTATGGTCCGTCAAGACATGTCGCACAATCTTTTTTTGTTTATGGATTTCCAAAAGGCAGATAATATTAAGAAAAACAAAAGGTCTCTCTGCCCAGATGTAATTTTAAAACCATGCCTCTACAAGAAAAGATGATTCTGTGTAAATTATCAATGAAGGTTTTAAAGTTATTTTATTGATTTTGTGCAGGCTTAATACTTGAACAGTAATTTGTATACTATATATTATATTTCAATGCACTTGAATGCTAAAAACTTAAAAACTTTGTTTAAAATATTTATACCTGAAATAAAATTATTGGATAAGCGAAGACTTCAATTTCACTGACCCCCAAAAAATTTAGCTCGGGTGTTTGTTTGTTTGTTTTTTTTTTTGTCTGTTTGTTCGCTCTCTACTGGGCAAACGGCATATCCGATCTTGATGAAAATTGGACGGGACCTTCGAAATCTCTGAACTTAGAGCTGTATTGTTTTTGGATACAATTGAAGAAATATTTCTCATGAATATCGTACTTTTACGATTTTTTTGGCGATATTTTCGTGCCATTTGGGTCAATTCTGACCAAACGGGTGGGGCTACAACGTTCATATTATACATGGACATTAAGGTTATGGTGATGTAGTACATTTTGAAAGAAAAAGTTGAAAAAGTTAACCAGAATCCATAGAAATCAAGCTTTTAATATAAGTTTTTTTACGGTAAATAATAACAATTGACAAGTAACAATAGAAACTTGACAACAATCACCTTACAATGCGTAGGCAGAAAAACAAAGCACTTGCAAAAGTAAAGATATCCCAAGCAAACTAAAAACTTTAAAAAGCTCATCCATCAACGCGGCGGGACTTAAGCGTTTTCCTAGTTAAAAAGGGGTATTTAACCGCTAAACTCAAAAAATATATTTCATTCAGGCTAACTAGTAATGAATTTAACAATTAACAGAAAAATTATTGGGGCCACCATGACCCCCCAAAAAATTGTCAAACATGACATTTTTCGAGCTAGGTCCCATCGGCAAAAATCTCCCATAAGAAATAACATGGGGACGATCTTTATGCCCCGTGACCTTGGAGGATTTTGATCCAAAAAAATATTGACCATCATTGACTTACTCGACAGTCTTTTCTGTAAATTCTCTATATTTTGTTTTGTAATTTGGAGAAGTAGTTCAGTCAAAATATGCTGATTACCAAGATGGGGTGTGATTTTGGAATGCATATTTTTGCGTGTTTGAGGGTATATTTGGGCACAGTTTCAAGACACGATGTTATAAAGGGGCATTTTAGATTGGTACTATGCTCTAGTATCTATGTGGACCAAAAAAGAAGCAGGTTAAAGCCGATTTAGGAAATTTTCCAAAACACCAATTTTTGCCAATTTCTGGATCAAAATAATTAAAAAATTCGTGTTAAATCACAGTTACAAGATATAATTTTTTAAACGGTCATTTAAGTATAGTATTGTGCTATAGATCACGTGGTAAAAAATAATTTTTGGTTTTTTTAGCCCCTTTAAGGAAAATTCTAAATTGTCTGAATTAGATTAGAAAACTTTGAATTGATCCAAGAAAACAGTCTCCAAGTAAGCTCTACCCACCATTGTGCTCACATTTATCAAAACCAATAAAAAATATCATAAGACCATAACAATCATCATCTGTTCCTATCCATGTCCAATTCCATGTTGGGCCGGCATGAAAATAGCTATCTTCACCAATTTCTGTTATCTTGCTTCGTAATTCCTTCAGCCGTCCGCGGTGGTACATACGATTAGGGCGCTGGTCCGAAGCATATAGCTCTACGAGAATATTTTTTTGTAATCATCCTTCATCCTCATTTCTCAACACTCGTCCCAAATAGCCTTGGTGCATTTCATGAGACATTAATCATCAGTCACGTAATTCCTTCCTTTTAGTCCACACAGCTAGTGTGCTTGCTTTTCCACATCCTTCCTCAAATGTGCCAATCCAATACCAATGCCATTGATTTTGCAGTTAGCCTCTTGGTCTCCTATGGTTCTTCAGATTTAATCACTGTTCTAGATAATCTTGAACTTTTCATCTTTTAAATATTTTTGTTTGTCTAGCTTAAATTTGGTTTATTCATTTACCTCCTTTTTAGGGCGCGACTATCGGGAGCGGCCTTATAGGTTTGGACCAAGTTTATAGATGTATGTATCCGTGTACATTTGGAGCGCGTCAAGACCTATGCATTTATTTGAGGTAGAAGATAGTAACCAATGTAAACGAAACTTTACATGCATGATTCCAAAAGAATACTGCATCACTCCTTAAAATTTCATACTGTTTTGAGGGGCGTAAGTGTTGCTAAATGCAAGTTTAGTCAGCCGTAAAATTTTGACATTTTACACATTGCGATAGTTTTTCATCAAAAGTCCATTATCAATTTTGCGTTATCACAACGAAACTCACATACGCATTGCCTCAATTGTTTGTTAATAGAATACTACCAAATAAATTTTCCTGGCGTTATTAGTTGCGAATCCACGTTTTACAGAAAATATTTAGATTACGCAATCAAAATATTTGTGTATACGTTTGGGCAAACTTTACGATGATATTGCCAAATTATTCCAAAATGCAGGGTGGATGCGATTAGTCATATCCAAACAGTTGTGTATAAAGCCAAAAAACAATTAGTTTCATTCAATAGTTCATCAGGGGTGTCCAATCAAATTATGTTTTGGAGCATGTTTTGATCTTGTAGAGATTTTCTCTTTTTTTTACATGTAGAAGATTGAAACATACGTCAATGACCTTTTGCATGGTGGTTTTTACTATTGTAAAGTATTAGTATGTAAATTTGCAATGAAATCGGATTATACGAAAGGCCTAAATGTTGCTTAATATAATCGTAAAATATATCATAATCTGTTTGCACCAATAGTTAATTTGTCATTGTTTGCTAGCAATTTTGCGTTTGCACAATGTTACTTATAAAAATTTCTACCTTCATCCTTTTACTATAAATTGACATTAAACTAATTCACTTGACGTTTGTATTTTGGACAATACGAATTTTAATAAAATATTTGGAGTGTGATTTTTGAGGCGCAATGTTTGAGCGTGGCACGATCAATTTATTTATTTTAGATATGTTAAGTAGGGGTGTGGAAAGGGAACCCAACAGCTTACCTGGTCGGTGACTGCAGGGGTCTCGTAGACGAAAGACACAAATAAATAAACATAATACAAGAAAACGTCGAAACTGTTTCGGCCAAACAGGGCCTTGCTCACTCGACGAGAGCGGAGAGTTAACTAAACTAGATTTTTACAAATATATACAGTTATTTACAAGACACGCCAGTGGCGCTGTTGGGTGGGGGTGGAGTGCAGGAGAACTAGGAGGGGGGGGAGGGGGAGCAGTGGAGTACACCCTAACGGATGTTGAGGTTATGGGGAAGCCTCGAGTTGGTAATCCACTGGTGAGCCAGCTCCCACTCCTCAATTCATGTTCATTGCAGTGGGCAGGTAGGGCTCTCACAACACTGGCCTGGTAGCATTTGTTGAAGGGCAGGTTGTGAGATGCAGCATGTAGGGCCACTGGTTTTTCAATGTTGCCTGCCTTGGTGTCATGTCTGTGGCCATTCATTCGTGTGTTGAGGGCGTTGGTAGTAAGACCTATATATTCAGCTGGGCATCTACTGCACCTCAACTGGTAAATGATGTTGTTGCTTTGGCACGTGTTGTGTCCCTGGATGGCGTATGTTCTGTCCGTGGCTCTCGCTGTAAACGACTCGGTGGGTAGGTTGAGTTGGCATGTTTTACAGCGAGCGCTGTCACAGGGGTAGGAGCCAGGTGGTAGGGCTATTTGGGGTGTGTCGGTCCTGTTCCGGGGGTTGCGTTTGACCAACAAGTCCTGGATGTTGGGCGGACGCTTGAATGTTACCCGCGGGATGTTTAGGTTTTTGGTCAGGGTCGAGGTGTTCAGCAGATGACTGTTCCTCTTCATGATGCCGTTGAGGGCATGTAGGCCAGGGTGCCACTGGGTGATGAGGGGGATTGTGTTCCCTTGTGTGCGAGTGGTTGGGTCTCTGGGGGCACGAGTCATCTGCTGTTGGATCAGTTTAGGCGGGGTAGCCTCGGTTGCTGAAGGCTTCTGAGATTTTGCTGCAGTATGCGGCCAGGTCCTCCTTGTCGGAGCATATTCTCCGGCCCCGGGTGGCCATGGAAAAAGGTAGGGCCTGCTTCATAGATGAGGGGTGGCAGCTGTCGAAGTAGAGATATTGGAGGCTGTTGGTAGGCTTGAAGTGTACCTTAGTTCTGAGTTGGCCTTCCTCCAGGAATAGGTCCACATCTAGGAATGTCACTTGATTTTCTGAAATGTTCCACGTGAACTTCACCGGGAAGTTCAAATTCAGGGCGTCCAGGAATGGGAGAAGTGTTCCCATCCCGTGGGTCCAGATGCAGAAGATGTCGTCAATGAAGCGTAACCACAGTGTCGGCGTGAGTGGTTGTCCCTTAAGAAAGTCTGTTTCCAGTTTTCCCATGAACAGGTTCGCATAAGAAGGGGCCATGCGGGTGCCCATAGCTGTGCCATTTTAGATAGGAAATAGTCGCCTATATCATTGATTATTTGCAAGAAGGTTATCACTTGTGTGATGGAATAGCCTGTAAAGTTGCAATAATATTGGTTGAAAAAAAGGCATAATTTATTTGCGATAACCGTATATTTCTTTTTACGAGTTCATCGTATAGCTTTTTCTACACACATCTGCTTCAAATGAGGAACTATCACATGACAACTTAAAACATACATCTAAAGAGGTCAACTCGGGTGCACAAAAGAACATTATGTTTTGTATTTATTAAACCTGATAATTGCCTTAGGAAGAATATGATACTTTTAAACTCGCAGCATACAGATCTAATATTTCTGTATAAGCTTCTGCACAATTATTTTGACTCTCAGCTTCTTCATTCAGTACATTTTCACGTTCCTGCAAGACTAACACGAAACCTTCAAACTTTCATCTTCCCAGAAGCAGACTAGACATTTTTAGTAATTCACCAATAAAACCGGATCCAACATACGTATAACCAATTAGTTGTCATCCATCCTGATCTTGACATTAATCACCTAAACTTTCAATGTTTTAAAATTTATTTCTTCAAAATATGTTCTTGAGGTTTATAACTTTTGTAATCGTCATAGTTTATTTTATTTTTTTGCATTTCGTTTAGTATAATGCTTTTTGTGCACCTGAGACATATGGAGATGTTGTTTGATTTTTGATATCATTTTTATTTTTTGTGCTTTAGTATTAGCTAATTTATGAAATGCCTATATCGCACTTGTGGAGGTAAACTCTGTTGTTGGTGGCAATAAAATAAAATAAAAAAATAAAATAAAATAAACGTTGGATTTCGGGCGAGTTTTGTTTTTGTGTTTAATGTACACTACACAATTTAACGAAAACCTTGAAAGTTTAAACGTAACACAAACATCGCTTACAGTTATGTATGTACACACGGGTTAACTGTAAAAATATATACTAATCGCAAGTTTAATTCAGGGGGACTAAACAGTGGGCGTCAATTCAAGCAAGGCTTATTACTTATGTTATAATCACATGTTCTTATGACGTCTTGTCGGTAGTTATGGACTACACAAGAGCATTGTGCCAAGTTGCAATTTAAATTAATTTGCGTCTTGAATTGTGGTTTAATGGACTACACTGCACTGAGAGAACTGTAATGTTGATAAAACCAATAACTTTTGTTAAGCTTTTTTAATGCAATTACGTTTTCCTTAAATCTCAACGTTTTCTAAATTTACAGATCAATAGTTTGCGTTGTCGTACGAATATTATTGATTTGTTGATTTCCTTTCTTTTATGTTAACAGTTTGTTTTATGTTTTTCTTTTATGTTTATGTCAACAGGGTTTGACAAGGAAACCTTTCGCATATTATACTAGTAACAAAAGTGACGTGACAATACTTTTACGCATGGCACTGCAGCGTCTCTATATCGCCGACGCCACTTGTAAAAATATGACTCGTTGTTATCTCACGAGTGTGGAATGTTTGTGATTCCCTCGGCCATGTGTGTTGCAACCATCGAGCGGTTGCGTTGTAGACAGACGCACATGGCATCACATCTGGATTGTTTGCGTAACGTTCTCTAGACACATCTCTCAACAAATCATTGAGTATCCAACACATGGCGGGGGGGAATGACGCTCGCCTGGCGTAGGTGATAACTGCAGCGTCCAGCGGCTTACTCGAGCAGTGACACCTCAAGAGCCGTTATACTTTGGAAAAGATACTATAGTGGTCCCAACGAAAGAATGCAGGTGGCTCGAAATTGTTTTCCCAACATAACAACTTTGTCATTTCTATTCACGCTAGCTCCACATGGATCTTGCGCACGGAGGAACTCTGTGATCTTGCACGCACAGATAATTTTTGCTTGCGTTGGTAAAAGATATTTCTCTTTCATACACAAAGGCGAAATTCCATTTACCGCGCATTCATTCTACCCCCTCCACTACCAAGCATCTGCATTCTTTCGTTGGAGCAAGTATAAAAGTGTTGCCCTTGTAATTGCAATGCCTCGAGAACGTTTTATAGCTTGTATTCACATAATATTAAGTCTGGTGATTTAGCATTCACAATACAAAAGCAATTATTGTTGCTTTCACTATGTCTTACTCTTATGAGTATGGCATTTTACTAGAAATGTTTCAATAATTTTTAATAAGTTATTTTCACCAATTCTTATTTTTATTCAGTACTGAAAAGCTAATGTTTATTGTCGGTTAAAGTTCCAAGTTCATGATAATATGTATGCCTTTGTAATTGATCGCGCCCTACAGTAAGAGTAAGAGTAATTTTTATTCGCTTGACCAATACATAGTAAAAGTATACACACATTATCCTCTTATGAGAGAGATAGTAGAGTGAAGTGAATAATTCGTAATATTAACATAGGTTAATTAATAATAAAATTAATGTACAAATAATGAAATATAACTGAGCTTGGGCCTCAACTCTGTAATAAAATAATTGATTGATGAATAGATCGGTAGGTATTTCTATTTATGTTACATTACATTTCATGCAGAGAGATATTCATTGAGTGAGTAGAAACTTTTGGATTTTAAAAATGATTTCATGCTGGACTTAAAAGTTGAAATGGAGGGACAGGTTCTTGTATTGTTTGGTAGCTTGTTATATAGAGTTAAAGCTAGATATTGTGGACCTTTTGAGAATAGGGTTAGTTTATGATTGGGAATGTGAATTTGTAGATTTGCTCTTGTAAAATGGGAGTGGACAGAGGTGTTTAGAGGGAAAAGATTAGGGTAGGAACGAACAAATATCGCTGCAGCTTGAATAAGAGAGCAGGCCAGAGTAGGTATTCCTAGTTCCTTGAAAAGCTCTCTACAAGTATGCCTCCTGGAAACGCCAGCCATAATGCGAATTGCTCTCTTTTGGAGGGTGAATATTCTGATTGCATGGGGGGATGCACCCCAGAAAAGTAGGCCATATGATATGAATGAGTGAACATGAGCAAAGTAAACCATTTTAAGTATGTGGGGATGAACTAGCTGTTTGAGCTTCCTTAAAATGAAACAACCACTTTGAATTTTAGAGGCCACATGGTTAATGTGGATAGACCAATCTAAAGTTTCGGACATGTATAATCCTAGCAATTTAGTGGAGTTGGTTCTAGTGATGCTTTTTCCATCTAGCCAGATTAGGGGACTAGATTTGGGGATGTTGAGGGGGGAGTGGAAAGAAAAGCTTGATTGTTTACTAGTGGGGCATTGCAGCAATTGAGTTTTTTGGACAGGTTAGGAGTTGACTCCAGTCATCTGCATATTGAGTAAGTGTGTCCTCATCTAGGAAGTTGAGCAGGTCATTAGTGAAGAGTGTGAAGGCAAGGGGACCTAATATTGAGCCCTGTGGAACCCCGGCAACAAGTGTTTTGGGTTTGGAAAGATATTTATGGGTAGAAAGTTTTTTAGTAAACTGGATTTCAACAACCTGGGTGCGACCAGTCAAGTAAGAAGCCCACCACTTGTGTGCCGTTCCTCTGATTCCTAAGGTTGACAGTTTTTTGAGAAGAATACTGTGGTCGATGGTGTCGAAGGCTTTGTTTAGATCGTAGAACATTCCCACGGCATGCTCCCCTTTATCCAGAGCAGAGTAGAGGGGAGAAAGAAAGCTGAAGAGTGCAGTGGTAGTTGATTTTTTTTTTTAAAACCCGTGTTGGCTGGGAGAAAGCAAGTTGAGGTAGTTGAAAAATGAGAAAATCGATCGTGCATGATTAGTTCATTTCATATATTTTAGAGAATGATGAAAGGAGGGAGATTGGCCTATAGTTGTTCATTTTAGATTTCTTTCCTTTATGTTTGTAAATGGGAATTACTTTTGCTAGTTTTAGTTTGGAGGGGAAGATACCAGAAGAGAGAGATTTGTTTATTAAAAAGGCTAGGGGAATTGAGATCAAATGCATACATTTAGTAAGAAGGGATCCCGGTATCTCATCCATACCACTTGAGTGTTAAGATCCTAATTTCCTTGCAATTTGAGTTACTTCAAAGTGTGTAGTAGGGTAAAGAAATATTGTTAAAAAACGGCAGGAGGCCATTTACAGAGAAAAATCTTAACCCAAGGATGCATTAATTGTGTTATGAAATAAATTCACATATTATGTTTTATTTGGGTAATTGTATCAGCTAGCATCATATTTTGGTTTTCATAAAGTGTTCCTAGCAAAGTTGTAATATTTTCCCGCACTGATATTTTGAGGGTGTACAGTTTTTGTTTCATTCATATTTTGTTCAAATTCATTTGAGAAAAATTAAGTTTAATTACTCCGCTTTCTTTGGAAACAACAAGCGTCAGCAAGACTTTTACCAGATAGGAACATGCGGGGGAAGGCAGCGACCTCTTGTTAATTTTTTAAATTTATATCATACATAATGTCGACCCCTCACTCCGTGTGCTTGGAGCATTTGGAGCCTTAGTCCCATTTGTTAAAAGTCGTACACTACCACCAATATTAAAAACCACCCCAAATAGGGAATTTGCATAATATTATTTTATGGTTCTACTGGGTTAAGGCCACCTTCCTTTACAAAAAAAATCTTATTTTTTTTTGTATTTTGAGAATATTTTCTTTTATCTTCTCTTCTTCTTTTCATATACTCTCAATCGGCCTACTCGGCCATCATGTGTTGTCATGTTATCCAATAGACAGGATTCCCTTTGTACATGCGTCATGCTATCTGGCATCGGGTCAAGTTCAGACTTAGTCCTTTCACAACTGAAAATATGTTGGCGATTCTGTTCTTCCTTTCCGCACAAGCTGCATAGGCTTGAATCTGCCATTCCTACTTTGTGTAAATGTTGACCCAATAGGTCATGCCCTGTGTCAAGTCTGAACTGGGCAGATGAGACCTTTCTGTTCTTATTATCTGGATGGTTTTGTCGTTCTTGATACTATACTTTGCCATGGCTTGTCCTTTGCATCCTCCTCCACACTCCCACACTTCATTTATAAAATAAGGGTGAAAGTTTCATTCATATTTTGGTTAAAAATAACGGGTCATACGTCACCAGCCTTCATGATACCAATTAATTAATTACGTAGTGATATATCAAGTTACTCGCTTTCGGAGATTATCTTGGCTGCAGAAGCACATTTTGACATCTTGCTTGTTCTAATATGCTTAATATTTTATTGGTTGAGCGAAGCAAAGACTTCTATTCACTGACCCCCCAAAAACATATTAAGCTTGGGTGATTTTGTTTCCTGTTTTCTTTTTTTTCTGTCTGTTCACTCTCTACCGGGCAAACGGAATATGAGATCTTGATGAAAATTGGAGAGGACCTTTTGAAATCTCTGAACTTAGACTTGCCACGTTTTTTGGGTACAATTGAAGAAACATTTCTCATGAATATCGTACTTTTTCGATTTTTAATGCAATATTTTTGTATATTTGGCCCGCGATTGGGCAAACAGCTACTCCGATCTTGATGAAACTATATGCGAACGTTTGAAATCAATGGATTTTTTTTATTTTGGGGACAATCTTGGGACAATCGAAGAAATATTTCTCATAGGAATCGTGCTTTTACGATTTTTTACCAGATTTTTAATGCAATATTTTCATGAGTTTTGGTCCGATTCTGACCAAACGGGTGGTGCCTTTAAACGTTCATATTTTACATGGACGTTAAGGTAAAGGTGATGTAGTGCCTTCTGAAACAAAAAGATAAGTTGGCCAGAATTCTTAGAAATAAAGGTATTAATGAAAGCCTTTTACAGGTGTAATCAACAAGAAACTATAGAAACTTGACAACAATCACCTACAATGCGTACAAAAAGCATGTCTTTGGGCCTCTAGATTTTTACATTCTATTATGAATTGGTAATACCATATCAATTAATACTACTTTATAAAAAAATTATCATCAAAAATAATTTTGTAGTGGAACTTAAAAAAGTAATGAGATCCCACCACTTATACTAAAATGACAGAAATATTTTTAAAAAAGCTCATCCATCAACGCGACTGAAAAAAGCGTTCGCGAAGCGGACTAGTTTCATACATTTAGTATATCACAACGTACAACGTAGGCCCTAAGCTTTTAACGTATTTTAATTAATAATATCTAATAAGTAAAAACTAAAAACATAAAGTTGATTTATAATACTTGGAAAAGGACATCAACTGTTGTTTATTGTTGACCATTGTTGTATGAACCATGGACTTTGGTAAAAGTAGGGAATTTTGCCAATCATCTAGGCGGCCATGTTCATCATGAGGGCCGGTGACGTAGGCAGCCGTTTCGAAATAAATGTGTGGGAAATTTAAAAAATATTCAAATATAATAATCGGTGCGGTATATATTTTAAATAATATGCATTAAATTAATTAAATATCAAATAAAAATGCTAATTAGTCCCATCATATTAGATACAATCTTTTTTCAGGCAGATACTTTGCAAAGTTCTCGAGATAACACTAAGAAACTGTAATTTGGCTGAACATTTTCACGATAGCTTAAAATGGTACAGTCAACGTAACCTTAAGTAGATACAGAACCTATTAGCCTACTATTAGTCTATGTATTGCCATGTTATTTCATATAGCCTACAATATATCTCATTTTTATGAGATGTCAATATTTTTTTTTTTTTTTTATCTTTATATTTTATATCTCATCTTATACAAAAATATAGAAGGACTAGTACACTGAACATTTTTTTAAATCATATACTTATATTTCATTTTATATATATATCATATTTCACATTTGTTTATGTTAGTTGTTACGTACAAATTACTCGTCCTGCCTCTCACAAAACAATTTCAAAAAACTGCCCACACACGAATCATGTACATTACTGCTATGTAAACCTATTATTATAAATTACTCTGTACAGTACGTAACTTGTTTTTTATGTTAAATAATAAGAAAAATTGTAAACAAAACAGTACGAATAAAATTGAATTGAAATTGAGGAAATATGATTCTGCTGTGCGCATTGACAGATATTGTAAAACTACCACTATAAAGAACAAGCCTTGATTCCCTGAATACAAGTTGAGTTACACAGTACAAGTTACAGTACAGTACAGTACAAGTTACAACTAAACAGTTATCATTGTATGGCATGGATCGGTATGGTACAAATCAAATTAACACTAATGATATTACAGAAGTCCCCCACTTGCCCTATAATTTGAAGTACAAGGGACTATATAATTTGTTTGAATTTGTAAAATTTTGAGCCTTGTACCCAAACAAAGCATCTATAGGGACTTCATCACATTTGAATTAAACAAATCTGGTTTCAATTAACGAGGGTTTACTGACAATCGTCTCAGATTATTTCCAGTTGAACTTTTATAGTCGTGATGATATAAGTAAGTAAGTAGGCTCTTAATTCTATTGTTATCTTAAGTGGCCTGATCTTGGGTGAATCATATTCAACCAATGTTGATAGTTTTAATTGTGGTCTAATTGATGATCATCATAATTCGTCTGCCACGTCGTCAGTCAGGTTGCTTCGGAACAACTTTATAGTGCGATCAAGGTGTCTTCTCAAACACAACTATAGTGCAAAATGTGATACCAGCATGAAAATTTGCTATAATATAGATTTTGTAATTAGAAATTCGAAAATAACTGGCTCCACGATAGGGTCTTATTATTTAACTATTAATTAATTAATTAAAATTAATTAGTTAATTATGTGACACGAATTTCAAAGTGTCAATAAATTAGTCATGTTTGGTATTAATGAAGAGCATTTTTTACCTCTATAAAGAAAAAAATACATTGAAAAACACATATTATGTTATAGCTAAATATGTTGATTTTGCTGATTTTTTAGTTTATATTTCTTCTAACCAATGATATCACAGTGTTCACAAAAGAGCTGGTTACTGTATAGTTAATAAAGCATTTTTCAATTTTCAATAATAGTTATTACAATATATTTAACACAAATTACAATGTGGCATAAATATGTCTAACTATGGTACAAAATATGATACCAACTTAAAAAATTTAGCAATCTTATAGCTTTTGTAATAAGAAATTCGAAAATAACTGGCTCCAAGCTAAGTGATTAGTATTTAACTATTAATTGATTAATTAACATTAATTAGGTAATTTAGTCCTAAAATTTCAAAGTGAAGACAAATTTGTAGTGTTTGGTATCAATTGAAAGCATTTTTCACCAACATTAAGAAAAAAATTAAATTGAAGAAATAAATTGAAATATATATATGTTATAGTTAAATATGTTGATTTTGTAATTTTTTATTTGAACCAAAAGATCTACTTTAAAGAAAAAATTCGTCTAACCAGTGATAACACATTGTTCACAAAAGAACTGGTAACTATATATCGTATCATTTTTTCATTTTTCAATTTTCAATATTTGTAATTACAATATATTTTACACAAATTAAAAAAAATTGTAATTAAAAAGTTACAGAAACATGTTGTGTGACGTAGAAAAATGCTTCATTTGACTTGTTTTCATCAATCTTAAAGATTTTGTGACAAGTATTTTGAAAATCACTGGCTCCAGGCTGAGTTTTGAGTATTTAACTATGAATTAATTAATTAAATTAATTACTTAATTGTGTCCAAAAATTTCAAAGTTAAGATACATTTGTCATGTTTGGTACCAAATGTGAGTTTGTCACCAACATTGAGATAAAAAATAATTTGAAAAAATATATTGAAATATATATTTTAGAAGTGGGAAGAAGTCGAAGCAAGGAAACTGTGGGAAGACAGAAGTGGATGGCGTGAACTGGTGGGAAGAAGTGCGAGTGAACCTGAAGAAGACATGACAGGCCTGGCAAGCCGGTGTCAACAACTCATATATTGCCCTAGAAAATTGGTGGCTTTAGCCACCCCTGACCTAACTTAAGTTGGAAACAGGAGTCAGATAGATATATATATTTTGTTATGGTTAAATATGATGATTTTGTGATTTTTTTAGTTTTTGAACCAAAAGATCTAACACATTTTCTTAAATTGAAAAGTTACAGAAACATGTAGTGTAACTTAGCAAAATGCATCATTTGACTCATTTATATCAATCTTAAGATGTCAAAATAAGAATTTCGAAAATCACTGGCTCCAGGCAGAGTTTTGAGTTTGAATTGTGAATGAATTGAATTGTGAATGAATTCATTAATTAAATTAATTACTTAATTGCGTCCAAAAATTTCAAAGTGAAGATAAATAAAACATAAAATAAATACTACAAATTTGTCTTCACTTTGAAATTTTAGGACTAAATTTACTATATATATATATATCAAACACCCTTTTCCAACATTCGTCGGGTCGGGGGGTGACGAGTCACCAGTTTCTCGGGCTATCTTCTAGTGCTTGCTAGCCAGGCTCAGCACCCCTCATCTTCTTCCTCGTTTTCTTCCATAACCGGCATTTCTAATAATTCTCTCCACTTCTTCCTGTCCTCCCAGAGTCTTTCTTCATTAACCCTATCCCATGTTTTCCCTCTTTCTTCGACGCTTCACGTTATTTGGTCCCGCCATCTATCTCTTGGCCGGCCAACTCTTCGTACTCCCCCACATGTACGTTCAAATTCTCGTCTTGGGATTCTGTCTTGCTTCATTCTTCTTACATGTCCATACCACCTGAGTCTTTCTCTTCCTATTTTATCTCGTAGACTTTCCACTCCTAATTTGTTTCTTGTTGTTATGCTTCGTACCTTGTCTAGTTTTGTTATGCCCACCGCACTTCTTAGGAATTTCATCTCTGCTGCTTGCAGTCTGCTCTCTTCCTTTCCTCCTATTGTCCATGTCACTGATGCATATGACAAAATTGGGAGAAAGTACATTTTGTATAATATCATTTTACATCTGTTTGATATTTCCTCTTTCCATAGTAGTTTTTGTACGCTTTGGTAAAATTGGTGTGCTAGTATGATTTTCTTGATATTTCTGCTGTTATTTTGGCATCCTTTGTCAGAATACTTCCCAGGTATTTGAATTCTTCTGCAATTGACAGCTTTTCCCTCCACGTAGTGTTACTTTTTCTGGTTCGGTTTAATTTCTTGGTTACTATTAACATCTCACTCTTTTCAATACTTATTTTCATTATAAAAAATGAAACTATATAACAGGTAGTAACGTTATAAATATAAATCATTGGACTTTTTCACTGTTAGTTAACAAAATATTTATTTAAATGTGATATTTCGTTTTCTTCACAGAAATCTTTATCAAACAAAATTAACAATTAAAAAACTACAACAGACAGGACAAAAAACATTTCACAAATTATTATAAATATGGCTGTGCATTAGTACCAAATTATTAACAAAAAAAGTTTATTATGAATAAAAATAAAAAAACAAAAAAACAGAACCTTAAATTGACAAGTTGGACAGTTATTGATGTATGAAATAAAGCTATTGACTGTCCATCAATTTCATCACTAGATCAATAGCTTTATTTCATACACTAGGAAAACGCTTAAGTCCCGCCGCGTTGTTGGATGAGCGTAATCGGTGCATTGACCTGCCATGTGTTATGCAGATTTTCTGTTGTTTTGTGAAAAAATATTACTAAGTCGATTTAAAAAAAATAAATTAAATTAAATAAAAAATTAACTTTATTTTTTTATTAATCATAATTTTAAAAAAAGAAAAAAATCGTAAAATTGCAATTTTCAAAAGAAATAATTATTTGATTGCGCTCAAATTTTACACGAATATAATAATTCATAAAATTAAGATTCTGTAAAAAAATCATTACAATAGGATAAAGCATATAGGTGTTATAAGTCAAAGAATTGTTTAAAAAAAGAAAAAACCCGTAAAATTTCGATTTTCATGAGAAATAATTTTTCGATTGTGCTCAAATTTCACACGAATATCTTAATTCATAAAATTAAGGTTCTGTAAAAAAATCATTAAAATCGGATTAAGCATGTAGATGTTATAAGTCGAAGAAATTTTGTAAAAATCGAAAAAAATCGTAAATTTGCGTTTTTCATGAGAAATAATTTTTCGATTGCGCTCAAAAACGTGGCAGTTCTAAGTTCAGAGATTTCGAAGGCCTCCATAAAATTTCATCGCAATTGGAGTATTGGTTTAGCCGGAATCGTGTGGACAAACAGCCAAAAATACAGAAAAAAAAAAACATTCCGGATTTTTTTCTCCAGTGTAGTGAAATGGAATCTTCGCTTCGCTCGCTACGCTCATCCAATCAATAACTGTCCAACTTGTCAATTTAATGTTCTGTTTTTTGTTTTTTTATTTTTATTCATAATAAACTTTTTTGTTAATAATTTGGTACTAATGCACAGCCATATTTATAATAATTTGTGAAATGTTTTTTGTCCTGTCTGTTGTGGTTTTTTAATTGTTAATTTTGTTTGATAAAGATTTCTGTAAAGAAATCGAAATATCACATTTAAATAAATATTTTGTTAACTAACAGTGAAAAAGTCCAATGATTTATATTTATAACTTATTTTCATGTTAAATTCCTGTGTTTCCTCATTCCACTTATCTATACTTTCCTGGACTTCTTCAATGGAATCTCCCCATCTCACTATATCGTCGGCAAATATCATCGTCTTTGACATTTTGCTTTCGGTTGGTTCTACTTTTCTTAGTATGGCATCCATTACAATGGCGAACAGTGTAGGAGACATCACACTGCCTTGTCGTAGACCACTGTTTATTTCGAACCATTAATGTTAATTAATCAATTAATAGTTAAATACTAATCACTTAGCTTGGAGCCAGTTATTTTCGAATTTCTCATTACAAAAGCTTTCAGATTGCTGAATTTAAAGTAAGTATCATATTTTGTACCATAGTTGGACATCTTTACGCCATATTGTAATTTGTGTTAAATATCTTGTAATAACAATTATTGAAAATTGAAAAATGATATATTAATTATAGTAACCAGCTCTTTTGTGAACACTGTGATATCATTGGTTAGAAGAAATTTTACTTTAACGTTGATCTTTTGGTTCAAAAACTAAAAAATCAGCAAAATCAACATATTTAGCTATAAATTTTTTTTTTCTTTATAAGGTAAAAAATGCTCTTAATTAATACCAAACATGACTAATTTATTGACACTTTGAAATTCGTGTCACATAATTAACTAATTAATTTTAATTAATTAACTATTAGTTAAATAATAAGACCCCATCGTGGAGCCAGTTATTTTCGAATTTCTAATTACAAAATCTATATTATTGCAAATTTTCATGCTGGTATCACATTTTGCACTATAGTTAGACATCTTGACTCCACTATTAGCGACACACTCAAGCCGTGTGTTGGGAAGCTGTTTACACATCTATTTATAAGTACAATGCATTTGTCTCTCTACAACTAGAAATTGATGTATCAAGTAAGCAGTTGATTCACCAGTTCAGTTCCGAGAATTTATTATAAGTGTCTCCTTAATCGTTGTACCTTATCTTACTGGTGCAACGCTCTGATGAAACACTACATGCAGTAGTTCATGTATGCATCTAGAAATTCAGTATTCTAGCTATTACAAATACCAAGAAACCAGAAGCTATCATTTACTCTAGGTACCATGTAATAATGTAGGCATTATAATAAGAACACTTACATTTTTAAAGTACCAATTATAATAGATTTACTTAATTTCCAAAAACACAAAAAACCTTGTCACTATTGTTTAACTGTCCATACCTATTTGCTTATGTAATTTATGATAGTAAATTAAGGCTATTCCAGAGCACTCTTACCGATATTTTGAAAGTCAACGGAAAATGGATAAAAGTTGGTTGGATGAAAGATGAACTTGAATAAAAAAGGAAAAAAAATATAACTTTTTTCTTGGACGGGACAAAAGCTCTATTTTGGCCATTATATGCAAATTTTGAGTCATTACGGAAATGAATGTTTTGGCTGCAATATTTAATTTTTAGCTATGATTTTTTTTTTATTGCTTCAACACACCTTTGTCTCTGGAGTGAGTATAAGGGAAAAGAATTTTCTGAAATTATGTTCGACGTACGATTTTTTTTGTCACATGGTACAAAAAAGAGTTTTGAACCGGAACACTAAAAAAATCGTTCATCAAAAGTTATTTCATAAAATTAGTTTCCCTTGTACTCAGTCCAGAGACAAAGGTGTGTTGAAGCAATAAAAAAAAATCATAGCTAAAAATTAAATATTGCATCTAAAACATTCATTTCCGTAATGACCCAAAATTTGCATATAATGGCCAAAATATAGCTTTTGTCCCGTCCAAAAAAAAAGTTATTTTTTCCCCCTTTTTTATTCAAGTTCATCTTTCATCCAACCAACTTTTAGCCATTTTCCGTTGACTTTCAAAATATCGGTAAGAGTGCTCTGGAATAGCCATGGTAAATTACCAAATTTAGACTTGGGAGAACCACAAGATAGGTACACAAAGCCAACATTTTGGTTCAGAGTAAAATGACTACATCAAGATTGAAGATACTGCCCAGTACAACTTTAGGGACATACAAGCATCATTAACTTACGACAACTTTTAGAATGTGTTTAGCAAATAAGTCAGTATAAAAGAACTTGTTTTTGCAAGTACAAAAGGAAAGATGAGAAGAGATTGGATAAAAGCAAATACTGTAACAATATTGATTGATAAATTATAGGAGATTTGCATTGCCACATAATATGTATGATTGCTGATTATTGGGTAACAAAATTGAGGGGGGAGGGAATGGTAATTACTTGGATAAGAGAGAGAGATAGATAGCTAGATAGATAGATAGATAGATAGATAGATACATAGATAGATAGATAGATAGATAGATAGATAGATAGATAGATAGATAGATTGATAGATAGAGAGCATTCACAATGTTTTATCATGGACATTCAAAACAGTTTCCATAATTTAATATTTATTATGGCAATATCAACCAACTTAAATATGGCAGCTATTAAAGTTTAAGTAATCTCCATACATGCTGCATCAGCTGAATTCAAGATACGGCGGCTTAAATCGGATCAGTACTGTGTTTATCAAAAAGAGTTAACGATTTTGTTGTTTGTGTAATAATCATAGGGACAGTTGAAGTTTGAATTTAAAAATATTGGATATGAAGTGGTAGTTCTATATTATAATAAACATGGACAAAATTGCATGCCTGGGTTGTATATAGAACTGAAAGTAAAACCCGTAGTTTCAGAATATGAAAAGTGAGCAGTGGCGGTGGGGCGATCGCCCCCCCCCCCCCCATGATTCTTTAAAAATTAAGAAAATTATTTTATTTTATTATTTTATTGTGCACGCACCAAATGCACTCTAAAAACCTGATTTTCAAAATTTTCGCCTGCGGCGGTATTAATGGGGGACTCTGCCCCCCATACCCCCCGTGCATCCGCGCTTAGTCCCTTTCCCACGACTATACATGCAGTACACGCAAATTGCCCCCCCCCCCATGATTATGTCCTAGATCCGCCACTGAAAGTGAGTATGCTTAGGGTACCTAACTAAATGAACATAGAACTGAAATCAAGTATAATTATGTTATGTTGGTAAGCAGAGAATACAAGAATATGAACTACAAACCAAATTTCGGACAGTGGCCATTGGCAAACATATTTCAAAAGAATTACACTTTTAATAATGCTCTTGAATTTTCAGGTAGAGTGAGATGAGAAAATTAGACTTCTTAGATGTTGAGAAGTTAACCGTCTTGGTAGCTTAGGGGTCAAAGCGCCCGACTGGTAATTGGGAAACCGGGGTTCGATACCCCGCTGAGATGAATTTTTTTTATATTCTGGATTAATTTCCAAAAAATCAATTACTCCTAGGGGAGTGTTTCCCAATTAATGAAATTGAGAAACTTTAGATTACATAGTTGCTTATTTCTAAAGATGGTAGGAATTAGGTAATAAATTATCATTACGGTATATCACCACCACATGTAAGTAAATACGGGTCTATTTGTTTTGAGGTTTCTTAGATTAACAATCAGTAAAATATAATATTATTTTATTAGTATTGTTTATCAAGAATAATATGATTTTTTATTTATTTATAATATTTTATAAACAAATACATTACAAAGAACAGTAACAATATTCAATTTCACAATTAGGCCTGTAGGTACTAATCCAATTGTCAAGAATTGAAATGTACACATCATTTATTCATGGCATGGACTTGACATTTTAATTATTATAGTAGCAAAAATATTAGTAATGACTGTTCAGTGTTCAGAAATATTTTTTCAGAACACCAAACCAATAGGGAATAGCGTATTTCAATGGTTACAACTTACATTATTTTATTACATATCACTCGAGTCTCGGGGTATTTGAAAACAGTTATTTTTCCCACAATTTTGCATTTTCAATTTAAAATTAGAATATACCAGGCCTATTTATATATACATATATATTACTTTTCTACAAATACAAAATAAAACATCACTATAATTACGGGTAATTTTAAAAATTAACTAAGTAGTCACAACAGTTTTTACATTTATTTTCTATGTAATTTATTTATTAATTAATTTATTTAAATTACAATTCAGATCAATTGAGATTTAATTTAATTTAATTGTGATTTATGATTTAATTGATTTTGATTTAGTCATATTCAGAATTAAATAAACCCATATTGTTCGTCTTCAAATAAACTATGGTAATTAAAATTGTTCTATATTTTAGTACTGGTAGCGAGTGAGTAAAAATTAAAATTGACCGATTGATTTCAATTGTGTTCATATAGTGCACTCGAACAAAATAGAGATGCTAACGGTAAATTAACCGATAACAATTGAAGTACTACATAAAAAAAGCTGCATCAAGCAGGGCAGTAAGGTAGCCTTAATATAAAAACCATTGAATATAATTATGTAGTACCTCAAGAACGCTCTAAACAACTTATTATTACTGTTCCCAATTTAGTTACATTACAGCTATAGACTGAATGAAAAAGATGTCTAGCATTGTAATTAGTACAAATATGATCAGTAGGAATACTTAATTAATAATTCACTAATGATTCTGTACTAACATTATGTTAAACTTTTTTAATGAGTCTATGGTTGTAACAAAACCACATGAGGGGCCTTTCACTTTTTTGGTGTTGACACGTTCTTGGGATTTTAAATGAAAAAAAGTTTTTGTGAGATTTTAATTTTGAGACTATCCCTCCCTCTTCTTCTTCTTTGTAGAACTCAAATACATATCAATATAAAATAGGGATATAAATCAATGAAATAGTCCATATCACAACAGTAGATAACATTGAATAGCTGCACAATAAAGCTAGGTCAGGCAAACCAGTCAAGTGTTTGACTTTGATATAAAATAATAAAATATAAACCAACATAAAGTCTTAAAGACTGCAAGGCAATCACATTTCAACCTGTGTTCATTCTTACATCAATATAAAGCAGGAATTCACATTCATAAAGAAAACCACAACAACGATTGAAGAGCCAATCAAAATGGCTCATGTACGTCAGGCACAGTAATCGCAACTCAACCAGCATATACTTTATCTATATCAAATAGATATATTATCAAGAAGGTAGGTAATTGATAACTGAATAGCAACGTGGGACCCAAACTGGGCAAATGTTCATATTGATATATAGGCAGGCCCAGTTAAACTTGTGCTAGACATACATGCAACATCAACGCTGGATAAAAGTGAAGGGTTACTCAGCGATGTTTTTAACCATTTATTCATTGAAAAAAACACTTAAAAACCCTTAACGCAGTAATTGTAAGTATTTTTAAACAGGCACACACAAGTTTTCACAAAACAAAACACACAAAAAACAGACACTAACAACACGTAACGAACAACCACCGTCACCTTTGCACTCGGATATTAGAAGTAGAGAGAAAATCCGTGCAACAAACTACCCGGATTCCAAAATGAAATACGCTGCACAACTAAATGGGGGACCTTTGCCCCCAACCCCTACCGGGGCTTTGCCCCTGGACCTCCACAACAAAACACACCAAACCACAACCAAAGCATTCTGCTATCGCTGAGTGATTCTTCACAATTACCCAACGCTGACTAACTGTGATCACCAATTTGGAAAAAAGTAGCAGCACAAGAACAGCAATTTAATAAATGCAAGGATGGTGTAATAAATTTAAATAATTTTATATTTCAAGGAGAGTGCAAATAACTTGAGTACCATACTTGGAAATGATGTGATTGCATTGCATAAAATATTCACATCAAATTAATTTTGTCCTTGGTATTAAATACTTATGAAATATCAGTACATTACTTATTATCAATTCTGATTGTATATTTACTGTCAACATTGGTGTAAATGCTGTCTGTGATTCTTAGCGAGTGCAATCTTAATTGGTCGAGCCTATACCACGAACTAGTTGAGTATATTAACAAATTAATTTGAAGACCTTTGAAAAATGACTTTCACAAACACAAATCACAACACAACCTAGTCACTAGTGCAATGCAGCACTAAATTTAATACTTATAGATAGAACTTCGCGGCTATAAAATAATGGTAATAAAGTCTCTACCATTTGCATACAACCATGTAAACAGATGGACCTGAACCAACAATCACGAATATAAAACCTTTCTTTTTTTAAAGCACATAGTAGGTAGTTTTATGAACATGTTTTGGAACAAGTCAAATATGTTGCTCTTATTTTTTTTTGATAGTACAATACTAGAATGTGAAATTCAAAATATTTGGGATTTGATTTTAAATTTGTATTGAATAAAAAAAATTGACATTACAATTTGATTTGGGGAAAATAAATTTAATATAATTTCAAGACAAGTCAGCTGGCAGCTAACAAAGCCAGCCTTCTAGCGCAAGCGTATACTTGCCGGATACAACACAATTGACCATAAGTAGATAGTACTTTTGTTAGCATTTTTATATTTATTTTTATTTTAATGCTAAATCAGTGAACATATATTTTGTAAAATGCTACAAAATGCTAATTTTACTAAAAGTAATGTTTTTCTATGCCTATTGAGAACTAGTTTAGCAATGTATTCTGTTTTATGTAGCTACATATATTGAAATTCATCATTTACTATTAGAAGTGCAAGAGAAACACCCCACATTTACGTTTTGGTGGAAACTGGAAAGGCAAAAAATAGATGCTAGAAAATGTTAAATTTTAAAAAATTAATGCTAAATATTCTCTATGTAAATGCTAAAAAAAGTATCTCTTACCATAAGTAAATCAAGAGCTCTAGTTGTATCTACAGTGTACTTTTGGTTAAGGGTGTACAACGTTGCTAGTTCCACCAACAATCGCGTTCTCCGGGCGCGATATTTTAAAAGAACACTATGCCAAATGGTATGGATCGGAGTGAACAGGAGTCCTGTCTCTACTGGATAACTAGAAAATACATGATGAGATGACATGAATAATGTCAACTGTGGGCATATGAAAAGAAGAAGAAGCAATACTTAGATGCTTCAAGAAAGTTTCGAAGTCAAACGATTATTATGATTTAGAAGGCAAATCAATGTTGAATCGATAGTCAATTTTTACTTCAACAGCTAATATGTGGAATCAAATAATCTATGTCAGGCTCCAACCCTACAAAATACATTATTTTTTGTCATATTACTCAGTCCTATAAAATAAGTACCTAATTATAGTATGTATTACTATGTAGGCCTAGTACTAAACTAATTTTAAATAGCAGAAACTGAAAAAAATTAATTCTCTTAATGGTTCTAATAACCTGCCAAATACTACAGGACAGGTTAATTTTAAAACCTTTTTATGGCTGGTTGATAAATATTACCCAATTACAATTGTGAATTTGATAATTTTTTTCATTTAGTATCTTTGAGGAAATCTACAGATTTTAGATTTTATATTGAAAATTAAATGAATAAAAATCCCAAATGTGAGTTTTGTTCTTAAAATTTATTGGATGAGCGTAGCGAGCGAAGCAAAGATTCCATTTCACTACACCGGAGAAAAAAATCCGGAATGTTTTTTTTTCTTAATTTTTTGGGGATTTTTGTGTGTTTGTTAACACGATTCCGGCTAAACCGATACTCAAATTGCAATGAAATTTTCTGGAGACCTTTGAAATCTCTGAACTAAGAACTGCACGGTTCAAAAAATTGATCGAAAAATTATTTCTCATGAAAATTGCAATTTTTTTTTCGATTTTCTTGTTTTTTCTGTTTGTATTTTTATGTGTTTGTTAACACGATTCCGGCTAAACCAATACTCAAATTGCGATGACATTTTCTGGAGGCCTTCGAAATCTCTGAACTTAGAACTGCCACGTTTTTGAGCGCAATCAAAAGATTATTTCTCATGAAAATCGCAATTTTTGGATTTTTTTTGTTTTTCCTATTTTTTCTGTTTGTATTTTTGTGTTTGTTAACACGATTCCGGCTAAACCGATACTCCAATTGCGATGAAATTTTATGGAGGACTTCGAAATCTCTGAACTTAGAACTGCCACGTTTTTAAGCGCAATCGGAAAATTATTTCTCATGAAAATCGCAATTTTACGATTTTTTTCGATTTTTAAAAAATTTCTTCGACTTATAACACCTATATGCTTTATTCGATTTTAATGATTTTTTCACAGAACCTTAATTTTATGAATTAAGATATTCGTGTGAAATTTGAGCGCAATCGAAAAATTATTTCTCATGAATATCGAAATTTTACGGGTTTTTTCTTTTTTTAAACAGTTCTTTGACTTATAACACATACATGCTTTATCCTATTGTAATGATTTTTTCACAGATCCTTTATTTTATGAATTAATATATTCGTGTAAAATTTGAGCGCAATCGAATAATTATTTCTTATGAAAATCGCAATTTTACGATTTTTTTCTTTTTTAAATTACGATTAATAAACAAATAAAAAAATTAAGATAATTTTTTATTTAATTTAATTTAATTTAAAAAAATATTCGACTTAGTAATAATTTTTCACAGAACAACAGAAAATCCGCATAACACATGGCCGCTCAATGCACCAATTACGCTCATCCAACAACGCGGCGGGACTTAAGCGTTTTCCTAGTATAGATTAATTGCTATTTTTAGTTTGTAGGCATCTAATTTTGTCACTTGTTCAAATTGGAACATCCCAAAATGATGTGTCCCATATTGAGGTGGTTTTATACGTGATTGGATTTTGAATCGCTTCTAAAAATCTTCCATATCATTGTGTTTGATATTATCCAAACAAATTTATTTATCAGTGCACAAGACACCTGTTTTCTACCCGGGTCAAAAGTGTGAAAAACCAACAGGCACTATACTAGGTTATCTTTTCAAGAAATGTGGTAAATAACTAGGAAAACGCTTAAGTCCCGCCGCGTTGTTGGATGAGCGTAATTGGTGCGTTGAGCTGCCATGTGTTATGCGGATTTCCTGTTATTATGTGAAAAAATTATTACTTTGTCGAAATTTTTTTTAAAAATTAAATTAAATTAAATAAAAAATTAACTTTATTTTTTTATTTTTTTATAAATCGTAATTTTAAAAAAAGAAAAAAAATCGTAAAATTGCGATTATTATAAGAAATAATTATTCGATTGCGCTCAAATTTTACACGAATATATTAATTTATAAAATTAAGGTTTTGTGAAAAAATCATTACAATAGGATAAAGCATGTTGGTGTTATAAGTCAAAGAATTGTTTAAAAAAAGAAAAAACATGTAAAATTTCGATTTTTATGAGAAATAATTTTTTGATTGCGCTCAAATTTCACACGAATATCTAAATTCATGAAATTAAGGTTCTGTGAAAAAATCATTAAAATCGGATTAAGCATGTAAGTGTTATAAGTCGAAGAAATTTTTTAAAAATCAAAAAAAATCGTAAAATTGCGATTTTCATAAGAAATAATTTTCCGATTGCGCTCAAAAACGTGGCAGTTCTAAGTTCAGAGATTTCGAAGGCCTCCATAAAATTTCATCGCAATTGGAGTATCGGTTTAGCCGGAATCGTGTTAACAAACACACAATAATACAAACAGAAAAAAAAGAAAAAGAAAAAAAAAAAAACATTCCGGATTTTTTTCTTCAGTGTAGTGAAATGGAATCTTCGCTTCGCTCGCTACGCTCATCCAAATATATACTATATGTACCACTAACCTATAAAGGGTTTACATTTATTAGGTAAGCAGCGGAATGTGATGATTGTGAACTGAATTACTACATACTAAAGATATCCAATCCAGCCGGACATTGCAGCACACATTCTTGGAAATATTTCGGCAAAGTCTGTGGTAGTCAGATAATAACAAAGATCTAGAGCCGAGTACGGCCTATGGACTGGAGGATGCCTTTTGTTTGTGCATGACCTAAGGCTGATGTTGCGTTTGTGAAGAAGAAATCAGGCCTAAATACAACACAACCTGAACTCACAATAGCATGTGTCGATACAAAGTGGAAATGCTATTTATAAATTTTTCCTAAGCACATTGAAGAGCGACCACAACTATGCAGTATCGATTATAACCTTGATTAAAGTACACGTGCATTGGTATAATATTAATAGATAATGTTTGTTGGTAACATTTTTTTTTTTATGAAATCACAAAAGTAAGAGTTGTACAGTTATACCGATCACATTAATGAACATCAGTTCATGCTCTTATGTGTCGATATGAAATGGAAATGCATTCATTAAAAAATAATTATTGAAAATTCTACTATAAAAATAAAAACTATAAAAACAAATTACGGTACGTACTTTAGAAAAACAAATCACAACTTGAGCAAATCCATGTTCCAAATGCATACATAAATACAAAATACGTACAAATGTACAGGTCCAGCAGGCCTATCTGTAAGTTATTAACGATATCGACATGATAATCGATAAATAAAAAGCACCAAAATGAAGCTAGTATTTCGTAGGTACCTTATGCAAGCCAAACCTTTATCAAAACTAAACCTCCAAGTATATATTCAAATTATTCATTGATGTAACTTAGGAATTCATAAATTGAGAAAATGGACCAGTGGCTTTTTTGGCTAAGCCAAAAATACAGGCAAATGAAAAGAAGAAGAAAACAATTGATATTTGAGTAAGAAAAATTAATAACCTAGGCATAATTATTATTTTACTTCTCAAAGGGTAAATCTTGAAAGGTGAGAACTCCCCAAGACTCCCCTAATCAGACTATGTATGTTATACTACTACGGTACTTCCAATTGATTATGTTGTTTATTAAGGAGGTGGTTAGTATAGTAAGTTTAGCATGCAAGTGTGAAAATTATTACAAATCAGTAGTTGAAATTATTTTATGATCTAAAAAATCACTCTAATTGAACTGCAGGCAGTGCACTAATCAAGTAACTGATTAGCAATTCTCCAAAAATTGAAGTAGGGGCTGTATCAAATTAATGATCTATAAATTCACCACACAAACAACTGAATTGTTTTCCTATCCACAAACCAAATAGTATATCAAATGTTGAATGTTTGGTAGAATTTTCCTCTTTGCATCACATTGACTACACTTTGTTCATGAATGTAATATGTTTGTTTATTTATAATAATGTCTCCAGGTATGGGATTATGGCCGCTATGTATTAGTATTATAGGAAGGCAATCCCGATGAACAGTAAAATATTCTTAGGTACTATACTTTATGTTTAAATAAAACGTTATCGGTTATTTATACTGTAGCTCACAAGCTCAGATAGTGTTAAAATAAAAATGTATAAAATAAAAATAAAATCATAAAGTTAACAAGTACATAGTCCCAGTACTGCCTGCCATAGACCTAATATATATCTCTCAATATGCTATATGTAATTTACAATTTAGTACTATATGTAGGTATATAAATTTGTCCTAAAAATTCATCAGTATAGAACGTCACCATGAGTAACATGGCTTTGTTAGCGAGTGTTCGCTGAATATTGCCTGGACAGCATTGTACGTAGCCACAGAGCCGCCCACCAGTCCAATCACAATCAACTCCCACAAATAGACTCGTATGTAGGTCGGAATATGCCTGAAAAAATTACACACTTAAGTTATTTAATATTTATTAAATTGGTTGATTGATTGACTGGATATTAACGTCTTATATTAATGCACTTTGGCTATTCGAGACGATGAGTGGTGATAAATGAGGATGAAGTATGAACAGAAGGGAGGAGGAGAAACCCGGTACCGGCACGTAGCCTACTCCTTTCGAAAAGTACCAAGGGGACCAACGGCTTAACGTCCCATCCGAAAGGACGGTGTAACTTTGACAGTCATATAGGTTCCTCTACTAGGCCGGACTGCCGAGCAGACGTCGAGGAGAACGAAGCCGTTACACTAGCTCTCGAACCCTCCATCTGCTCTAACCAGCGGTATACGTGAGTTTCAGGGCAGAGCGGTCACCCACTCTACCCCTGACCATGCCCGATTCTGCTTAACTTTGGTGTTCGAGTGGGAACCGGTTAAACGACCTCGGCTAAACCGCTGGCTAACATTTATCAAACAAATACAAATTAGGTTAAGTGTAGGTTGCGTGCTCAGTACATTAATCCAATTCTGCATATAGGGAGTATAAAAATGTAATTACATTTTACTATTGTTCTAAGACAATAAGTTCTTTCAGAAAAAGAAGGTAAAAATAAATCAATGTTCACCGGTTTATCTACACACAACTTATTTTTAGTGAGTGACATTCCATAAACTATTGACTTGTGGCTAGATCTACTAATGAATGATAGTAGCTTTATAATCACAATGTATCATGTGGGTTAGTTAGATGACTGATAAAGGTAAAAAAGAGTAACAGTAAAATTAGAGCTTGGGTATGACAAACCTAATATATGCACATAGAAAATTTATTTGCGTAAACATATTTCACAGTTTTCAACAAAAAAATGTATCAAATGCCTACTTTTATTGTGTGGCTAAAATGGTTTGATAAGGTATCGTTAAAAATGAAAAACGATGTTTACACTCTCATATACTTGCGTTAAATGACCCGGCACCTCCACCACTATTAAGCCGGCGAACCGATATTAACAAACAAAGTACAATATTTTGATATTGAGTCCAAATATTGATATAAAAATATTCCTTCATATCGACATCGTATCGAAATGTCGATTTCTTTGCCCAGTCCTAAGTAAAATCAGAAATGTTTATGTTTGTAATAAATACCTTTCCGGCCATTCAACTCTCTTTTGGTCACATAGAATCATGTAGAAGAGGCATGGAAAAACAAATGTGAGAAGCGTTATCGTTGAACCTCCCACAAGAGACAAGATCTTTCCAAAACTTGGAATTGATTCTCCGACAAATACCATCAAGCAAATCATGAGTGTTCTAACAAGACTACGTTTCCAGTTGAAATCTAGAACAAACAATGAGGAAAAGATAATTAAGTACCATACTGTACACAAATAATTAAAACAATCTCCACTTTTGTTAATAATTTTAAAATTAATTAAGACATCTTTTACTACGGTATGTGCAGAGCCTACTATTATTAAAAACATTATTTGGAGGATGAGTAGGCTCTACTCCATAAACAATTTTGTATGCTTGTAAATAAATATGATGATAATAATTGTCACTGTACATACCTATGTAAATAAATGAATATACCCTACTAGGTAGGTCTGTATATTTTGTAGGTTATTGGAAAGCACCTAGATAATATTTAATCTAGCATATAATTCTTCTTTCTTGTGTACAAATTACAAGTACAGAATATGTACAAGTTATTATATTTGTACTGGTATTATATTATTATTACTTGGGCGGGGAAGTTTCAAACATCTCCTTTCATGGTCTTTTAAAGGTAGCTATTGATGACAATTGTACTATTTTCATATAATATTGTTAATGTTAACAAAGATGGCAGAAGGCTAGAGTGAGCGCAATGTTGAACAAAATACAAAACAAACTCCAAATGTGGAAAGAAAATAAATGCTAAATTATCAATCTAAACATCCTAGACCTAATTGTGTGGTGGCAGGAGAGAAGAAGATGAAGAGGCCTATCTTCAATGCCGGCTCAATGTAGAGTTGGACGTGGCAACATATGGCGATGATTAGGCCTCGGATGTTTAGGACATTTGAAAGTGACAAAAAGGCAGGCAAATAGTACCTTGAACCAAAATTGGACATTAAATTTCTACACTATTTCCTCCTAATTTAAGATATTTGATTTGTTACATTTAATAAAGGAGGGTGGATTTTTGGGGCATGCCCGATCGGAGTATTTGAGAACTACACCACGGGGTTAAGGTAGATATATAGAAAGTGAGAGATGCAAAAAAATCATTTACCAATAGAAAAAATAGGATGTCAGGAATATCCGACCCCTAGAGATGATTTTGATTCCCTATTGAGAACCAATTTAAATGAATAGATAATTATCAAAGTATATGTGTTTCTATGCCTATACATAAATAAATAGTACCTATATAATACATAAATGCAAGAAATGTGCTTTTGTCACAAGATACAGATTTACTAAATTGACTATCAAACTGTATATTATATATATACTATATATATATTGTTTAAACTTGGCTTTATAGTAGGCGACTATGACGCTGTTATGTTAGTACTTTAGACAGAAATTAAAAAAGTTACTACACCGGGGTTTGAACCCCGGTGTAGTCACACACACATACTTGTAGTTTATTGGGCAATAGGGAATTTGCATAAGTTCCAGATATCGGTAAAAGTATGTGCAACATATATATATTCCTCGATTTGTTTAGTCGGGAAACACTCCCGTAGGTGTATTTGATATTATTCATTCATTCATTCATGATATTATTCATTCATTGATCCATTCAGATGTATAATGCAACTACAATTCAAAGCTTAAAAATGTACCCGTCCTGATGGTCTAGTGGTTAAGACGCCTGTCTGGAATGCGGGAGATCCGTGGTTCGATTCCCGGTTGGAGCGGACTTTTTTAATTTCTGAATTGTAGTAAATAATATAGATATTCGTCTAAAAATGATAAAAACGTTAATTTCAGGTTTTTAAAGTTAATCGTTCAATATCTGTTGAGGGTCAAACTTTGACCTTTTAAATTTCCCGCACATTTATTTTGAAACGGCTGCCTATGTCACCGGCCTTCATGACGAACACGGCCGCCTAGATAAACAACGAAATTCCCTCCTTTTACCAAAGTCTTTGGTTCTTACAACAATGGGCAACAATAAACAACAGTTGATGTCCTTTTCCAAGTTTTATAATCAACATTGTGTTTTTACTTATTATCAATTAAAATGCAGTTAAAGCTTACGTTGTGATATTACTAAATGTATAAAATAAAATATTAATCATATTAGAACAAACTAGATGTCAAAATATGCTTCCACAGCCAAGATAATCTCCGAAAGCGAGTTACTTGATATTATCGTTACGTGATTGGTTGATTGGCATCATGAAGGCTGGTGACATATGACCCGTTTTTTCCCGCCAAAATATGTAGGAAACTTTCACCCTTATTTTATAAATGAAAATATTCTCAAAATCAAGAAAATAAGATATTTTTGTGTAAAGGAAGGTGGCCTTAACCCAGTAGAACCATAAAATAATGTTATGCAAATTCCCTATTGATACAGTACCATGACTTACACTAGGAAAATGACAAAGTTGTTGTTAAATGCATGAGCAAGCCATTGTGTTGAGTACCCGGTAACATGTGCATTTGAGCTCATTGATACAAGGTATAAGTTATAGGGTTTTGAGTTAGGTAGGCATAAGGGCTGACCAAGCTGACCCTCTCGGCATAAAATAATAAATATTTCTTACATGTAGGAACGTTGAATATGTGTTCTAGCTCTTGGCAGACTGGATTGACGACAATGAGAAATGCAAGAATGAGATGTATTGCCATCAGAAGGTTTGCCAAGTATACCAAAGTAGTTTTACTCAATATCATCGCAATATTTGGAGTAACTGCTTCACCATACACAAAGTAACCACCTGCAGCTACAGGCACATACAGAGCCAAAATTACTGTAAACCCAATTACGACACTTGTTGAAAACTTATCCTTGTCTCTCATGTCGTTTTGTATCGTTGGAAAAGTAGATGCTCCGCCATAAGCAAAGAGAATCGTTCCAAACGAAAGAAAGAAACTGTTGAAGTCGTGAACTTCATGTTTTGGAATATGTGCAGTATTTAAACCATCCATGACTATTTGAGTGAAGATAAAGACACAGGCAAATGCTGTTGTCAAAAGAGCTCCCACACCCACAGCCCTGAAACACAAACACGTGTTTGATTAGTTGCATGGGATGGAAGTATCAAACCAACCTAAACACTTACATTCTTTATGAAGAGTAGGCCCACGGTAAGGTTGAGAATTTGCAGATAGGGAAAAAAAGGGAAGGGAGTAGGGCTACAAATAAAAACACAACATCACAGCCTCAAAGATTGCAAGGGGCAACAGTTTATTAAATATGTATTTACTCGATTACAGGCCGCCATCGAGTAAAGGCCACACCCTTATTTTGACCACTCAAATTTCAATGAGTAGGATATAAATATTATTGACAAATGGTTTCACATAATGGAATAGCCGCACCCCACTTTTTGAACTTGGTTATTTTAAATATACCCAAGGCGTATACTTGCACAAATACCTACTATAATATTATTTATTTTTATTTATTTTAATATAAAGCAATAAAGCATGAGTGGAGAGTGAGTTACCAAGGCATAAGCCCTATTCTTATGTAAAAGACTTTGAGCTGAAAATAATAAAACAATAATAATGATAGTAATAATGCCCAATAGATAGACGGAGGGACCAAATAAAATAGAACGTTGAAGAAAGAGGGAAATCATGGCAGAGAATTAATGAAGAAAGACTTTGGGAGGATAGAAAGAAATGGAGAGAACTGGTAGAAATCCCTGTCATTCAAGACATCAAAGAAGAAAGAAGAAGATGAGGAGGCGCTGAGCCTGGCTAGCAAGCACTGAAAATCCACAGCCCGAGAAACTGGTGATACGTCATCACCCGACCTGACTTATGTTGGAACCGGATGTTTGATTATTATTAATAATTAATAATAATATCAGACCCCTATTCCAACATGCGTCGGGTCGGGGGTGACGAGTCACGATTTTCTCGGGCTACGGCTTATCCATGTATATTATAGCCAGACTCAGCACCCAGAACCGCGAACTATTATTTTGTGGGTACTGATTGCGGAACATCGTGGAAGAGGTAGGGGTTTCTCAAATATAAAGAGACTTATCACAAGAAAATATTGTTCGGTGCCACAGTGCTCAGCATCAAAGAAAACATATCATAATACTATATCCATTCATTTATTTCCAAATGATCACAAAATGAGGAATGAGTGGAAAAGGTTGCTGTTAATTGGAAACCATCACTAAAAACAAATGTGTGTCTGCAGTCTGCACTTTCATGGCCTCGATTGAAGTTCACAGAGATTCTAAGGAAAAGGCCATATTATTCAATTGTTGAGTACTTTGAAGATTTAAATGTTGTTGGATGAGCGAAGCGAAGACTTCAATTTCACCGACCCCCCAAAAAATTTAGCTCGGGTGTTTTTTTGTTTTTTTGTTTTTTTGTTTTTCCGTCTGTTTGTTCGCTCTCTACCGGGCAAACGGCATATCCGATCTTGATGAAAATTTGACAGGACCTTCGAAATCTCTGAACTTAGACTTGCTACGTTTTTGGGTACAATCGAAGAAATATTTCTCATGAATATCGTACTTTTACGATTTTTTTCGTTTTTTAGTGCGATATTTTCGTGACATTTGGGCCGATTCTGACCAAACGGGTGGGGCTACAATGTTCATATTTCACATGGACATTAAGGTAATGGTGATGTATTGCTTTCTGAAAGAAAAAGTTGAAAAAGTTAGCCAGAATCTATAGAAATAAAGCTTTTAATATAAGTTTTTTTATTTTTTGTACGATATTTTCGTGCCATTTGGGCCAATTCTGACCAAACGGGTGGGGCTACAACGTTCATATTATACATGGACATTAAGGTTATGGTGATGTAGTACCTTTTGAAAGAAAAAGTTGATAAAGCTAGCCAGAATTCAAAGAAATAAAGCTTTTAATATAAGTTTTTTACGGTAAATAATACCAATTGACAAGAAACAATACAACAACAATCACCTACAATGCGTAGGCAGCAAAACAAAGCACTTGCAAAAGTAAAGATATCCCACGCAAACTAAAAACTTTAAAAATCTCATCCATCAACGCGGCGGGACTTTAGCGTTTTCCTAGTATAATTTAATTTGCAATACAATCAATCAATTCAATTTCAATACCTTACGCTTTATTCAACTTCATAATTCAATTTCCAAGTCGATGAATCAATTCAAATTTAATACACTTTTGTTCAACTTCATAAAATAATTTAAATGTTATGATTTACTTATTGTTATAATATATTATGTTATTGTTATTATCGGTAGGTAATCTTTATTTGGAATTTGCTTGATGCGATGTGTGTTGTTGATGGGAGAAAAACAGGATTATACAACTCAATGAAATAATTGCATCGAGTCTGTAACCGTGTAACGTATGTTTTCAATCCTAAATAAATAAATAAAAAACATTGTTCCATTGAATAATGGGGCTTACCTACTGCCAGCATGCTATATATTTTTGTAAATTTTATTATGCACACAACGTTTAAAGGTGGGGTAACATTAAACGTTTATAACTTTTGTGGGAAAATAAACTTGATGGTAGGCCTACTTAAAGTGTCTAGCCAGACACTGACAAACTTGGAATATCCTACATAAAATTCAAATTCGACAATATAAAAATATTATGACAATTCTAAATATTTGGCCTAGTAGCCCTACTCGGGACATCTATTTATAATTTAGGCCTACACTTGTTGTAATACTTGGCCTATTAATTATGGGTCGGACACTTTAAAGGGTCTAAAAGTGTATAACAAAAGCATTTAAATGTGACTTTAAATGGTTTTGCGCGGAGCTTTACCGGCTGTGATTTTTTTAAATTATTTATTTTCTATTATTATTTTCATTACATTCCAACCAAGAAGATGCCGTAACTACCCCAGTTGACACAATCGTGCTGCATGCGACCAGATACAAATGTGGGTAAAAGTGAATACATAATCACTCGGCGCCCAATGAAAAAATTTAATTGAAATCTCCACTTAAGGGCCATTAATGTTCAAATCAACTCGAATTTCTTGCGGCTTTTCTGATAATGCACAACTTTTTAGGCACAAAGCAAACACATTCATCATTTTGCCATCTATGCCTGTGTAGTGTGCAACCACAAAGCATGATGTGGTTTGCATAAAAAACTGCTCCTCCTCAATAAATGACCGCAATCATTTCCAATATAATCCACAATGGCTTGAATACTAATTTTAAGTTGATTTACTTCCATTTTAAGCATTAAACCACCTTTTAATATGCGTACAGACACGATGTTTTCAACGTGTTTACATGTACAGTAAAACCTCTATTATTCGAGGTGGATGAGACCGAGTGCAGCTCGAATTATCCAAAAACTCGGATGATCGCAATTTTTTGTTTATTTGCTCTTGTAGCATAGCCTGATATGGTAAAATGATATAGTACATACCATTAAAAGAACATAAATAAACAGCCTTTAGTGATTACATCGGCTGCCCACTGCTTTGGTGATAGAATGAATGTGTTGTCTCGTTATCTTATCTCATAGTATAAACAACTGCTTTGTTGATAGAATGAATGTCTGGTCTCATTATCTTATCTCATAATGTAAACAAAAGATGTCCCGATGCAATGTTTATTTCTTCATAATCATAGCCAGCCTCTGTCGTCTTCAAGGCCATATTTTATCTCTTACTCTCCCTCCCTCTCTTCTCTCTCATCCGCCGTCGTTTAACAAGGTCGCGGCGGCGGCGGCAAGCACTCACAAAGACACTGACTCAACACTCTACGGCACCCTACCCTCGACCCCTGCCCCCAACCCCCCTTACAATTCACGCGCTGTGCATTTCTTACGTGACACGTCATTGTAGTAAACAGCATAGGCCCAACTGCATGACATTCGATGTAAAGAACATAATTAAAAAAAGGAAAGGGCGCCTGAAACCAGCTCGGATAACACGGCATCTCGGTTAATCGGAGCTCGGATGAACGAGGTCTTACTGTATTGCGCTTATGCTGTCAGCAAGACTATCTCCGAACGAGCGACCGAACGATATTGATGAATGTGCGCACTATCTAATATCTATACATTCCCTTGTTTCCTCAAATAATAATAATATGTAATAACAATAAACAAATAAATAAATAATTACCAAAAATCCTTGGGAGAGCCAAGCCACATGGCTGGACAGAGGAATATTGCCAGTACCAGAAACCACGAACAAAATGATACATTGGGCAAAAGCTCTGCCAGGATATCCTGAAGGATTTGAGATGCAAGGAGAAGATAAACAGTTCCCGCTCCAAACAATGTAAACTGGATACAAGCGGACACCAGACGTCTGAAAGAACAATTAAATCAAAATTTAATTAAATTAATGAGGCGTCTGTACTTTTAAAAAATGGATAGAGGACCCAAGAGCTGAATGTAATGATGAGTCATCACTCATCAGTCATCATTGATGACCTATAAAATCCTGGTAAGCTATATATGCCTAGGGGAAATCATCGACTTTTTTTATTTTATTGGACATCAGGCTAAATAAAAAACGTGTGCACATGTACATATTATTATATTATTATTATTTATTAATACAATCCACATAATATTCTCATGCACAAAAGGTTACACTCAATTGTAATGTTAATGTATAAACAATTATTATGCATTTAACACAATAGTAATGAGAATATCCGCAAGGCTGTAGAAGAGAATAACAGATAGGGCAGAGCCCCATAGTATGGCATGCCTGTTTTTCTTCTGTGAATGCTATATATGTACTAAAAAAACTAATATATCATGTGGATGACAGATAGAGCAAACTGCAAATGCCACACTTGCTCAGTTATAGAACTAGATCCAACTTTTATTTTAGGTGTGTAAACAAGTAGCACTACAATAATCATATGATTGTTTGACATTGTAGCGGAAAAGACGTCACTAGGCCCTAATGATTTTGTCGACAAAAACTGACTAAACCCGAGCCAGCCTTGTTTTTTCATGCAGGCGAGCAAATACAAGCGAATAGATTTTAGAGTAGAAGACCAATCAGAGTGCTAGGACCGCGCGACCAACGAACAGCACTATTAAAGTTAAGATCATTTAAACACGTGGTCGCTCGCTCGCTAATGATGTTTTTTTTTGTCTTGTATTAAATTAAATTAAATTGTATTAAAGACTAAGCCTTAAGGGTAGGGATGTAAAGGCTTGGAAAAAAACGGATTTTTTGGAGAAAAAAACACATGTATTTCATTTTTTTCCTTGAGGTGCGGAAAAAAAGGCTTTTTTGGGAATTTTTCATGCAAATGAATGATGATTTTGCTTATGCCTGAATTAGACGTTTCAATGTTTCGTTCAAGATCCATTGAATTCAAGGACAAAACACAATCAAAATGTGCAATGATAAGAAAATACAACAATAGGTACCTCCTTCACCTTGACCATATTTTGTCTTTCAATTCAATGAATCTTGAATGTGAACCATCTAATTCAGTCTTTAGACTAGGTTTATTTCTTTTGTTCTTGCCGTGTAATAAGTGGGTGGTCACTGGCCAGTATAAAAACCATTCAGCCACCTGGGATAAAATCCATTCAGCCAGTACAGAGACAGGTACATAAAATTTTCTTTAAATAAGGTTGCTGAATCTCTTAACTTGTTCCATTTCAACATACACAATTAAACTTATTTGAATTTAAATAACATTAAATAAACAATATTAAATTATTAACAGGTAGGCTTAATAATATTCACAACTGGCACTAAAGCCTCTACGTAGGAGGTCCTAGGCTTTTCACTATTGTGAGTGTTATTAAATTAAACTTTAGACCTTATCAAAAATATAAAAAATTAAATTTTTGAAAATTCATACCATAGGACGACAAAAATCAAATTTTCCCAAAATTTCAGTTTTTTTTTCGGAAAAAAACACGGAAATTTATGTTTTTTTTTCCAAACTCTCAAAATTTCCGGAAACTTTGCATCCCTACTTAAGGGTATTCCATATGCTTCGGACTAATGCCCTAATCATATATGCCACCACGGATGGCTATGTGATCGCTACCGCCGCGCCAATTGATTGTCCCGTCTGTTTTGGGGAATGGTCGTGGGGCTCGAAGCCTCTCCCCTGGTATTATTTAGTGCCTGGTGCGAAGCACCTATAACTAAAAATCAGATGTTGCCAGAGTTGGGCGATGGAACTTCTACATGAAAATGAAAACGGGAGGTGAAGCACAGGAGGTTGCAAGTTGTAACCAGGGGAGAGGTAGAGAAAAAGTAAATGAAATACAGTTTTTTTAACTTTTACATGTTTGTTTATATAATAGACAATAGGCATAGGTAAATCAAATTTGTGCAATATTTTGGGTATTTTCAATACCCTTCTAATGGCAACCATCCAAAAAAACATAAATTTTCGTCTCCTAATCAAGGTCGATACATCAAAACAATCGCTAACCATCTTGGTCTTGTTAAAATTACATTACAAAACAAATACTGAAAAGTTCTACTACAATAGGGCTAGCCACAAGCTCAGTGCGGCGTCTACCTGCAGATGTCGCATGATCGCCAACGGGTTCAATATTCCGCCGCTAGGGAGGGGGGGTACAAAAATGTAGTGTAGGATCCGTCAACGCATGCTATTTCAGTGCTAAACATGTCATTGTTTATTCGTTTTGCGATGCTATAATTATGGAAATAATGTTGAATCTGAAATAATTATTGACTGATGATTGTGTGGCAGGTGTGAAAATAGTTTTTAGTTCTTCATCTTTTGTACTAAAGTGCAAGAGGATTCAACTTATTTAAATAGATTTAAGGCTGTTTTAAACATATTTTTAAAGTTTACAGGGAAGGCTGATTGTGATAAGATGGTTATTGGTTCTGAATAATATACTAAACTTGTATCTTACAAATAGACAACAAAATTAGCCAACACTTGCACTTCCGTGAGGTCAGAACCAACAATAATAAAGTCCCCAAAGCTTATCGTAACTTATTCAAACTGTAAATTTTCACAGCTTTCTTGGAAACATGAATATTTTACTCCTGGGTCGGTCCAAACTTAATCTTTAAATTTTCATGCATTTGAACATATTTATCAAAGTGCCCTTCGAACACGTTACGTTCAATTTTCATTATCATCTTTTAAATTAGCTTTTACTTTAATAGCTGATATCATGTTTTAGTTTCATAATGTATTTGTAGCTATTACTTGATATTGTTATATGAGCATATTTGTTAATTGTTGGCCTATTAAAGTATAATTACTTGTTGTTTATAGTAGAGATGATAGGAAGTTGTATCGTTAATTTCCATTAGTGGGCGGGTAGAGGTTATAAAATTCGTCTTGTGGTTAGTAAATTAAATATCAATTTAATTTTAAAAGATCCCTTTTTGACTGGTGCACAATAACAGTAATTCATTTACATAGTGATGCAATGTTTAGTCCGATGCTTACAATTGGCATCAATTTCTCCAACTTCATCGTTACATACGAAACGTAGGGCCTACCTATATGCTACTACTGACAAGTCAAGTGACAAAGCAGGCCAGTTGACGTTTATTGGGTTACCGTTTAAACGTGATAAGTTAAAGGGGTTAAACGTTTAGGAAACTACCCGTTTTCCCCCCATTCCTATTGTGTACTATGTATTCTTAAAGTTATAATCCTCATAGGGAAAACATTTTTTAATTCAACCTTACTTTTGTTGACCCGGCTAAATCCAACTTAACTGTTAATCTAGGTGCCCGTTAGGGCGCCGCAGCCAAGCCGCGGTGCGCTACACACTCAAGCACCTTATACACCAAGCAGAGTTGGGGTGATTTCGAGGTGTTACCCAGCCGTCATGTAACGTGATGTGAACTTGAAAACTATCACAATCGAGGGGATTTAGGTACCTGACAACACATGCCAAATTTTATTGGGGTACGATTATTCCTTCTTGGTGAAAAAATGGCTTGAAACATGCTCAAAATCACTTTAAGGATGTTAGCTACTGCTAGCTACTGCTAGCTACTGCTAACATCTAATACGTCGGCCCGCGATTCTGACCAGACGGGTGGGACTACAATGTTCATATTTTACATGGACATTAAGGTTATAGAAATATAGTCTCTTTTGAAAAAAAAAGTTGAAAAAGTTTGTTGGAAGGCTTCCAAATAAAGGTTTTAAAATAAGCCTTAAACACTTGGCATACAATCAACAAGTAACCATAGTTACTTGACACTTGTTGACGGTATAAGCAGAGTTAGGCGGGAAAGTGCGATACGTAAACAAATAGCGGACATTTAAAATGTTTCTTCTTTGTGTGGAACGAGAAAAGGTGTCATTATACTCTCATAAAACAAATCAGAAACCGTCCCTGGCCTAGGCCCAGATGTGGAAAATTATTTATAATGCAAAAGTGTAGGTCTAAAGTTCCATTTGGCTATAGGACTAGTAAAATTCATCCTTACATTACATGTTTGACAAGCCTAGCCAACCCTATGCCAGCACAACATTGGACTGATATGAACTTGCTCAACTGTTTGTTTACATAATTGCAACAATCAAATCATTTCATACAACTTGTCTTTCGATTGGCCCGCGTTTATGAAGGCACTGCCATCTAGAATAAATATAGAACTTTTTCGAGCTCTTTGCTATACGCAAATCTTTTTAAAGTGTTTGGATTTCGTGATACTCTTTCAACCATAGACATCCTATATAATTGGCTAGACCAGCAGTCGGTGGTCCACTTCCGGTACAATTAGAAGCCATCTTAAAATGACAGTTTACATGTTAATCAAATGGGAGCGATTTGTGGCCAAATAGTTCTCAAGATTGCCGCCAGGTTGACAGGTAAGCATACTAGCCTTTAACACCAAATGATTACTAAATTCCCTTATGCAATCACTTCGTATTGTTTCTTTTGTTTAATACCATGCTGCACAAGCTAAAACCATATCAAACAATCCAGTAAAATACTTTATTGCATTAAAAAAGCATAAATTAAAACACCAAATCGCCATCTTGAAATGGGCCGGTTGAGTCTTCAATTTGCTACGCTCGCGCCTGTGCGGAGGTATAGGAGACTGCTAATCTAGCCTTCTATAGGGGTTTAATATCAATGCTTTCAACTCACAACCCATGACGTTTTCCACGATACCGTTCAAGAATACCAATTCCTTCGAAAACGAAAACGACTTCGTTTTCAAATTGCGTTTTCAACTCATCTCCCACGAACTCAAGAATTGGGGTCCAGTCCTTATACCGTCGTTATACCACCTATACCCAGGATGTACATGAATCCGGGTCTAGATATTTTACATCCTATATTGTTACTGCTAATACCATAGAATTTAAATCAACTTTGATAAAAATATTATATTTTAGCAAATAATTTGTAATGGAACTTGAAAAAGTAATGAGATCACACACATAACAAAAACTTGTAGAAATACAGCCAAACCTTACACACTCAAAAGGAATGAGATCTAAAAAAAGGGCCAAGCTCATCTACCCTTCCACATAAACGTACAGTGTCCCATAACAGCATCCTCGAAAAGCTTGGCAAAATAGAATTTGCATGTTATTACGTTTAAATTAATTAGAAAAAAAGAACTTGGATAAACTATTACGTTAAATTAATAATCGCAAATTCTATTTTGCCAAGCTTTTCGAGGATGCTGTTATGGGACACTGTACGTTTATGTGGAAGGGTAGATGAGCTTGGCCCTTTTTTTAGATCTCATTCCTTTTGAGTGTGTAAGGTTTGGCTGTATTTCTGCAAGTTTTTGTTATGTGTGTGTTAAATTATTAGAAAGAATAGTAACATAAAATACTATATGCATCATCATGGTGTTATTTTGCTTTGAACATAATATGTTCATTATCATTGGCTAAGCACCCAAAGGCTAACATTGTTCGTGGTGAAAACATAGCCTACAAGGGATTTATATCAATTTCCCACAGTCCATACGGAAGGCTTTGAAAAGTGGTTAATACTTAATAATATACGTATTTCACGTATTCTTTGTTAGTGAACTTAGAATACGAGTGGCAAATAACAAAACGATGATGTTTTGTTGATATATTGATCTACAAAGTATTCAAACGAGTGTAAAACAGTGAGAAACTGCTGTAGCGCCCATTCTCAATGGTCAAATTTGTACCCCCCGTCCACGCCCACTGAGGTGACAGTGACGCGCGCTACTAGAGCGATCTAGCGGTTCCTAGTGAACTAACAGTCTGTGACGTAGATTCTGTCTAGCCCTATAGTTCTACGGCTTTGATGCCAGGTTGGGGGGGGGGAGTGGGAAATAACTGGGAAATCAATGCTGGGAGTGCTAAATAACATCATCGGCAACAGACATCAAGACAGCCTCCTTTAACCTACATTTATGTGAATTTGCTTCATGCAGAATCATTCATCATCATTAGAAAAGTCATTCCAGTTCACAAAAAGATAATGTTCAAAACATGTTCTGCTAGCTTTAAAAATAGCTAAGCATAGAAAAAGTTGCGAGTACATTATCTCACTTTGATGAGGAGGTTGTCCTCTTGAGTTCTATTGTGTAACTGTGACCATGGGGCGTAATTCCTTCTTCATTTTCGAGACGTACGGAGTTATACTTGCTACATAATCACTGCGTAATGGAATGGGGGAGGAGGGAGAGGAACCGTAAAAGTTTGGAAGAAAGAAGTAGATTTCACAAAATATAAAATTAACAGTAACAGTAACAGTAACAGACATTGGTTCTTTCATGCAACCAATACAAAACATCCCGCATTATTTAATTAGTATTAAATAATTGATAGTATAACCTCCAAATTTGCTTGCTGCAAGCTATGTGTGAGCTTATGAATGTAGCTTAGCAGCCTTAGTATTTTTATATATATATATATATATATATTTATGGAAGGCTAATAACTAAGTAATAAATGAAATGCCTAAAAGATTAGTAGAACAGCACGACGAGTAAAATACCGGTAATGCCTACCTGCCCCACACCCCAACTGCTCTGTGTGCTATTGTAGGATAGGGATTGCGAACTGGTTGTCTATATTCTGGATACCTTTCTTCTAGTATAGCCCAGCACGCACCCAAGCGGCTTCCGCCATATCCAGCATTAACACAGAAGACAACAACAAGAACAAGGCCGATCCAGCCTGAAAGAGAACAAACTACTTAGTAGAGTAGTGGTGATGATGGGATCCGGATGGCCAACTATTTTCACAATGTTAAACATATTATATAATTAAACATCTCTGGTTAAATAAATACAAACTCTATGTGAATGTATATGTGTAGCTACAGGTATTTAGAGTACTATTTATCTTGGAAGTTGTAGGCCTACTTAATATGATATAAAATTGAGATTTACAACTCCATAGAAAGTTAGAAAAGGGCCATCAATTAGAGAACTGAATTTCAATTAGGGATGACTTCGGCTACCCGGAAACCGGTTTGGAACCGGTTCCATTAAGATCCGGTTCCCCTTTTTTGGAACCGGTTCGATTTTTTTAAAATTTTTTTGTAAGTTAGTCAATTATTTACTTTAGTTTATATTGACAGGTATGAGAACATGAACATGTCGACGGTCTCGGGCGCCAGAGATGCTCGTTTCTAATGTCCAGCTGTTAAAAACACACTTTCAGAAGGAACTGATGATGTTGCCGGAATGCATAAATATCTCCGTCAGTCACTTATCGGCCGATTACGATCAATAGTGGTGCTCGCTCAGCGTGGTGGTGACGTCACTCACTCGAGCTCGACACAGACGAAATTCAAGCGCTGATTAATGACGAATCACTTACTGCCGCCACTGCACGCCGACGAGTGAAAGACTGACCGGCGGCGGCGTTAAGTGAGCGGAATTTGAGACAAAAACAATCAAACGAGTACTCGACGACTCATTTCATTACCTGGGCTATTACAGCCCTACACCCAATCATCAAAAAAAATAAAAAATAATGAGGCAGCTAGGCGATGCTGCAGTCGGTAGTTGCCACCCTGCAGAGGTTGTGTCATACACATATTTTCAAGAACACGCCATGCAGTTCAACTTCAAACAAATGGAAAGCCACTTCAGTAAGTGTGACATAAATCTATGTTTTATTGGATGAGCGAAGCAAAGACTTCAATTTTTTTTTTTTTGTTTTTTACTTACGTTACCCCAAGAAAAATAGCTCGGGTGTTTTGTTTTTGTTAGTTTTTTTGTCTGCTTGTTCGCTCTCTACCGGGCAAACGGCAAATGCGATCTTGATGAAAATTGAAGGGGACCTTCGAAATCTCTGAACTTAGACCTGATTTGTTTTTGGGTACAATCGAAGAAATATTTCTCATAAATATCGTACTTTTACGATTTTTTTCGTTTTATAGTGCGATATTTTCGTGATATTTGGCAAACGGCTACTCCGATATTGATGAAACTTTATAGGAACGTTTATAATCACTGAAATCATATATGTTATGATTTTAGAGACATTTGAAAAAATATTTCTTATAGAAATCGTACTTTTACGATTTTTTCTCCTGTTTTTAATACGATATTTTCGTGATATTTGGGCCGATTTTGACCAAACGGGTGGGGCTACAACGTTCATATTTTACATTGACATAAAGATTATGGTGATGTAGTGCCTCTTGAAAGAAAAAGTTGAAAAAGTTGTCAAAATTCATAGAAATAAAGGTTTTAATATAAGCCTTTTACAGGTGTATAATGAACAAGTAATATCAAGTAACTATAGAAAAAGTAAGGAGATTCCACATAAAAACGTAATCATTGGACATAAATATTCCAAAAAAAAGCTCATCCATCAACGCGACTGGAAAAAGCGTTCGCGAAGCGGCCTAGTCTAAACAAAATTTAAATGTTTAGGAACCGGTTCCGAACCGGATCCGGCGAGGGTGGATCCGGTTCCGGATTTTTCGACCCGAAGTCATCCCTAATTTCAATGCCCGGGAGCGACTTTTAATTTAAAGTAAAGTTAACCTTTCTTATCAGCGCCGATGCCATCTATGAGCAAATAATGCCCAGCCAGCAATAGATATGCCAAATAAAGCAAATTTTAAGTAGGTAGCTAGTTGTACATCAATAAATATAACTCATCATTTAAATGATTGAAGTGAGACAGAAAAATAAGAAGGTCCCAAGTGTACAAGAAATGTTTGGGTAGACCAAAATAGTTTTCTGTCTAACCCAACCCTTGATTTACTTCTGTTTGTGGGTGTACATAGACTACATATTATTATGCCACGTCTAGCCAATATACCAAACTATAAAAGTTAATAGGCCTAGCATGTCAGTAGTGTCTTACTGATAACCTTTGACCCCATATTCAATAACACAAGTCATACAAAGTTCAAAAGTTCAGTCATATCTTTCCAACAAAAGTAGAGTAGGTGAATGCCTTATCTCCAACCAACAACAACTGACATACCGTACTTAGGTTAATTGATAGAATACTAATTACTAATAGATCATCATCATTGAATACAGGCCTACCTACCTAGTTACATTTAAGCAAAAAGGAGCAGAGGCTATTTTATAGCCACTTTTCTAACTCAAATAATCTTGCCACATAGCTCTTGATCTATTTATTTAACGTCAATCCTTTTCAGTTATAAAAACTGATGTACAAAGGAGTACAATAAATACAACGTAGTAGGCCCTACCAGAAATGCACAAAAAATAATTAACTGTAGGCCTAGTTAGGCCTGGTAACTAAGTGATAACATAGGCATGCAGTACCTAGTTAGGCCCTACATGTGAAATGAATAAAAATGATATGCTACTAGATTAAAATAATCAATCAAATACAATTTTAAAAACAAAGAAAGAAAACCAAAAAAATAAAAAAAACAATTTTAAATTATTAAATGATCCCACTCAAACGAATATACGCCTAATAGTCCGGATGTTAAAGGATATATATGGGGCATACCTTGCATTTTTTGATACAAGCAAGGCACTCGGCACACGTGTTCTAGGGACCATAACCTACTAATTTTGAGGTGGAGCCATCGTGATATCCCGTGCAGGGACCCGTTATCGCATGTTGCCTACCCCTACTGGTTTGAAGGGTTGATTAGCAAAACATTTCGGTGTTTGGTGATAGAAACTTGAAATTTTTACCAAATAGGGGTAACATTAGGCTTGACATACTGGCAAATGGGAAACATTGGATTTCTTCATAGTTAAGGGATGATAAGGGTTTTAATTTTGGGGGTTGAACATTTCGATTTTAATTTTTATTGATGACACCCCTGGTGTAATGTTGGACTTCTGCGTTAAAGTACTTCCCAAAATCTTCAAACAAAATGATGGTGTTTAAAATATGACTAGCGACCCCTAATTTGGTCATAATGTCCTGTTGACATAATGACCTGAGTTATGACCTATTTAAAAAATTGTTAAACATAGTCGTGTGACCACTCTATTTAAAGCTGAGATGAAGTAGAATAAAATGTAATAAATTTCAACATGCCATGTTGACCTGTGACCTTTTTCATCCTTTATTTGACCTTGATAACTGTTTCAGCATGTGCTGCATGACTGCATAATGTATACTTATAGAACATCCAAATGCATGTGATATATTTACAAGTTTATTTACTAAATAAACTCAACATGAAATGTTATAAGGCTGCATTGCAAACGCTTTTTACTGTCGCGTTGATGGATGAGCAGTTTTGTACCATTGAACCCTCTTTTACTATACTTTTACTTCGTCGTTTTTCAACGTATTTACATAGAATATACCATTTTAAAAGGAGTACCAAGTTCCTGGTAGATCGTTATGGTAAAACTTTATAGATTAACATTTATTAAGAGGAAAGTTACAATACACCCATTGTTGATTATAGTACTTAATTAATTACTTATGCAGTTAACCAAATTTGTTAAGTTTTGGATTTTTTTCACTTAAGCTCACAAAGTGCGACGCACTGGCAGAGCTGTGTACTTTCATTAACGTTTGAGACACTTGCATCATCCTGCACATCCTTTCTTACACCCGCACCCTGCATCGTACAAACTCCATAAATGCTTCAGAAGCGATTGGAAGAATGGTCCACACTGGCACCCATCCATCTACTGTCATATTCCATCCCCACTCAGAAGGCCAAGGCAGCTGTTGTTGTAGGGAGAGAGTTTGATCCCAGACGTGTACTCCTTGATAGATTGAGCGTCGAATGTGCTGTACTAAGGCGTCTTTTGTCGGAGGAATCGTTTCTAGCTGTCTGTTTTTCTTGGTGAATAGTATTTTGCGACATTCATTCACGGTAAAGTACGTGTTTCATCAACAAAGTGAAAATTTAAAATAAACACTTTTTAGGGTATCTCAAGCGTACGTTATTGTAGCTCTTGATACGTGAATGTAAATTGATCTCCAATGTCATTCAAAACTACTGCAAACTTCTCCAAAGCCTCAATGACAGCCTCCACTTGTCCAACAATAGCGGCAATGAAACCATTTGTAACATCAGGAAACGCTCTCCAAGCATCGAATGCAGACTTTTTCCCATAACCATCACGAAAGGAGGAAACGGTTTCCATCCCGAAAATGCGTGGAACATTGGAAGTGCTATAGAATAACCAGTAGATAATTCAAATCGGTTCCCGGTATCCTTTTTTAGAACATAATCAATACGGTTATTTACCTAGATTAGCTGCAACATGGTGTGCTTCGACATACTGAAGGTTCCTTCCAGTCCCCAGATGCTCCTATAGCGCTTCAATGCCAGTCATTTCCGGCACACAGCTGATTGCAAAGACTAGCACATCAGTAGCATTATGAGCGTGTCTCCCTGCTTGTGATTACATTGGGGCCAACCCGCCTTAAGTGGTAGCTTTGAGTATGGTGGTAGTAACTAAGAGGGTATCAAGTGTGCTAATGACTTCTTTGCCATCCTCATTTGTCATTGATATGCTGGAGGCTAACATCCTAAATAACTTCTTTATTACCTGAATCAAGTAGAAAATTTGGCCATCCTTTGGGAATTTTTGTAGTTGGAGTTACGAGTGTCCTAAATATTTGTCCAGTGTCATATTTAAAGACTAATTGGGTCGTGCTTATCCCAGATGATATCTAAGCGTAGCACAAACGCTAGTTCTTTCTTGAGGAAGGGAGGGAAAAAAACTGTCTACATAATCTTGGAATGCAATTGAGTAATCCGGGGGGGAGAGGGGCTTAACCCATCACGTATTTTTGCATCTACAGGTGGTGCATTTACTACAGAACTGTTTTGACTGGTATTCAAAAGGCATTTTACTAAATCCAATTTGGTACAAGATTTCAACGCCCCCAATACAGACAAGGACGATGAGCCTGGATGATGACTAGTCATTTTGGCCATAGATTTATGAACAAGAGGTCGAATGGCTGTTCTAAAGAATAGAAATTTGTTTAATTTGATGGGGTCCATAAAATATTTAGCGAATGTACCAGAGAGCGAGAGAGTGCGCGCTCTCGGAAAATGATCCCAAAAGGTTCGCGACTCAAACAGCTGTTTTGTTTGTTGGTTTGTATTATTAAATAAATAAATAATAAATAAATTTTATTTAGAGTCTACCCACTCAGTTATATAACTGATTTTCAGTGGGGGACTTTAAATCATTAATAAAATATCATAAATCATAAAACAAGGTTATTGTTTATATTAACGTTATACTACAGTACACTTCTAGCTAGTCATATTTTGCTACATTTATAAGAAAAACTGCGGACCTGAACCAATTCCTTGTTAATTTGACTCCATTGATGAGCAACTAGCGATCAGTTACTTGAAAAACGGACCACTAATTGGCCACGATTCACCATTGGATTTGGATAACATCAACAACGCATTAGCTATTATTAATTTTTTTATGGTTTATTACCAAAACGATCTACCAGGAACTTGGTCCTCCTTTTAAAATGGTATATTCTATGTAAATACGTTGAAAAACGACGAAGTAAAAGTATAGTAAAAGAGGGTTCAATGGTACAAAACTGCTCATCCATCAACGCGACAGTAAAAAGCGTTTGCAATGCAGCCTTATAACATTTCATGTTGAGTTTATTTAGTAAATAAACTTGTAAATATATCACATGCATTTGGATGTTCTATAAGTATACATTATGCAGTCATGCAGCTCATGCTGAAACAGTTATCAAGGTCAAATAAAGGATGAAAAAGGTCACAGGTCAACATGGCATGTTGAAATTTATTACATTTTATTCTACTTCATCTCAGCTTTAAATAGAGTGGTCACACGACTATGTTTAACAATTTTTTTAATAGGTCATAACTCAGGTCATTATGTCAACAGGTAATTATGACCAAATTAGGGGTCGCTAGTCATATTTTTAACACCATCATTTTGTTTGAAGATTTTGGGAAGTACTTTAACGCAGAAGTCCAACATTACACCAAGGGTGTCATCAATAAAAATAAAAATTGAAATGTTCAACCCCCAAAATTAAAATCCCTATCATCCCTTAACTATGAAGAAATCCGAAGTTCCCCGTTGCCAGTATGTTAAGCCTAATGTTACCCCTATTTGGTAAAAATTTCAAGTTTCTATCACCAAACACCGAATTGTTTTGCTAATCAACCCTTCAAACCAGCAGGGGTAGGCAACATGCGATAACAGGTCCCTGCACGGGATATCACGATGGCTCCACCTCAAAATTAGTAGGGTATGGTCCCTAGAACACGTGTGCCAAGTGCCTTGCTTGTATCAAAAAATGCAAGGTCAAGTCTCTTAACATCCGGACTATAATGAGGTTTGCCAAAAACCAGATTAAGCAAATTTTCGCAAAAAAGCCAAAAGCAAATCTTCAATCCTCTGATCAAATCTTGAAAACTGTTAACCTTAAATAATCCTGACATAAATATAATTATGAAATCTTATATTAGTCAAACTAATCACAATTGCATATACAGGTAGCACAAACCTTTTTTTTTTAGTTTTTTTTTAGTTTTTAGAATCTCTCTTCCATTAATTTGGAAGAGAGATAGGGCCTAAAACAAAATTAACCGATTTTCCACGGCCCTAATCACAATCTGGAATTGGTTAATACTTAATAGCCTATGTAGGGCTACGTATTTCCTATACCGACCACTCGACCAATATGAAGTCTGTCAAAAAATATAAATAAATTCATATTTACTAGTATTTAGACTTATAGAGTAGGGTATAGTGGTCCCAACTAAAGAATGCAGATGTCTCGAAATTGTTTTCCCAACATAACAACTTTGTCAACTCTCTATTCACGCTAGTTCAGCGTGGATCTAGCACACGGAGGAACCCTGTAATCTTGTACAGATAATTTTTGCTTGCATTGGTAAAAGATATTTCTCTTTCATTCACAAAGGCAACATTCCATTTACTGTGCATTCATACTACCCCCACCACTACAAAGCAACTGCATTCTTTCGTTGGAGCAAGTATACCACCCACTCAGCCGTATAGGTACACAAAATGATTTTCAGTAGCCCTACATCTTTAATATAATCCATATCTTAAAGACATTGTTCTCCGCAGAACGGCTAAGGGTGACAGTGCAAGATCGTTTTCAATCGGGGGCACACTTTGGCGAACTGCTTCACCCCCTTTGCCAACAGCACGTGGTGTTCCCAAGTGGTCACCCACTCAAGTACCGACCACGCCTGATGTTGCTTAACTTTGGTGATCTATCGAGAACCAGTGTATTCAACATGGCAAGGCCGTTGGCAAAGACTTTGATACTAGTAGGCCTATAATTTGACATTAACAAACAAGACAATGAATTGACAGTGAGTGAAGCCTTTCATTCAATTATACTGGTAAGGTATGTGTAATAGGTTATAAAATATAATTAGTAATTTTACCAGAATCTACGACTGCCCGAGGTAATGCCAGAACACCACTCCCTGCCATTTCACCGGCAATGAAAACAGCAGCAGTGAGAACATTAAGGCCCTTCTCTCCATGAGGTTTGGAAAGTCTTTCTTGATCAGTATGAACTGCTTCCTATAGACATTTAGACAAAGCAATTATCTAACATCCAGCCTTCCTACATTGTCAAGAGTTAGGTTAAGCTAAAATATTAAGGCTATTTCAAGAAACTATTTAGCAAGACTGTCTTAAAATATTTCAAATCTAGAAAAATATTTTACATTAGGTAGGGTACATGCATTTATCATTCATATCTTAAAAGCAATTGTAGTTTTTAAATGTTGGCCTACTGTGCTTCTTGCACAGGCTAAGCAGCTACCAGGTGACTCAAAAGTAGAAAATAAGTACTATATGGTGAAAGGTTCATTTCACTATAATACTGGGCGGCTGGACCTGCCTAGATAGGTGGTATGTTTCAACTTTAGGCAGGGATTGGAACCGGAACCCGGAACCGTTTGAAACCATTTCATATTGTAGAACCGGAACCGGAACCGTTTGTACAGGTGGTCTATGGAACCGGAACCGGAACCAAACCGTTATATTACACAAGGTTCTTAACGGTTCTTAAAGGTTCCAAAATATCTGCTTTTAATTGTCAACTAAATTAAAATTTCGGCTTTTCGAATGATATTCAAATAAAAACGCTTAAAATTTGCTCACTAGTTTTTGAAAAAAATTCTTGTCTACCTATTCAGTTTTTGTATGTAAGACAATTTTTTTTTAAAATACATAGCAAGCAACAGTTCTAAGTGCAATGTAGGAACGTGTTCTACAGAAATCGAGGTAACGAATAAGGATGACATTTTTATTATATTGGATAGATTTTTGTTTTCCCCTTTCGTTGGGACTTGGGATTGCCATCAAATCCCCCATAAAATAATATTGGAAGTTGGAACGTAAGAGGAAAGTAGTTACGTGTGGTTTGTTACGTATGCAATTGGTTATTTTTTCCATTTGATATTGTAATTATTTTATTTTTATGACTTAATTTAAATTTTTAACCTTAAATGTCCAAAAGTCAAAATTTGTACATTTACAACTTCCCACGACTTTGTCCAAAATATTATTCAAAAGAACCGGAACCAGAACCGTTAAGAACCGGTTCTTACGGAACCTTTGTACATTAGGAACCGGAACCGTTATAAAATTTGGAAGTGGAACCAGAACCGGAACCGGAACCGTTATGAATAAAGGTTCCAATCCCTGACTTTAGGGCAATGTTACGGGAAATACGGAATGGAGGGAAAACCGCAATAGGCCGCAGGAGAGACTTTTTAGGAACAGGGACGATTATCCATGGAAGTTTCAGCAAAACATTGTAAGGACAAATTTGGGCAGGTATGGTTTCTTGGAAAAGACTAGGCTATCAGGAAGTGCAATGACTTGTCTGGGGATATTGAGAAAGAAGGTATTTAACCTTTTGAAAAGTGAGTTAAAAATTGGAGTTTGCCACCCTTAAAGTGAGTTTTTTCCCGTATTTTAGTCTCCAAGGAAAAAATTCTTAATGAGATTAATAACCAATATTTTCTTGTGAAGTAAATGTTTATTTGCACACAATGTTCTTAATAATTTCTTAGATTTGACAACCACGACGTGAGAACCCCCTTTCCTCCCCTTACCCGTGTTAGAGTTAGAGCAGCATACCCCCCCCCCCTTACCCGTGTTAGAGTTAGAGTGGTGCATTATGACGTAACAGTTGGCGCGTCCTTAATCCAAATAACAAAAAAAAACTCAAATCTCTATTTTAGCCCACTTTGCTGACTAACACAAAGTAGGCCAAGTCGGCCAAATTTGAGATTTCAAACACATACGCCCTAAATGTTATTTATCCGAGGTTCATAACAGGGCCTAATCTGCTTCAAAATTCCCTCAATGATTCACAGTTCATTCCATTCCATTGCTGTTTATAAAAGTAAACCTAGTGTAAACCAAAAGTTGTTTGTAAGGTATGTTTAGAATCAGCTGCTGTGCTGTCTATTTATCTGCAACTGAACTAGGCCTAGGCATTAGTCCTGATAAATGAAGTGTAGGTCTAGTCGAGGCCTAGTAGGACCTGAGACTTTAAGTAATTAAGTTTATTTCTTCAATAGATATTACTTTGGTACATAATATTCTATAATCTCTTGCGAGATGTGGGAACTATAGTACCAATCACATGAAAAAGTGATAATATTATGGTTGGCATGTGCCAACTTTTTAACAAGGCGATGTTTAGGGGAAAAGTAGGTTAGGGGGAGGGGGGCGCGAAGCGCGTTTGTTTTACAATATTATCAATATTATTATTAAAATATACACGCTTCGCCTCCCATCACTCCCCCTAACCTAAAAGCCACCATAAAAGTACACCGAAAAAGTTAGGTTGGGGGGTCAGATGTCAGGTAGGCCTAATTGGTAGATAGTGAGTACAGGACAAGAATCAGAGGCCTTAGACCCTGCTTAATTTTCGTTCGGCTATAGTAAGGCTAGGATTATATGTGGGCATAATAATAATTAAATTGAAGCCTGCAAATGCGTGGCAAGGTTTGAATTTTAGGTTTGAAATTGTGTCTTGTATTACGTCAAATATACCTAGGCCTACCGATAAAATGATATGTTATTCCCTTTTTCATATCTGTTTGTGCAATTAACTGCACAACATGACATCACCATTTTCAGTATTTTATTGCCACTTTGGGTGGTTATTTAAAAGAAAAATAGTTATTGTGAGCATGCCTACGAGCCTGAGCTGCCATAACATTGGCGGATCATCGCAAGTTCAATCTGCAATAGTGTTCGCAGCGCTCATGCGGCGTCTAGAGAATACAGTATATACTATTATAATGTCTTTGCTCTGCACTAGTTACAAAACACATTTATTTATTTTATTTATTTATTTATTTAAGTAAGCCTTCTACAGTGAGTGCGATCCGTTACCTGCTGGACGTACTGAACCAGTAGCCAGCTTTACTGTAACCGTTCCGTTAACTGCTGTCAGCAGTGTGCTGAGCGTCCCGTAAATTGCTGGCCCAGCGCCTTCAGTAACTGAAAGTGCTGGAGGTTTTTCGCTCAGTATCGCCAGTAAACCAGCTAGTGTCATGGCGGCGTTGAAATGTCAGTTTGCTTCCAAAGTTAATAAATTGCTTTATTTGTCCAGAAAAAATGAGATTTACGATATTGTAGTGGACTGAAAATGACAATAATAATTCGGGATGAGCGCAGAATATTTATTTGCGAGCTTACACCTATTTTTTTTTTTATTCATAGCTTGCAATTAACGGGTTGAATGACTTTAGGCCGGCCTAGGCCTAGGCTAGATGACGGCCCTTTAAATATTCCGCCAAGAGAATAATTTATTTATTAAACCCATAATCGAGAATAAACGTGAAATCTTCTTATTTCTCTTCAAGTTTACCCTAAATAGTTAATATAATGTTTTAAATTGACTGAACGATTATTTTTCTGACAGCTGCAGTGTTTGTGCTGGATGCTTTTACTGGGAACCATTCCGTTTTCTAGGCCTACTGACAGCGCAGGCTAGCACTGGTGTTTACTGTGCTCCCAGTAGAGCCAGCAGTTATCGGAACGCACTCAGTGTTCACTCATATGCATGTCATATAGACATGCGAGTATTTGAAGTTGTCTGTACAATTGTTAAGAAAACAAACATAAACAACAACATAAACAGTTTACAATGTTACAAAGTTCAATTCGATAAAAGAGTGCAATTGGTCAATTAAAATAGTTTCAATGTAGATACAATATATCAGTCATTAGATTAAAATTAAAATTAAAACTAAGATATTTGGGTTCACACAACATATGTACTGATACTATAGTTAGCTTAAGCTAGTCCTATACAATACAAGTCTCAAAATATTCACTTACTGAATAAAAGCTGTGTTCCAAAAGGAATGATTTAATCCTAGCCTTAAACTCCTTCCTAGAGCTTGTAACACCAACATTCCGTAATTCTTCAGGCAATTTGTTATATACTTTAATTCCCATGTTCACGGGATCATTATCCAGCAGCTTCAATCTATGGCTAGTCTGGTACAATTTTCCCTTCCCTCTCGTGTTTATATTATGGACATTTGCATTCAATTGAAATAATCTAGGCCTAATAGTTCACATGCCTAAGTGTCATAACCATCAAGAAGTATTGTACTGTCCTGAATATAAGCCTACCCTTTTTTCATTATTTTAAGTCTCAAAAGTCCCTTTCCAGCTAATATTTGCATATGCTTTTGCATATGTTTTTTTAATATTTCAACAAGAAAAGTTAGGGGATCGGCTTATATTCAGGGTCGGCCTATATTCGGCACAATGTACGGTATTTCTCGATTTGGTTGATCGGGAAACACTCCCGTAGGTGGAACTGTTAATATTTAATACAATTCAGAAGTTAAAAAATCCATCCGGACCATGGGTTCGAACCCCGATCGGGATGGTTTTTTTAACTTCTGAATTGTATTAAATATTTTCATCAAGAAGTAGTGGCCTAGGCCTACCTACATTAATAATGTCATGAAAGACAATAGAGTAAATTCAATGAAGAACATGATGTATTAAAACATTTTCTTAAGAACCTTTCCGCCAACCCTGAAGCGGTCAAACTTAAGAAAATGTTTTAATACACCATGTTACACCACAACTTTGTGCAATCCCAACAAATATTTGTACCATACATACCGGTATTGTGTGTATAATTTCTCAATGCATATACAAGTAGGCCTACAGAAGCCCTATTAAGTAGGCCAAAGTAAGTAAGTTTTATTTCCAGACACATAGCATCAAAAAATTATATATTTTTATATAGCCATTTAGGGATGCACACAACAATCAAAATTATTGATCAATAATCGATAACCCAAATTCATTAAGCGAGCGAAGCGAGCGTTTCTATTTGACTCTGCCGGAAAAATTAGTCACTGGTTTTGTTTTAAATTAGTCACTGGTTTTGTTTTGTTTTTTTTTTGTTTTTTTTCTTTGTTTGTTTTTTTGTATGTCTCGCCATAACGTTCGAACGGAGGCTCGGATCGAGTTGAAATTTTGACCATCCGCAAGCTTCTTTCTCGGTTGAATGCCATTAGTTTTGTGGCAAAATCGTTCAAAAAGTAAAGTTAATCGAAAGTTTTTTTTTCAAACTAAACGGACACAAAATCTGAGGTGGCCAAATCATTTAGAATGTCCGTCCGGTCACGAATATGTTAATATTATTTTTATCCGATAAGTAGTGTAGATGGAAATTACATTATAACAAACTACCGTTACCATGGCAACGGAAAGTCGCGCAGCTTTTTTGGCTCATGATAACGTTCGAACGGAGGCTCGGATCGAGTTGAAATTTTGACCATCCGCAAGCTTTGTTCTCGATTGAATGCCATTAGTTTTGTGGCAAAATCGTTCAAAAAGTTAAAAAGTTACATTTAAGTTAATCGAAAGTTTTTTTTTTAAACTAAACGGCGACAAAATCTGAGGTGGCCAAATCATTTAGAATGTCCGTCCGGTCACGAATATGTTAATTTTATTTTGATCCGATAAGTAGTGTAAATGGAAATTACATTATATAACAAAAGTAACGTTGCCATGGCAACGAAAAGACGCGCGAAGTTTCTAATGCACTGCCACCTATAAGTAATCAAAATACTTTCGAGGAAGCAGTGTATTATTTGTCACCAAAGAGTTTAAATAGTTTTCCCAAGGAGTCAAGGTCCTCTAGATGGCGGTGGATTTTACCCACAAAGTAAAGGTTTACACACGGGTTAACCCAAATACCTTGGCAATAATAAATAATATTGGAAACATGGCTCTGTGGACAGCGAACGTCACAAATTTTAAAATTTAAAAAAATGTGCAATGTGGGTCTAGCTATAGCAAGTGCTCGCTTATCAACGCGTCCAACTGAGCGTTTCCTAGTTATCAATCATCAAAATATCAAATAATTGGTCAATAGTGGGTGGTACAAACCAAACTCTAAAGACGGAGATTATCTCACGTTGTGCCATGCACTGGCTGGGCTGATGGTGTCACAATCGAGATTTATATTTGGAAATGGGCTATCAGACGATAACGGAAGCCAAACACATGACATCGAAGAACTGAACTTGATTTCTGAACTTGATTGTAGGCCTATTGTTTTGACTTAAGACACTTGTCACACTTGAAGTTAAGTTAATGTTGATTTAGGGCACTCAACAGTAGAGTTATCAGTGCCCATTTCAAGTGTTGGAATCTTCCAAATTTTCTTTTTCCACAATTGTGGATTACCACCATGTTTTCTTCCCTCCAAAGGGGAAAGGAACCTAAGGGAAGACGATGTTGGAAGAAGATGTTGGATAGGATGGGTTTAACTGGGTGGGAACGGAGGAGTACTCGTTGCAGAGAGGGCCGGCAAGTATGGAGAAGAAAAAAGTGAAAGAAGAAAATAAATATGAGTAAGGCTGTGTGAATGAAGAAAGGTGTGATAAAAAGTTGCGCGAGAGCTCTCTCTGCAACACGCACTCCAACCGGCCAGAGCTCGCCCTTAGTTTTGGGGAATACACTACTCCCCTACTTACAGGCCAAACCACGGGAAGGTAGCGAGTTGGACTTTGAATGGCCGTCACACTTGAAGTTCCACTTATTAGCCTATAGGCCTAGGTCGCAACAGGCTTTGTTGGTGATATCGATATTATCGATTATGACATTAGGAACCATTTTGATAATCGATAATGAAAAAAGTATCGATGTGCATCCCTAAGCTCTATTGTTAAAGATGGGCCTTGGCCTATAGCTTTTTAGAAGGGCCTATAAATTCCGACGATAAAGGACGCTCTTCAACTGCTGGGAACGAGGCCCTACAATGGTAATGGATATTGCCAATGATTTAACATTACTACCGGGAGGCCATGGTAGTGGTACCCTAACTCTTTCCGATAACGGGAAGCTATTGCCGGGCTGTTGTAGAGCGTCCTTATAACCCCAAGTCCTACCGTTCTGGTCAGTAGGCCCTACACAGTAGTACCCCTACATACCCCAGAAATCCAAACACAACTATTTCATACCACATGCTTACCTGCTGATCTACCTTAGGACTCGAAGATTGTGTATATTTTGGGTCTCCTGCTACTCTCGTCCAGATAGGGTCTCTGGAACCTGTCGACTGATAACTTCCATCCTCGCTCATCTTTCACTAGAGAGAGATCGGACCCTAAGAAGCCAAGGAAAAGTCGGATTAGTGAACCCAAATCTGCCCTTAAATCTAGGGTTTTAGTATAGGATGCTGCATCTACAAGGGTCCTAGCCTAGGCTAGGCTAGGCAGGTAGGCTGGATGCTCTAGCTAGCAGTGCTAAGCTAGGCCAACGCGGATCTTACTATAGGCCCCCATGGACTTAAATACTGTCAAAAAGGCAAGCTATAAGGGTAGGTGCCAGTGGCCTACACAGTTTACAGAGCCTTGTGTATCCAAAGCCTTTAATCGATGGGTTGGGCACGGTTGGGCAAGCAATGTTAGGTTATGTGGGGCTTACGTGCCTAACTTCTCTTTTCAAACAAATAAAAATTGAGACTAGGCCTAGAACAAATTTATTGAAACATTAGGGTTATTATCTAGGTAAGCTAGGCAAGTCTACGATAAAATATGAACGCAGTATGCAAATGGACGTGACGATCAACAAGTTGTTATTTTTACGCACTACTTGCGAGTGCTTGGACTGCTTGCGACTTGTAGATCCTGCATAGTGAAACTTCGATTTTCGATCAATCGATTACTGCCATTCGTAGCGCGCGTGATTCGGGAGGGTAGGTTTGCTAGTCGTCGTCGTCGATCCCAGCCATCCCAGCCATATCCCAGCCACCTGCACTCACCTCACTCACCTCAAGAAGTGTTATGTCTATATATTAGTCACTCAACGGTTATGTTACGTTATGTTATATCAGTGGGATAGACTATTATGGGCAATGATATTTAACATCTATATTAGGATAGATGTTAAATATCATTGGTTCATCATTTCAATACCATTTCATTTCAAGTAAAATGTGTTAAAAATAGATCCAGACATTCATCCAGACATCCAGACATTCATCCAGCCTACTCATTGTACAAGGACAATAAAAAAACCGTACAAATGCATGTGAAATGGAATGGCCTACAGAGGGAGTTTGTGGAGGAGAAAACCTGTTTAAAGGCTTAAGAAACAAATGAAGCTGCTGCCGAAGGTAAATCCTGAACAGGGTCTAGGAACAGGCAAGACTAGATCATGCCCATGATGGGATATGAAGAGAGAGAGAAAATAGGGGAAGCTCAAGGGCAAGATGAAGAAATGGGATGGTAAAGGTTGCATAAGTGCAAAGGATTAGAGAAGAGTGAATAAGGCAAGCCTAGAGAAGGGATAGCCCTACCCTATGTAGAATGGAATGACTAAGTATGAAAGGAACAAGGAAATGAATTACAATAAGAAGGAAGGAAGGAAGGAGGGGAAAAACAAACCTACCACCGACTTTAGTATGTGTAGGGGAAAGAACCAAATACAAATACAAAATACACATTGGAAAACCCACTGGAAACCAAAGATTAAACTATGAAACTCTCTGATGAACGAAAATTAGATTTACAATATTGTATCTACAACATGTGTAAAAAAAACAATTATATGATATTTTAATATTATACTAGTACTAAACAAACATAGGCCTATTTGATAGGTGAGATAATAGGAATTACTGATATTGTTGATGTATTAGCCTTACAATAGCATTTAGAATATTATTTAGTTCAAACAAGTTAAGATTACATAATAAACTTAAAATGTTGAAGAGAAAAAACAAAAAAAAAAAAATCAGAGAGGGAATATTGCTATGGGGCATGCAAGTTATGCTAGATTCCTCATTACATCTTTGATTTGCATTGATTTGAATTCTGATTTCTAGAGGAATTAGTAGTCCATAAAGTAAAGCTCACACGGCTATAAAAATGATTTGTAGATAGATGTTCTAGCACGGGGAGAGTTTAAATTAGGCCATTATTATGTCGGTTAAACTGTCTTTTCTGAAATGTTATTTCTTTTAAATGAATCAAGGTCAGTAACAACACCGGTAAATTAAGTTACTTAAAAATCATAACAATCGGTTTGTTACATAATTTGTATGAATGGGCAGTCCACTTGTTTAACCGCTCAGAGCATTTTCAGAAATAAAAAACATTTTTTAAATAACTTAGTTGCACGGTTTTGAAATACTCAAGTTTATGATGTTAGCTGAGAAGTGGGATGCCAAGCTGGTAAAACCATTTTTTACGTTAATATAGGGCGATAAGAGATAGATAGTAGTTTAAGATTTCGATTACTTTTATATAAATTACGACTGAAAAAAACCTAAAAACTTGTAAACATATTTGTCATGCACAATTATAATATATCGACATGTAATTCCACTCTGAACATGGTCTAAATGGGAAGAGTCTAAATAAATCTATCTAAAAAAACACAAAATAACAGGACCCCCCCAAAAAATAATACTTGCTAATAATTACACGAACAGGTGCAGTGAAAGGGGGATGGGAAAATATATTAAATTGAGATAATATTTTGCTTCTCGAACATAAATCTTTAAAAACTATTCTGGGAGGGCCTAGCTCGCTCCATAACCTCCAGGGAGGGCATTGCCAATAGGGAGGGTCACCAAAAATAAAGAGCAAATGGTAAAAAAATAAAAAACCGTCTGGTCATTTTTATTGCTGAGACCATCTCAATTTATTTTAAGTTTTTAAACACATCAAAATGGATTGTATACTTTGTTTTTATTTTATTAATTTAAACGTCTATCCTATTCAGTAAAAAAAAAAAATGATTACAAGCAGGACAACTTGTTAATTACAGGTGTCTAGAAACGGATGGACGGACAGAAAAAGTGATGCATAGACGGAGAGCTTTGCTCCCAAGTTTTAGGCATAAGTAGGGCCAATTTCCATTCTTGAGGCAAACAGCTTTCCTACTTCGGTTGTATAGAGACCCAAAATAAAAACGTTTGGGTAAAAGGAAGACATAACCAAGGGGCGTAGCGCGTAGGAACGGGGGGGATGAGGGGAACTCCCCCCCACTTGTTGGCTTGACCCACCAGTGGGTGGTGTCAAGCCAGGTATGGGGTGTCATTTTCTAACTTATAAGTTGTTGGGTGATTTTGAGGATTTTTATTACAGTCTGGGCTGTAAACAAAAAGAAAGGTTTGTTAACATTTTTTAGAAAAGATCAGTAAGAGACTTGTGATTTGGCGAGACTAGACTAGCCATAGTGATTTTAGACTAATATTGTCATATATTTTGTGTGCAGTGTTTCCACTCAATGCAGACTGATGTCGACCGATTTTAGTCAGGTAATCAATCTCAAGGCCAATATTAGCTTCAAAATGTAACTCTTATTTCATAATAAAATTCGCCTAAAAAAACGTGTTTTAGGCCCCACCTACAAAGCACCTTTTAAAAAAAAAATCTCGCCTGCGGCGCAAAAAAAAGCACACCCAACCTCGTAGTCAACTTGAGTGTGACCCCCCCACTAAAACAATAGTTCCTACGCCCCACTGGACCATAACACAACACATGTATTTGTTATCTAGTTGTATCCTTTCCTTGTTAAATTTTATTAATGTAAGGGACCAATGAACAATCCCTGTGAATGGTATTTCTAATTTGTCTGCTTATGTCTTGTGCTATTTTATTTATTATTATTATTGTTGTTGTTGTTGTTGTCGTCGTCGTTGTCGGTGTGTTGTTGTGTGTTATTATATATTATTATTATTATTATTATTATTATTATTATTTGGTTGTATTATTACTTTACCTGTTAAGTATATTACTATATGATTTCGCCCCGTTTGTTTGGGTTTTTCTTTTACTTGTATTTAAAATGTTTGACGCACTGCCTCCTAGATGTCGTCGTGGCTAGCCACGACGAAACATCCTAGGAGGCAGTGGTTTGACGAGATCCATATATGTACTTTGTACCTGTCAACGTGACAGTAAATAAATAACAAATACAAATACAAACATCAGCTAGTAAGGACGGGAGTTATATTTACTCCCCGAATCTAGAGGCGAGCTCTGGCGGTCGTCGTCGGGGAACCTTCCCCTCCCGGTGACAACCTCCCAGACGACGACAAGACAACACGAACGATGGACACAGACGAAGACGACCACGGACGTGGGGGAACCACCAACCCCGGCCCTCCCCCGTATTCTCCCTTTCCTCTGCCCTTTGCCTGATTTGCCACAGGACCCCAGGCCCGATCGACCCCGGCCCTTGCCCCCGGCCACTGGACTGCCATGCCCAACCCTTTGCTTATGGCTGAGTATGACCAGCACAAGCTGTCCCATCCCCGCGTCTCCCACGTTCACCCCTTACGTTCCTCCCTTGGAAAAAATATATAAATAACTAATTAACCACCATTATCAACAGGAGGTCCAATACGACCTACGTGACGCGCCCTTAAACACAGTGCTTAAACCTAATAAACAAACAAACAAAATATTCCACATGATATATAATTTTGAAATTACAACCGCCATTTACAAAAATTGATTCTACAGTCGATATGTCGAAAATCGCGTTTATTACAGTTCGATTCGACACTACTGAGAGGATCTTTGCTCACACTTTTTGATTTGGCTTACGGGGTAGGCCTAGGCGCCCCTAGGAACAAAAATCAAAATGCCTTCAAGGAAGGAAGAAAATACCCTTAGTGGCAAAGCCCAAAAAAAACTACAACTTCAAGCGAAAAAGGAGCAGCAACAAACGGCACGGAAGTACGAGTAGGCAAACCAGGTAGGCCCTAGGCCTAGGTAGTCCAACATAGTTTGAGGTTATGTCACCGTTTCCTACAGGTCCTAGGTAGGCCTACTAGGTAGGCCTAGAACCCTAAGTACCCCGTATTTATCTATGAAAGAGATTCCTCTTATCCGTACAAAGGCTTAGCCTTAGCCTGCAAATCCCTAGGTTTATTTGTAACTTGGTATCTCTTTGCAGTTGGTCACGTTATCGGACCATTGTCGAGACCACATCCCTCCATCACACCTTTATCCGTGCCTCCGCTATCTGTTTCCACTGCTAGCCTATCACTATCAGGAAAGTTTATGGTTTCTCTAGGTCTCACAGTTCTCCATGCTCTTTTCACTCGTATTTCCACTCATGATCGGTCCTAGGCCTAGCCATACCTAGTAGTGTATCTTCATCCTCTGCTATTGACTATTAGGCCGCGTTCACACTAAGTGGTGGTCTTAAAGTTAAAAACCTAGTAATAAGTAAAACTTTGGCGGATAGATCGCGCTGCGGACGGGGCTTCTCGTGTCAATTATGTCGGAATATACAACGAACTGTTCGCTCCTAGCTGACGTCACACGCCTCAAGTTACCCCCTGCCCCCCCGCGCGGCTGGTTCTAAATACGATTTCGAACGCAAGACACTGTTGCCACAATGTAGTCCTACTGTCGGCTAACGTTATCAAAGGGAATGCTCACATTACACTCTCACTCACCACCAAGGTCAAGCAGTAGGCACTAGGCAGGCTCCGATACACAACGAACATCTCCAAATGCATTAGCTAAGACCGATAAACGCCAACTGGATTTAAATGTGAATATACTTGTAAAGTACTTGTGTGTACTTATAAAGTGTTGAATTGGGGGAGAGGGGGGTACCTTTGAACACTTTTTACATTTTTGTAGATTACCAGTTAGGTATGTTTATAAAGTAGAGCTACAATTTTTTTTTACCTGATTACAGCATTCATTTGCCAACATTAAAATGGTATCAAAAGTTTTGTGTAGTTACAGCAACATAAAAATATTAATTACTCTGCAACACTCCGAAATTTTTCAAACCGCCCCCCCGGGGGGCACATTTGAACTGCCTTGGGGCACATTTTAACAAAGCTTATAATCTCAATTATGGCCTACAATAACTGTAATCAACAAAAATTTTTACTTTTGCAACTAGTTTTTTGTCATTTACGTAACTTAACAACAAACTGTACTTCAACGAAATGTCATCACGGCAATGGCTCTTTCGTTCCCACCACTGATTCTTGGTTGAGGCATTTTAGTATAAAGTCCTCTCCACCACTGGACAGAATCTTCCCTCTCCAAACCAAATGCCTGTAGCCCTTCCCCTTTCTCTCAAGTAACGAACTTGAACTCATCCATATCGGGGCAATCTCTTCAATAGGCCAACGTAGTGAACAGTGGACCATTTCCCAATGTAGCGAACAGAACGAAATCATTGACTTTTCAATTCACTTCAAGATCAAATCATCATCATCATCATAATTCTGCACTAGAATGGCATTAACAACATCCAGAATTAACTTCTATTAGGCCTAGAGAATTTTGTAGGTCCCCATAATACTGCCCAGCCAAAAACTTGCATAAGGGTCACGAACATTGGCATTTTGGTAGTTTTTCAAATGTGCCCCACAATTTCTGTTCAAAACTGCCCCTTCTACCATTTTAGGCCTTCATGCTAAAATCTCCCACCAACCTGTTGATTTTGGGTTTTCCCCACTAGTTCCACATTTTAAGCTACCAGTAGGGTAGTAATATCAACCAATATCACCTTTGTATCATGATTGTATCATTTTTAAAATATTCAAATATATATCAAAATAAATATTTGGTTATTTCCCTTGATTTTTCATGTTTAGCAGTTTGGGTTTTTGAAAAGTATCCCATGCTTCCATGTCAAATTATGCATGCAAAGTGTGTCTGGTGGTGCTCTCTGGTGGTTTAAAAATGTCAAACTAAAAACTTTTGGCTTGGATAGGTGGGAAATTGAAATGTTCAAATGTGCCTCTCGTTCAAATGTACCCCCCTCTCCCCTACTTGTCACAGAAATGAATTTGGGAATTGATGAAGGATGCTTAGTTTATATTAAAATAATATAATACCTTCTCCTAAGGTGAAGAATGTCTTCCAATTCATACCACTGCCGCAATTAGCAATTGCAGTAGATAAGACCCGATAAGACACAACGAATTGCGTGTCCTCCACCACTAGTTCCCCCAATTACTTCAAACAATTTATAAAAACAACGTTTCGAAATCTGTCAAAAGACATTTTCGTCTCCACATTGAGCTCAATCATTGAAATAAGATAAGATTGTTTTTTAGCCTTCACTTGTAATGAAATTGTTTATACATCATATTATTGTATATGATATTCAATTGATTACCGCATTCAATTTACAATTTCCATACACACATTTTATAGACTACTACTTTGAACGCAGTGGAGATCAAGCTGAACAAGTCAACACTGAAAAACAGGACATATACCGACCAACAATACCATACTTTGCAGACAAATACCATGCAAACCCAATACATGTCATCGGATTGTTTGTTGGTGCAAGGGGACAATCCCAAAGTTTTTTTTTGATTTTTGCAACACTTTTAAAAGTTAGGCAAAACACTGATACAAGACGTATCGATGGTGGCATTGAAAGGTTCCATTTTCATTCTTGGAACACCTTTATGGCCTAAACATAAAATTTTTAATTGTATTATTATGGACTAATTTCTTGAATTTGTATTTAAATTTTAAAACCCTTTTTTTAATTGTTATTAATCAATGAATGTTATTTTTATTCTGTGTCCTTGTGGCAATTGTATTTGTACAACAGAGTTTTGTTTTGTTAAAAAAATAAAAGTTCTCTCTCATACATTTTAAATATATCACATTATCATACACATTTTTAACACAACAGCAGGAACAGCAAGCAAAATTATACATTCTTATGAGAAAATAACAACAAAAATTTTTAACAAACAATTTGAACATCATTGGAACCTTACTAATTATTATTTAAATATTTCCCATTTCATAGTGAAACATTCTAATTTCTCCATTTATAATAATTACATGCATACATGCTTGCATACAACGAAAAAAATTAACCGTCACCGATAACTAGAGGTGTGTATGAATGGTTTTCTCTTTTCCTAAATTAGGTTTTGAAAATTATAAAAAATGGCGATGTTTTTTCTGTATTTTCGCAATCCTCGCATAGCAAAACAGTAATAGGTATATTCAATATATTATTTATAATCTACAGGGAATTGCAATACGTGCATAAGTCTTAGTCACCACTGTTTTTATATCGCTCATACCACCTGTGACCTAGTGATCGCTACTGCAGCGTGTTTAAAAATTGGAAACACCTTACAACAAATTTGATCAGAGGAAAAGAATTTTCAAAAAATGACATGTACTGTTTCCGTTTTCGCTTGTTTTTATCGGTAAGTTTACACAAGAGTTATTTTTAAAGCAAATGTCAAAATCCGGCAAATAACATAACTCTGTCTGAACTCTATTCACGCTAACTCAGCGTGGATGTAGAATACTGAGGAAGTCCTTGATCTCTAGCACCTGCACAGTAATTAGTATGTCTTGTAAATTAATCTATGGAATTGTTTGAATATGTTGTATATTAGTACTTCTTTCACAGACTTGTGATGTTGGTTGGTAAAACCATATAGAGAGCCCCACTTCAGTCAGAATAATTATTTGTGGCCAGTGGCCAGTATCGAACCACCAACCTCCTGAATTACGTCTATCTTTATTGATTATTAAAAGTCTAATAAATAAATTAGGCCCAAAAAGTGAGCATACTGACAGATTGGACATAAGTGTAAAGCGCGAGATTGTAATTCGGAGTTCGCGGGTTCGAATCCCGCTTCGGCAATCCTGTCTAAGATTTTTTCCGAGTTATTCTTCGGGACAGTCCTCTTCAACAAGCCCTAGCCCTCACTCAGGGGCATAACTGGCCCTAGTTTTTTTGGGGGACAGAACATTTTTGTTACCTCAAAGCAGGGGCGCCAACTTTTCAGAATAACTGTGGGTGCTCAATACTTAGACAAACTCTAGGAGGGGGGGGGGGGGGGCATGCCAACTTGACCACGAAAAAACATCGGCTTCCCATGAAAAATACGTGGGAAAGGGACCAATCATAGGGGGTTTGGGGGGCCCCAACCATAAAGTCCTAGACGAAAATTTTGAAATTCAGCTTTTTAGAGTGCGTTTGGTGCGTTTTAGAATGAAGTGGTGGGCTGATTGCAATACCGAAACAACGTAGTTTATGTGCAGTCAAAACTGCAAAACCACCAAAAAGAAGTTGGTCTCTTGAGGTGATAGATTATATTACATCCGCTGATTCGTTGAGTTTTAATAATTGGAGTACGCATTTTTTATTTATAGGCCTTTGGGGTTTAAAGATAATATAAAATAAATTATAAATACCAAATAAATCATGCATAAATTATTTTTGTTGTCATCATTTTAAACTAAGTAAACAAACTATTCCATTAACCCTTTACGACTGACACTCAGTAACCACACAGACATCGACATACACAACACCCCATGAAAAATTTTTACAAGTCACTGATCACCCTTGCACTATCTAGTGCAAGAAACCCGAAAACATGTAAAATCTTTCACACAGCACACCGAAACATACTCACGACACGCATACATACATACATACATACATACATACATACATACATACATACATACATACATACATACATACATACATACATACCATACATACATACATACATACATACATACATACATACATACATACATACTACATACACACGCATAATATGTTACACTTATTTTAGAATATAGTTCTAGTTCTTAGTTTAGTTTTAGTTGAACCAATCTATTATATTGCACTCGTGGGACAAGAATCCTGTTGTCAATTATAAAGGAAAACCTAAAAAGAAAAACTTCAGTCAGGACTGCCGGTGGCTGGAATCGACCGATGACCCCCCTAATTAGTCTCGCATCTTACCGCTGAGTCACCTCTATTGGTAGATAGCGCATGCTCCGACATCGCTTATCTAACGCGCGCGTTCGCCTGCTGCACAGCCCTAATACAACTATATCGTCACATTGAAAAATAACTCTTGCATATACCATTCAATTCCGCATGTGTGTGGGTGCTACACACAAATCTATCTCGCGGGTGCTTTGGCCCTCCTGCACCCACGGAGCTGGCGCCTATGCCTCAAAGTATCAATAGTCAGCAGAGTCAGCACAGCACGACAATAGCGAAAGGGGTAGCCCATCGAGAATATAAGCTCGATGGGGTAGCCTATATTACAAGACTTTCTTAGGTATAGACCACGTACAAATAATAATAATTTTTAAAATAATAACACATTTTGACGTTTTGTGGAGATTAATTTAATTATTTATTATTATTTGTAAGTGGTCTATACCTAAAAATGTTTTTAAATTTCAATTCGACCATGAAAGCATTCTTAATACCCATATATACAACATACATATATTCGACCTGGTGTAGTCAGTGTAAAATTGTGGCCCCCCTCGCCCCCCTCTAACAGACCAAAAATTTTTGGAGGGGGTGGTCGTCCCCCCTCGTTCCCTCGTAGTTACGCCACTGCCCTGAGTGCCATCACTGTTGTCGTAGCTCCTAAAAATACCTAAGCTAGATAAAACACCTGAAGAAAGGCTTGCAAGGCAACCTTGGGCCCGGTCACCACGAGAAATTACAAACATTTTTAGCTGTTTATTTGTAGTATAGCGTTGAGTGACTGTATTTGTAGGGGTACATTTTTAATATTCAAACAATTTGGTTTTAAACTTACGAAATGAGCGTTTGTCATAATACGCCAAATTTCACTCCCACAGTCAACCCAGTTTGGTTACAACTACGATTACAGGTGAAATGACTAAGTAAAGAAGCGTCTTGATTTTTCTAGACCTTGTGATAATCGAAAATAATTTTGGGGAAAAATGAGTAATGTATGCTACGTTCCGTGCGATGTTGTGTGTCGAGAGCTATCACTATCAGTATCAGCAAAGAACCGCGTTTAAATTGCCGCATGGGATTTCCCAAGGGCTCGAGCGAGCGCGGAGACTCCCGTGACCTTGACTTGACTTGACATGCATGTGGGAGTGAAATATCAACACTGCGTCCAAATACATATCGATATACCATTCATTATGACATATTATTTCAGAGATGACTCATCAGAGGAGGATTTATAGGTATTCGCTGTGCGTGCAGGAGCAGGGCCTCGGGTGGCTGAGGGGCCCCCGAACTCTGCCATTAGAAAAATGGAATACATATACCAAAGTAGCCAAGTGGAGCTAAGCCATTCATAAAATACAAGTTTTGTATCGTGTATTTTAAAAAATTTAAAACTCCCAGTAAAACATTTCCATTATATTGTCAGAAATAATCAGTCGTCTCTGAAATGTGTCGGCTATATGCTAAATTTAAAATCAAAACAAACGTTGATGTTGCTATGTATGCTGTGAATTGTAAGCTCGAGATGACGACAAAATAAATTGACGCACACAAACTACATTTTTTCGGTATTGCATTCAGCCCACCACTTTTTTCTAAACGCACCAAATGCACTCGAAAGAAGAACTATTTTAATCGTGTGCATTTTTAAACTAGGCCGCTTCGCGAACGCTTTTTTTGGTCGCGGTGATATGAGCTTTTTGTAAGTTTTTAGTTTGCGTGGTATCTCTTTTCTATTGCAAGTGCTTTTTGAAAAGCATTGTAGATGATTGTTGTCAAGTTTTTATTGTTACTTGTTAAATGTTATTATATATCCCTCAAAAGAACTCATATTAAAAACCCTTTATTCTATGGATTCTAGGCTAACTTTTTTAACTTTTCTTTCAAAAGGCAATACATCACCATTACCTTAATGTTCATGTAAAATATGAACGTTGTAGCCCCCCCCGTTGGTCAGAATCGGCCCAAACATAACGAAAATATCCCGGGGAAAAAAAACGGAAAAAAAAATCATAAAAGTACGATTTCTGCAAGAAAAATTTCTTCGATTGTCTCTAAAATCATTCATAAGATATCTAATTTTAATGATTTTAAAAAGTTTCTATAAAGTTTCATCAAGATCGGACTAGCCGTTTGCCAAGTCGCAAATATCACGGATAAATCGCATTAAAAAATAGAAAAAAATCGTAAAAATACGATATTCATGAGAAATATTTCTTCGATTGTTTCCCAAAAAGATTTCGAAGGTCCACTCCAATTTTCATCAAAATCACCAATGCCGTTTTCGGTAGCGAGCAAACAAAACAAAAAACAAATAAATATATAAATAAGTAAATAAATAAACAAAAAAACACCCAGCTAATTTTTTTTTGGGGGGGGGGTCAGTGAAATTGAAGTCTTCGCTTTGCTCTCCAAATTATGTATTGCCCTTGTCATTTTTTTTTTGCAAAATGTATTTCTACGAGCATTGGCTGGATAAGTTTATTTTGTACTGCAGGTAAAAGTGCATGCTCATTTTACGCATAAGTTTGCATGAAAACGAGGATACTATTACTATAAATTGGATTTTGGGTAAATATGTGAGGAAAGTAAAAATAGCAGAACGCAAGATGATTGATATTCAAGACACGCATTTCAAAATAACTAAAATAGTGAGAGTTCGCACATTTGAAAACAATGTACGCGATTTCTCGTGCGTGCTACTGGTGGCACCTTGGCCAATCCCCCCCCCCCACGTCCCCCCCCCCCACCCCCTTTCCCCCAAAACCAATGAAAGCTCGTGAGCTGGACAATACTTATGGTTATTGTGGATCAGATTATATTATGCCAGGTCACATACAAACATAATTTATTATAATCTATTAATAATACTTTATTGTTGGATAGTAATAAACTTACATTCAAATTACTCGATATGTGTATCCACTATCAAGTCGTAAGAATTTTAATAAGCCGTCATTAGACCCTCATTTTATTTACGCACGGTCAGTATTGTTATCTCGCTTCCTTTATCCAGTTGTCTTGCTCGCCGACAATCGCGAGCACATGGGTGACATGAGTGGGGATATGGTATGGCAACAGCGCTTCGCTCTGGCTTCCTCCCGACCCGTTCCCACGCTACAATCGTCATCAGATTCGTTCATGAAGTTCCAATGTCGACCAGTTCAGCCGCGTCGCACAGATCAGGGTCAACAATTCAAACCTGCAGTAGCCCGCGTAAAGCGCGTATCATTGGTGATTATTTTTTGTATTGAGTACCCTTCGTCAGAAATACCTGTAAATTTACCACTCACAAGCAAACTAATTAAGTAATATGTATGTTTTTTCCCCACAGTGTCAAGTTTTTTTTCTGGCGTGTATTGTACTCAAAAGTCTGAACTTCATTTTTGTGCCGTCTTTCGACGACAATATTAAGAACGAATATTAGCGAATTATAACGACATACTGACTCACTGAAAGAGTTATTCATCCTGAATTGAGGGAACTATTTCGTTATTGAATAGCTTGAGCCATTTGGCTAGAATCATTTTTGGAAACTATGTACGCGATTTCCCGTGCGCTACTACTGGTGGCACCTTAAGAAATTGTTATAACAAAAACAAAATTCTTTTCGACAGTCCAATTAGACGTCAATAATCCTTACGACGACCAATGAAAAGGAGTAACTTCATTATGACAGGCCACTGAAACATTAACAACCAATCAGGATATCGGATTTCTTATAACAATAACAATTTCTTAAGACTAGAACAAAGTTATGTGAATGCGGCCTTAGTCGGTGGCAGGTTTTTTGTTCCGTCTTTCATTCCTCCATATCCCTCTGCTTTCATGGTTTCCTCTCTCTCTTGGCCATTGACAATGCACTCCCCTTCCGAGCGTGGCCTCTTTTTACTCTCTTCTCCATTTCTCTCTCTCCCCTAGTCAGGAAAAACCTTTGGCAGCAGCTTTAGTGATTTTTTTATATCCATTCAGATTATTTTACCCAACTACCCCCGCAGAAAGGTCATTCCACTCAACCACCGTTCTGGCCAAGAATGAGTTCCTCCCTACCCACATCTGTTGCCCATGTCCCTCTCTCATATTTCCATTCCATGTATGGTCTCTTCTGGCTACATAGTTGGCTCTTCTTAGATAACTATTAATCTCACCCCATCCCTCATGAGCTCTAGTCACCCTATACATTTTATCCAGTCTGTCCATTCTTTTCCTATCCTCAAGCTTCTCCCAAGCTAGTTCCCTTACCATACCCGTAACGCTTTCATAGCCTAGGTCCTTATTATCTGCCCGTTAATCATTTCCTCCTTCCACATTCCTTTTATTTAGTACCCTTCTTACCACAGTGGTTCTCAACCGGTGGTACGCGTACCTCTGGGGGTACGCGAGACATTCTAAAGGGGTACTTAGAAAAATACTAGGAAAACGCTCAGTTGGACGCGTTGTTGAGCGAGCACCGGTACGTGCAACACGACCCGAGTAAGACATTCCCATAATGTTACATACCAATAAGTCTTTAAGGTCTTGACCGATTTAGCTGAAAATTTGAAAAATAGGAGAGAATGGATAAAATCCACCGCCATCTAGAAGACCTTGACATCATTTCCTTGTTAAACTCTTTGGTTACAAATAATACACTGCTTCCTCGATAGTGTTTTGATTACTTCTAGGTGGCAGTGCATAGTGACCTGAAACCACGTGCGCCGTTGCCATGGTAACGGGACTTTGTTATAATGTAATTTCCGACTACACTACTTATCGGATCAAAATAAAAATAACATATTCGTGATCGGACGGACATTCTAAATGATTTGGCCACCTCAGATTTTGTCTCCGTTAAGTTTGAAAAAAAAAAACTTTCAATTAACTTTAATGTAACTTTTTAACTTTTTGAACGATTTTGCCACAAAACTATACAGCAACCCGCCTAGGTGGTATGTACATGTGTGCAAAATTTCAGGTCGATCAGAGAAACGGTGCGACCTGTATCGAAGCAGTAACAGAAAAAAAAAAAAAACAGACATTCGAGCCATAAGAGTCAAGTGGAGACGCTCGCTTCGCTCGCTCAATTAATAGGCCTACATTTTTTTTAAATGTTGTCAATGCTTCAGTGTTGAAAATATATTATTTTAAAAACTAAATTTATATTCTAAAACTAAATCATTGTTTTCTGAATGCATTATTCTTCACCAATCACCACCACTTTGGCAAAGTGGGTCGATGCATTGTATTTAGTCTTTTGAGAGGACATTCAACTATGAGTCACCGGCTTGGCAATGCAGCGTGCTCTTTGTGGGGATGGGTTTGTGTCAGTTGGAAGCAGGTAGTTTGATGTCAGACAGCAGACAGTTTGGTCTTTGGCGTTGACCTCAACGGAACTCTTATTTGTTTGTGATTTTATGTTATTTAACAAGTGGTGTACGTGTATGAAGTATTGTAACAATTGTGTTATTCTTGTGTCACTTCTGCCCTTCGCATCCACGTACTTATGCAAAGTGGCATTCTCAACATTGATGGTGGTAAAGACGAAACAGAATACAGAAACCGATAGGTCCCAGAAAGAGACATAATAATGGCCGTTAGCTCGTTGGAACCCCGAATTTCCCTACTGATATTGAGAAAACAGGCTCAACTTTCTTCACATTTGGTAAATCAATGCAAGCTATTAATAGTAACATTTCTAGTACCGGTATGGCAATGTGTCATTTGTATAATATGTACCGGTATGTACGCATGTTCTTTATTTTGAATCAATGAAAGACTATAAATAAAACACAATGTACTGATACAGAAACATTGAACAAATTTACCAAAGTGTGTATATATAATTGGTTTCAAGATTATATAATATGTATGTATGCTTGCCTGTTCTAAATATGACTGAAATACATTTGATTGATCATAGTCAAAGCCTCATGTATCAAAATCAAGAAAACTTTGGAGGGGTACGTGATAAATCGCGATGCCTTTTAGGGGTACTATGCTGAAAAAGGTTGAGAACCACTGTCTTACCATATATGCCGAAATCCAAATCTTTTGTAAAGCCTCAATTTTATTAATTTCTCCTTTCCTGTACGGATCCCATATTCCCCCTTCATATTCAACATCCGGTCTTACTAAAGTTTAAAGATAATTTATCGAATGCTATCAAAATTATTGTTTCTTACAGCTAAATTTCAACCAGGATCCAGTCAAGTTTTAATGAGCAAAGGGGTTGATAGTGATGGTGAAGAGACACAAGATATTGTTCAAAAACTCAATGCACAACCATCTGCTGGTCGTGGCAAAGGCAATCCTAATCGGTAAATATTAAATTAGGTTTAAGTCTAGGCTAGCACATGTAAGTTAGTGTGGTCCTAGTACATTTATGTATCTATATATCAGTAGCTAGGTATGTAGGCTACCGGAAAGTTGATAAGATAAGGAAAGTACTGTAGTCTAATCCTTGGAAGTAAATTTGAAGAGATATTCAATGATAAAAAAATAATCACGTTCTAAAAATCAAAATATCTTGAGTTCTGGATGAGGCACTGCTCCACGTTTCGTCACATATGATGGTGGCGAAACGTCGAGCAGTGCCTCATCATCGACATGACGCAACAGCACAAGGATAATACAGAATTCGTCTACGGATCGTGAAAGCCTATCTTCAATATCTCGAAATATCTTTCTTTCCTGTGCACTCCGCTAAAAGCTATTTACCGTAGAAATTAGCCTACTTACAGAAAATGTCAAGAAGCCTAAATCTAAATACAGGCTAGTTATCTGTGCCACCTACATACTGGTAATAATATGTAGAACTTGTTTTATGTATGATACAATACGTTAGTAACCATGTCCGTGACACCGACATTCTAGTTACGTGCTACAATTTCACCGAGAGAGTCAAACGGAGCTCCGTGAACGCAAAGATGCAGCTTGCAGATCCCTAGCTAACGTATCTGAACAGGAGCTCGAAATTGAAAGCGATAGTTATTTCTTACCAGACTTGGACATTCCCAGACGGCCACCATGGAATTTCGATATGAGCCGTGAACATCTTGAGGCCAGGGAGCATCGTTACTTCACGGTAGGTTATACGTAGACCTAGTATTTATGCAAGCAAATGTAATAAAATATATTGATGAAATAGAGACTTACATGTACGTATTGTTTATTTTATGAATTATTAGTGTGACAGTTTTTTACTTTCTTGTTGCTTTTTGCTACCTTGTTTGGCTAAGTAGTCGGCCTTCTCATTGCCATATGCCACAGTGGGTTCATGAGGCCAAAACATCGGCATACCAGAATGGGTTTTTTATCGATCTGTTTTGTTGTAGAATCTTCTGCCAAGTGATTTAAAAAGTGACAGATGTTTCAACATTGGTATTAAGAGGTTTCACCAGTAGCATTTTTTTAGATTTTTTTGTTGATGTGAAAATGTTTTTAATATGTTTTATTAATGTATGTATTAAATTAATGGTGTATTCCATTGGCCGCACTAAAGCGATTGTCATGTTCCATTGGGATTTTGAGTTCGCATTACGTCAACTTTCGCGTGTTCCATTAGACGCACTGCACTCAGCGAGTGCATAAAAACCCGCACTGAGGCGCACTGGCTTCAAGGGTCAGTGCGACAAATCCAGTGCAATATGGCGGAAAATTTGACGAGGGACATTTGTTTTTGTTGTTGGAGATATGGAAACGTCAGACAGCAGCAATGAAGAAGATTTGTTATTATAATATGCTAAACTCAAACGAAGTGAACAATACAATATTTTAGGGTTTCATAATTTACGATGTCGTTAATTAGCAGCTATTCTGACAATGAGTATGTATGTATGTTATTGATAGGACTAGGCCTAGAGCTAGGGCTTTGGGTTTATAACGCACCATTATAAGCCCAAAGGCTAGGCCCTAGAGCTAGGGCCTAGGCTTATACTCCGTGTAGCCAAGAATCATGATTATGCTGAAGTACGGCCTAGGTCTAATAATTTGTTTTATTATCGTTTTAGTTTCGAATAAAGTTCTTGTTGTTGGGCCCTTTGATCTAGTTACTATTCTAAGTCCATGCTTTGATAAGGTATTTTATTCATTATTGTCACTTTTATTTACTTCCATCAGCTGATCAGCGTCTGGAAAGGACGCCATGTTTGCACGATTTGCACATTTTTCGTGTTCCATTGGGAACTGTACTGACAGGCGCACTGCTTCGCACCGGGCGAGTGCTATGACGTATTTGCACTCGTCGAGTGCGCACTGAGTGCATGCCAATGGAATACGCCATTAATTAAATGAAAAATGAAAAATTTTGCTGTATAAAGGCATATTTTGTACCTATACTAACATATGGGGCAGTAACATGGGCAGTGGGAACAAAAGAAGAGAGTCAGCTGGAAGCAGCAGAAATGAAGTTTTTAAGAAGTATCAAGGGAGTTACAAAGATGGACAAGATAAGAAGTAATGAAATAAGGAAAGAACTGGGACTGGACTTGGAGAGATTGAAGTTTAAGCTAGGAAGAGAACGTCTAAGATGGTTTGGACATATGAAAAGGATAGGCAGAGAGAGGATTCCAAGACGAAAATTTGAAGCGGCAGAGGAGGGGAAAAGAAGAGTAGGAAGGCCAAGAGAGAAATGGGAAAGATTAAATTCAAGAAGACGTTGGAAAACGGGATGAAGTGTGGGAGCATGTGGCAAGAGTAAAGCTGTGGGAGGACAGAAGAGAGTGGAGTAAATTGGTGGAGAGGAAGGAGTGAGAGGATGTGGAAGAAACACTTGAGTCTGGCAAGCTTAGTATCTACAGTTTCATGCCCTAGATAATGGTGAAAAACCACCACTCAACCCGACATAGTTGGAACTGAGTTATGATGATTATTATAATATTAAATTAATAAATAAATATTTAACCCATAGGCCTAACCGAGTGTTTAATATTATTATTAATATTATGTTGTGTAAGGCCTACGTATTTGATATACGACATGATATGACGTTCTTTTGTGATGGGGCCGTGGCCTTGAGAAAATGGTATTTTGTGGACTGTATAATTGAATTTAGCAACTGAACTTACCCTAAGATGTAATGCGGGTGTGAAATGAAGTTCAGAGCATGGTAAGCATGGTGACGTAGTTGGAGAGCACACCACGTAACAGATAGGAAAGAATTAAAGAGCTCGAGCTTGGAAGGAAAAAAGAATGAAGTAAGAAAATGTGCCTGGAAGGCATCGAACCCAAGACTGCAGTATCAACTGGAGGGCGAACGAACTGTGAGCTTGAGTTGGACTGGAAGTGGGGGCGAACTTTAGAACGAGATGAACTGGTGCACTGTACACTTCGCACTGAATATATGAGCTGAGAATCGAAGTTTGATCTGCTCTCTGAGCAGCCAAGAGAAACTTCACCCTGTGAAGGCAGACGGGCAACTGACTTCGAGGTCTAATCGCGAGAGAAGAGATAACATGAAAACTATCATGAAGAGGGGAAAAGAGGGGTAACCAGGGTGAATCAGATCACAACGAGAAATACAAAGAGATGATCGCGAAAATAAAAACAAACCTAGAAACTATACTATTCTAAACAAGAAAAATCGGCGTGAACATATACCCCCCCCCAAAAAATAAAAGGAATCTTTTTTTTAAAAACTAAAACCCAAAGAACAACGAGAAAACTAACAATATAAAACGAAGGAAAACGATACGAGCATCTCTCTTCGCATTTTAAGCAAAAGGGAGGGTTACCAGTTTATTAACTGTCGGGTTAGAACGCCGGACGCCGAACGACGGAGGCGATGCGGGGAACACCATCTCGACCGGAAAGAGAGCTTCCACTCGCCCGATCGGCCATGAGAGGGGGCTGGAAGTGTCCGAGAAAGAAAAAACGATTCTCCAACTTTGAGATCGGGGCTCCCACGAACCCACTTGTTGCGTTGCATGAGTGTGTGGAGGGTATTCGGTTTGACCAACGGTTTCCAGAAGGACTGGTGAAGTTGGGCCCGAATACGGTGCCACCGAGCTAAAGGCTTGAGGTTTTCAACCAACAGGTGTTCGGGGGGAGAAAGCAGGGGAGTGCCGATCAAAAATGGCCAGGACTGAGGTAATCGACACCTTCAGCTGGATCTTCTGAGGAGGCGCATAAAAGGAAACGACTGTTTGGGGCCGGCTTCAATGCGGGCGAAAAACGTAGCGTACTCCTCATGAGTGGGGGAGGTGCCCTCCGATGAGACGGTACAAGAGTGATTTCGCAGACTTTACTACGCTCCCAAAGGCCGCCGAAATTGGGAGCTACGGAGGGTTGAAGTGCTATTGGACACGACGGGAAGCGAGAGAAGTAAAGATCGGCTCTTTAGAGAGTGAAAGAGAGTCGTGGATTTTCACGCAGCTGTCTAGCAGCTCCCACATAGTTCCGCCCACAGTCGGAATAGATGTTGGGAGGGAAGACCTCTCCTCGAGAGAAAGCGATCGAACCGGGCCAGGAAGGCTTCAGTGGACAGCTCGAACCATCTCCAAATGAACTGCCTTGGTGGCCATACACACGAAGATGCAGAGATAACCTTTGGTGAGAGGTGCGTTCCGGCGAGTGCTGGTTTTCACCATGAAAGGGCCCGCAAAATCGGTCCCGACGTGGGAGAAAAACTCTAGAGCTTTTCCACCCGGGGCGCGGGAAGATCGGTCATGGGAGGTTGGAGAGGCTTGGAAACGAAATTTATGATAGGTGAGACAACGATGGATTCGTTGCCGAAGCAAACCGCCCCCAAGGACATGATCCAGTAGGATTGCTGGATCAATGCCTGAAGGGTTTTCGGGGACCAGAATGTAATAAAACCCTTTAAATGGTAATGATTGCAGATCAGGACGATAAGTGTGCTTCCTTGGGGAGAAGAAGAGGATGACGAGCGTCTTCTTTAAGAGAAGAATGACGCAATCGTCCCCCCACCCTGAGAAAACCGGAGGGGTCGACAAACGGCTTGAGAGAGGCGACCGGGATGACAGAGGTTGATCTCGCGAAAGTTGACGGAACTCCAAGGAGTATAATGATGCTGGGTGAGTCGTATGAAGAGATCTAGAGCATCCTTCAGCTCTTTGGGGGGCCCACGGGACCATGGGGGGGAGGTGCATTCGAATGCTTTGGGAAGAAGGAGTCGAGCGAAGCGGAAAACCCAGGCAAACACACGTTGAGCCTTGAGGAGACTGGAAAAATTCTGAAAGTTCTCCAAGAGGGGTCCGGGTCTTCAACGCGAGCGACGAGAGTGACCGCGGGCTTCAGATCGAGGAGCTCAGAATCGGAAGCCAATGAAAATTGGGGTCGAGGCCATTGCTCAGGAGCAGAGCCGAGGAAAACCCGGTCCAGAAAGCCACAGGGATTGTTCAAGAAGCTGAACCGGGAAAGCCTCGAGAGGCGCAGTCTGCGGGATTTTCCTCAGAACGCACGTGGGCCCAGTCAGTGGGTGAAAGTGCTCTCGAGTACTTCAAAGACGCGAGTAGCAACGAAAGTCTTGAGTCGATGAGGAGGGGTGGAAACCATGCGAGAACGATCTGCGAGTCGGTGAAGAGATTGACCGAGTTTATGTCGAGAGAGGCAAGCGAAGGCAAAGTAGCGAGGAGCAACCGAGAGAGAAGGAGAGCAGCTGAAGCTCCCGCTTCGGAATCGTCAAGGGTTTGACGGGGCAACCTTGCCTTTCGCCCAACGAGACTGACGTGAGGAATGGAGGAACTAGTCTGCGAGTGCAAATACAGCACAGCAGCGTAGGCCTTTTCCGAGGCGTCACAGAACCGATGACACAATGAGAGTGAGAGGGACGGGAAAGGCGCGCGGGACTTGGAAGTTGGGGAGCTGATGAACTTCAGCAAAGACCGAGAGCCGCGTTCGGAAAGCAGCTCGGCAGCGCATCATCCCACTGTACCTGAGAGAGCCATAGCTGTTGAAGAAATATCTTCATCCAGCAACGAAGGGGGTTAAAGCCTAAAGGGTCGAAGATGCGTGCGATGTATGACAACGCTGTCCTCTTAGTGACGATCCCTTTGAACGGCATGGTGTGAAAAGAGAAGTTTGTCCGAGAAGGAGTTCCACAGCAGACCCAGGATCTTGATTCCTCCTTCTTCTTCACTGGAGAAGACGAGGGGGGGTTTCAAGATGGGCCTCGGGAAGAGCGTTCAAAGCAACCAATTGTTTGCTTGCCCACTTGCGGAGCTCAAAACCCACCACGAGTGGTGAGAGCTTGAAGCTGACTTTGGAGCGCGAGAAACTTCAGAAAGAGTTTTTTTCTTCTGCGCCAGACACGATGTCGTCAACATAGGTATGCGAGACAAGAGCATGAGCAGCCAGAGGGAAATGTTCCCCCTCATCGTGAACCAGTTGTTGCGCACTCGTTGGGCTTTTAAAGCCGAGGGGGTCAGCCTGTAAGTGACAGTGTTCAGCTCCTATTCCACAATGGGGGAGCTGAGAGAGGGGCGCCAGTAAATGTTTGGAAAACACGATCTGAGGGCTTGACGAGGATCTGGGTACATTTGGCGAATGTCCGCGCAGATGGCGATAGTGTGCGTTCGGAACGAGGTGATAACGCACGGGAGGTCACGTTGGAGTTTCGGACCGCTGAGGAGGGAGCTGGTTAAGAGACGCGCCCTTCTCGTCCGGGGAAGAGGGGTTGAAGACAACTCGCATCTTGGTGCTGGGGCTGGTGAGCTTGCGAACGCAATGAAAGCGGGATGACGTAGTTAGCAGGAGCAAGGCATTTGCATGTGCTGCAGCTGCTCATAGTCGCGCATGAACTTTGATTGGATGAGCGTAGCGAGCGTAGCGAGCGAAGCGAAGATTCCCTTTCACTACACTGGAGAAAAAAATCCGGAATGTTTTTTTTTTTTTTTTTTCTTTCTTTCTTTTTTTTTTTTTTGTATTTTTGTGTGTCTGTGAAAACGATTCCGGCTAAACCAATACTCCAATTGCAAAGAAATTTTATGGAGGTCTGTGAAATCTCTGAACGAAAAACTGCACGGGGGGAAAATCGATCAAAAATTATTTCTCATGAAAATCGCAATTTTAAAGATTTTTTTTTTTCGATTTTTAAAAAAATTCTTCGCCCTATAACATCTACATGCTTTATCGGATTGTAATGATTTTTTTCATAGAACCTTAATTTTATGAATTAAAAATATTCGGTGAAATTTGAGTGCAATCAAAAAACATTTTTTTATAAAAATCGCAATTTTAACGATTTTTTAAATTTTTAAAAAATCTTCGACTTATAACACCTACATGCTTTATCCCATTGTATTGATTTTTTCAACCGAACCCGAATTTTATGAAATTTAATATATTTTGTGTGAAATTTGAGCGCAATCGAAAAAATTATTTCTCATGATAATCGCAATTTTAACGATTTTTTCAATTTTTAACATTTCTTCGAGTTATAACACCTACATGCTTTATCCGATTGTAATGATTTTTTCACAGAACTTTTATTTTATAAGTTAATATTTTCGTGTGAAATTTGGGGCGTAATCGAAAAATGATCTATTAAAAAATCACAATTTTACGCTTTTTTCGTTTAAAAAAATTACGCTCATCCATCAACGCAGCGGGACTTTAGCGTTTTCCTAGTAAGAGTCATGGAGCTCAGGATTCCGTTGCAGGCGTCGCTCCAAACTAAGGTAGCATTGGAGTGCGACCTCACGATTACGCCCGAGAGAAGGACGAGAGGGCTTAAACGGGAGAGCCACAGAGTAACGCCCACATGAGTTGCGGGAGTGAGACTCGAGAAAGTGACGTTCACATAACTGATCCTCAGGATCCACTTCCGGAGGGCGAGGAGTTTCTTCCGTCTCCCAAAAGAGGCGCAAGTTGCGCTCGAGGGTCGAGGAGCAGGCGAAGAGAGACACAGGAGGGTCGGAAGACGTTACTAAAGAGCGAGTTGGGCCCAGGACTATCCAACCGAACATGGTGTTGATGGCCGTAGGGTTGTGCCCACGGACCTGCTCACCGGCTCTATTCAGAATCTCTGGATAGAGGTCGGCGCAAGTAGAAAGTCTACTTGATCAGGCAAGTGAAAACGATCATCAGCAAGATACATGCCACGGAAGCGTTCGAACACTTCGCGTGCGACTTGAGAAGTCGGGAGGTGACTGGTGATGGTCGGTAAAACCAGAGCCTCAACATGGAGAGTACGGTTGGGAGAGAGGCGGGAAGCGATAGTGCAGCGCACGTTGCCGCGAGCAGAGGCGGCAGCAAGACCTATGCCTGACAGATCAAAGCGGCAGGGCTGCATCTTCAGGCCTAGCCTTCCTCACCAACGACTGAGAGATGGTGGAGACCTGAGAGCCAGGGTCCACCACCGCGCGAAAGGGTTGAAGGTGACCAAGAGAATCCCGAATGAGCGCGCGCACGGTACCCAGCAACACTGTGGGTTGACTATCTCGGGTATCGCGATAGTGGCTGAGAGCACTCGGTTTGAAGAACCGGCACTGGGAGGTGAAGAGCTGACGCCAAGAGATGATGATTGGACGTCCCGAGAGAGAGGAGCATTGCCCGGAGAGTTGCCGTGGGGTACAGCAACGGTTGTCGAATGCAACATGGAGTGGTGACGATTGCTGCCACAAGTATTGCAGACACTCTTCGAAGTGCATTGATTTTTCAAGTGCGAGCCTAAGCAATTGAAGCATCGCTGCAGGTGTCGCAACGTGCGGTACTTATCATCAAGAGATTGTTTGCGAAAGACCTCGCATCGATAGAGGGTGTGAGGTGCTTTGCAAACAGGGCAAGAATGTTGCTTAATACTAGGCCGCGAGGTGTCAGAGGGCACGCGCCAGGAGGCAGAGGGGGGAGCGGTTTCTTGAGCCATGAGAAGAGAATTAATCCTTTGAGGAGATTTGACACCACTAGTCGGTTGTTTGCCTACCGCGCACAACTCAAGAGTGCGAGACTGCTCTTCAATAAAGCCAATAACGGAGCTGTACGTAGGGGTCGTGTGCGAGGATTGTTTATTCTCGAATGCTTTACGAGTGGACGGGTCAAGGTTGGCCAACGTCAGCGAGAGTAACAAGAAATCACCCAAGTCGGGTAATTCTAAGGATTTCAGAGCATCGACAGAATTCCTGTGTACTGCGAGGAAACTTTGCAAACCTGCGTGAGATGCGGATTTCAAAGGTGTGAAATCTAAAATCCTTTGAACGTACAGACTGGCTAACAACCGACTGTTCTGATATCGAGATACCAAAGCTTGAAAAGCGAGCGGATAGCCTTCGTTGGAGATTTGAAAACCTGATATGGTAGCTAGCGCCGTATCAGATAAAGAGGTTTTCAAATAATGAAATTTCTGAACATTGTTGAGAGATTCATTTTCGTCAATTAGAGATTTAAAAAGTGAATAGAATTCTGGCCAACGAGAAATATCTCCTGAGAACGTAGGAAGATCAATGGTAGGCAACGTGATTGAAGATTTGGCTATCGTCGTTTGAGCCACAGCTGCAGCTGCAGTTATGGACTGGCTTTGATCGAGTCTTTTGGCGGCAAGAAACCTAGATTGAGCTGCATACAACACTGTTTCGAAAGAGTCGTATACCTTATCCACCTCAATGGGCTTTGCAGGCGCAGTAACTTGGGCATTTAAGTCAGCGATTGCCAATTGAATTTCTTGAAAATTCGATTCCAAATTTGACAACTTTTCGAACCGAGGTCTGACTGAGTCAACCTCTTCAGGTTTGAGATTTGCGAAAGCATCGTAAGTTCGCTGGACGGAGGCAAAAACGAGTTCACGTCTATTTACGAGCTTCTTCTGTTCCAACAGAAGTTGTTCAGCCATTGTGAACAAGAAAAATACAAGTACAACAATATTACAAGAAAGTAGAGAAAAAACGAGCGAGAAATACGTACACAAATGTGACACTAGAACTAGACGTACATAAAAGAGAGGGATCAATGACCTGAGGTCATAACAGAGCGAAAATATTACGTAATAAATCGTAAACACGGACGAGAAAATAGTAATGCGCCGAGGAGACGGAATGACTTGTCACTACAATGAGAGTGCGCGTGTGATTGCGCGCGACGAGAAGAGATCGAGAAAATTTCACTAAGACATGATTAGTGACGAGAATATAGCTTGCATAATACAACTGAATTATGCAAAGCATACAACATACAAGAAAAGACAGATCGATACAATTTAATTAGAATTCCCGTGATTATCACGGACAAACGAGAGAACAATAGTTCACACGCCAGAGAGAGCGCATGTGAACACTAATGCGTACATCATAGCGAGAAATGAACATGGGGCGTCTAAGCCGGAATGTACAGAATAGCACAGTGCAAACGAGAAGGATTACCAAAAGATGATTGAAACTGATAATATCTCGGCTCGGATGGACCAAAACATGATGGGGCCGTGGCCTTGAGAAAATGGTATTTTGTGGACTGTATAATTGAATTTAGCAACTGAACTTACCCTAAGATGTAATGCGGGTGTGAAATGAAGTTCAGAGCATGGTAAGCATGGTGACGTAGTTGGAGAGCACACCACGTAACAGATAGGAAAGAATTAAAGAGCTCGAGCTTGGAAGGAAAGAGAATGAAAGTAAGAAAATGTGCCTGGAAGGCGAACGAACTGTGAGCTTGAGTGTGGACTGGAAGTCGGGCGAACTTTAGAACGGAGATGAACTGGTGCACTGTCAGTCTTGGGGAGAAGCGCGCTACATGTAGCATGCTACTTTTACGTGTAGCGGAGCCAGTAGCGCGCTACTTTATTAAGGGGGCATATTGTAGCGGTAGCATGCTACAATTTTTGTAGCGTTAGCGTGATATTTGCGCTACTTTCTAAGTTTCGGCGCCAGCAGTTCCAAGTCAAAAGTCGGCACTGCAAACTAACTTGTAACGCCCGCCGCGCCACGTCATGTGCCTTGTAGACCGGCCCGTAATCTCGTCTCACTTGCACACCATCTCCCTCGTTCTCTCCCAGCGAGCCTCTCCCTCTCTCTCTCTGCGTCGTCCGAAGGATGCGAGCGATCGCCGATCTGTCACATCGTGTGAGCTGACTTTACCAAAATATTGCAGTGATTACTAAATTGCGTGGAGCATCATGAGTGCTATTTCAGGGTCGTAAACAAAGATGCATCCACGATAATTAGAAGTCGGATTATTGATTTAGAGCATAAGCCGCTCAATAATTACGCCAATCGTCTGAATTGAATATTAAAATGAAGTGATTAGTGTCATATATCTCCCCTCCCTTGGGACATTCCGGACTTTATCGCTATTGTACGGCACCAGTAGGCCTATTCCGAACTTTGTTTGTCGCATTCTTCTGCAGTGATTCCGCGAAAAACACATTGTTGAAAATAAGAAATGCAATATGAATGTTGATCATTAGGCCTAGAATTCTTAAAAGACTAGGGCCTAAACGTTAAAAGAACGCCTTCTATCACAATGGAAACCGAAACTATGTGCTTTTGATGATAGATCACGATCGAGTTGACATAAATGCAGTTAAAAATCATCGCGGCACGACGTCAAAAGGCTTTAAAAACGGGATAATGTGAGATCTCGACACTCCCCGATTAAACGTGAACATGTAGCGGAAAAGTAGCGCGCTATATTTCTTGTGTAGCGCGAATGTAGCGTCGCTACATCTCAAAAAAAGTAGCAAAAAAGTAGCGAAGCTACTTTTTCGGGGCATGTAGCGTTAGCGATAGCATGCTACTTTTTAAAAGTAGCGACCCCAACACTGTGCACTGTACACTTCGCACTGAATATATGAGACTGAGAATCGAAGTTTGATCTGCTCTCTGAGCAGCCAAGAGAAACTTCACCCTGTGAAGGCAGACGGGCAACTGACTTCGAGGTCTAATCGCGAGAGAAGAGATAACATGAAAAACTAGTCATGAAGAGGGGAAAAGAGGGGTAACCAGGGTGAATCAGATCACAACGAGAAATACAAGAGATGATACGCAAAAATATAAACAAACCTAGAAACTATACTATTCTAAACAAGAACATCGGCGTGAACATTTTGTAATGTGGGGATATTGTGTACCAAGGGTAACAGGTACGAAAGTAGGCCACGGGGCCAATGCTCTTTCTGTTCCTCTTGCATTCAAATATTTTCTATTTATAAATGTCACGTTTAATCTTAAGTAATATAAAAAAATAAATGAATGCAAAATATTAATTAAAAAAATTAGTACCGTACCTAATATTGAAGATTGTAGAAGGGTTGACAGGTTGGGAAAGCAAAGAGAAGAATTTCAATTTTCAATTTATTTTGGACAACAACAAATAACAATAGTTACAGTTTTCAACAGTTTTCACCGTGTAGTCCATTTTAGTTTTACACAAGTATTAAACTTAATGAAGTTTAGAAAATAGTATATGTATAAATAAATACTATACATACAGTACATCTACTAATAATAAAATACACTATACTAATAATACAAAATACACTACACTAACAAATAATCATCTTTCATCACATTGTCTCTCATATTAGGTAATATATAGGCTACTACCAAAAGCTAATGATACAGTGCAAGTTTACAATATTACATTATTAATTAACTTGGATAAAGAGAAATGAATAAGAACATTAATTTACAAATTTCAAATATAGTAACATTTAACAACCAACTGATTTAAAATTATGGTAGGTCAGTTGATGTGATAAAGTCATTTACACTGTAGTAAGCTTTTTGTAATAAAAATTTTGTCAGCTCATTTTTAAATTTAATATATTGAGGTATATCTTTGATTTCTTTTGGAACAAGGTTGTAGAGAATTTTATTTATATAATCAGAGTTTTTCTGGCCAAGGTTTGTAGAACATTGGCTAAGATGGAGATCATGTTTATTTTTTTGCCTTGTGTTGTGCATGAACATAAATCCCAGCCTGAAGGGCTGGGGGCGACAAAACTTTTCACCTGCTGATGACAACTGCAGCTAATTTAAAGTTGCCCCCAGCCATTCAGCCTGGGATTTATGTTCATTCTCTTTGCTTTCCCAACCAGTCAACCCTTCTCCAATCTAACTAGCCGATAGGCACTTTTCACACTAGAACAAGTAGGTACCTAATATTGTTTAAATGTTTTAGTCTATTAAACAAAATTGAGCAGCCTAAGGGCTACATGAATAAAAATGTGACAACTTAAATTGGATCTTGTGTTTTTTTATACTAGGTATAGTGAAAAATTATACAACATTAGAAGTTTTAGTTTACTTTCGAAATCGAACTTCGACTGAACCGTTTTTCACTAAAAGAGTTTCAATTAAAAAAAAAAATTGTAAATTGGAATTATTCCAATTTCCAAGTTTTATAAAGTTCAAACAATTACTTGTTAGGTAGGCCTACTACAGTGGTTTAACTCGTGCGATAAACGTAGTGATAGTCGGTAATTCCAACCTGTTGAAGTGCTTTACAAATGTAATCAATTCTGTACTAGTGCTGCTAGGTTTGGGCCTGAGAGTTAGGGCCTAACTTGAATTAACTTTTCATGCATGCTACAGTTGCTTTTTATTTACTTATGTTTTTCCATTTTAGGAGTATATTTCTACTATTGAAAAGAAGTATAATTGGAAAGACTTGAGCTACTTTGAATTGAATATCGAGACCTGGAGACAACTTTGGAGGGTCCTCGAGATATCAGACATCGTTCTCGTTATTGTAGACATTCGATTTCCTAACCTCTTATTTCCGCCTTCATTGTACAACTTTGTAACCAGCATATTAAAGAAACAAATAATCCTAGTCCTAAACAAAGTTGACTTGGCTCCTGCACCACTAGTTGTCGCATGGAAATTCTACTTCGAAGAGAAATATCCAGAGCTACACGTACTAATCTTTACATCCATTCCTGGCTACAATCTGAGGAAGAACGAAGCTTATAAAGTGGGATTGCAGCAGCGGCGACGTCGTGGAAAGATGCGAATGGCCGCCGAAGGAGCCCAAAAGCTAATGGAAGCTTGCCAACTTATTGCGGGAGATCAAGTTGATCTATCGTCATGGAAGAAGAAAATATCCGAGGAGATGGACGTTGAATATGACAGTGACGATGTTGAAGTTGGAGAAACTGTTGAAATGAGCAAAGTTGATACCAGTTACGTTGTGCACGAAAAGTACAAAGATGGTATACTTACAATTGGATGTGTGGGGCAACCTAATGTTGGTAAATCATCATTGATGAACGCAATCATGGGGAAGAAGGTAGTAAGTGTATCGAAAACTCCCGGCCACACAAAACATTTCCAAACTATATATCTCACTTCGAACGTGAGGCTTTGTGATTGTCCAGGATTAGTTTTTCCTTCCAAAGTTCCCAAGGCCCTTCAGATACTGATGGGTAGCTTTCCAATTGCTCAGCTTCGAGAACCTTTTTCAGTTGTTCAGTTCTTAGCAGAGCGGCTCGACTTGCCACGCCTGTTGAAGCTGCAGCATCCAGAAGGGGATGATACGTGGTCAGCAATGGACGTCTGCGAAGGATGGGCATTGAAACGAGGCTTCCGCACGGCTCGAGCTGCCCGGCTGGATGCTCACCGGGCAGCCAATCACATTCTGCGAATGGCACTGGAAGGGAAGATCTGCCTCTGCCTGAATCCACCAGGGTATTCTGCCAAGATTGGTAAGCATTGGGTGGCGAGTGTGTAAGAATTGAAATGGTTTCATTTAATCTTGTCCAATATAGTTACAACCCTTGAATTGTGGCTAAACTCACTTAATCACATCTCATTTTATTTCCCCAACTACTATAACTGGTGACCATCAGGTGCCTGTAAGTAGAGAGCCTGTCACCAACCTAGTACCTAGATAAGAAAATTTTGATGTGCCATGACTGCCATCATGGGTCTACTTTTCTATGTTGGGACATGCTACTTTTGGGTTTGTTAAGTTGTGTCACTGATCAATGATCATCCATTGCTGTTTACTGTTTGTCAGGGTCTGCTTGGATTTTGCAACCAAGTTTTTCCACTCCTTTCTACCCTCCCAGCTCTCTCCTCTTGCTTGTAAGTCTCCTGATATGATTCTTTCCATCTTTTCCAAGGCCTCCCCCGTCAAAAGATAATAAATAATATTTAACGCGGCAAAATGTTGATAAAATAATTTTAATGTTAATATTCCAGGCCGCAAAAGCTGAAAAATTTGGAAATTATAATGTGCCAAATTAAGCAAGCAAAGCGAGCGTTTCCATTTGACTCTGCCGGAAAAAATAGTAAAAATAGTCACTGTTTTTTTTTTTTTTTTTTTGTATGTCTCGCCATAACGTTGCGAACGGAGGTTCGGATCGAGTTGAAATTTGGACCATCCACATTCCGCAAGCTTCGATCTGGATTGAATGCCATTAGTTTTGTGGCAAAATCGTTCAAAAAGTTACAAAGTTACATTAAAGTTAATCGAATTTTTTTTAAAAACTAAACAGCGACAAAATCTGAGGTGGTCAAATTATTTAGAATATCCGTCCGGTCACGAATATGTTAATTTTATTTTGATCCAATAAGTAGTGTAGATGGAAATTACATTTTAGCAAAAGTAACGTTAGGGCCTACCATGGCAACGAAAAGTCGCATGTGGTTTCTGGCCACTATGCACTGCAACCTAGAAGTAATCAAAATACTATTGAGGAAGCAGTGTATTATTTGTTACCAAAGAGTTAAAATAGTTTTCCCAAGGAAATGATGTCAAGGTCCTCTAGATGGTGGTGGATTTTATCCACAAAGTAAAGGTTTACCCACGGGTTTACCCAAATACCTTGCCAATAATAAATAATATTGGAAACATGGCCCCGTGGACAGCGAACGCCGCAAATTTTAAAATTTAAAAAATGTGCAATGTGGGTCCAGCTATAGCACGTGCTCGCTTATCAACGCGTCCAATTGAGCGTTTCATAGTATATTATTACGGATTACATTTAGGCCTATGGTGACATAGTTGTGGGTCATTTAGTAGTTTGATTACCTTTATTCCAGGCGTTTCTATACAACTATGCGTACCTACCATCATCTTAGGTAGACTAGGATTGATGTTGAATTCTTTTGCTGCATCTTGGCAAGCCCAAAGAAATTACATACTCTTGTTGTTGATGTTGTAGGTTCTCCTGCTGCTGCTGACTTATCGGTGGCAGGTTTTATTTCCTTCCTCAGCATTATTTCCTTTCTTTGCCTAATTCTCTTCATTAGTATTCTTCATTGTTATGTTCCCTTCTCATTCCTTCTCTTTCTCTCCTTCATCCTCCACCTCATTTAGGCTTCGGTCTCCCATTGGCAGGGGTTTAGGCTCGAGTTTCGACTGAAATACTTTTGAGATTCTTTTCACCCACTATCTCCTCACCGAGACTGACACTCCACCACTGATCCTGAGATATACTTAGTTATTTTGGGTTTTGTAAGTATAGAGCTTGAAATAATATTGACAATTGTTCACCCTCGCGTCGTGTATTTGTAAGGTTACCTAGTAATACTACGTAGGCCTATATACATAAAAATTTCACAAGAACAATAAAAGATGTATGTATTAGTGTTATTAGTATCATATAACTAGGGAAACGCCAAAGTCGTTGTTAAACGAGTGAGTGAGCCATGTGTTAAGTACCGATTACATTACTTTTCTTCCCCCTACCTTGGCCTACCTAGCCTATCATAGGCTAGAGAGGCATTATGACCTTACAGTTGACGCGCCCGTCCCGTATACCAACTAAACTTTAAAAACTATTATTTATACGAATATAATTATCAAACTTAATGCAAATGTTCCCGGGTACTCACCACATGACTCGCCACTCGTCTCACTACGACTTTGGCGTTTCCCTATAGTTAGTTGGCTAAGGCGCCCTTGTAGCCGAAATGTGAAAGAAGTTGAGTTCAATTCCCTGGTCGGAAAGATTTTGTAATTCTAGATTGTATTTCAAAAATAATTGAACATGATTTGAAATGCATAATATAACGCAGTGTTGTCATCATCTGTGGCAATAGGGCCTACTATGTAACATAGCCAGTACGAAATACGTGAAAATATTGCAAGGTTTACTCAATCTACGAGCGAATTTGTGGGTACCTTGACGTGCAACATTCGACAGACCTTGCATGGGCACGGCATTTCACGGCCAGGCGAATAATAACAAAAAATATATTTTTAAAATCTAAAACATTGTACCCGATTACATTACTTTTCTTCCCCTACCTTAGGCCTACCTAGCCTATCATAGGCTAGAGAGGCGCATTATGACCTTACAGTTGACGCGCCCGTCCCGTATGCCAACTAAACTTTAAAAAACTATTATTCATCCGAATATAATTATCAAACTTAAATGCATATGTTCCCGAGTACTCACCACATGACTCTCTCACTCGTCTAACTACGACTTTGGCGTTTCCCTGGTCTAGTTGGCTAAAGCGCCCTTATAGCCGAAATATGGGAGACGTGGGTTTAATCCCTGGTCGGGAAAGATTTTGTAATTTCGAGATTGTATTTAAAAAATTATTAAACATGTTTTGAAATGCATATAACGCAGTGAAGTCCATCATCTGTGGCAATAGGGCCTACTATGGTAAACATAGCCAGTACGAAATACGTGAAAACATTGCAAGGTTTACTCAATCTACGAGCGGAATTTGGGGGTACTTTGACTTAAAACATTCGACAGACCTTGAATGGACACGGCATTTCACTGCCAGGTAAATAAAAAACAAAAAATATCTTTTCAAAATCTAAAACATTGTCGTTAAAATAATTTCATAACATTGGAAGTCTATTTTTCAGTTTATTATTTCTTGTATGTTTAAATCGCAATGAATCTTGCTGATTTTGTTAGCAGTTCTCAATAAACTCGTACCGGATGTCCGTTTAAAATTTCAGCGCAATCTGTTCAGCGATTCGGCTGATTTTTAACGTACACACACACACACACGCACGCACGCACGCAGAAAAACAATAAGGGCCGTTTAAGTCGAATGGAAATCACTACGTTCGCTACGCTCACTCGTTCAATTATCCTCCTTTGCAAAGCAGTTTTTATAACTGAATCCAGGATAGCCTAAAGGTTTAATAAATGTTTGAAATACCGTAAAGCACAGATTTAATTTAGTTTTAGTTTGAAAGCTAGTTAGAGTTAATTTTACAATATTTAAAATGTTTTAAAGACTTTTAGTAGACACTAGACACAAACTCTTAAATATACAGTACGTTTTAGAAATTTTAAAAAACTGTTCAGGACCAATAAATCAAGTTAACGGTATTTAAAAAAATCGTTAAAAAATATATACTATTAAAAAAAAAATACATATTAGCCTGAGGGAGATAGGATTTTACAATAAACATGCATGGAAATTGACAAAATACTAGCATAGATTTTGGGTGCATCCAGTCGACTTCTGCTAGTATTTTTTATGCTTACATTTTTATAGGCCTTTGTGTAATGATTTTAATTTCAAATTGTAAAGATCTAGGTCTAACATTGTACTTTCTTGGGACACAGAATACTGGCAGAGTCATAAGGATGTCGAGATGGTCACATGGATTCAAGCACAAATGAAATCCAAAGCCTCTAAAGAGATGGTAGATATGGAATCATCAGATGAAGAACTTGTGGAGGATGACGAAGAAGAGCAAGATAAAAATAAAAGCCAATCTGATGCTGAAGAAGATAGTGATGATTCCGAGTCAGGAGAAAGCGAAAAATCTTTTCCAAAATACCAGAACAAATTTAGTGTATTAGATACTGCAGATTAAAAAGATTGAGATCTCGGGATAAAACCAAACACATTTTACTGAAGAGGTAAATAATTGCTGAGCTTCAATAATTGGTTTAACTACAAACAAGCATGCTTATTACATGATAAAAGAAAAGTGGTAACATGTACCGGTACTATAATGTTTGATTCTTCTACACCAACATTATAAGTGTTGTTTGCAGAAGGAGTGTATTTTTGGGATATCTAAATTACTATTACTGATTGAGTCTCTCGTTATAATACTGGTACCAAGTTGCTTTAGTTGTTAATTGTTCATTGTAGTTAATTGTATACATTATTATAAATAATAAATATTAAATATAATATAATAAATTCAACAGCTACTGCTTATTGAGATTACAACTTATGGCTCTACAGTGACAACTTAGTATGCTTGCCTACCAAATAGAAAAGGCACGTCATGTCATGGGACAACTTATCTAATAGGGAATATTCCACTTCCGTCAAATACTGTACAAATAGATTTTTTAGAAGAAGTATTTCGTTCCGATTACAAATATGTACTTTGTTTTTCCGTGAAATAATAATCCAATAATTTATAGCTGTTTTAAAAACAGCATTTTTTTTAAATATTCTAAGAGCGGCAAAAACGGCTATGACGTCAGAACTGTGTTGAACCAACGCCGTCTGGATACACATACATACATACATCCAGACGGCGGTGTTTTAAACAAAGCAGCGCCTAGCGTAGCCTACAGTAATGTAAACAGATGGCGGATATTTCACATTTAACGCCTAGCCAGAAAACGAGAAAAGTTGACATTGCAATCAAAAAACAAAACTGAAACAGTTCTAGGTCTAGGCCTAGGCGTAGAAAATTATTTATAATACAACAGTCTAGGCCAATCGTTCCTGTAGGATATATAGGCCTTGGTATGTGCAGTGTTGGGCAAGTTCCCGCAAAAAAGGAACTTTTAAAAGTTACAGTTCCTTCACAAAAAAAGGAACTTTTGAGTTCCTGAAATAATAAAAGTTCCTGGTTAAAAGTTCCTTCATCAGATAAATTATGGTACATAGGATTTAGGCCGCGATTTTTTAGCCCCGTCGTCGCTAGCAAATATGACTGGTTCATCAATCGAGGTTATGTCTCCCAAAAATGATATGCTACAGTTTTTATCAACTAATTTTTATATTTGTATCAGCTAAATTCTTCAGATGTATAAGCATGGTGGGTTTTGTCATCACTAAGTGTGAAAGGAACTTCTAAAACTTTATTAAAAGTTACCCTAAATTTGTAACTTTTGTGTTGAAAGTTCCTCTAACTAAAAATGGAACGCGTTCCTTAAAAAGTTCCCGAAAAAAAGAACGCGTTCTTTTTTAAAAGTTCCTACCCAACACTGGGTATGTGAATACTAAAATTACTCACTTGCCAACCCTAGGCCTGCACGTCCATGTTCTGACACACATCCCGCACAAAAACCTTACTTTGATGACTAATTAAAGCCTATTGTAGATAAAGAATAGCATGATAGTCCTAGGCTGTGCAAAAATTCAAGACAAAATGCTCGTAATTCTTTATCACAATGGTCTCGCGAAATCTCCTGTCACATACAAAAAAAGAAAAACAAAAGACGGTGAAAATGTACATCGTTTAAGCATGGAGTTATAAATAGTACTGGCGTACTGGAGGCGCAGGTGTGTGGTCGGCGGTGTACAAGTTAGCACTTCAAATTGGCAGACATTTTGATTGTTTACTTTGGTAACCAAGGTAACCTAGGGCCTACCACAGTTCATAGTAGCAAAGTTTAACCTGCTAGTAGTGGTTATAACAATCAAAATGGGAATAGGCTCAAACAAACAAACACGATCGTGGACGTGCTGTTCCATTTGAGCTAGACCTCCTTATCATCCAACTCCATGGTTTAAGTGGCTGTGGAGTTGTGTTTGTTGTTGAGTGGATGGGCGAGCACCGCCGTCTGTATTTAAATATGTACAACTATACGTACATTTAGTTTCTAATTGGCCTTGACTCAACACAGTTGACGTAGTACCGTCCAAAGAGCTAGTTTTTGGCGCGCAAACTGGGTGTCCAATTTACTTCTTGTTTAAATTACACAAAATATTTTTTTTTTTTAATAAAATAAAGTGCAGTGACTATTAATTAAAATAAAATATGAAGTGGAATTTTCCCAGTGGAATATTCCCCAGTGGCGGCTTGAAGGTTCCAATATGACCGGTGCCAGATATTTTTCGTACCACCCACCACCCCAGGTGCGGTAGGGGGAGCAAGTACGGGGGGTTTGGGGGGCTCCCCCCAACTACAGCGCCGCAGGCGAAAATTTTGAAAATCATTTTTTTGAGTGGTTTTGGTGCGTTCTAAGAAAAACAAGGGGGTTGAATGCAAGACGGTAGTTTTAGTAGAGATTTGTGTGGCTGCCATCTTGGCTGTGACGTCAAGGAAGTGCTGCTAGAAACTCGTTTCCACCATGCAGCACATGTTAGCAAAGCACCTTCATGGCGCCAACAAAAACAACCATATACAAAATTAATGTATTTTTTGTACAGTATAAACTAGAAAACTACAAAATAATAAAGAATTGGAATAGTGACGAGATAAACAATGTATCAACCATTGAATATGCATATCGTTACGTTCGCGATCACGTCCAACAATAATGGGAAATTGTTGAAATTGTTGGTCATTACTCATTACTCTTCTGAAGTGGGGGTGGGGAATTCCCTCATTCCTACGTGCCTGCTGCACCACCCAGTGGAATAGGCGCCCGCAGGAAGCAGGGAGGGGCAAAAATTACAACTTGCACTTTTGTTGGGCAAACTCAGAGGGTTTGGGGGCAGAGCCCCCCAATAATAGCGCCGCAGGCGAAAATATTGAAAATCAGGTTTTAAGAATGCCTTTGGTGGGTTTTAGAAAAAAGTAGTGGGATGAATTCATAACCAAAATTATGTAATTTTTGTGCAGTCGACACTCAAAACTAGAAAACCATTCAAAATATTTTACCTCCCATTTTTTGTCGTTTAGTCAAAGGCTTCAGATTCCCAACATTGAGTTGGACGATTTTTTAGCTTTTTTGTGCACTGAGATAATACTTTACCCCATCTCACATTTTCGCTTTCGCAAGCCTTTTATTGTGACAGTCATGCAAACCTCGCGCTTTTCCATGGAGTGGTATTCTTTTCAAAACTCAAGATGAACTTTTGCAGGTAAAATACACAATAAGCTTCTTATTTCGCAGAAAATTGGCAACCATTAAATTTAACAAACGTTCATCAGTAAAGAAATCGACTTTCCATGCACATTTTAAATGCTACAAGATTAATCATAAATCCACACATCAAATGAGGGCAAATTAACACTTCTGCTTGCTCGGGGCCAGGGGGCAACTGCTCCCCTTGGCCCCCTCCTGCGAGCGCCCATGTCCAGTGGTGAAAAACAACTAAGGAGGGGCGAACAATAAACGGAGGAAAACTTTTGCACTTCAAGGTCATGTTTGGCGTCAATCTGCGCGTTTCAGAGCAGCAGAATAAAAGCTAATCAATGTTTTTCTATCATTAAAAACCCTACTTTTTCCACCAATTAATAAAAATGCACTTAAAATATACCCACACCATACTTAGAACTTTTTAATTTCTTCTAATTGTTGTTTCAGTGGTGACTTAAGTTAGGGCACTCCGCTCTATGATTCTCAATGTTGATCTATTTTTTTATTTACGTTTCGTAACCCTCCGTGCCTTTGTCTTGTTCGCTGAAGAAAAACAACAAATCACATAAAGAGTATACTCTTTATATACTTGTCCAGAAACGAGATAGAAGATAGACGCAGCACAACTGCGCAACCCCCGATACGCCACCAGGCCACCTAACAGTTGACCACTCTGTCAGCGGCATTGGCACACTAGATACAAAACAACGAAAGCAAACATCACTGTCTCATAGTGCGATGTCTTTGTGTGAATTGTGTCATTAGAATTGACTCGTAGACGATAAGACCTTACAGAACACAATGCTGCTTTTCCACAACACATCATTTTTATACTAACAATATTTTTTCTTAAGACAAAATATGAGGGTGGATTCACGAGCTACGCTGGCCCACCCACCCACCCACCCTTGGCAGGTACCGGTGCCATGGCACCGGTCAGGGTATAGGTCAAGCCGCCACTGATATTCCCTATTGTGAACATTTTGTGAATAAAACCACAGGGCTAATATTTGCTTCTGTGGCACACCATTTAAGATTACCACCAGTGGTGGTTTTTACCGTGTGCATGGTATGACAATTGCATACCCCTTCGGGGATCAGTCAGGGAAAATGCCAGAAACCCAAATTTATAGCACTGTAAGTGAAACCAATAGTGGTGAAACTTATTGGATGAGCGTAGCAAGCGTAGCAAAGATTCCATTTTACTACACTGGAGAAAAGAATCCGTTTTTTTTCTTTCTTTTTTTCGTTAAGCGAGCGTTTCCATTTGACTCTGCCGGAAAAATTAGTCACTGTTTTTTTTTTTTTTTTTTGTATGCCTCGCCATAACGTTCGAATGGAGGCTCGGATCGAGTTAAAATTTTGACCATCAGCAAGCTTCGTTCTCGATTGAATGCCATTAGTTTTGTGGCAAAATCGTTCAAAAAGTTAAAAAGTTACATTAAAGTTAATCCAAAGTTTTTTTTTCAAACTAAACGGCGACAAAATATGAGGTGGCCAAATCATTTAGAATGTCCGTCCGGTCACGAATATGTTAATTTTATTTTGATCCGATAAGTAGTGTAGATGGAAATTACATTATAATAAAGTACCGTTACCATGGCAACGGAAAGTCGCGCAGCTTTTTTGGCCCATGATAGCGGTCGAACGGAGGTTCGGATCGAGTTGAAATTTGGACCATCCGCAAGCTTCGATCTGGATTAAATGCCATTAGTTTTGTGGCAAAATCGTTCAAAATGTTAAAAAGTTACATTAAAGTTAATCGAAAGTTTTCTTTCAAACAAAACGGCGACAAAATCTGAGGTGGCCAAATCATTTAGAATGTCCGTCCGGTCACGAATATGTTAATTTTATTTTGATCCGATAAGTAGTGTAGATGGAAATTACATTTTAACAAAAGTAACGTTACCATGGCAACGAAAAGTCCCACGAGAATTCTGGACACTAAACACTGCCACCTAGAAGTAAATAAATAAATAAATAAATTTTATTTAGAGTCTACCCACTCAGTTATATAACTGATTTTCAGTGGGGGACTTTAAATCAAAGCGACCAAGCCAACCCTGCAGGCCCCGACGCAATCGACGAGTGAGCGATAACCAACCAAAGATCGATATTTTTAATAGGAAATATAGCAATCAGTGGTATGGACAGTGCGAACACCCGCGAATCAACGCCAGAATCAACAAGGCCGATTCAGAACAACTCTGAAATTTATTATGTGCTTCGTTGCTAGGACGGCTCCAAAGTCACCGTTTACAAACTCCTAAGACAAGAACTGATGGACTGAAGTCCAAATCAGAAGTTAAAAAACTTCTGACTCTAGCGGGAATCGAACCCTGGACCTTCTGCATTGGAAGCAGATACGCTAACCACAAGACCAACGAGCCACACTTATCAAAGAGTTAAAATAGTTTTCCCAAAGAAATAATGTCAAGGTCCTCTACATGGTGGTGGATTTTATCCACAAAGTAAGGGTTTACCCACGGGTTTACCCAAATACCTTGCCAATAATAAATAATATTGGAAACATGGCCCCGTGGACTGTGAACATCACAAATTTTAAAATTTTAAAAAAATGTGCAATGTGGGTTTAGCTATAGCACGTGCTCGCTTATCAACGCGTCCAACTGAGCGTTTCCTAGTATTTTTGTCTTTTTGTTAACACGATTCCGGCTAAACCGATACTCCGATTGCGATGAAATTTTATGGAGGTCTTCGAAATCTCTGAACTTAGAACTGCCACGTTTTTTAGCACAATCGGAAAATTATTTCTCGTGAAAATCACAATTTTACGTTTTTTTTTTTTTTTTTTTTAAATTTCTTCCACTTACAACACCTACATGCTTTGTCCGATTGTAATGATTTTTTCACAGAACCTTAATTTCATGAATTGATATATTCATGTGAAATTTGAGCGTTATCAAAAAACTATTTTTTACGAAAATCGCAATTTTACGATTTTTTTAAATTTTTAAAACATTCTTCGGCTTATAACACCTACATGCTTTATCCGATTGTAATGATTTTTTCAAAGAACCTCAATTTCATAAATTTATGTATTAGTGTGAAATTTGAGCACAATCAAAAAATTATTTCTCGTGATAATCGCAATTTTACGATTTTTTTTTATTTTTAATTTCGTCGACTTATAACACCTACATGCTTTATCCGATTGTATTTTTTTTTTACATAACCTTAATTTTATAAATTAATATATTCGTGTGAAATTTGAGCATAATCGTAAAATTATTTCTTATGAAAATCTCTATTTTACGCTTTTTTTCTTTTTTAAAACAATTCTTTGACTAAGGGTGTGTCTGAATATTATTCAAAGTCTAGGTCCAGGTCCAGGTCTAGGTCTAAATTCAAGTCCAGTCTAACAACGTAGAAGGTACTAATTCTCTGTCGATGGCGTATGAAGTACTGTCTGAAAAGTCTTATTCTAGGTCTATTCTTGGTCCAAGTCGGCAAATGGACCGAGCAATCGAAAGTGTACACTCGTTACGAATGCATTTTTAAATAAAGGTAAACATTTAAGTTTCATTTGTTTTTACCACGTATTTAATTGGTTTTACTAGATGTACAAATACTTTTAATAATCAAATACTTTACAAAGGACTCTCGAATGAACACGTAACCTAACTTTATGTAGTGTTGACTTTGCCCGGCAGGCAGCTCTACTGTAGACTAGTATAACACTTTAACATTGAGTTGGACTTGGACCTACACCTGGACTTGGACCATAATTCAGACACACCCTTATAACACCTACATGCTTTATCCTATTGTAATGATTTTTTCGCAGAACCTTAATTTTATGAATTAATATATTCGTGTAAAATTTGTGCGCAATCGAATAATTATTTCTTGTGAAAATTTCAATATTACGATTTTTCCTTTTTTTTAAATTACGATTAAATTTAATTTTAAAAAAATCTTCAACTTGGTAATGATTTTTTCACAGAACAACAGAAAATCCGCGTAACACATGGCAGCTCAATGCACCAATTACGCTCATCCAACAACGCGGCGGGACTTAAGCGTTTTCCTAGTTTTTAGAAAATATATGGACAGGACAGCCCATGTCATGCAAGTCAATTATTTTTCAGTTTCTTCCATAAAGCATTTTAAAACTTAGCCAAGTACTTTACCCAACGGGGGGGGAATAAAACGAACATTTACAGCATAGCGTGCAGTTTTTCACGGCTCATTCGCACGTCAAAAGTGTGTATTTGGTATTTTAGATGAAAACACATACCCTGCATATTACTCTATGCTGTAAATTTTTGTTCAGTGCACTTTCTACATAGAAAATTAATTAATTTCTTGTCTCATTTTTTTGGAAGAGGTCTTGTCAAAATCCGAACAGTAGTTTTTCGTCAATTGAAGTTGTTTTATTAAATTTCATAAAAAGAACTTTTAAAGTAGGTAACAACTTTAAATTAGCTGCAGTTGTCATCAGCAGGTGAAAAGTTTTGTCGCCCCCAACCCTTCAGGCTGGAATTTATGTTCTCTTTGCTTTCCCAACCTGTCAACCCTTCTCCAATCTTTTAAAGTATTACATTTTATTTCAACACATAGGCCTACATTGATATGCCGGTAACAAGTTAACGGCTGTCTAAAATTTCTAAATAATCAGTATTATAAGAAATGGTAGGCCTAATATGTTTGCTAAATATTATTCCTCTTAAGTTTTGTCCCAATTATGACAAAGTAGAGCGTGATATAGGTGTTGCGCCGTTCAGCGGGCGACAACTTGAGAAATGAGGGTTGCTAGTCCTTCAGTAGGGCTCGAAGTGGAGAATACCCGGCATGCATCTGGATGCGTTGCTAGTAGACTATACCGTACCTACCAATCATTCATGAAAACAAAGTGACAACAGCTGACGCTTGGAAATTGAGTTTTTTCAGCACAATTATCTTAGAAGTACCCGAGTTGCTATTTGGAGACAAGTATATTGGAATAATGATGGTTAATTTAATAAAAACATTCTAGAATGGAAGTGGTCTCTTGGGACACCAGGATAGGTGTCTGAAAACCAGGACTGTTCTGGATGGGTACTTGTTCATTATAGGGACCCCGCCAAAAGGGAAAGTAGGTTAGTGGGGTTGGGGGCGGAGCATGAAGTGCGTTACCGTGGTCAGCTAGGCCCCGCCCACGGCGCTTTGCGCCATGCCTACTTTTCACTTATCAGGGGGTTATGTTAATGAACAAGTACCCACATGTTTTAGTTGTTATTGACAAATAATAGGCCTAATTAAAAAACATGATTATGTTAATATTTAAGAAGATGGAAAATTTTCGATCCCCATCCCTAGCTGCCGTGCCTACCGCATCCCATGAAATGCCGAACAGTTAACACACCTTAAGGCTACTCTTCATACTTAGATGCTACATGTGATGGTAGCTACCTTGGATTCCACATGTAAATAGCTTCATAACCTAGGTAAGTTATAGATGGCAAATGATGGCATTGGAAGGCAAAGACATTTAGGCTACAGTTGAAAGAATATTCTATGAACTGGTATTCTATGCTTTTGCTGATGTATATATTTGTTAATACTGGTACATACCTTAATAAAAAATTGAGAAGGCCTAAGCTTACGGTAGGCTAGGCGGGCCTAAAATAAAAATTTATTTAGTATTTACCTACATCTTACATTCTTCTAGTCAGAATCACTAGAAGAACTGGTGCCAGTACTAGTGTTGGTAGTATCTCGCTTTTTTGCTTTCTTAAGGGGTTTTTTTACTGTGAGTGGACTTCTTCACTTTTGGACGACTTTTTCTCCGTTGATATTTCTCATCCTCACTCTCACTTTCAGAAATTGATGTTTTCTTACGCTTACGCTTCTCAGTACTTCTCTCTTCAGATGTTGGCTGCCGATGGGATCTATCTCGTGACTTATGCTTGTGCTTCTCCCGTGTCTTCTCTTTCTTCTTTTTCTTTTTTTTCTCTTTCTTACTCTTCTTTACCTTGAGTTTTGTTTTCAGTTCCTTTTCTCGTAGTTCAGTGAGCGGCGTCAGATACTCTGTGGCACTGTCACTACTTGTACTACTTACATCCAGGACAATTTCTTTGTTAGGGTCCACCTTTATGAAGTTACGGCACTGGTAAGTTAGGTGTCCTGCATAGCCGCACTTCTTACAAGCTGGCCGGATTGATTCCTTTCCTTGAGGGATTAAACGAGAAATTATTTCTGGATCCATAATGCTCCCTAATTTTGATTCTTGAATCTAACCTAAGACAGGAAATAAAACACTGTTAGAGTGTAAGTTGACCTACAAGCTCCCCCCCCCCCCCCCCTCCGGGTGTACCGGTAGCCTACCTACTTATTTTAGGTTACTAAATTTACCTACTGCTTTTGAGAGATTGAGAAAATAAAATAATAATTTTTCCTTTCGACGTTATGACTGTAATGATGGCCGTAAATATGGAGGGGGCCAGGGGCTTGCCCCCGGAAAAATTCCAATTTTGTGGATTTAATTTGGTGAGTCTAAGAGATTTTGAAGGGAAAATAAAATAATGAAATTCTGGAAATATAGCCTAACACAATGGAAAACGCTACAGTAAACAACAATTGCAACTATAATTGGATGAGCGAAGCAAAGACTTCAATTTCACCGACCCCTCAAAAAATTTAGCTCCAATGTTTTGATTTGTTTTTTTTGTTTGTATTTTTGTCTGTTTGTTCGCTCTCTACTGGGCAAACGGCATATTATGCGATCTTGATGAAAATTGGAGAGCACCTTCGAAATCTCTGAACTTAGACTTGCCTCGTTTTTGGGTACAATCGAAGAAATATTTCTCATGAATATCGTACTTTTACGATTTTTTACAATTTTTAGTACAATATTTTCGTGACATTTGGGCCGACTCTGACCAAACGGGTGGGGCTACAACGTTCATGAATATTTTACATGGACATTAAGGTGATGGTGGCTTTTTGAAAAAAAAGTTGAAAAAGTTAGCCAGAATCCATAGAATAAAGGTTTTAATATGAGTTTTATTTAGGTTTACAGTAACAATTAACAAGTAACAATAGAAACTTGACAACAATCACCTACAATGCATTCAAAAAGCACTTGCAAAGGAAAAGATGGTTCTACGCAAACTAAAAACTTACAAAAAAGCTCATGCATCAACGAGGCGGGACTTCAGTGTTTTCCTAAGTAGCAATATAATAGCTTACATAGGAAAATGCCAAAGTCAACAATTCAACCCGGGAAAAAGGGCAGTGTTATTTCCCCCCCCCCCCCCCCCCCCCGACTAGGGATGTAAAGGCTTAGAAAAAAACACATGTTTTTTCTTTGAGGTGCGGAAAAAAAGGCTTTTTTGGGAAATTTTCAATTGAGTGAATGATGATTTTGCTTATGCCTGAATTAGACATTTTAATGTTTCGTTCAAGATCCATTGAATTCAAGGACAAAACACAATCAAAATGTGCAATGATAATAAAATACAACAATACCTCCTTCACCTTGGCCATATTTTGTCATTGAATTCAATGAATCTTGAACAAAACATTGAACCATCTAATTCAGTCTTTAGGTAGGTTTATTTCTTTTGTTCTTGCCATGTAATAAGTGGGTGGTCACACAAAAACCATAATAAGGTTGCTAAATCTCCTAGTTGCATAGGACTCGATTAGGGTGGAAGTGACGTTTTTTAAATGCCTGCTGTGGGAGAGCAGCACTGGCGATGGTGTTATCATTAGTTTTGAGTCAAGTTTTGCTGAGAAACTGGATTTAAACACTGATGTTTAACGTCATTAAAAGGGACATTTTGAGCAAATTTTAGCAAAATTACTGCAACCATTGTTATAATAAAAATTAAAATCAAATAGGCCTATTAATTTTTAGCTTTGTAGGCCTACATTACTCGAATGTCACGGCTTTCCACAGAACAGTTTAATGGATAGATGACAGAGAGATAGGCCTCGCTTGATAGCTGTCACTTGTTTTTGTTTTGTCCGAAGTAATCTGATGTTTGTCCAAAATTTCATTGTTGTAACGCAGTTCAATCGATAGCCAAAAATAGAATCATGTCCTATGCTATTTGTTCCATTTCAACATAGGCCTATAGCCTACAATTAAACTTATTTGAGTTTAAATAACATTAAATAAACAATATTAAGAGGTGGGCTTAATATATTCACAAATGCCACTAAAGCCTCTAGGTAGGAGGTCCTAGGTTCATAGTTTCACTGTTGTGACTGTTATTAAATTAAACTTTAGACCTACTGGTAGGCCATGAAAAATATAAAAAATAAAATTTATGAAAATTCATACCGGTAGGCCCTACCATAGGAAGACAAAAAACAAATTTTCCTAAAATTTCAGGGTTTTTTTTTGTGGAAAAACATGGAAATTTATGGGTTTTTACAAACTCTCAAAATTTCCAGAAAATTTGCATCCCTACCACCAACTAACCTTGTTTTCAACACAAAAAGTGTAGTTTACTACTTACCTCGGTTTCAACGCAAAACTTTGTGACTAGGCTATTGCATTGTGTAGTGTTGAGCAAATCTTTCATTCTGCCGCAAATTAATTTTTAACGATTCTTACGTTCTGCCGTAAGAATAAGCCTATGTACACGACCTTAAATAATAGTACGGAAGAGGCCCGTGCCGCCACAGCATGTTAATGTTATCAAATGCACATCAACTACTGTATGTTGATCGTCTAAATAGGGTTTTAGTACTGTGCACAACATGCATTATAGCTAATAGGGCCCAGCCTTAACTAGTCTAGCTAGGGGTTGATTGAAAACTACGTAAAATTGAAAATATAAATGTTAGGCCTATGCCTATTAGAATAACTTGTTTAGACTGCAGTTGGTAATTATGCCGTATAGCGCCTCACGTAAAATACACCATTTTCAACACGGTGATATTCCATGAAACGCTTAGGTACGCGGGAAAGGGGGAGGGGGCGCGAAGCTTGTAAGTCTTGCATTATTATTATTATTAAAACATACGCGCTTCGCGACCCCCTCCCGCGTACCTAAGCTTTTCGGAACTCTTTCGGTTGGTAGGCCTATGGACAGTTTTTGATCAGTAGGTACTTTAGATTTAAAATAGCGAAGTTAAAGGTTTTGTAGGTACTTTAGATTTAAAATAGCGACGTTAAAGGTTTTGTAGGTAGGCCCTACACCTAAAAAAAACTGTCCATACCAACCGAAAAAGTACCACCCTTTCCACGTGTATTTTGCGTGAGGCGCTATACGGCATTTTTACCCTGCAGTCTGACACAAAGGTCTGACTATCTATTCCTAAATAGAACTGGAAATAAAATGGCTAGGGTAGACCTAGGCAACATGAAGATTTAACAATTAGGTTATGATGCCACAGCTTGCCCTAGGCCTAGCAAAACAAAGCAAACAATAAACAACAAAGCAAAACAATGTATTACAGCTAGCAATAGGGCCTAGGCCCTAGTCTGCCTAGGTCTAGGGTGGGTACTTCTTCGGTTGGGGCGGTCCAACTATCTTTAGGCGGCATCACTCCTCGTTTCATAAAATACTCCACCTACAAAACCTTTAACGTCGCTATTTTAAATATAAAGTACTTTCAACGCAAAAGTACTTTCGTTTGAAATCGCGACGTTAAAGGTTTTGAAGGTTATTTTTGTTGTTGGTTGTTGTGTTGATAGTTGGACCGCCCCAACCGAAGAAGTAGGGCCTAGCCTACCCTAGGGTGAATGAAAAACTACGTGAAAATAGGAATATTACGCCTCCCTATTAGAATATAATTTGTTTAGAATGCAGTCTGGCTATTCCTAAATTGGACTGGAAATACAAGGCCTAGGCTAGGGGCCCCCCTACCCTACCCTAGGCAACATGAAGAGTTTTAGGTTATGATGCCACAGCTTGCCCTAGAATTAAGCTTTGAATCCTAGTAAGCCTAAGCCCACAAAAAAGATTATAGCCTATAATCAAAATACTTACAGCCAAGGATTCAAAGTTATGAATTGAATTCTAAAATCAAAATCAGTCACGATCACGAGAGAAACAAAACATGAATAGAGAAATAATAATATGTAAATAATGTAAATAACGACACCCAATGTTACCAACATGAAAATATTGAAGTGTCCGCGTCCGTTTGTGGCACAGCCGTCTGGACGTTCGTATTTTAACGACCAGACGGCAGTGGCTTTGACACCCCCTGACAATGTTGGATACTTGTGGCAGCAGAAGTACCTTTTTTTAAAAATAGTATTGTTGAGTTTTGATGTTTTTAAGAGTTGGAGTTGTGTTTTGAAGTTGTAGAAGAGAATGATTATTAGTTTGGTTTAAATAAAAAAAATAATGATTACACGAACCGGGGTGCATATTACAACTAGATATACTGCGAGTCCTGATAACGGGCCCCCAAAAAAGATAAGCCAAAACCCGCCCGGGAGGCAGTAGACCTCAGCCTAGATAGATCCGAGTTTGTGAAGAAACATTTCAGGAGCAGGCTAGGCCATAGAGGGGCCTCTTTATACCTTTGGACTAGGCCTCTGCACGTGCGACGAGCTCAAAACCCGGCCCCCGAGGTAAGAATAAAACCCAAAGATCATTGTGAGAAGTTGCAATGGAGAAAGATGGCGGGGCTGGAAACCCAAATCATCCCCAAATTGATGGACAACAAGATACCATCTTAAGGTCTTGTAAAAAGCAAGAAAAAATTTGAAAATTTAGGGGGTATGCTCGAAACTCGCAAGCTGGGGCCCGCCATTAGATTTTAGAGACCACCCAAAACTAGGCCAGAGGCCTACAAGCCAATAGATCTCCAGCGCATACCCTAGGTCCCCCAGAGACTTTCCCACTAGAGATCTTCTTGCATGGTCAATTCCCACATTTAGTGGCCGGGTTTTTTGGGGACCAGAGGATTTTCTGCGGATTGTGAAGACATTTTCTCACAGCGATTTTTTGGACACGTGTGGGGGCTATAGCAAATAGTCTCTCCGGGAGATGCAAAACTTGGTGCAAGGCCGCCAATATTTTTAGGCCGACATGGGAAAATTCAGATCCAGAAATATACGTTAAAAACCCCCTTTGCTATGGAATCCCCTTACGCAGCTTTACATGGGAGAAAAGAAGAAAGGAAAACAAATAATACGTTTTCAAAAAAAGGTACTGCCGCAAACCCTATACAAGGACCGTCCGACTTCTCCTCAATAAGGACTACTAGAGCTATTGACAGTCGCATACGCCCATTTTACGAGCACCGCTTCCCCAATCAATCGAAGAGCTCACGACCGAGCAATTTCAAAAAAGCGTGATCTCGAATCTGAGGGCAGTCCCCCCAAGGATCACCGTACCCCGAGAAAACAGGCCATCACAAAATGCACCTAAGCAGTGGACTATACCGGCAGCGCGTCAACAGCATCACTGGAGACAACGATGCAACATCTGAAACAACATCCAACGGGGTTGAATTTTTCAATTGCCCCAAGGTTGGGTTTAATCCTCCGATTTCATAAAAATCCCACCCTCGCCCCTCAAGAAATAAAAGCTGCCGTCGGGGAAAAGGAATGGGGGGAGGCCCTTTGTGACACCTCCCCAACGAGTAATTAAAACAAACAAGTGACTCGGACACTGGGATTTAGTTTATACCGGGAGAAATTTAACGAGTTATGTAGAAAGAAAAAAATACGAAAAAGATAGGAATAACAGAAGAGGACGAACAACCAGATTAGAACCTAGAATCATCGCGAGAGGGGGCCCTTGGGGGGTTGGCAAAGAGAGAAAAAACTTTTCCCCAAGGAACAAAAAAGATAGAAGCGAAACGTGGGGGAAAATACGGGAAAAGGCGCCAAACAATGATCTTGTCAATGCTCGCCCTAAAAGAAAGAAACCGAGAAAAGAAAGAAAAACCCGCAGAGTCAGTTGGAAACACTTCCCACGAGAGAAGGAACTTTTGAAAATGTGTGGGCGCTGACTTTGCGACAACTTAGGCTGTCAATAATGAGAAGAAACAGAAATTAGAAGAGAACAGATTGGCAGGTGAATAGATTGTGGACTTTCTACGAAAAAAGAGGAATTTTAAAAAAGAAGCAATATCAACGATTAAGAAGAGAAAAGATTGACAGGTGAATATGATTGTGGAACTTTTACGAAAAAGAGGAATTTCAAACAGATAAGCAAAATTTAACAAGTTTTTGAAGAATCAAACTTGTCAAGTGTAGTATTAGCAGATCATTTTAAAACCAAAAGCGAAGAAGGAATTCATGCGGTTTGAACCTAAATGGGTTGGACCCTCTCACATCGTGGACAAAATCGGCAATGGTATGGATAAAAATAGATTGCAACGTTCCAAGAGGGGGTTTAAACGAAGTATCACCGCATCCAGATACAGAAGATACACGAGCGTATAATCCTAGCTCGATTCACTACTGCAGACGACGCGTCTCGTGTGAACGAGGAAGAATTTCCGCTAGAAATGCAGATCCAGGAAGGGCCGGAGCAGGATGTGTGACGTCAGCTATGGACGAAGACACAATCATCGATCCACCGCCAAACAAGGAGCAGCAGACCGAGAGAGACGAGAGGACTACATAGGAATAATTAGTTTTTTTTTTCAAGTTATCAGTAATCTCTTAGATCACCAAGAACTTAAGTTTGTAGGGGGGGAATGACACCGCCTGTACAATGTTGGATACATTGTGGTAGCAGAAGTACCTTGTTTAGAAAATAGTATTGTTGAGTTAGTTGATGTTTTTAAGAGTTGGAGTTGTGTTTTGAAGTCTGTAGAAGAGAATGAGTTATTAGTTTTGGTTTAATAAAAGAATAGATGATTATCACGAACCGTGGGTGCATATTATTACTAGTATATACTGCGAGTCCGTGATAGCTTGTGCTGTGATGGCAGCCATGAACCAATCACAGCTAAGAGCATAGCGCGGGAATATGCTTTTACTTTATCTTAGGGCTTTGGGCTTATAATGGAAAATTTTCACATTTCCACTGGAAATGTAGTCGACACAGATGAAGTCACGGTGGCTGAAGCCCTGGTACCAGGGCCGGATTAAAACATTTGGCGCCCCTAGGCTATAATATTTGGTACTTCCGTCGTTGGTGTGACCCAACTTTTCATTTTTTTTTTTTTACTCAACCTACAAAACCTTTAACGTCGCTATTTTAAACAGAAAAGGACTTTCAACGGAAAAGTACTTTCGTTTAAAATAGCGACGTTAAAGGTTTTGAAGTTTTTTTTGTTACTATAACACCAAAAACGTGATGATTCTATTTTAGATTTTTGGTGCTGGAATATAATAAAAGAGTACACAATGAGTTGTTCTTGACTTATTTCATCAATTTCATTTCATTTTATTTTATTAGTCATCAATTTTAGCACTCATATGCTTACACAATTACAAGGTAGGCGAGTATTTGATGTTGTCCATGTTGGTATAAAGTAAAATCCAATACATTACAAAGTATTTACAAAATTACCTATACAGGTATACTAAAGTATCTAGAGACCATTCTATAGCTCATTAAAATAACCCTTTCCACAGAGTCTAAAATATAATAACACAGGATAAATCACTGAATATCGTCACACAATAAAACCAGAATAAACTCACTCATTCTTATTTGCAGAATGCAGGTGCAGCTCAAACTGCAAATCAGTTACCTACATTAGTTTGTGCTAAAATTATTACTAAATATTCTGAGAGCGAATAAAACTCCATTTCCAGCAGCCAGGATTTCATCTTAAATTTAAAATCTGTGTCTCCTAAGCTCTCCTTTAAGTAGCCAGGGAGGTGGTTGACTATTTTCCTCCCAGCCTGAGTAGGATCATTATCAGACAACCTTAGCCTACTTTGTTCCTGGTGAAGGTTGTCCTTCTGTCTCGTGTTATGGGGTGTACATCACTGTTTCTCGTAAACAACATGGGGTTATCATTTACAAAAACTGCCATTTCCATTATATAGATTGATGTTACGGTGAGTACCCTAGGGTTCTAAAAGCCTGCCTGCATGATCCTCTATTGGGTAAGTTGGCCATAATTCTAATAGCCCGTTTTTGCAAACGAAAACAGCTAATGCCGAGGAGGCATTACCCCAGAACAGGATTCCATATTGAATCAAGATTGGAAGAATGAAAAATACACCATTTTTGCAGTACTCTGGTTACACTGCTTTACAACTTTCCTCAAAACAAAACACGCTGAACTTAGTCTACCACACAAGTTCTCAATGTGCTGAGCCCATTTTAGTCTGTAATCTACTGTTAAACCCAGAAACATTGCATGATCTGCAACTTCCAATAGTTCCCTCCCAAGTTCTATTACCATCTGTACTGGCTCACCAATTGCCTGGAATTTCATCAACTGCGTTTTAGCACAATTTAACTTAAGCTTGTTGGCTTCAAACCATTCTATTAACTCTCTCAGTATGATAAGAAATTTGTCTTTGAGACCCATGTTACACAGAGCTCGAATAATAATACTAGCATCATCTGCATATAGAACCACCAAGCAATCCAGAGGCAAGTTGGTAGGAAGGTCATTGATGTAAAGAATAAAAAACACCGGCCCTACCACCGACCCTTGTGGAACACCATGTTTAATAAGTCTCCATTTAGCAGTGCGTTATGTTTGCCCCTTGCCCAAGGCCACCCTCTGTTTCCTATTACACAAGTACGAGGTTACCCAGGCCAGTGTGACATCTCTAATCCCCAAATGATCTAATTTGCGAAGTAGAAGTTCGTGGTTGATTGTATCGAAAGCCTTCGATAGATCACACATAATGGACCCTGTTACTTCCTTCTCTTCAAGAGCCCCTTGGATTGCATGTGTAAGTTGAAAGGTTGCCGATTTGGTGGAATATCCAGCTCTAAATCCGTGTTGGCATTCAGACAGAATATTCTCATCTCTCAGGAAGGCATCGAGTTGTTTAAGAAACAATTTTTCTAACACTTTGGAAAAGTTTGGGATCAGCGACACGGGTCTATAGCTGGCCCTCTCCTGCACTTTGCCCTTCTTAAAAAGTGGTATCACTGTGGAAAATTTCAACTTTTCCGGAAATGTCCCCGAAATGAATGAGGAATTGCAGATAGCTGCTAGAGGTTCAGCTATGACCGCACCACATCGGCGAATAAGAAAACTGGGCACCTCATCCCACCCGGCTGACCTCTTTGATTTTAAATCTTTTATTACCTGGCGAACTTCGTTAATGCTAACAGGCCTTAAACACATCTTATGAATGCGCCTGACACCTCCCTTACTTAGCTTGGCCAAACATGCCTCAACAGTATCCGCCTTGGTATCAATTATATTATCAGCAATATCTGTGAAATAATCATTGAACAAATTTGCTACCTTATTTGCATCTGCTATTTCCCTTCCTTCAATTTCCAGAACAATGGGATCGGTTTCCTTCTCCTCTTCCTTACCTGCAAGTGCTTTTACCACCCCCCATGTAGCCTTTACTTTATTTTTAGCTTCCCAATCTGCCTGCTGGTATGTGCCTTTTTGGCCATCCGGATGTCCTTATTAACCTCTTTTTTGAAAGCTTGGAAGCGCTCAAGAAAATGGGCGCACTGGTTTACTTTACTTTGTTGGAACAGATCTCTCTTTACTTGACATTTCCTTCTTATTTCATCCGTTAGCCACCCCCTCCGCCGAGATTTTACTAGAAATTGTCTGAGCGGGAAAGCTGTATTGAAAAGTGATAAAAATATTCTTAGAAATTCATTATATTTCCCATCAGTATCCGGAATCCTATCTATCCCGCTCCAGTCCGTATCCCTTAATTGCTCTATGAAATTAATGATGCTCTCCTCCGTTAATTGCCTACTCCAGCTATAGGCCCCCCTTTTATTCTGTTTAGCTTGGCCCACTACCGGCAGACTGATAATTTGACAGCAGTGATCAGAATAACCTGTCTCGATGACTTTAGGAGCAATCGTGGACGAGAAGTTTGTAAATACGTTATCAATAACAGAACTACTATTCAGTGTAATTCTTGTTGGGGTTGTAATAAGAGCCGTAAAATTATAAATGCCCAAAATATTTACCATGTCTTGCTTCTCGGTACTTGGTTTAGAGAAGTCCACGTTAAAATCACCACTTATTACCATGTGTTTTGTACCATCTTTACACTGCAGCATTTTGAACATCGTTTCTAACTTGGAAATAAACAGGCCAAAGTTGGCCGGATTGGGTGGTCTGTAAACTGTCACAATTACCAATTTAATGGGTGATGTTATTTCTAGGCACACAATTCTATAGATTTCTCAACTGCTACCGAGTCCAGGTCAGCTCGATTTTTGTATTTGTAACCTGCCGATTTCCTAATAAAAATAGCCGTTCCTCCCCTTATATGTTCCTTTCTTTGAAAACATGCAACTAACTTGAAATCGCTAATAAGAACCGACTCCTCCTGACCCCGCTCGAACCAGTGTTCTGATATACAAATAAAATCCACGATTTCTTTTTGAGAATCTAGAAATATCTCTATTTCTTCTGGTTTTTCACCCCCCAAACCTTGCGTGTTGTGATGCATCAAAAACTTCTGAGCGCCGCTGGGCTTTTGGCAAACATACGAAGTCGCCTGTCTGGATACGCCAGGCACTATGGTGACTTGCTTACCATCCCGGTTACAAGAAAATTTTGACTCCCTTCTCCTACTTTATCCCCTTGTGCCGTGGAAGTGTTATCTACAAGCTCTTCCGAGGTCCCTTGACCCATCAAGATCTCCTGAACTCTCTCTGCAATGAACTGTCCTAGGAAGAGACCCCCCCTTCGGTTGAGATGGATCCCATCTCTAGCCGATTCCCATTTAGAAATCCTGGCATTCGGATCTAAGAAGCTCAATGTAGGGTGACCACACGTCCCGGTTTTCCCAGGACAGTCCCGGTGTCCCGAGAGACACCACCCGGACATGTAATTGTCCCGGATTTGTCCAACAAATAAAATCTCCTATTTTCCGTGAAAATTCGTTAATTTTCACTTTTCAGTATTCTTTGAGCGCGAAGCGCCGTTCTTTTTTAAAAGTAACCACTCGCGCAGCAGACAACAGAGTATTCTTGCAACGCGAGACGCGACCAAAGAGGCCGCGCTCGCCGCCCGCCCAACGGCCCAACCCACTCCACTCTCGAGAAGCAAGTTGCAACCTTGAGACAGCCTAGGCAGAGGCTATCCTACTGTGCAGTGCACGCGGGTTGTTTCGTGACTTTCGTCAGTCTCGCTCTGATTGAGCTACTGTTCGGTTGTGTTTGTGTCTGTCAGTGATATTGTGCCGTGTGAGTAGGAAGCATTATGCCGAAACCGAAACGGAAATGTTCGTTTCAAGAAAAATATTCGGCCGAGTGGCACTTCATTAAGAAAGGACTATTTATAATTTGCTGGGACCTGACTTTTCTACTTGCACCACACTCTCAAAGCAAAGGCCAACCCCCAACCCAACCTGTCTCAGATCTCACTACAGGCTATCTTGGGGGAAAAATTACCCCAAAAATTTTCCGCCTCCGGCGGCTGGGGCTTCGCCCCAGACCCCGGTTAGCCCACGCAAGTCCATACAAAACGAAAGTACATGTGTCCCAGTTTTTTACTTTTAGGATTATGGTCACCCTACATCAATGGTGAGTGTTTATGTTGATTTTAGTTGGAAAAAACGGTATTGAAAAGTTGGATCACACCAACGACGGAAGTACCTAATATTTTAAGCGCCCCCTGTATTGGCCCTACCTACCTACCTTTATATAACAGTAATTTGTGGTGACCCAATCTGCCCCCCGCCCCCCCCACCTCTCCCCTTGTTCACAAAAAAATAAAAACGCTTAATTTTAGAACTTACCGCATTGGTGACGACTAATATTATTTACAATTGTATTTTCTACACTTACTGTATTTGTGTGGGATTTTTGGGTAAAAAATTAACTGAAGCTGGTAATTTTAAGAGTGGATTCTAATGATTTTGCTTCGTGCACTGCCTTTTTGTTTTGAAGTTTTCTATTTTGAGCACCACTTAACTTTTTTATATGTTCCATGTTGTTTCACTGTTATCACTCACTCCGTTTACGAATAAGAATTATAATATTCAAACATAAAATCATAATAAACACTTAATCACTTTAATTAGTACGGTACTGTAAAGGTTTAAACACAATAATACAATTAATATATTATAACAAATTAATTTGTGTGCAGAGCGAACTTAGCACTCGCTCCGTTTACGAATAACCATTTTAATATTTTAATAAATGTGTTTGCCGCGCACAGAACTGACACGACTGTTTGGCCGAAACTGAGTGATGTCTTGGCCTTTGAGCTTGAGCTATGTCCTCTCCCCCCCCCAAAAAAATAAAAATCAACTAGTTATTTGACTACTTTACACTTTGAGTTAAAAAGTACTCCTGAACGACATTTATTTTAACGTTGTAAGAATTATTTTTACTCAAACTTAAAACATGTGAACAAGGCTTGGTGGTTTGAAAGAAGGGATGAATGCTGCAGGTCAGTGTGCTGATCATGGGGGGGGGGGGGGGGGCGCCGATGGGTGAGGTTTTTTCCTGTCATAAATTTATTGAGACCGACTAATTCTATACAAAATACGCTTTGTCGAAGACCCAAATTCCTATTTAGTCATCGGTTTCAAAGAAAACAAACACCATAAAGTTATATAGTTCTCGCATAGGAATACCAACTACTTTTTAAAATTCATTTAGGCCGATGTAACAATAACATTTAGGAGACACGGCAACTTTGTTGCGCGGAGCTCTCAGAGGGTGCTCTCAGAGGGCGCAAGCGCACTCTGAGAGCTTGCGCCCCTATAGGCTACAGCCTAGTTAGCCTAATGGTTAATACGGGCCTGCCTGGTACTAGAAATTAAAGGAACTAAAACACAGTGTGATAAGAGTGCAGGGAAAGTAGTACCAAATTTTCATTTATTGTTGATAGAAAAAACGCCTCCGACGTAAAGAACTCCGGCAGCTAAGGCTTTCACCCAGAGACCCATCGTACATGTCTGGATACACGATACACCACCCACTGATCAATTATGTTAAATTAACACTGCGAGTAACGTTAAGAGCCTAAAATTTTGTTTTTAAGCAGGAATAGGTACTACTTTGGATTAACATTTCTAAATTTTCACACAGAAAACCTGCCTGTCCACTTTTATGAACTCAATCCCTTGCAATTCCATTATAACACCTGAACCACGTTCGGTGGTTTCTTCCGCGAAAGATTGATTACTCCCTGATTTGCTGTTTCTGATTTTTGGCAAACCTCATATTCGTTTGAGTGGGATCGTCTAATAAATCAGTTTTTTTCTTCTTTTTTAATCATTCTTTTCTTTTCATTCTCCACCCTTTTTTATATTTGATTCATTCATTAATTGCATTTAATATCCTTTTTATTTGTTACCAAATTTGTTGAGTTTTAATGCCTTAATTGTTGTAATATTACTATTTCAAATATTTACTTAAATGTAGTTCATTGTTGTCTGCATCTATGTAGGCCTAATTAGATTTATTTAGTTGTCCTCCTTTGTAAATCAGTTTTTATAACTGAATAGGATAGATGTTAAATAAATAAATAAAAATAAAAATAAAACCTTGGGGAAAACATTTAGTTCAGATTGTCGGTGGCTGGTATCGAAAGTCAAAAGTCTAGAGCGTGATGCTTGAGCCACATTGTCAGTTAAATTCTACATTTAACTAATCGATGTTATTAAAAAGGTACACAAAATCAATTCAACATGTTCCTCACCCCACCTTAACATAATAAGCATGTTATGATAGTTTTAGTATGCTATCCCCATCAATAATCAATTGATCATTGAAAAGTAAATATAAAATAGACTACAAAATATCATAGGGAATATAATAAAGAAAAAATATAACATCTTTTCATAACACGTACCAAACAAACTTCCTGCTTATTTTCAAGGCAATACAAACCGAAAACATGTCAGCTGCCATGCTTTAGAATATTGTACTATTGTTGTTGCAAATATTGCACATAGTATAATTAAATCTAGTGATTGGTATCCATTCATATTATTCCACGGTTTAAAAGTCTATTCAAGGCAATGAGCATTCATATGGGTCAATGTAATTTTAAGGCATGTAGAAACTCTTTTTCGAGTGGCGAGGGAGGATGAAGGATAACATGACTTCTTTTTTGCTTCAATCAATTTTTGGAAATCATCATGGAAGGCAAAAGCCAATGTGTAGAATTGATATTTTAAAAATCGTTGCTTGAAATTAAGCTTAGCACCAAGCTCGGTATTTACACTATTACCCCAAAATTTCCGTAGCATGGCTGATAGGGACATTACGTCACATCCCAAAAAATTTGAAATATATTTTTCTGTTATATTCAAGACTATCTTTCATTTAGCTAACATTTCAATAATCTTCCTTTGACTTTTAAAATATCAGTAACAATATAATACAATAATTGGCCCTTGGATTTGAACAAATTTAAAATTGATCTAAACAATAGCAAATGTTATGGCTACGGGACACACGGACACAGCACAGCAAGATGATTATGGCCATGTGCATTCACATTCAAAAAAGATGGAAAGTGCAAGGTGTTAAATGCACATTCAGAGTAAATTTAAATAATTTACAAATTTTTTGGTAGAGTGTAGCTATAGACATACATTTGACTACCAGGTATCTATTAAAATCCTAGTTTTTTTAAGTGTTTGCAAATGGCCAGTTATAACTCGAACTAGGTAACTGTACTCTGATCTTGATAAAATTTGTGGATAACATTTGAAATAATAATAATAATAATAATAATAATTATTGATTCATAGCAGTTGTCGAAAAAGTTTGCCCCGACTGGGGTTCGAACCCAGAACCTCCGGCTTAACGTGCCATAGCTCTACCAATTAAGCTACCGGGACCACAGAACAAACCTTTAGGAAACTGCTATTTGTTGTGACTGTTGACTTACATGACATAAATCCAACAGAAGACGGCAATGTAATAATAATAATAATAATAATAATAATAATAATAATAATAATAATAATAATAATAATAATAAATATAGCAATTGTGTAAACAGCCCAGACTAGTTTGGTTTTGACTTTTGAGTGCAAACAAAGAAATATGTCTCAGGAACATCAAACAAGCAAGTTTTTTCTATTACTACTTTGCTCTTTCAGCGTCTTTACCATACAATCGACTTCTCGGAAGAATTGACCCAATTATATACAATATTTACCCAACTAATTCTTGGGCCCATTGAAGTCTTTTTACATGCTTGCGTTGTTGGTTATACTTGGTTGAACTTCCAAAATATAATTCTACATTGACTCAACGAGGCAACGACTAATCTAAAATGAAGTAAAAGTAGGGTATAAGAAAGGGGCTCAATAAAGTATAAACTAAACCAAACCGTACCACACAAAGAGTTTGTAAAGTCCTATTATGTTAATGCATGTTAGTGTCACGCTATGATATATAGGGCTATAAATAAATAAATTGTATTTAGAGTCTACCCACTCAGTTATATAACTGATTTTCAGTGGGGGACAGTAAATCAAAGCGACCAAGTCAACCCTGTAGGCCCCGACGCAATCGACGAGTTGTTGTGTTATTTTGAAATTATTGTTGGCTATTGAGCTATTCTACAAACAGTTGGTTGTTGCAATGACCTTTGTCATCAATATATTTATGAAGTCACTCCCGATTCCTTTACATATCTGTGCATTGTAACAATCTTGTCCGTTGAAATAATCACAAACATTATAATGTATAGTTCCCAATTTTTTTTTTTTTTTTTTTAGAAAGTCTCATTAGATTGAAAAATATCACAGTAAGCCATCAGATAACTAGGAAGCTTCGCAAACGCTTTTTCAGGCGCGTTGTTGGATGAGCGTAATTGTTTAAATACGAAAACAAGCGTAAAATTGCGATTTTCATGAAAAATTATTTTTCGATTGCGCTGAAATTTCACAAGAATATATTGATTCATAAAATTAAGATTCTGTGAAAAAATCATTACAATCGGATAAAGCATGTAGGTGTTACAAGTCGAAGAAATTAAAAAAATCGAAAAAACATCGTAAAATTGCAATTTTCGTAAGAAATAATTTTTCGATTACGCTCAAATTTTACAAGAATATATTAATTCATGACATTAAGGTTCTGTGAAAAAATCATTACAATCGGATAAAACATGTAGGTGTTATAAGTCAAAGAATTTTTTTTTTAATCGAAAAAAATCGTAAAATTGCGGTTTTCATAAGAAATAATTTTTCAATTGTGCTCAAAACCGTGGTAGTTCTAATTCTGAGATTTCAAAGGCCTCCACAAAATTTCATCGCAATTGGAGTATCGGTTTAGCCGAAATCGTGTCAACAAACATACAAAAAGAGAGAAAATTTAAAAAAAAAATCCGGATTTTTTTCTCCAGTGTAGTGAAATGGAATCTTCGCTTCGCTCGCTACGCTCATCCAAAAATATATGACAGTAATACATAATTGGATGAGCGTAGCGAAGATTCTATTTCACTACACTGTAGAAAAAAATCCGGAATGTTTCCCCCCCCCCTTTTTTTGTGTGTTTGTTAACAACGATTCCGGCTAAACCGATACTCCAATTGCGATGAAATTTTCTGGAGGCCTTCGAAATCTCTGAACTTAGAACTGCCACGTTTTTTAGCGCAATCAAACAATTATTTCTCATGAAAATCGCAATTTTACGATTTTTTAAAAATTTCTTCGACTTATAACACCTACATGCTTTTTCGATTGTATTGATTTTTTCACAGAACCTTAATGTTATGCGTATGGCCTGCGAAAATATCTCTTGGTAATATTGGTTTTTAATTTTTACGACTACGACATGAAATAGTGCTGTCAACCATAAAACATCGATCTTCACATGCAACCAATTTACGCTGCATTCCAATCATCGTGTGAAATAGGTTATTGAAGCTTCTAATTTTAGAGTCGATGTATCTGGCTAATTCATCACTTTATGTAAAATTAAATTATATATTTGTCTATGACAGCAATAAATTGTTCATCCACTGTCTCAATACTCTTTTATCCAAACGCTTCAGCCGTTGTTGATACGTAATTGGTGCATTGAGCTCATAACAGATGGTTTAAATTATTGTTTCCATTGCTAGGCCTGAATCGCTTGTAAATTTTTAATACGACGACGAATGACGATATCAGGGCTGTCACCCACAAATGGAGTCAATGCACCATTACGCATAACATAAACGTTTGAAGTTCCTAGTTTAACAAGTTCTGGCTAATACATCATTAGTAAATTCATAATATATATTTGTTCATGCAGCAATAATTCATCCACTTACATCAACACACGTATCACATTAAGCTTCAGTGAGTGATAAACACTCGAGCGTATAGCTAATGGTATTAAGTTTGGTTCCAAAGTGATCTTAATTCGTTAAAATTCATGGTTCATTAATCCATCATGTTCTCACTGCCCATTGAATGGGTAGTGCACAGCAATGCACTTGCTCCTCCACGGCAAACTATAAACTTTGCAATAAGTAAAGTGATCCTTCTTCATTCAAAACCACATACATATACTGTCAATCCACAGTGTAAGGTAATTTCCTAAATAATTTTTCGTACCAACTAAAGTAATTTAATAAACAGTCCGAATGTCAGCTTTGATGTTGGAGTGCCAAGTCGACGCTAGATAGTTTGCTAGTTCACAAGATTTTTACGCCATCTGATGCCAGGAGAAGGATGTTTTTTCATTTTGTTTTAAACTTCTGCTATTTAGTTCTGTTTTCATTGGTTCTCAGTGAAACCGTTTTAGCGTAACTGTATTACATGTCCGTGATAATTGAAGTGATTCTAGATTCAAGTAAGTTCATTAAAAGTACATGCAATAATGACATAATTTGTGTACGAGTAAATGAGGGATATTGACTGGCTCTTTAATATACTAAGATGTGCTTGGCTGGTATTGTACAGCCCATTTATTAACAAAACCATAATACCACTACATCTATTAAACAATAACAATTACAAAATAATATCAAACATCCTTAATAGAACACCACCAATTACTTTTAAATTAGTTTATCAAGAGCAGAGCATAATAACTGTAAATACTAAATACTATAATACTAGTTTGAGCTCAACAAAAACAATACTAAACAAAACAAAGAACTTTTAAGAATACAAAATGCTTAATTCATAGTAATATCTCAATTTGCTAATTTAACAGTACCGGTGCTTAAATTGAAATACTGTATTATTCATTTACCAATTCTTGTCAAAAAGAAATTGAAATTTAATTTTTAATACTACTGTGTGTAATTAAAACAGGTTGGACATTCACTTTCTTGCATGATTGATATTTGACAACAATCATTCACAAAAACAGGTTCTAGATAACTACTTCAATTACCACATCAATAATAACAAACATACACCCACTTGTTCAAAATAGTTCATTAATTTTTTTCCCAAGTCAAAAAGTATCACAAAAATTGACATCACTATGAAAACACAGCATTAGAATGTTTTATGTTCTGTTGAAATACTTTTCAAATTTAGGCCGATAGAGAAATTATTAGTACAAATTAAAGCGTGCACGGGGTCATGTACATTATACTTCCATACTCATAATAAATGTACATACACTTAACTACCTCAGAATGGATAAACTAAAAAATAACCGATTCTGGTGATAATAAAATATTGAATTATTTTCATAGTGCTTACAAAAGTGGAGCTACTCACTTTATTCTGGAAACCAAAGCAAGATTAAAATCAAGGATACCAACATAGGAGGTTAAAGGCACAACCTGTAGTGACTGGTATCGGGGTTATCATTTATCAAGGGGGTATAGTGTAGTGAGCATATTATGTACCTGATCACAAGGAATTAGGGTTGCCAACAGTAGTCTTGTCAAGGGATTGTGATTATGTAATTCTCACAGTAATGTTGAAGACAAACTGTCTTTATCCGTTTATAAATTCACAACAACGCACAAATTATATTGATTTGATAAATTGAGACAATATGATACGATGAATATGGTAGTAGTATGCAAGCCTACCGGAAATGTCACCTATTCTATTCTTGTACCGAAGACGAAGTACGAACGAAGTACATAACTTTCAAATTCTATCTACAAAACTTACCAACCATTTAATTACAACTTATTTGTCAGACTAGACTACACCATGCAAGCCTTAAGCCATGACTAAGAACAAGAGACAGTTTCTTTTCAAATCTGTAATATTTTCTGCATCCAATTGATTGTAAGTTGCACGGTGCACCCTACTCATTTTTATTTCTTATTCAGTTATAAAAACTGATTTACAAAGGAAGACTTAATATGCTTTTATACCTTCAATCCAATGTATGACCTACAATAGAGTAAATGGTAGTAGTAGTTAGACATTCAATGATAACAGGGGTGATTGTTAGAAAGAGCATTCCCCACTCTGCACATGTCCTGGAAGAAGGTTAAGTCATTTGTCCATATGTTCAGTCCTTACTGTAGGTTATATTATGTACAAAGGTATTAAAAATAATATATTAAATATATTCATAATTTTCTAAAAAAAACTATCACTGCCTGGTATGTGGTGCAATTTGACTTGTTTCATGGACAACATGATGACATTGTTATGTTCTCTATGCTTTCCCAACCTGTCAACCCTTCTCCAATCTATAGTAAATGTATGGACATTCAGACTAACAACGCCATGGGTGACAACTGACAACACTTCCCAGATGCAAATGAGCTAGCGGTAACTATCCAATTTCTTCTTAGATTATCGTAACTGAAAACATATCAAGATAGAAATCAGTTAGACTTTTTATTACATGGTGTCTACTGTCTACACTTTTCAAAGGCCCTTGTAAATATCAAAAGTTATGAACTCGTCCACCATCTTTTTTGGATCGACACATGCGGAATACCAGTATGTATTCATAAATTTAACTACGTAGTTGGCAACCCTTACTGGAATGTATAAGTAGTCTCTCTTCTCCACTTCACATTCAAGTTCACAATTGAAGCAAAATGTAATAAGAATCAATATTTGTGATTAAGAGAGACATCAAGTAGTCACATTTCTTTTTTGTGGGATGATTACTTATTAGTGTCATGCTGTTACACTCACACACATAAAGTACAATAAGAACAATTCACATAATGACGTTAACCTCAATACCTTTATACACATTAAAACGAGTAAATGCTTGGATTTAAAACATATTTACTAAATCACGGCACCATCTTCAAATTGGTGTTGATGCTGATACTGGTATGACCCTTGTAAATTTGTACAAGTAGAAAGATCCGACATATTAGTATTTATAAAAAAATCTGTTGGTTGGTAATACCGCACTGTAGAAGAATGGCTCAGCTTTCATAAAATAACATTTATGAAAACATAGAGGGAGAAAAATCTGTAAAACATGATAATTATAATAGCATTTAACATCAGTTGTGAGGAAATTGAGATTGCCAAGTAATTCTTTGTCCACTGAAATATAAATTGGAATTAATTTGTAGGCCTATTGTCTTATGTCTTGTCACAACACATAGCCTACATAGCACAATCAATTTAGTTTAGTAGTTAGTACCTGCTGTATATTGTTTTTATTGCAACATTACCAGTCTTAAACCAGGACTATAAAGATTTTCTAAAAGAGGCCCAGTTAAATTTTTAAGTCAGTGACCTATAAAGCTTGTTTCAAGAAAGGGGGTGTACGACACAAAATTGTTTTGAGAAACCTGCAAGAATCATGCATTTTTGTGTACAAACTACATAGGCATACATTTTTAAGGGGGAATACATAAAACAAATTATTTGCTGTACAAAGGAGTAAGGACTGAATACGCAGGTTGTTAAGAGCTAGGTGTCGGTGATTTACTAGTGTAACCAAGAGCTTGCCTAAGTCAGGATTTGTTTAGTTAGCGGAATATTTCAGAATAATAATCTACAGATAGGATAGGAGGACAAATACAATCAACTATTTAACTAAAAACACATTCAACATAGTGACCCGTAGTAGCACTAGGCGTTGGGGGAGGAGGTAGATCTGGTGAAGTAATTGGAAGTTAAAAGGGATGAGGGCATTCATATATCCAGAATGGGCTTGAGCATTGAGCTAGGATTTGTAAGCAGCCTTTGCCCCAATCTGTTCAGCACTGGAAAATATGGATTGTTATTTGTTATGAATGATACTTGTGTTTGTCCCATTTGTATTCTATACTCTCTAACTGGGTAGAAAAACAGCAGGAGAGGCATGTACATTATTAGGACTGCCAAATTTTGTTTTAATTCCCTTTAAACGATTAAACTGCTCTACTAACCGCATTTAAACCATTCTCCCAATTCCAACCTTTGCTAATAGTGCAATGCCAAGCTTGTTTGCCTCGATTCTCCGCCAGGATCGCATGATCGGGGATTGACCACAGGACTCTCTACATTTTGGTTCCAGTGGAACTTACACATGGCGGTGACCAAACGTCGATCATCCTGCACTCTGGTGAGAAATCTGTCACCCCCCACAACAATAATACACTGTCCTAATAATGTTAAAAATTCCTATTTCATCAACGTAAAGACAACTGTGGTTATTACCCGATCGTTCTGCGCTCTGGTGGGAGATTAGTTTGACCATTGCCCTATTGTTCCTAAATATTATCCACCTTGACTGGTACTGGTTGACCTTGAGATAAAGTCGTGTGATGAAGAAAAGAGGCCACACCTACACTGAATGGGTCAAATAACACTGACACAGCATTTTTCTTGGTGTGTTTTGAACTTTCGATCTTGAGGGTGGAAAAGTAAAGCAGTTTTTTGGTGAGTGTCTTGGCAAATCGGGCGTTTAATTTTACTAACAATTATTAAACGACAAGAGTGTAAGCCCTAACTATTATGTATGAGTATGACCTTCCCGTCAAGTACACCATTTTAACATGAGATGTACAGTATGCATAGGTTGCAACAGTTGCATCTTAAAGTAACACAACTTTTATTTACGCAGATCCAAAAAGAGGGGGGGGGGAGGGGTATAAATAAAGCAATAATTGCTTATTGATCAAATTCTTCAAATGCTATCAAATCAAATGTCATTAAATGCTCATGCCAGTGACTAATTATTTGTTATGCAAATCTTTTGAAAGTTAATACAAATAGGTATACTTTGCTACATACAACATTTAAAAAATAGGTAGGGCATACTACGTAAAATTTTGAAATTTAGCAAATTAAGGGTCATTTCAAACAAATTAATTTGTGATTTTGAAATGTGGTTAATCTGCTCAAAATTATGCAATTCATGGACATTATAAAATGATTGAAACTATAATCAACAACAAAACTTGCAGTTTTTCAAATCGTTTCATAGAGTAAGCCTACTCTATCTTCAAGTTAAGAGTGATCACTCATCTACAAAACACTAACTGAACAAGCTAATGGATCCTATTCCATCCACTCTCACCATGTGCATATGTAGTACTAAATCACTAAATGATGCAAGTTGTTATATCAATGATAAACATGTTAGTAGTAAAAAGATATGGATTCAATTCAATAGAAAAACAAATACAGATTTTGTTTAATTTCAGATCATAATTGAAACATTAATAATGAATTTCTTCCATCCAGGTATACACTGTGGCTGACCTTAGCTGACCTTGCTAATAGGAGTCATTAATCAGTCATGTGTCTCAATCATGGCCTATTACTATTAGGCTATTATTATTAAATGTCAGTAGATAATTTTGGGTAGGTGTGCTTAATAGTAATGCACAACCAAGTCCAAGTAATGACTACATAAAATATTTTTTGCTAAACAATAAGAATCATACTGAAATGCAACATGGATTATGTATTATTAACAATATTCAATTGCTATACATATTTTATTTTGTATAAGTCAGAACTAAAAGAAATACTATGTAGTACCAAGATTTCTTTTCTTTTTTTGTTGTTGATATTTTGGAGCAGGGTTCAAAGTAATTACTCCAAAGCTAACCAAGAAACCTTTTGTATTTACTATTTAGCAACTTAATAAAAAACATGAAATGTTCAATTTGTCTACACTCTTCTCTTAAGTTTTGGTTCAGTCTTCAGTGTATTGCAATTTGCAATACATAGAGAGCCTAAAGCCATCCACTTATTTGAACATTACACATACATCTAAGTAGGGTTATAGGCCTACTAATAGAACAATTTTAAAATTTAAAAAAATGTAAATGTAAATGATTAATTGCGTAAGAAATGTTAAATGTAGTATAAAAATTATAATTAACCCCAGGTAAAGGCTAATGTTATGTAGGAGCGCATAAAAAAAGGCAGGGTAGAAATATTATGTTAACTTGGTTTTAGATATTTGTGAACATTTCTTTTATCAATGATGTAATTTATGCAAATGTGATAAGTAGGAATAGCCGAGTCAAGCCTGTGCCGCTTAAGCAGTAAGGAGGAACAGAATCAACACCATCTTTTCAGTTGTGAAAGGACTTAAGGCTGAACTCAACGCAATCAAGGTGACGTGACGCATGTCCACGCGGAATCCTGTCTATTGGATAATACAACACATGGCCAAGTAGGCCAATTGTGGGCATATGAAAAGAAGAAGATTCATGCTAGTCTGTATGGATCAAGTGCTGAACAGCTTATATTAAACTAGGTCATCTTCCTTGTTCCTTAACATATACTGTATACGATTTCACATTTGTTAAAAATTAAAATTGAAAATTTCAAGTTCAAGAATGGTTCGCACTTGCAATTGCCAATCGGTTCACCGTGTAAGACATTTTAAATCAATCTTTCAAAGAGTGTTTTAACGGAATATGCGAGTTGTTTGGATTGAAAAAGATTTGGTAGGTTGGGAAATAATAGAGAACAATACAGAACATTGAAGTAGGTAGGCACCCTACCTAAAGGACGTATCATAATTATTATTATGTTTTTTGTGTAATACTCATAGACTCATATTTAAAGATAATATGCTATGTCCTATGATATGGTTCGTTAAATGTCACTTTAGCCCCAGCAATTTTTACTTGTGGAAAATAATACTGTTTGCTTGACTGTTCCAGCACTGTTAAACTAGGTACCTATCCCCTGTGCAGTACATGAAGTAGTTTCATAACATAAACTTGCAGCACTGCTAACCTCTATTCTTCTCACCATTTAAAATTTAGGATTTCTTTCTTCTATCCAATCACAAGGCAATTACCAGTATTTAAGACCAGGGTGAGTAGTGGAAGTATTATAAACAATCCATAACTCTCACAATAACCTAATAGGGTACGTAGGGTAAGTCTAGCCTGAAAAATTAATAATGGTACTTCTAAGCTTTCCCGTATTCAGATTTAAATGTATTAACTACCCTAATGCTGGGCACTTTTAAAAGGCAATTAATGGAAGATTAGGAGTCTCCATCAGAACCTGAAAAAATCCAGCTGTTGTTAAAAAGAATTAGTGAAAAAACAGAAGTAAATGTATGAAACAAATCAATGATTCCTATTTCCTACACCCTCCCCCCCCCAAGATCTCTTTCTGTACCAGCAATTTATGTATTGTATCCGTTTTGGTCATAATTTATTTGGTCGGCTGCATTGCTAGGTGTACCTATTATGTGGTTAAAAGACTTGCGATTCTAAAATTGGTGTGAAACATTTAATCACAGATTAGTATGGTATCTTTCACAATGGCTACTATGAGACCTAGGTTCAAATCCTGCACACTCCTTCATGATAATACAATTTATAACAATTGAAAATAGTATGTCCACATTTCTATCACCTTCCATTATTTTTTCAATGGAACAATCTACCCATCCTGTTTCCGCAGAAGTTATTTAAAAATATTATCTCACAAATTCTTAGCATAAAATCTCCATATTTTCTTGTACTTAAGCCAAGAATAGAATGGTGAATAAAGGGCTGTCCATGTTTTGTAGTGGAAGTGTTTGTGAGTACTACCATATTTTTGGTAGCCTACCTACGTAGGCCTATAGGGATGTACGTACAACAATAACATAAAAATAATCGATAATTGAAAACGTGACTGCAATACTGGATGATGTTGGTCAACGCGGTGCTACTTTTACCAGCTGTCAGGCGTGATGAAGATTGGACTTCTCAAAAGTCAACATCAAAATATTTTACCTCAGAAATAGTAGTGTGAAATCTCCGCTCCTTTGAGGTCGCAAAATGTCAAATTATTAAGACATAAATAGATTATGAATCGATTGACTATGGTGGTCCAAGTGAGAACGGGAAATGTGATATGAAATATGATGATTAATCTTGGGAAAGTTTTTTCTAAAAACATGCAATTCAGTAATATTTTCATTATCGACTATTGAAATGTTTATTAGCTGTTATTGAATATCGATTACCAAGTGCATCTCTACTACCCTATGACATGTCCTTATTAGTGTAAAATAAAATCTCTTAGTCATCAATCATCATCTCATCAATCATCATAATCCATTGCTGTTACCTGCTTCTGGCAGGGTCAGCTTGGATTTTGCAATCAAATTTTTTCCACTTCTTCCTATCGTCCCACAGTTGTATCTCTTCCACATCTTCCCTGCTCTTGCCTCCAAGTCTATTGCTAGTGCTACATGGTATCCCTCCATTTCTTCCTTGGCCTCCCCCGTCTTCTCCATCAACCTTTCTTTCATCCCTGCTCTCGGGCATCCTATTTCCCCTTGTCCCTTCTCGTCTTGCCCACTGTGATCCTCATGAGTATCATCTCTGCCATCTGCATCTAACTCTTTTCTCGATCTCCCATAGTCCAGGTTTCTGCTGCATAAGCAAGAATCAGGTCTTATATAGTCATCATACACTGAATAGTTCTGTTCATTGCATAAATATGAGACGTTAAGCAATATCCAATCCAATTACACTACAGTAATTGCCTAATTGGATTACACAAGGTGGGCTGGCAGCAACAAAACAAAACCAAACTGTTACTTAAAACGAATGTTCAGCATATCATTGCGGGGAAAGGATGCACGATCGATATTATGTCTACATTCCTACTTGGCTGAACTCGGTCAAAACTGTGTGGCATTTTCTATGGACAGCCCAGTATCATATTTATAATGTTAGGAGCAAGACGAATAATGATTAATTAATTATTCTATCTGCTGTTTGTAGCTAGGCTACCTATGATTATAAAAAACAAAGTGCATCAAGTGAAGACAAAAAGAACATCAACTCATCAAGTCATCTTTCACATATAATATGAATGATTGATATTATAAATTTATAATACAAACTCCTGAAAGAATTGGTCAAGGTCAGCATTTTCGAATTGGCTAGAAGGTACGAAATGCTTCGGTAAAAAATCTTATGTGTTTGTGTGTGTTACTGTGCTGGAGCCTGCGGTGGAGCAAGTCTCGAGGTGACGTTGATGATGGTTAGGAGGGCGTTGCGCAGGAAACCGGGTAGTCCGGGTTTGTTGGCCATGTTTTCTACCACCATGCGCAGTTCCACGAACATGTTACGTGTGTAAGGATTACGCTGAGAGGAGTAACGAAGTGTCAAAAAGTGGTAGTAAATGAACGGTGTCAACAAACCAGCACGGCCCCTGCAAGAAAGAAATGCAAATTTAACAACGATTTGAAGTTGAAACACTGTTTACAGTTACATACATAAATTTAAAGTATGTGAAGTATTTACTCGATTGAAGGTCGCACCCCAGTTCATAGGAGAACATGTAATTTAGGATCTTTGTGCAATTATTTGATTGACTGAGCTATGCCTTTTATTATATAACAGTATTCTCACACTCCCTCCTGCTCCATTTAAGGTAAGCTGTTGGCACCCTATCTCTTTATGTCATTCACATGATAAAAGTACAAGGTAACTTAAAACTTACAGGAAAATAAGGATAACTGAGAAAGGCATGAGGAATATCTCAGTGAAGGCCACCAGTCGTAGGATGTTCCGTGACTGGAACTCAACCAAAGATATCATAAGTCGTGCACCCCACCACGAGTTTTGTCCCAGAGCCTGGTGATCAAACAACCTTGATTAGCAACAGTGGGAAACAATTTCCAATTGGGGAAATGACAAAGTAGCAAACTACACACAACATCAACTGTTGCATTATTGTACTTACATCAAGTAACGTTAAGGAGTAGCTGGCTGAATGCAACACCCCAAACAAAGCAACGGGCAACAAAGCCACTGAAAAGTGTGTCAAGGACAATTGTATTTCTCTATTTTGTACACAAAAGTTATTTCAAACACAGTGAAAAATTATTGTTTCCAAGAAGTGAATGTGTGACTGTATAGATGTACATTGCATTCCCTACTATATTCCCATTGTCTCCTACGGGTATCTCCTATCTGTTTTGCCACTTCGTCCCTGTACAATATCACAAAATGTCAAGGAAATGTTTTTAAACTAGGCATCTTCGCAAACGGTTTTTCCAGTCACGTTGATGGATGAGAATTTTTGGTTGACTGTATTCCTATCCTTTCATTACGGTTTCGTGTTAGTAAAGGCAATCGTGAACGATGTCTGCCTTCAACAATGCAAGGCGCCCGAGTGCAAGTCAGAGAGACACCGAGAACAGACACGCGTCCGTCGTGCCAGCTGCTGAGAGGTGCGAGGCGGCAAGGTCATATCGATCTCTCGTTGCCTTAAATGTACAATTTTTATTATTATTATTTATTTTATTATTTCTAAGAAATAATTCTTCGATTGTAACCAAAAATGGCAGAGATTTTGAAGGTCCCCTCCAAATTCCATCAAGATCGGATTAGCCTTTGCACGGAAGAGCGCAAACAGACAAAAAACAAACCTAAAAACAAAGCTATTTTCTTCTAGTCTTTGCTACGCTTAACTGAAAATATGAACCTAGTGTTTTTAAACATTTCATTACACCTAAATTTTTGTGTCTTAAGGCCTATATAAGTATGTCCATATTGCTCAAGTACCATAATCTATGTATAATTTTTAAGCAGTTTTTCCTCCGATATCATGAGACAAACATGTAACACTAACCACACATTTCTAGGAGTATTCTTGCTAGCTAAACCTACCATACAAGACACTTTTGCTGCTTGCTAATTTGCATCTTCAAGATTACATAGAGTACATAGAGAATGCTCCTTGCATTATGCCATCAACCAAGACAGTAAGCCAGAACTTCTTGACTTATCCTTCGCTCATTAGTATGCATGAGAGTCCCAACAAGTAGGCCATATATATGAAGCGTATACCTCAGTGCCTGAAACAAAAAGCTTCTGGCAGAGAGCTTAAGAGGGAAAAGGACACATTTGGCAGTTGGCACATAGCTGTTCGCTCGGCCGGTAAGAATCCAACAGATTTTTTTCATCTCTCGAGAATGCTGTACAATACTGAAATGATGATTATTGTCCTTCTCCTCTAAAGTCACAAGCATTTTCTATCATAATATAATTTTTTTGTGAAAGGATACATGTAACTGGAGCAACATACAGGAATATTAGAGAGTAGAAAAGGTAATGGCAACTGTCTTCTTTCAACAGCTGGCCTAGGAAATCCCGTGTGAAAGTCACTCGTGGTAAGCGCTGGTGTAGGCGGAGAGCACTTGTTGCTGCATTCGACATGAGAGCCTTATAATAAGCGCTGTTGGGATTTCTGTGAACAAATGTATATAATATGTAAAGTAACATTGTAGGGCTACCTACTTGCAATGTGATTTAATGAGATAAAAATATTAGAATAAGTAAGTTTTTAAAATAAGAACCCTTTTTTTTATTTTCTTTATAATATTTTTGTTTTGAAATATTATGTCAAGCATTCATAATGGAAAGAGAATAGAGATACGTGAAAGCCTAGCCTATAGATGCTACAAAACGCTATTTTTCATGTGAAATAAGATTTTTCTAATCCTTATTTATTTTATTTAACAAAGTAGGCCTATTTATAATTTGTTGATAGGCCTACACATTGTTTTTCAATTGATATTTATTTAAACTTGAAGACAACATTTTGAAATAAAAATACAGTATAAGGAAACCTCATTAGTACACAAGTTTTTGTGAAGATGGGTAAAAAATATACGCTACATAATGCTGTTCAATTCAATTCAATTCAAAATGCGTTTTATTTCTTTAGCAACAAATGCTCACTTACATACTTAGCATAATTGCCGTACATATATATATATATAAATATATAAAACGATACTACTTGAAATTGCTATAGCACATACCTCTAATAATAACAATGGAACATAGCAATAAGAACACAGTACTTAAATTAAATTAATTATAACTTATAAGATAACAAATCATAAGCAACTCCAAACTACAGATCAGATGGAAACCCTATGTACTAGAATCAAAGTTTTAGAGACATGGAATTATAAACTAGGAAAACGCTTAAGTCCCGCCGCGTTGATGGATGAGCGTTTTTGTCAGTTTTTAGTTTGCGTAGTACCACTTTTCCTTTGCAAGTGCTTTTTAAATGCATTGTAGGTAAATGTTGTCAAGTTTCTATTGTTACTTGTTAATTGTTATTACAAACCTAAAAAAACTCATATTAAAACCTTTATTCCATGGATTCTAGCTAACTTTTTTAAATTTTTTTTTCAGAAAGCAATACATCACCATAACCTTAATGTTCATGTAAAATATTAACGTTGTAGCCCCACCCGTCTGGTCAGAATCGGCCCAAATGTCACGAAAATATCGCACTAAATTTTTTAAAAAATCGTAAAAGTAAAATATTCATGAGAAATATTTCTTCGATTGTACCCAAAAACGTGGCAGGTTTAAGTTCAAAGATTTCAAAGGCCTCCATAAAATTTCATCGCAATTGGAGTATCGGTTTAGGCGGAATCGTGTTAACAAACACACAAAAATACAAATAAAAACAAAAAATAAAAACGAAAAAAATCGTAAAATTGCGATTTTCATGAGAAATAAGTTTTCGATCGCGCCCAAAAAGGTGACAGTTCTAAGTACAGAGATTTTTAAGGCCTCCAGAAAACTTCATCACAATTGGAGTATCAGTTTAGCCGGAATAGTGTTAACAAACGCACAAAAATACAAACAGAAAAAAACAAGAAAATCGAAAAAATCGTAAAATTGCAATTTTCATGAGAAATAATTTGTCGATCAATTTTTCGTCCCGTGCAGTTCTAAGTTCAGAGATGTAAAAGGTCTCCATAAAATTTCATCGCAAATGGAGTATCGGTTTAGCCGGAATCGTGTTAACAAACACACAAAAATACAAACAAAAACAAAAAATAAAAACAAAAAAAATCGTAAAATTGCGATTTTCATGAGAAATAAGTTTTTGATCGCGCCCAAAAAGGTGACAGTTCTAAGTCCAAAGATTTTCAAGGCCTCCAGAAAATTTCATCACAATTAGAGTATCAGTTTAGCCGGAATCGTGTTAACAAACACACAAAAATACAAACAGAAAAAAACAAGAAAATCGAAAAAAATCGTAAAATTGCAATTTTTATGAGAAATAATTTTTCTATCAATTTTTCGTCCAGTGCAGTTCTAAGTTTAGAGATTTAAAAGGTCTCCAGAAAATTTCATCGCAAATGGAGCATCGGTTTAGCCGGAATCGTGTTAACAAACACATAAAAATACAAACAAAAACAAAAAATAAAAACAAAAAAAATCGTAAAATTGCGATTTTCATGAGAAATAAGTTTTCGATCGCGCCCAAAAAGGTGACAGTTCTAAGTCCAAAGATTTTCAAGGCCTCCAGAAAATTTCATCACAATTAGAGTATCGGTTTAGCCGGAATCGTGTTAACAAACACACAAAAATACAAACAGAAAAAACAAGAAAATCGAAAAAAATCGTAAAATTGCAATTTTTATGAGAAATAATTTTTCTATCAATTTTTCGTCCCGTGCAGTTCTAAGTTCAGAGATTTAAAAGGTCTCCAGAAAATTTCATTGAAATTGGAGTATCGGTTTAGCCGGAATCGTGTGGACAAACACACAAAAATACAAAAAAAAAAAAAAAAAAAAACATTCCGGATTTTTTTCTCCAGTGTAGTGAAATGGAATCTTCGCTTCGCTCGCTACGCTCATCCAATCAGGGCATCGAACCGGTACGAACCGAAAAAAACGATAATTTTCCTGAACCGAAAACCAAACCGAAAACCGTTATAAGAAAGTGCCTGAACCAAAAACCGAACCGTAACCAAATTTCTTATTTCGGTTTATTTCGGGTTTTTTCGGTTAATTTCGGTTCAGGGGGCAGTTTCGGTCACAAAGTCTAAAAATAGCCAAATCGCAAAAATTGGGAAAAAGCAAAAATAAAGTTCGATTTTCCCTTTCACAAGTCCGGCTCATACCTTCTTTTCATAAGTCCAAAGACACCTGCCTACCACACCTTTCATAAACGCCGACTTCACAATGTTGTTGTTGAACGTGGAAATCAAATTAATGTCACTATAATTTAGTGAAGTAAGGCTAAATGTAAATAGACGACACTCCCCGTCACCGCACCCATTGATTGCCTTAGTCCCGTAACGTTCATTATCCCAGTCTCTCAGACACAGACCTGATTTGGACTGAGGAGTGAGGACTGAGGAACATTGTGAAATGTGGACTTTGAGTGAGGTTTTGGGCTTTGGTCATATATATGTTGGGAATTGATAGATGTGGGCATGTATCGGTAATTAATGTTTGTAAATATCCCTACAAACGTTATCAACTTTCAAAAAAATTATACTTTTATTGATATTTTGCATTATAATTTGTAAAATAAAATAAACTGGTTTGAACTGGTTTAAAACGGTTCAAACCGAACCGTTATATTTAGATAGGTCGAACCGAACCGAAAACCGAACCGAAAAAATAACGTTGTACCGAAAACTGAACCGAAATGAAAATTTTTTCGGTTCGATCCCCTGTTTTAAATCTATATTGGTATTGTCTTTATATCCTTAAAACAGTATCTTTATCTTATATAAAAAAAAACAATAATCAATAAATGGATCAAGCTTATATTAAACTCAAACATACATCCCCATAATACCTGTGGGTAGCCAATTATGTGAAAATCAGTGCCGCCATCACTGAAAAGGTGCGATAAAGATCCTATCTATAGGACTTCTTTATTTTATGGTATAGGCTTACAAATACAATAATTTTTATGTTTTAATGATGAGAAGACTCAGTTAATGAAGTCGACCTTACAAATCTAATCACATTGTTAACTATAATCTTAAACTGAAGTATATTCTAAAAAGTATATTGTTTCCATAACAAACTCTCACAGTTTATCATTAACAAAGTCACTCAATAAGCTAATGCTAGTCAGTAATTATATCTAAGGTAAGTAATTAAGTATAGCATAGGCCGGTAGCACTTGTCATATTTATTAATGCAACTGAACCATGGGTAGGGTAAGCTGCATTGCATGTATAAATACATACAAATACCAATTATGCAGAGATAATTATTTACTTGCTATGATAGAGGCCTACAATGCCATTGCAGATCTAAGGACAAGATATCAGTATTTTTCCATATCATGGGAAATGCCTTTGATAAATTATATATGTTGGGGATTGTGAGCACACATAACATCTTTCATTACTATGTTCTTTGTATCAACAAACGTCTAACTTCTTTGACTCAACTGTTTGTTTACATTGAAGACATTCTTTCATTTTTTTAATGTTACAACACCACCTTCATTTCAGACCAGTTGAAGGATTTCATTTTTCTTATCAATAAAATGACTTTTTACCATAAAATGCATTTCTGAAGTGTTTTAATTGTATCTACTTAAATTCAGCAATGTGAGCCAGTCCTGTGGAACAGTCTACACCAGCCAGAATGATGCAAAATAAATATTCTTTGCGGATGTAAAGTGGTCCTCCGCATCAACCACTCATGGACCCAACATTTTGGTTCTCCGGGCCGGATGACCATAATATGTTGGGGATTGTGAGCACACATAACATCTTTCATTACTATGTTCTTTGCATCAACAAACGTCTAACTTCTTTGACTCAACTGTTTGTTTACATTGAAGACATTCTTTCATTTTTTTAATTGTTACAACACCACCTTCATTTCAGACCAGTTGAAGGATTTCATTTTTCTTATCAATAAAATGACTTTTTACCATAAAATGCATTTCTAAAGTGTTTTAATTGTATCTACTTAAATTCAGCGATGTGGGCCAGTCCTGTGGAACAGTCTACACCAGGGGTGCCCAACTTAATTTAGAGTTGGGCCACATGGCATAAATTTTAAATGTTGGTGGGCCACATAAAATGCCCTGTAAGGCCGCGTTCCCATAACTTTGGTTTAGTCTTAAGAAATTGTTAATTGGTTGTTATGGTAGCAAGAAATCCGATATCCTGATTGGTTAGTAATGTTTCAGTGGCCTGTCATAATGAAGTTACTCCTTTTCATTGGTCGTCGTATAAATAACAAAACCTCTGATTGGTCCGTCATAAGAATTATTGTTTTGTTATAACAATTTCTTAGGACAAAAACGTAAACAATTTAACACGTATTTCCTATCCCCTTATAACTAAACCAATTTGTGGGAACGCGGCCTAATCATATAAAAATTAACGTAATATGAATATAGGCTACAGATTGTGGAATGATAATGCAATCTTCCACTCTTCTTGCCATTGTGTTGCGTGACAAGTTGATAGTACCCCTACCAGTGATATTTCTTTATTCGGGGCACACTTCGTCAATATCAGCTACGAATTCCCCATCATAAAATAATGGTCTTCCCCCCGACGCTAATGTGGACAACCTGATAGCTAGCACGGAAAATGCTTGGTTCTCAGTTGTTTTCTTTTTGAACTTACATTACTGAGATACACGGGTTTGCTTCAGTTTGTTCACTTTCTCAACTAGAATTGATCCTAATTTCTCATGCTCACTTTTGTGTTTCGAGTCGTAATACCGTTTTAAATTTTGAATACTGCGATAACGTCTCTGCATAAAAAGAACACAACTTTATCATTATGTGGCACACAAAATTAAAGATAGGTCCAGTTTTCGTACAATACTCTGCACTCACTGCCTATTTTACGACGTTTAAAATCTTTTGATATCAACATTTTTTTAACCAAACAAATAAATGTTACACTTGGAACTGCACGTAACTAGACATGCACTTACAAACACATTCTTGAAACTTGCACAGGATAACAATTAACGAATCTCGACCACCTTACTCGAATGCGACCAAGAACCTTTGCATTGATTGCCTTGGTCAGTACACTTCACCCCCATCCCCCGCCCAAGCATCACATTCACATGGTTGACCCGGAGGCTAGCCAGTTGCTAAAGAAGTAATGAGTACATTCCCTCCTAGACTTTTAAGAAACAAAACTACCCTTATTACACTCAGTCACCTATTATTGTGGGACTCACAGGAAGTACTAAGATTGTTTTCGCTTTAGTTTTTTATAAAAAAAAAAAATCCTGGATCCGTGTATGACGGGGTGGGCCGGACCAAATAGCTTGGCGGGCCGCATGCGGCCCGCGGGCCGTACGTTGGGCACCCCTGGTCTACACCAGCCAGAATGATGCAAAATAAATATTCTTTGCGAATGTAAAGTGGTTCTCCGCATCAACCACTCATAGACCCAGCAATATTCACTGTCATATTCAAAACATGGGAGCATTTAATATGTTTTAATTATAAGCCTATCTATAGGCCTTGGTAGGTAGGCCTACCCATGTTTTACAAAGTAGGTAGGTAAGGTAGGGCTACATTCAATTTCAATGTCAATTAATTAAATTACAGTATATACAATCCCATAGGCCTACAACTACAAAAAAATATTATATCTGAATACGTATAAGGTAGGTAGTAGGGTTGCCATCCAGCCGGTATGCCCCTCTTGGCCGGTTGCCGGTCAGACCATTCGACCAGCAATAGTGTTGTGTTGTTTGCAACATTAACAAAAAACTAAATTTGTTTTTTAAATAAATATTTAAAAACCAACCTACTCATTGCACTTCTTTCCCAAATGCCAACTAATGAGTAAACATTGCTCTTCTCTTCTCCACTTCCCAATGACCTAACCAGCCAACCACCACCACCCCTCTAGTCTTTCTACCTAGCCAAATTCGACACGACAGCGAGCGAGCCGAGCGAAGCCGAAGATTGCCACACTGCACTGCAGTCCACTGTCAATGCAAACATTCAGTCAGTTGCTCCCACGCGAAGTTTGGGAGAGGTAGTAATAATGAGCGCGCACAAATCCGATGATGAAATTGACTCTCCATGGACTGCCTACTCTAACTAATTATGAATTCTCAGCGAATCAGCGGATATAATATTTAATCCATCACCTCAGTGACCCACTTCTTTTTGGTGGTTTTCCAGTTTTGACTGCACAATAACTAGGACCTACATTGTTTTGGTATTGCATCCAGCCAGCTACTTTATTCTAAAACACACTCTAAAAAGCTGAATTTTAAAATTTTCAATATTTAATACATTATTCAGAAATTACAAAATCCATCCCAATCGGGGTTCGAACCTGAGTCTCTCACATTCCAGGTAGCGCCTCAGCCAACTAGACCACCGAGACGGTAACTATTTAACTTCTGAATTGTAGTTGCATTATAGATCTGAATGGACTACGGCGCTATAGTTGGGGGGGGGGGGCGCCCTCCGAACCCCCCATGCTTGGTCCCTTTTCCACAAATTACATAGTAGCCTAGGCCGTTTTTTTTTTTTTTAAGTTGGCAACCCAAATAGGTAAGCTAGGGTCCATATTATGATGACCTAATCAAATTAATTTTAAAACATATATTTGTAGGCAGTAGGCCTATTACATTAATTTAGGCCTGAGAATATTGTATGCCCACTGTTGAAAATCAAATTATGTGCAACATAGGCCTACCGTACCTTGGTAATAGGCCTAATGCAAGGGGCACACAAAAAGTATGGACAAGTCGATGCACAACGCTGATGATTTTAAGGTGCAAGGAGTTTAATGATATTTAACATCTTTAGGCCTAGTAGGCTAGATTGCCAATCGTAATCTTGAATATAGGTCAGTTTAGGAGGGAAATTCAAATATCGCTGACCGAGAGAATGCAATTGTTCCACTCCATTCTTTGCTAAAAATCAGCTCTACGTTAAAAGTGTCCTATATATTATCCATCTCTACTAACTTGTGACAATTAGGAACAGGCCAATCGGCTAGTTTAGTATGATTGGAGAAGGGTTGACAGGTTGGGAAAGCATAGAGAACATAAAGAACATAAAACCCAGCCTGAAGGGCTGGGGGCGACAAAACTTTTCACCTGCTGATGAAAACTGCAGCTAATTTAAAGTTGTCTTGTTACCTTAATCCACGACGCGTTTCGTCCTTCTAAGACTCATCAGGCGGATGGTGGCCACTAAAAATCAGCTAACTACATGCAAACAAAACTCACAACACATAACCAAACCTGTGGTAGGGCCACGCAAGAAGTAAATTCTGCATGCATGTTGTCATCATCAGCAAGGTTACTTCACACACCATTCATAATGGGGCACACAGTCAGAAAAGACAGTAAGGGGGCTTCCCTTCCAACTCTGGAGCTCGGGAGACAAGAAATCCATGACTTACCCTGGATTCGAACCAGGACCCTTGGCAACAAGAGAAAAGCTGCCCCTCCTGCTGTTGCTGAGTTGGGAGGGAAGCCCCCTTACTGTCTGTGCTGACTGTGTGCCCCAGTATGAATGGTGTGTGAAGTAACCTTGCTGATGATGACAACATGCAGCTAGGGTTGTGAGCGGGTACCCGGGCACCCGCCCGTTGATAATAGCCCGGGTAATGAAATGAGTCGTCGGGTACTCGTTTCACCGTTTTTCGTCTCAAATTCCGCTCAATTAACGCCGCCGCCGGTTAGGCTTGCACTCGGCGGCGCGCAGCGGCGGCAGTAAGTGATTCGTCATTAATACGCGCTCGTATTTCGTCCGTCGAGCTCCAGTGAGTGACGTCACCAACACGCTGCGCGTGCACCCCTATTCATCGTAATCGCCGATAAGTGACTGGCGGAGATATTTATGCATTCCGGCAACATCAGTTCCTAATGAATATGCATTTTCAACAGCTGGACATTAGAAACGAGCATCTCTGGCGCCCAAAACCGTCGACATGTTCACGTTTTTGAGAACGTGCGTGTTAAAGTGATGACCTGTCAATATGAAGTAGATAAATGACTGAATTCACTTTTTTTTTTTTGGGTAATCGTAAAAAAATCTTAAAATTTCGTAATTTCGGGTACCCGCCCGTAAGATCGACGGGTACCCGGGGAGGCATTTTCACCAATTTGCACAGCCCTACATGCAGCATGCAGAATTTACTTCTTGCGTGGCCCTACCACAGGTTTGGTTATGTGTTGTGAGTTTTGTTTGCATGTAGTTAGCTGATTTTTAGTGGCCACCATCCGCCTGATGAGTCCCAGAAGGACGAAACGCGTCGTGGATTAAAGTAACAAACAACTTTAAATTAGCTGCAGTTGTCATCAGCAGGTGAAAAGTTTTGTCGCCCCCAGCCCTTCAGGCTGAGTTTTATGTTCTTTATGTTCTCTATGCTTTCCCAACCTGTCAACCCTTCTCCAATCATACTCATACTCATCATACTTGGCCTTTTCCTAATTGTAACAAACCAGTCTTTTGACACCGCTTTTACTAGTTTCTATCTTTCTTCACCTATGGGGTCGAGAGGGGCGAGCCTACTCTACACCCTCTGGTGGGTCCGTGTTTCCTTGTTCCTTATAAGTGTGACTCCTTGTCCTGCTGGGGGGGCCTAGCAAGTGATGAACCTGTTACACCCTACTCGTCTTTTCCTTCAACCTCTTCACCTGCAGCCAAGAGCTAGTATAGCTCGTGTGTCTCTGCTATAGCCAAGAGCTTGCAATTTGTAGTCTTGTTTCCTTTCGTTTTCGAATCCCAGACACAATTAGTAGGGCAGCCTCTCTCAGGGGCGTAGGAACGGTGGGGGATGGGGGGGAAACTCCCCCCCCACTTGTTGGCTTGACCCCCCCACTGGGGGGGTCAAACCAGGTATGGGTGCCATTTTCTAACTTATAGCTTGTTGGGTGATTTTTAGGATTTTTATTACAGTCGGGCTTGCAAACAAAAAGGAAGGTTTATGTTAACATTTTTTTGGAAAAATTCAGTAAGAGACGAGATTTGCGAGACTAGACTAGCCATCTGATTTTAGATTAATATTCATTATATTTTGTGTGATTTTTCACTCCCAAGCAGACTGTCGACCGATTCTAGTCAGGTAATCAGTCTTCAATGCAATATTAGCTTCAAAATGTAACCCTTATTCATAATTAAAATTCGCCTGAAAACGTGTTTTAGGACACCTATCAAGGGCACCTTTTGAAAAAAATCTCGCCTACGGTGAAAAAGCCTCCGGCGGCTGGGGCTTCGCCCCAGACCCCGGTTTGCCCACCCAACCTCGTAGTCAAGTTGAGTGTGACCCCCCCACTAAAAAAATAGTTCCTACGCCACTGGCCTCTCTCGTTGCCACGGGTCTTGGTTCAAATCAGGGTTAGACATGGTTCTTTTATCGCCCAAGCACCTGAGTCTAGGAGGGAAGACCCCTCACTGGTTGTGCTGTGTTGTGACTTTCCACCCTTCCTATCTCTAACCTTTTCTCTTAGAATGAATGAAGAGGCACCCTTGCCCAGCAACAGCAGGAGGGGCAGCTTTTCTCTTGTTGCCAAGGGTCCTGGTTCGAATCCAGGGTAAGTCATGGATTTCTTGTCTCCCGAGCACCAGAGTTGGGAAGGAAGCCCCCTTACTGTCTGTGCTGACTGTGTTCCCCAGTATGAATGGTGTGTGAAGTAACCTTGCTGATGATGACAACATGCATGCAGAATTTACTTCTTGCATGGCCCTACCACAGGTTTGGTTATGTGTTGTGAGTTTTGTTTGCATGAAGTTAGCTGATTTTTAGTGGCCACCATCCGCCTGATGAGTCCCAGAAGGACGAAACGCGTCGTGGATTAAGGTAACAAGACAACTTTAAATAAGCTGCAGTTGTCATCAGCAGGTGAAAAGTTTTGTCGCCCCAGCCCTTCAGGCTGGGTTTTATGTTCTTTATGTTCTCTATGCTTTCCCAACCTGTCAACACTTCTCCAATCATACTCTACTAACTTGTAGTGATTTGTAGCCCAAATGTTTTTCAAGTGCGCTGTCAGGTGACAGGCAAGTGAGTAACACCAAATGATTACTATATTGAAATTCCCTTAGTAGGCCTATATCCAATAAAAAAAACTTAACCTATTGTTTTTGTTTGTGCATTACCATCCTGCACAAGCCAAAACCATAGGCCTATCAAAACAACCCAGAAAAATAGGCCTACTTGGGGCTAAATTGCATTTAAAACAATCGGCTAGTTTAGTATGATTGGAGAAGGGTTGACAGGTTGGGAAAGCATAGAGAACATAAAGAAAAGAACATAAAACCCAGCCTGAAGGGCTGGGAGCGACAAAACTTTTCACCTGCTGATGACAACTGCAGCTAATTTAAAGTTGTTTGTTACCTTAATCCACGACGCGTGGACATAAATATGGAAAGTTTTAATTCAAGTCTATGCAAATAATGGTACCGGTAAATATGCCTATTAGATTGATTGATTGATTGGATATTGCTTAACGTCTCATATTTATGCACTTTGGCTAATCGAGACGATGAGTGGTGATAGATGAGGATGAAGGATGAACAGAAGGGAGGAGGGGAAACCCGGTACCGGCACGTACCCTACTCCTTTCGAAAAGTACCAAGGGGACCAACGGCTTAACGTCCCATCCTACAGCACGGTGTAACTTTGACAGTCATATAAATAAATAAATAAATAAATTTTATTTAGAGTCTACCCACTCAGTTATATAACTGATTTTCAGTGGGGGACTTTAAATCAAAGCGACCAAGCCAACCCTGCAGGCCCCGACGCAATCGACGAGTGAGCGATAACCAACCAAAGATCGATATTTTTAATAGGAAATATAGCAATCAGTGGTATGGACAGTGCGAACACCCGCGAATCAACGCCAGAATTAACAAGGCCGATTCAGAACAACTCTGAAATTTATTATGTGCTTCGTTGCTAGGACGGCTCCAAAGTCACCGTTTACAAACTCCTAAGACAAGAACTGATGGACTTAAGTCCAAATTTCCTCCACTATACTGGACTGCCGAGCAGACGTCGAGGAGAACGAAGCCGTTACACTAGCTTTCTAACCATCCATCTGCTCTAACCAGCGGTATAGGCCCATGAGTTTCAGGGTAGAGCGGTCACCCACTCTACCCATGACCACGCCCGATTCTGCTTAACTTCGGTGATCGAGTGGGAACCGGTTAAACGAGCTCGGCTAAACCGCTGGCTCCTATGAGATTAGGCCTAGGCCTATGTATTTATCATTATAAATCATTGAAGATTGGTATGCCTACTTACCCAAATAGTGGAATGAAATATCCTAGGGTAAATAGTATAGTAAATATCCTTGTAGCCCACAGTGCGACATCTACTTTATGGTCAATTATGTGTTGCTTCAAAGTTTCAAATCCTCCTCGCGGAGGTGAATCTGGTCGTTGAGATGGCTCAGAGCTTGATGTTTCATTATTGTCCGTCATGTTTGAAGAAGATGTACAAGTCTGGTTTTCTATTAAAATATTATCTGAAATTTAACAAGGATATTATTACCGTAGGTAGGCTAGTCACGCCCGTCAAAAATTAATTGACGCCCGGTATAGCTTGACTTCCCCCCCAAAACATTTTTTTTTGGCCTACATATTATTATTATTATTGTAACACAATTAAATTTGCCCAAACCCAATAAAAAAACTTGCAAGGTAAGTTAAAAAAAAGTAAAAACACTTAAAAAAATTTGTTTCTGTTTTTGGTTGGCAGCACATTCACTGTTTTGCATTTATCGTTTTACCCTGGAAAACGATCCATAGGAGTTCCGGGTTTTACTGATTGTGTCTGTATATATACATAGTTTGTATTTTGATGATTTTTATTGATTGATAGAACGAATAATTTTAAAGTAGGGCCTAGGTAATAAAAATAAAATCACAAATACAATGTTTCAAATTGTAGTGCTAATTGTAAACTACAAATCCTAGATAATAACAACATATCACCTTTATAAGGGCCTATTCATTGTAGTAAAGCAATCGGACTACCTACAATAATTTGCATAGCCTTGTAGAATGTAGCCTATACGTATTTACTCGATTATAGGCCGCCATCGAGTAATGGCCGCACCCTTATTTTTACCATTCAAATTTTAAATACTGTAGTAGCACTGCATGTTAATGTTATTGGAAAATGACTTCACATAATGGCCACACCCCACTTTTAGAACTTGATAATTTTAAATATACCCGAGGCCTATACTTGCATATAAACACAGTAGGCCTACAAAGGAGAAATAATGTAAGCCTAGACTATAATTTTTCAATCAAATTTGAAATGCTATTACTATACCACAAAACCAACTAAAGTAGGCCTACAGTGGCGTGGCGAACATACAAATTCGGAGCCCAGGCACCGATACCAAAAAGGGGTGGGTGGGTGGTACCGCAGGGATCTACCCACCCATTACTGAGACATTGATTTCAATGAGATCGAGACAGCACGTTTGTCCGAAAAATAATGTATATATTATTTTCTCTTCAAATATTGAATTGAATTTTAGGCTACTCCAAAGCGCACAGATTTCTATCAAACGACCTTGAATAAACCGTTTTTTTTTCCTTTTCTTTCTTTCTTTTTATAATGGGCCAGGCCCCCGATATTCTTCGTGTATTGCTTTCACAATGTGTATTTGTTTCAAATCCTGGATATGCACGGAAGGCGAGAAAGAATAACAAACTGTTGGAACAAAGAAAACAACTTTCTGCAGCGGTTACATTCAAAATTTCACTACATAAAAATGGGTCTATCAACATCTAATAAATCAGATTAATTGCTGTTAAAACACACTAAATCCATTCTAGGATCACAAAATAAAATTGCCTGCAGGGCTAAGCCGGGGAAGACAAAAAAGAGTGACAAACTGTTGGCATTATGAGTTTAACAAATAAAACATAACACTTTTCAGCCATTAAATTTTAGGCCTAAATTTCATCACTTAAAAAAGGGACAGTCAACATCTAATAAATCAGATTAATTCCTGGTAAAACGCACCAAATCCATTGCTAGGATCATCAAATTTAAAAAAATTCCCTGCGGGGCTAAACTCGGGGCACACCCCCAGACCCCCTTGTTGCCCACGCAAGTCGGGGGTGAGTGGGTAACTGGGTATAATTAAATATTATAGGCACCTATCACTGTAAGTAGTTTGCCACGCCACTGCTAAAGTACTAAGTTACTTTAAGATGGCCTTCAAAACCCTCTAAAACTCACCAAATCGAATCGATGATCTCAAAATTTTTCCCTGGCAAGCCCCCGGACCCCCATTTTTGTCCCTACTCTGTGATTGCAATACCCGGCAATGTTTTTGGAATAACCATTGATACTTTTTTTCCTGGGGAGAACACTGTGCTACATTTATTTTTGTGCTCCTGATTGATAACAATTATTATTACATAGGCCTAGGCCTACTAACAATAGGTAGGCTACTGATCAGTAACAACATTTAGATTTGTATTTATTTTTGTAGCCCTGAATTAGGCCTATAGAACACTAGATCATGTCTGTAACAATAGCTTTGTCATCCTTCTTTAGGAGATACCCTATACACATTCCTACACACCACTTTGTTAGTATGAGAGCATGTTAGGCCTACCCTACTTCTAGAGTACCATAGGCCTGCCTAGTGCCTACTACCTACTGATATTAGTCTGGCTGCTATGTTACACCATACGGACGAATTAACGATTTTAAAAATCGCGAGTGCTCTCTATATCGTGTATAAAACATTATGGAAGAAAGGGAGTTGGCTCTATATACCACCAAACTTTTTTCTACTTCTAGGTCTTTGTAGGGGGTTAGGGTGATTGTACGAAGCGCTTTTAGACTGCCGGTCTTGGCTACTACCAAGTGTAGGCCTATATTTAAAAAATAGTATTTTTAAACCCAACGCGCTTTGCGTGTCCTCCCCTCCTAAGTCCTAACCCCCCTTGAGTTGTGCCAATGCCATATTGATATAGGCCTACCCGTGTGTGACACAATCATTGCAGGCCGACGCCATGTTGTTTATAAATTGAGATGATTTACACTAGGGAAATGTCCCCGTCATTCATTAGTCAACCAAGGTGTGCATAAGGGAAGATGTGTGTTTATGTTGTGGGTAACATTGGTCATACTCGAGTGTCAGTGGTGGAAAGGTTTTCGTGTACTACCCCGCTAGTAGTTGACTAGCATAGGCACTTGTAGGTAACAGTAATACTAAAAATGTATTTTTATTATTTTTGTTTTTTACTCGAGTCATTTCGGGGTAAGCACCATTGTGGAACGTTAAAGTGTCGAACAGTGATGGTAAGTAGGGCCCTTTAGGAAGTTTTTTGCCTTTTTGACAATGATACAGAATTGTTCATATCATATTCACCAATGGTAATTGTGAAGAATCACTCAGCGATAGTGGAATGCTTTGGTTATGCTTTGGTGTGTTTCGTTGTTGGGTTCCAGTGGGGGTTGTGGGGCAACGCCCGTTATTTAGTTGTGCAGTGAATTTTATTTTGAAATTCAGGTTTGGCCTAGGCTAGGCCTAGTTGATTTGCATTCAAAGATTCAAGCCAAGTGTGGAGGTGATGGTGGTTGTTTGTTACGTGTTCTTAGTGTCAACACAAGATTTTTTTATAGTAATTTATATTTTAAATACAAACGTTAAAAGTTTTGAAGTTTTTTGTTTAAAATAGAAACTTTATAAAGGTTTTGTAGGTTTTTTTGTTCCGAGTGGATAGTCGTACGGTCAGCAGTTTTACTAGTACAAAATTAGTCGTACCGGTACGGTCATCATCATCGATGATATCACATAACTGGGCAAATAGCTTCAAACATCACAGCACAGTGTTATTATAGTGCGTCTGAATTTTATGCAAAAGGTCGGCGGTTCAAATCTTCGTTAGGTTGTTTTTTTACCATTCTAGTTAGGTCCGTTTTTCTGCAAATGAGTTTGACACTACATTCGGCCTTGTCGCGAACACAATACGCCGTCAGAGATAATAAAAGTGTTTAAAAGTGGTAGGGCGTAGGTCTATTTGAAGGAAAAGCCTTATCTCTACACTTTGACGTGTAGGCAGCCTAAAAAAGGATTTTCAACTAAAAAGGACTTAAGTTAAAATTAAAATTGAAACATTAAAGGTCTTAATAGAAGAAACAGAAGAAAAGGGCAAAGACGACGACGGTTACCATAAAGGACCGACTTTCATTTAAAAAAGCAGCGTTAAAGGACTTTTTGAGTTACTAAAACAGCAAAAAAGGACGATGAAGGACGAACTATTATTACGGCGCACCTCCATCCAATCAAATCATTGGCTGTACCACTATCCACAGCACGGCCTTTTTTGTTTGCGTATAGATGTGGCCAGGTTAGGGAAGGCCTACTTGACTTTGTTTTTCAAACGTTGGATTACGAGCTAAAATTAAGCGAAAAATCGGTGCGCTAGGCCTATCACACTAAAGTTTCACCAGGGCTTTTTAGTGTTTAAAAATGGTTAAAACATTGCTGAGTAGCCCTTCACTTTTACCTGAATTTGTAATAATGAGATTAGATTAGGCCCAGTTCCCACTAATTGGTTTAGTTACAAGGGGATAGGGCATACGTGTTAAACTGTTATTGTTTAGTCTTAAGAAATTTGTTATAACAAAAACAAAATTCTTATAACGGACCAATCAGACGTCAATAATCCTTAGGACGACCAATGAAAAGGAGGCCACAGGCCACTGAAACATTAGTACTAACCAATCAGGAATCAGGATATCGAATTTCTTATAGGCCCTAGCAGTAACAATTTCTTAAGACTAAAACGAGGTTGTGGGAACTGGGCCTTAAGAATAGGTCTAGCTAGGCCCAGGCCTAGACCCTATTAGGCTTCTAGGGTAACTCCTTTGGTTGGGGGTGGGGGGTCCATAAGCATTTTACAATGTTTTGTAGGGAATCGTATAGGTTAGGGAGGGGGGGGGGAGGGGGGGGGGCGAATTGCATATGTTTTACAATATGTAGGCTAGGCCTAGGGCCTATTTGGTATTAGGGCTATATTTCATATAAGCCTAACACCAACGTGCTTGAATCAAAACATCACAAAACGCATTTGGACTCCCCCAACCGAAAGAGTAGAGTAGCCTACCTGCTTAGGCATCACATGATCGTGATTGTGATTAGCTAGGTACCCCCTAGGCATCTTAGAGCATGGATAGTTGGTAGAGGGAGAATGACGTCATCTGAGGCGGACCAACATCGAAACGCGGCAAACCACGTGACTGAGGTCAAGGCGGCGCGGTAATTCAATGTGTCAGCATAGGAACGGTGCACATTGACTTTATTATAACGCAAATACTTGGCCATTTTCAAGGCATGCATACATTTACACTGTCTACAAGTGATTATCAGAGTACATAGCCTACAATAATAAATTCCTAGAAATATATATATTAGGCCTAAGATAGCCTACTTGTAAATGGGATAAACAGTTCGATATACCTTTTAAATTAGATTCTACAATATTGTATGCCTAAGTATTTGCTTATTTTGCTTACTTAGACCAAATAACTCTAAGAAGATACAAATGAAGAATTAGGCTAGGCTAGGCCTTTAATATGCATTGTTTAATTCTGAGCATTTCAGTCTTACGTGTTTAAGAATTATACCTTCTTCGTTTTCGGATAATGTCTTTTTTAGAATTGTGAAGGCGTTATTAGATTCATAATATGCATTTTGAGATAGTTGTTTTTTATGTAGGCCCTATGTCATTATAATATAATAATTGTATACACATAAAAATATTCGAGTATGTCAATAATGACCAATAATTTAGGCCCTCAAAATCGTTGCAATGGGTGTAGCCTATCTGGTCAACAAGGGTCTGTGACCACAAATGTTTGTAAAGATTATACTAGGGAAACGCCAAAGTCGTTGTTAGACGAGTGAGTGAGCCATGTGTTGAGTACTTACTAACATTACTTTTCTTCCCCCTACCTATAGGCCTCCCTAGCCTATCATAGGCTGGAGTGGCGCATTATGGCCTTACAGTTGACGTGTTCTTATACAAACTAAACTTAAAAACACTATTATTTATACCACAGTATAATTATCTAACTTAAATGCAAATGTTCCCGGGTACTCAACACATGGCTCTCTCACTCGTCTAACAACGACTTTGGCGTTTCCCTAGTAATTTTCTTATTGGAGATTTTTGCCAATGGGACCTAGCTCGAAAACAAACAGTTTGCCAATTATTTTTCCCGGGGTCATTGACAAGCTGAACCCAATATTCTTGATTTCATTTTTTTTTTTTTATATAACTAGGCCTAATTAATAATCTAGCTTACACTGTAGACATTGCCTATAAAATACACAAATCTAGAAGTGCTTATCTTTTTGTAATTATTATTTTTTTATTTAACTTCTACCTACCCTATTCAATTAAAAAAATTGATTTATAAAGGAGGACTATTAAATAAATCTAATTACATAATACTACACAAATAATAATAATAATATAACATATTACGTAAACTGTACTGCCTTTTCTGTAAATTATCTATATTTTGTTTTGTAATTTGGGCAAGTGGTTTGGTCATAATATGCTTTTTATACCAAGAAGGGGTGTGATTTTGCCATTTGGAATGAATATTTTTGTGTGTTTGAGAGTATATTTGTGCACAGTTTCAAGACACGATGTTACAGTTATAAAGGGGCATTTTAAATTAGTACGATGCTCTAGTAGTATCGAAATGGAATAAAGAAGCAGGTTACAGCCAATTTAAGAAATTTTCCAAAACACCAATTTTCGCAAATTTCTGTTTCAAGAAAATCGAAATATTCGTGTAAAATCACAGTTACAAATATAATTTTTTAAACAGTCATTTTATAGTAGAAGTATGCTATAGATTATCTGGTAAAAAATAATTTTTTGGGGTAATAGCCGCTTTAAGTAAATATTTAAAATAGTAATATAAGATAGCTGTTTTGGTTTGTATTTGTATTTTATTTGCATTCATATTATAGGAGTTGTCAAGAAGTATTTTCTAATAGTAAAATTTTACTAAATCAATAAAGTTATTACAGCAGAAGTAAATTCCACTCAGCATTGAGTATCCGATAGTGCCAATCATCAACGTTAACAATAAGTGTTACCTGATGATACTGGGAATGTGATTATAATAATAAATGTATACATTAGTACATAATAGGGTACTCTTTCGGATGGTATGCCCCAACTTTACAACACTACGCCAACATGGCGGTCAGTACTAACCTTTTTCACTAAAGCATCATTCACAATCAGTTCTAAGTCGTAAGGCGCAAGGTCTAAGGCGTAAGGCGTAAGTCGTAAGAAATGCTAGGCGTTTACAACAACCATATCATTTTTCATTGCTCCTGTGTATTGCGCATGCGCGTACAGTCAGCTGTGGAGTTTCCTTGTTCGTGATTGGCTCGTCGTAAGAAACCGTCGTAAGAATTGGATTTTGGGCAATTCGTTACGACATAAACCATACGCCTTGCGACTTGGGACGTGTTGTGAACGTTCTGATTGAAATACATACTCTGCAATACAAATTATTACGCCTTAGGCCTTGCGCCTTACGACTTGGAACTGATTGTGAATGATGCTTTAAATACTCCACCTACAAAACCTTTAACGTTGCCAATTTAAATATAAAACACTTTCAAAGGAAAAGTACTTTCGTTTGAAATAGCGACGTTAAAGGTTGAATTGTTTTTAATGGAAAAAAACAGTGTTGAAAAGTTGGGGCATACCATCCGAAAGAGTACCCATAATAATGTACTTCATAAATGGTTATAGTAGAAAAGAAATAGAAGAAGAAAGCAAGAAAGTATATAGGCCCAGCCTATTTTTTAACACTTAATAAACAAATAAATAAATTCGTAATTAGACTTTAGGATCTACCCACTCAGTCACAAAACTTATTTTCAGTGGGGGAAAAGATAATTTGAAAGGTTTATCCAACAGTTTATTTCACTTTGAAAGCTGCTATCTGAGTCTTATTGTATTTATTATTTAGGAATTTATTATTGTATGTACTGATAAACACTTGTAGACAGTGTAAATGTATGCATGCATCGAAAATGTTCAAGTATATGCGTTACAATATAGCCAATGTGCACCGTTCCTATGCAGACTCATTGAATTACCGCGCCGCATTGACCTCAGTCACGTGGTTTGCCTCGTTTCGATGTTGGTCCGTCTCGCGGCGGTCGCTAGCGTTGGCTTGCTTCCTCTACCAACTATCCATGCTCTAAGCTAGGCATAGGGTAGGGCCTAGGTCTAGCCTAGAAACATGACTTGTGGCTCTAGGTAGGGTAGGGTAGGCTAGGCCTAGGCCTAGGGCCTCGAGGCTAGGAGCCCAGACAATTTGAACTAGGCCCAAGCCTACTGTAGGCCTGCCTTCCTAGGCTACGTTACGTATGAATGTTGAGCCTAGGCCCTACCCTAGCCCGTTCTTTTTCTTTCCATGCCCTCTGTTTATATTTACCTGTCACCTAAGAAAATATCTCTGCAGTAGAGTATAGGCCGGCCTAGGTAGGGCTAGAGCCTCGGGCTAGATAAACGAAAATATACGCACCACTCAAAGTATTACTCAGCAGGTCTAGATCGTGTTATAAAATTGTCGACCTTGTCAATTCCTAGTTCCTATGCTAGCTAGCCTACCAAACCATGGAAAGTGATGATATGATTATTAACAACCAGGTAAAACAGGCCTTGCGAAACCAGTCACTCTGTGGCCTTCATTAGTAATGACTTGCAGCTAGATCTACAATTAAACACACAGCCTTCTCAACAAACGAGAGCGCCAAAGTCATGCGATATTCAAACATCTCTTATGATTCAGATTCAGATTAGTGGTTCGTGGCGTTCTAATGTAAATGTTTGCTTGGACATAGAGCTCAGTGGCTTGGACTTATAATCGAACCATGGGTACTATTACTACTAGGAAAACGCTTAAGTCCCGCCGCGTTGTTGGATGAGCGTAATTGGTGCATTGAGCTGCCATGTGTTATGCAAATTTTCTGTTGTTCTGTGGCAAAATCATTACTAAGTTGAATTTTTTTTTAAATTTAATTAAATTAAATTAAATTAACTTCAATTTTTTAATTTATTAATCGTAATTGTTAAAAAAAATCGTAAAATTGCGATTTTTATAAGAAATAATTTCTCGATTGCGCTCAAATTTAACACTAATATATAAATTCATAAAATTAAGGTTCTGCGAAAAAATCATTACAATCGGATAAAGCATGTAGGTGTTATAAGTCAAAGAATTGTTTAAAAAAAGAAAAAAACCGTAAAATTTCGATTTTTATGATAAATATTTTTTCAATTGCGCTCAAAATTCACAAGAATATCTAAATTCAAAAAATAAAGGTTCTGTGCAAAAATCATTAAAATCAGATAAAGGATGTAGGTGTTATAAGTCGAAGAAATTTTTAAAAAATCGAAAAAAATCGTAAAATTGCGATTTTTATGAGAAATAATTTTCCGATTGCGCTCAAAAACGTGGCAGTTCTAAGTTCAGAGATTTCGAAGGCCTCCATAAAATTTCATCTCAATCGGAATATCGGTTTAGCCGGAATCGTGCGGACAAACAGACAAAAATACAAAAAGAAAAAAAGAAAAAAAAAAGAAAAAAAAACATTCCGGATTTTTTTCTCCAGTGTAGTAGAATGGAATCTTCGCTTCGCTCGCTACGCTCATCCAACTAGGGCCGCAGGCCGTACTATGCTATACTATTCTAAGTCCATGATCTAACTATGGTTCGAACCAAGGATACTATAACAACACTAAAATATGCTATCTCCATGTGGGGAAATTCGAAAAATTCGCAAGATGCTTTTATACTGCAAAAGAGAGCAATCAGGACCATTGCACGCCTAAAAAATATGGAATCATGTAGAGAAGCTTTTAAAAATCTTCAAATCATGGCCATGCTAATCCTATACATTTTAGAAATTTTAAAACAAACTATTAAAAAAAGCAGACAGGATTTCACATCAAACACACACACACGTTCATTCATGCGCACAGCACACGACAGAAAGAGCTCTTCATACCAGCCAATACAAAACAAAAAGGGACAAACATCAATATATAGGCATAGACCAAAGATGGTAGTATATATAACCTGTCTACCTGACTACCTCCTAACATAAAAAGCTTGATAAATACAGACAAACAGATACTAGCAATGTGCATGGTGCATGCATGGTGGAGGATTAATGGTACCTATTTAAAAGAATAAGGACAAATAATATGCCCAGATAAAATATAACATACGAACCAACATCTCTGGCACGCGCAGGCCGAAATTACTAGTTCAAACTTATCGCGCCATTCCTAAGTAGAAAGCCTCGCAACGCGCGCAACTTATGTCCAGATTAGCCAATAGAACACCCTACTCTAGCCAGAGACTTGTCACTTCTCATGTTATCAACATTCTACTAATATTGTAATGTTCAATAATCTATGATCTCCAAACTATCACTATGGTTGTAATTAAAAGTTCATAAACCCGTCAAGATCAACGTCAAGATACACCACTATATTTTTGTGTAGTTGGGTACATTGTATTTTGACATTTTTGTTGTTTGCAGCAGCTGGAGACTGGACTTTGGCTGATCCTCTATGGGCTGATCTCTTCGTTTGTCCTCGATGTGAATCATGTACGTGTATTTCAAGAGTCTAAATAATATGAAGTTCTAGATTGATTCGGTTTGCTTACACTAAAAAAATGTGATATCAAATAATAAATAGTTTGATTTGTACCGTTAATAAACGCACCCGGCTCCGACAGTGGCTCCGACTTTGAAAATTGAAACTAGATTACGATTTGGTGACGTCACTACACGTGAGCATGAAGGCGTACTAGACTAGTGCCGCTACTTTTAAAGTGAAATCTGTGTCGAACAGCGGGACTGGTGAAAGTTCTGTCCTTTCTCCAGAATAAGTTTATTTCTGAGACGAGAATATAATTGGAGCCCAGTCATTCCACTTTACACTGGCATGAGCCTGATAAACGAATACTGAAATGTATTTAATTTTTGCTGCAGTGATCATTCCTATTTTAACATTATTTTTTTACAAGAAAAAATGTATTCAATTTGGACAAAAGTTAAAATTCTCTATATTGTACTTAGTAATGGGTGCAAGAGAAAACGTTGAAGATATTATTAACCGCAGAAAAAACAACACAGGTAGGTCCTATGTGTCATATTTTGCCACACAGGTTTTGACTAGCCTATGATGTTATTGTTATCCATTAATAATATAGGCTAATAATACACCTTTATTCGGTCTTTGCAGCCAAAGCTGTTTGCCTTTGAAATGACTTAAGATTTCTGCTGTGATGATTTTTAATTTAGTATCTTTCTTCCATACTGAAACCAATATTGTTTACTCATTCATGACTCTTGACGAGACTTCCCTATTAAAATGACCACCATCTCAACATGTAGGTAACTAGTCCTTTATATTTTGTATTGCTGATTTTTTTGGCAATAGGTTTTGAGAAGTCAACTTTATGACACAAATGATAGGCCTACAACACGTTCCGTTTTTCAGAACATTTTTAGAAACTCGATTACTTTTAGTGAACTGATTACGGTAAGTTTATAGCTTGGGGAAAAACGCTGTCTAGATTAACGGAAACTTATATCTTACAGTTCAAACTTGGAAGGCTCAAATGTGAACTCTTTGATAGATGTCATGCCAACAAGTTTTTAATTTCTATAAATTTAAATTATTTTACTTTACGTACAAAACAACACAGGCTTGTCCATGATTTCAATTCATCGTTTCATTATTGTTGTGAATGTAACTAGCTAACTGCCAAATGCCGATGAATTCACGGCTATGGCCTTGACTCACATGCCACCATACTTATTTAACTGGTTGGGTGTGTTACAAATAGGTGTAAACTTGTTAACTCTGTTATAGTTCTATTGCCACGGCCTGGTGACGTTGCTGTAATAACTGGTGGTGCTCGTGGGATTGGCATTGAGGTTGTCAAGAAGCTGCTACATAGCGACATGTTCGTAATCATTGGTGAATACAATTTTTGTACAAAAGTGACTTACAATCTGGATTTGGAAGCTCACTCACAAACTTAAATTATACCCTATATTAAATTACATTTTTCCAGGATGTCGAAATGTTGAAGTTGGTCAGAAAGCCTGCGACAATATACGTAAATCTGGAGTGAGTGGCGGGGATTTAATATGCTACCCGCTAGATGTATCTTCAATGGCTTCCATAAAATCATTTGCTACTGATGTTTTGACAAATCATCCTAAAATTCATTATCTTATCAACAACGGTAAGCTCTATAATTAATATAGGCCTATTATCCTTTTTTAGTTTCCGATATCTGCCTTCCAACATTTATCCTGTGCACCTACCTGTAGGGAGAAATTTCCTTATTGAAAATAACATAAATGCTGTTTTACATGATGTTATCAATTAAATCATATCTAGCAACAAGTTTACCAGTTTCCCTGCAGTATGGTAGGCCTATACCAAGAATAGAATAATTTGGCCTGTTCCAGAAGAGTCAGTGGCGTGGCGAACATACCAAATCGGAGCCCAGGCACCGATACCAAAAGGGGTGGGTGGGTGGTCCCCCAGGGACCCACCCACCCCTTTACTTTTTAATGAATCATAATATTTCATATACTTTATATGACTATTTTAATTGTTATAATCACATCTACTGAATTGTATGGCTACAGCTCTTTACTTACATTAGAGTTTTACTGGACTGTGTTGTAAAAGTTTGTCATGAAAATGATTTTTTAGTAAAAGTGCAGACAACATGCATGATGGATATTCATCCAGTAGTTCTCAACTCAACTTATAACAGGTAGCAATCCAACAATTATGCTAAATGAATAGACACGTTCGTCATACTATAACTGCTTTCATTTGATTGAATAGATTGATTTGAGGAATTTATAAATTAAATAACAGCTGGTGGCATGGAGGAAGTCTAGAACATTTTCGTTTCTGGACCTATTGAATTGAATTATTTCCAGTACAATTTCTAGATAAAAGAGCATTGATTTCAATGAAATCGAGACAGCAAGTTTGTCCGTAAAAGAATAAATCGTATCTTTTCTCTTCGAATATTGCTAACAAAGTGTTCCTTCAAAACTCACAGATTTGTACCAAATTAACTTAAATAATCATTTTCCCGAAAACAAGCCCACGGAGCCCCTAGTTTTCATTATTATGCGTTTCAGTAGTTTTCCTAAATCCCAAATAATGGCTCTGCCAATAAACGGAGATAACGAACAAAATAACCAAATTGATTTCCAAAATGCACAGATTATCTAACGATCTAGGACATACATTTTTTTTTTCAAATGGGAAGGCCCCCGGATTCCTGTTGTAGGTACTAAATTCTTCATTGATTACTTCCATGTGTATTTTTTCCCAAATTCTGGCTATGCCGCTGCGAGGAGGAGAAGAGGAATAACACACCGTTGGCTCAACAGTTCAACAATTAAAACATAAGCGCAATCTGTTCAGCGATTCGGCTGATTTTTATAGTACACACTAGCACACACACGCACAGTCACAGAATAAGCGCCGTTTATCTTGAATAGTAATCCTCATTCGCTTTGCTCACTCGTCTAATAAATCATATTAATTGCCGGTAAAGAGCACCAAATCCATTCTATGATCACCAAAATTAAAAAATTCCCTGCGGGGCTAATCTGGGGAAGACAAAAAAGAATAACAAACCGTTGGCTTTATGAGTTCAAAAAGAAAACATAATATTTTCAGCTATTTCATAAATTTAATTACATAAAAATAGGCTATCAACATCTATAAAATCATATTAATTGCTGGTAAAACGCACCAAATCCATTCTAGGATGACCAAAATTGAAAAAATTCCCTGCGGGGCTAAACTGTGGAAGACTAAAAAGAATGATAAACCGTTGGTTTTATATGAGTTCAACAGAAAAAAAAATCAGCGATTTCATTAAAATTTCATTACATAAAAGTGAGGCTATCAACATCTCTAAAATCATATTAATTGCTGCTAAAACGCACCAAATCCATTCTAGGATCATCAAAATTGAAAAAAATCCCTGCGGAGCTAAACTGGGGGCACGCCCCCAGACCCCCTTGTTGCCCACGAAAGTAGGGGATGGGTATAGTTAAAATATTGGAGGCACCGATCACTCTTAGTAGTTCGCCACGCCACTGAGAAGAGTTGTGTGGACACAGATGAACGCCATCCAAACAATGTTTTTTTTGTACAGATTAATGTCGATTCATTATGTTCCGTTCATTATGAAACCATTCTGAACGTAGGCCTACAAATTAAGAAAACTATGTATCTCACAGTCGGAAAGTTTTGTGGGAAAAGCATTCCTTTTCCTTTGCGGCAACTTGGAATGAATTTAACATTAATACCGGTAATGAAAATTTCCTAAAGCTGTCGAATTCTGCCGAATTCATTAGTGAAATAAAATTATGAACTCAACAACTCTATTTTCAGTTTCACACTTTACTGCCTGTAGGCATAATACAAGTTTGAAATTGGCCTGGTATTTGGGACTTTCTATTCTTTCAAAAAAGGACAATTAGTTTGTTTTTTTGTGGGGGGCGGGGGAACTTTTTGGAGAATTTTCATTCAATTTAAAGAGACTTTCCATGCAAAGAACTTGCAAGTTCCTATTTTTAAGAGTAATGAGAACATGACTTAGGACTAGGTAGTTCCTTTTTTGGTCATAGTAAGTTAACTGATTGAAGTCCATATTTTGGGGAACTTACCGAGACTGGTACTAACAATAGGCCTATTGTTTGCTTTCAGCCGGTATCATGTTTGTGCCTCACTCACTGACAGTAGATGGTTTTGAAAACCAGTTTGCAACCAACTACCTTGGTCATTGCTACTTGTCACACTTGCTACTTCCAAGGCTCGCAGCCAGTGGCAAAAGCAGCGGCAAGCATTCTCGGATTGTGAACGTGTCATCCTGCATCCACTACTTGGGAGATATTAATTTCCAAGATCTGGCTATGAAGTAATCAAATGCACATATACCTATTTGCTACACTAACATCATTATTAGCGGTGGGAGTTAAACGTTAAAACGTCCCGTGTTCATAAGGAATCAAACAAATGAAATTAAATTATCATTTTTGTCTCTTAACTATTAAAAAATACTGTACCCTTGTTTTCTAGCCACAATTGACGTCGGCCTATTTCTGTTGTAGATGTTGTTAACTGTTATACACAAGCATTGGCTTAACTAGGGGGGGGGGGGGGTGACCGCTACCCTAAATTTAGTCAGAGGGGGGGGGGGGGGGGGGGTCACAATTTAGTGTCAAGGTATTGTAAAATGACATTAAAACTGATAATCTTCACAATTTTATTAATTATCGACAAAACCACACTAAAACCTAGTAGAAAAACACCATTTGTAATGTAAAAAACTAAAACTAAAAATAATTCTAGGGCTCAGCACCCAAGATCCCACTGGCGGTTTTTACGGTGTAGGTAGGCCTACATGGATGTGACAATATTGCAAAACCTGATCAGTCATGAAAAATAGCCTAACAAACCCAAATTTAATTATTATGAGATAAACTTAATTTTAGAAAATAAATGAAAAGCCCACATAATTTGAGTCAATTATTCTCTACCCAATGTGGGAGTTACAAGCGTGCTTATTACTTTAGGGAATTATAGGTTTAGTCTAAACATAATGGTGAAACGCATTTAACCACAATTAACACGCAAGTGACAGTGCAGCCTCAACCATATAGCAGACATCTTTCGTGTATTCGGCACCACGAAATAAATAACAAAAAAATAATTCCTAAATAAGAGAAAAATATTAAATTAATTTCATAATGATCTTAAAATGAGCAAAATCTAACTACCTTCAACAAAATGTTCCAGACACATAGCATATTTCATTGCCTATAATAAACACTTTGTGAGACCTCTTAGTTCATATTGTCTGGTATAAGTAAGTATCTATGTACCGGTACTTACTCCTAAACAAATAAACTTTTTTATTGAGGTTTATTGAGGCAGTGCCCCCAAACCCCCCAAGATGTAGTCTACTTGTTAAAATTTCCAACCTATCAATTGCAAACCTGCAATAGTGTCATGCGAGTATACCGTGTAAACCCAAAACAAAATATAACCCCTGCAGCGAACATAAAACAAATCAGGGTATATGCTATCTAGGTGCCCGTTAGGGCGTCACAGCCAAGCCGCGGTGCGCTACACACTCAAGCACCTTACATAGCAAGCAGAGTTGGGGTGATTTCGAGGTGTTACCCAGCCGTCTTGAAACGTGATTTGAACTTGAAAACTATCAAAATCGAGGGGATTTAGGTATCTGACAACACATGCCAAATTTGGTTGGGGTACGAGCATTCCTTCTTGGTGAAAAAATGGCTTGAAACATTCTCAAAATCAATTTAAGCAGTGGCGGCTCGTGGGGTTTAAAATAGGCAGGGCACAATATATTTGAATGGACTTGCGTGGGCTACAAGGGGTCTGGGGTGAAGCCCCAGCCGCCGCCGTCGAAAATTTTTGGCATATATTTAGCTCCAAGACAGCCTTTACAGCGATTTGAGCAAGGGAGAACTATACACATAACACAAAAATATTTTCAATATTTGAGCTGAGAGCTTGCGCACCTAGGCTAGAGCCTAGTTAGCCTAATGGTTAATACGGGCCTGGGCACAAATCAGTTATCATTTAAAAATGGTAATTTGTCTATATTTTTCGGTCGGTCTTCGTAACTTAAATGTTTATATTTTAAATACCTCACCTCTTTCATTTTCTGGTAAGACTGTTCACTGTTGTGTGTGTTGTTGTTTGTTCAGATAAAAACCACACATAATTATAAACGCTGCACACACATATAACACAACACACCCGCACAACGCAGCGCGTAACGTGTTCTCCTTACAACAGCTCTGGGCGTACTAAAATCTTGCCCATCCTGCCCGAGTTCCAACGCTTATTGCGAAGCAAAGATTCGGCTATTTCCGACTAAAACTGACTGCGCAGGCGCGCGTTGTTCGCTGTTTCCTTACCGCACGCGCGTTCACATTGAAAATACTAACTATTTGATTTTATGTAAATGTGTACCACGACGTCTACAACTCGTAAATGTGAGTGATTGTTGGCGGGAAGAGTAGGAGGGGCACATGCCCCAATGCCCTTATGGTAGAGCCGCCTCTGACTTGTTAGCTACTAATGCTAGCTACTGCTACTACGGTCTAATTCGTCAGTTTCAATCGGCCCGTGATTCTGACCAAACGGGTGGGGCTACAACGTTCATATTTTACATGGACATTAAGGTAATAGTGATATAGGGTCTTTTGAAAGAAAAATGAAAGATTGCTGGAATGCTTTCTAATAAAGGTTTTAATATAACCCTTTTACAAGAATATAATCAACAAGTAACTAAAGTTACATACTTGACAATAATCACCTACATTGTTTACAAAAAACAAGTCTTGTGACCACTAGATATTTTAAATTCTATTGTTAATTGCTAATACCATATCAATTAAATCGACTTTGATAAAATTATTGTATTTTTACAAATAATTTTGCAATGGAACTTGAAAAAGTAATGAGATGCCACATATAACAAAAAACTTGTAATGTACCCTCCTACATTTTTGCAATCTTAATACATAAATTCACTTTGCCCTGTGACTGTATCCTTGCAAAGCTAGGCAAAATAAATTTGCACAAACTTTTACATTTAAAACAATAGTTGCAAATAAAATTTTGCCACGCTTTGCAAGGATCCAGTCATAGGGCAAAGTGAATTTATGTATTAAGATTGCAAAAATGTAGGAGGGTACAAAAGCTTGGCATTTTTTTTAGATCTCATTGCTTTAGATTGTGTAAGGTTTGGATGTTTTTTTACAAGTTTTTGGTTATATGTGGGTGCTGTATACCGTGCATATTATTATACTCTCATAGAACAAAAAATGAGAAAATCCAATGTCAAATCAAAGCACATAATCTAATATTGCAACCACAACAATATCAGTAACAAAATACAAACCATATCAAAAACACCACTGACAAAATTATTTTAAAAACATGCCACTAATTCGTTAAAATCCATTAATCACACTCTTAGAATCGGAAATGGACCCGCTCTAGTAAAAGGGCCTTCGCCCAGGTCCCCCATTGTACTAAATCATATACTTTACTCATGAAAGAGCGTAAACCCATAAATACATTTTTGATGACACCACTGCCCAGTGCACAACAGATAATACCAGACCAGACCAGAACCCCATTTTACCAGGATAGGATAGGTTGTTTGTGTTTATAAAGATGTTGCCACCCTAAAAAAACAAGGGGTAGTTACACCATTGTGCACAAGTCTTTACAGCAAACACATTGTTTTAATTGAAGATTCATCAGTAATAGACCAATTTAAAAAATTCAATGCTGATTATTTGAATTTTGATTATAATGTAGAAAAAAATTTGTGTGTTGACTTCGCGATGTGACATTGATTATTTTATTTGTCTACAATGTCCATGTTTTCATTTATCGATTTAACATTAGCCTTAGATATCAATCACTATCAGACCAATAGCCTAGGCTATATTTCTAAAAACATTACCTATATCAAAAAATGAGATTTATTAATGTAGTCTTATATAGGCCTATATTTCTTTCAGAGGAAGCTATATGGATATCATGGCATATGCCCAATCAAAGCTTGCACAAGTGCTGTTCACCAAAGCTTTGGATGAAAGGTTGAGAGCGAACAACATGCTTGTCCAAGTCCACGCAGTACATCCAGGTGTTACAGATACTGATCTTTTCAATAGTTCATTTATAATGAAAGTAATGCCAGCAATGGCACATCTGCTGTTTAAGGTAAAATAAATTTTAATTCACTTTACTGTTTATAAAATAATTATACTTCTAGCTTTAAGGTTGTATCAGAAGTTAGAACTCTATACATATTATTCCCTCAACATGATTTATGTGCAAAGAAACACAATTGAAAAGTTGATAAAGTTTTGCCGTACTTTATAATCTTTCTTATTTTATGGGTGTAAAATATATATAGGCCCTATTCCGTATTGTTTGGGAGTGCCAACAACTGTAAAACTAAAATATGAAACTTACCTAACCTAAAATTGTTTACATTGTACATAATCTAAAAGGGTGTCAATGGTTCATTCAAAGGTGGATTGCGACGAGCGACGCTTAACCGTTTCAGACCACCTTGCAAAAATACTTAAACTGGAAGCACGAATAAACATGTTTCAGTGGGGGGGGGAAGGTACAGAAGGACAACAGCTTACCTTAAAAAAGTTAGGTAGGTCACACAGACACACCTCCATAATTCATCATGTATGTGATTTTCTTCATATTTGGCTCACTTTACAATGAGACAGTGCTCTTTCATAATATGCAAAGCAATATGTGCTTAACCGATCTAATTTTCGAAATAATTCGAAATGAAAATTTTCAAACTCCCTATCTTTTAACATTGGAACACGTGAAAACCATACACTTTTTGACCAAGAAAGAACTAGAACGGCGTCAATATAAATGTCATGTTTACCAATTTAGTATCAAAATGAAGCTTAGTTCTCAAAGAACACGTACATGTCTTTAAAAATGGGTTTATCCGTGCCACTTATCGAGATTTTTAGACCTAAAGTCCAATGTACGCTCAAAAACTTGGCAACGCTGCGGAGTTGTCTGCTCCAACTGGCCACACCCCCGCCGCTCGCGTCATAGGCACGGGCCAGCCTGCTCCAGACGTTCATTGAGAGCATTACAACGTCAGCATTTAGCAATCAAATGCCTGGGCCTATTTTGTTCCTCCACTGTTTTTCGAAGTGACCAGATATATTTGTTTCTTAAATTTTATAAATAGTGCATATCTGGTATCTCTTCTTTTATATTAAAACCTAATGTGATCGCGTGAAAGTTATCAAGACTGTTTCTCTCAGATCAGAGAGCGATAAAGTGCCATAAGACAAGACATGAAAATATCCGTATACAAAAAAATATCATGACCAATTTATTCCAAAAAAAGGTATGAAACCAAAATGGGACGCATAAACACGTAAACAAAAAAAGTAAAAGCGCCTGGTCTTGAAACCGGCGACCTCTAGAACATGATCACTGTACGCTAACCGCTCGTCCAGTAGGCCACGCATCTTTCCCGCGCCTCACTCACACACCTAGTCGTTTCTAGTCTTGAATGGAGGCCTTTACGCGCGGCACTCGTCACTCGAGACGACGAGCAGATTATTCTGTGTATTCAATTACCTACTGTTCTGGTGTGGTGGGTTGGTTTTCCCAAAAATTATTTGCCAGCGAACATTCCCGTGTGTCCGATGCTTTGCGAGTGGGGCCTACATACAGTGGAGTTTTTGTAACCACAACTACTTTTCTCCCTGTTAATGTCTCCAGCTCTACGTAGACGCCCACTTCCTACAAGGTGGCCTAGACCTATCCGTTATATAACGTAAAATAGCATTAATTTCACAAACAAATATTGTGGTTTTGTACTCCACTTCTTTCTATTATTTTCCTTTTTACTAGAAATACCACTTGGTAGGCCGCGCAAAAGCCGTGTCACTTTGAAAACCATAAACATCTCATTCTGTGCCATGTTCTGTGCTGGCTAGCGGAAAGGAAAGAGCTATCTCTACTGCTCTTCGTGTTGGTAGCCCGGTATACCTACGTACCGACCTATAGAGATAGCGCTTCCCTGGCCTAGCTTTCAGTCGCCTAACGTTGCGATGTTGCCAAGCGTATTCTAAGGTTGGCAATAGCTTTTCATGGTCATATATTACGTGCTAAACTTTATAAAATGGACGTAAAACAAAACAACTATAGACCAGTTCAACTAATATTCAAATGTATAACTAAAAATAAGAAAACTGATCCATACAATAAGAAATAAAATATGATTTTTCTGGCCATTATTTGGTTTTCATTGGGTGGCTACACTACATTTCAGCAGCCATGACTGAGGCGTGCATTAGTCAATTGACGCACTAGCAGTACTGAAGACGCAAATAAATAATAATTTAGTGAAATGTGAATGTATTTCATTGGAAATAGTTACAAACGGTATTTATATTATGTGTTACTATTTTGAAAGTAACATTATATTTTTTGTTTCATTTTTAACTTAAATTAAGTAATTTATGTTTGTGTGTGCTACTAGAGAGTACACTCATAGGAGTCATTTTAAGAGGTACAGTACGCCCAAAATGAGGCATTATTCCACCTTCTTGCCACACTATAGCTCTAGAATATTTAAAAAATGAAATGCACATCAAATAAAGATATCTTTGAAAATAAGGTAGGTACCGGTACCTATTTCATCTTCCTTCCATGCTTACTAGGATATTTTAGGAAAAAGTGCATGGGAAACGAGGTATGCCAAAAACGAGAAATTAATGTCAGCGTAATTTGGTTTTCAACAGTTGGAACTTTTTGCTAAATTTATGATGGAAATATTATATGGAATATTTACCAAAAAAAGATTAAAAAAATTGTGATGATTTTGATGATATATTTCTTCTATTGCACTAAAAATGTGGCAGATCTAAGGTTGAGAGATTTCTATGGTTCCTAAAATGTTATCAAGATTGAAGTAAGTAGTAGTTATTGACTGGTAGAAAGCAAACAAACACCTGAACTTTTTTGTGCATGGTATTAATATTAAAGGGTAGCCTCTAGCGTCTTTTCTGTATGCGTAAAACAATTCCCATTCAACAACCTAGAAGCATGGTTAGTTTAATTGAAGTTGGAAAGTTTGAAATAGGAAGTGAACCAGGTGCTATCCATTGTTTTTCAAGGCAGTATTGAACATAGAGAAAAGCCTTGAATTAAAAATAAGAAACCAATAAAGAAAAATAAAGAAACATCTTTGGTAATAAAATTAAATAAACCATTGTTGTAGGCCAATATAATAGAATAGAACTTGATGCAGCTTGATGTGCACATGGTACAAGTATAACTCCCAGAGAAGAAGGTGAATAGACTGAAGCAATAATTAAGTATTAAGAAACCTAAGAGTAGTGAAAAATTAATGTAGAAAATAAACATAATGTAATGTTGCATAATATAGATGAATATGATGCTAAAATAGGTATATGCATTACATTAAATTCAGGCAGAGGGGAATTCATGGAGTTTTAATAAATAAGCCTACATGAAAATAAGCTCTATTTAGAAGCGTTATGTAGAAACTAGAAATCTATTTAACAAACAGTCTAAAAAATAAAAACATGTTTTTCTTGGGACTGACTTTACATGTTTACTAGGAAAACGCTCAGTTGGACGCGTTGTTGAGCGAGCACCGGTACGTGCAACATGACCCGAGTACGACATTCCCATAAGGCCCACCATACAGTATAGGCCTAACTGGATATTGATATTGTACACTTTATACTTTTCCAACATCTTTGCATTGTACTAATTCACGTCATGCCTTCTAAAGTGTATCTTTGTAACTTCACTGCCTCCTTCATTTTTTAACATCATTTTTTGAATTATGATTACCAATAAGTCTTTAAGGTCTTGACCGATTTAGCTGAAAATTTGGAAAATAGGAGAGAATGTTTTACTTATTGACCCTGCAAAATTTCATAACGATCGGTACATTTTTATTTTTTTATTTTATTTTTTATTTTTTATAACCAACGATCGGATTTTGTTCAAAAACTATACAGCAACCCGCCTAGGTGGTATGTACATGTGTGAAAAATTTCAGGTCGATCAGAGAAACGGTGCGACCTGTATCGAAGCAGTAACAGAAAAAAAAAAAAAAAACAGACATTCGAGCCATAAGAGTCAAGTGGAGACGCTCGCTACGCTCGCTCCACAATGTGCATGAAAGAGAAAATATCAATTTTTGAAGTCTTATAAAAATGTTAAAAGAAACTAACTAACTACCCAGTGTTTTTAGATGATTGTTTATGTCATCAGTATAGAAAATTACTTTAATTAGCCCACTTCCAAACAACAAAACATCAGTGACAGAGCAACCTTTATACCACACCAATTTTCATTCTATGCAACTCAATTCTAAAATGCTTTCTCCCTCAGAGCTCAGAAGAGGGTGCAAGATCCATTTACCATGCATGCGTTTCACCAAAACTGGCAGGCAGAGGAGGAACTTACATAACAAACTGTAGTTCAACTGAAACTGGGGGCCGATCCAATTCAGTGGAGCTGCGAGAGAAACTTTGGCAAGTCATGATGGATCTACTTCAGTTGGAGACCTTCGGAGGAATACCGTCCCAGGTCAACTGAATAACATGTACTAGTACAGCTACAAAAATGTGTTAATCATGGACAGGGACAGGTCAGAAACGTCCTTTACCCCAACAATCAACATGCATTTAATTTTATGCAACATGGCTACAGATTTTTTTAAGCTTCTTCCATTGGATTGACAATTGAAAACAAGGAGTTGTTGGGGTGAAGGATATTTCTGTCTGACCCAATTGATTTGTGTATGTTGGCAGTGGTAGGTGTACCAAATCGATATAGCCTACCTGAAAGATGTGATAAGCATTATATTGTGAATTATTATTAACATGGGACTTTGATAACCTATTGACCTAAAGCGGCTGTCACACGATCGAGAAAATCGCGGAGTTGGCTCGCGCGAGTTTATTACCATCCAAGGTAACAATAACGCCACCTATTGGTGTTCACTAGTCACGTGTTACGGTAGTGAGTTCTGATTGGCTCTCGCTACCTCGACTCGCTAGGAAGTTGAACAAGCTGGACATTTTTCGTGGCGAGCGCGAGCTCGCGCTCGCTAGCTCACCGTCTGACGGGGAGGCGGTGAGTTCCATGTAAATAAGTGCAGGCCTACTCCCAGAGAGTTACTCGCGCGAGCCAACTCGCGCGATTTTCTCAATCGTGTGACAGCCGCTTAAGGTTGCATGTACTAGACTGAATGTTATTATAGTTTACTATGATACCACTTTCATGTCACAATTTTGTAATTGTATTCGTGAATCAAAAATACTTACATTACATCAAGCATTAAAAACCATTCACAACTTTTTTAGCCTTTAACCTAGACTTACAATGTTAATAACTATATGTAATTTGCTGTGATTGTACGGTCTTTACATCAACTTGCCACTTACTTGGTAGATATAGCTAAGGGTGTGTCTGAAATATGGTCCAAGTCCAGGTGAAGGTCCAAGTCCAACTCAATGTTAAGAGGGAAGATCCCGGCAAGCCCTTTTCGTCGCTGGGTTTTTGATTGACAGGGGGTGTGAAAGAAGGACGTTCCTTTCTCTGCTACGTCAGCAAATTTTGAGCCAATCCTGGTCAAGTTTCTGGTCCCAGAGCAAACATCCTTTGTAATTTGTATAATAGCAGGACAAGAACTGAAGGAATTGGTAGCTGAGCCTTTAGGCGAGGATTTACAATATATTTTATGACTGAGTCTTCCGAACCTAGTCTATTGTGAAGTCCTGTGTACCTGGCTATATGAGGGTAAGGAACCCCTAGACAACAAAAATATAATTGACCATGCGAAATAATGGGAGCTTGGTTTAAAAAGAATACAAATATATCAAAAGAGAATGAGGTCTTATATTCATATTATTATAGAAATTGCAAACATGACAAAAACAGAAAATTATAATCAGCAAACATCATTGATACTAATAAGAACCAACTGTATATTTTGAGTGCGAGTGCTTGTGCTTGGCAAGTGTGAGTGTTAGTGTGTAGTGTGAGTTGCTATTGGGAGTGTGAGTAGTGAGTGCGAGTGCGAGTGCAAGTGTTAGTGTGAGTGCGAGTGCAAGTGCGAGTGCGAGTGTGTGTTAGTGTATGTGCATTCTCTTGTTGACGAGTTTTCACATAATGACTCAGAGGGGATCAATCTTTCAACCTACTTGTCGTTTTCTAAACAAACCATTACGAGGCGATGAGTGTTTATGGTTGCTGCCGGGTTTGCGGCCGGGTTGGGGGAGGGGGAGAGGATAGGCTAGTGAAAAGAACATCTCTGTCCACTCGATGTGAGCCGTGAATCGCAGTGCACATTCCTTAGCCTAGAAGGGTCGGTATTTTGCCTTGGGGCTAACTAACCTGGACTAGGACAAGAATGAAACTAGAAACTTCACTGAACCACCACCACGAGTCTCCGAGTGCAGCACAATCAGTGGCTAAAAACTTCCAAATTAAAATTAAGATTGCGGCGTAATTAAGAAAGATATTTCGATGAAATTTGGAATGTAGCTTATTTAGTACCCGACAATTGATCCGTGATATTTATTTTTTTTATATTCGGGCACAAAAAAAAGTTTACATTTCACACTGTTTTTTAGAATTGAAGTTTGCAAATTTTCGTAAATCGCGATATCAAGAATCAATTTCACATTAGTTATCTGTAAGTTAAAAAAAAATTGAGTCAATTGGTTCAGTAGTCTAGACGTAATTTACGGTTTAAGTGGACTCTGCAAATGCGAGCAGTCCTCCTTGCCCTTAAAGTGCTATACTAGTCTACATTAGAGCTGCCTGCCGGGCAAAGTCAACACTACCTAAAGTTAGGTTAGGTGTGCATTCGAGAGTCCATTGTGAAGTATTTGTTTATTAAAAGTATTTGCACATCTAGTAAAACCAATTAAATACGTGATAGAAACAAACAAAACTTAAATGTTTACCTTTATTTAACAATTCATTCATTTGTTGTTTCTCTCATTGTCGCGGACGGCCATTTTTAATCGGACCTAAAACGAGTGTACACTTTCGATTGCTCGATCTATTTGTCGACTTGGACCAAGAATGGACCTAGATTTAGACTTTTCAGACAGTACTTCACACGCCATCGACAGATAATCAGTACCTAACTACGTTGTTAGACGTGGACTTGAATTTGGACCTAGACCTGGACCTGGACCTAGACTTTGAATAATTTTCAGACACACCCTAAGACTGTAAACTATATATATATAGTTATATAACTGAGTGGGTAGACTCTAAATACAATTTAATTAATTAAATGTAAACTCATAACATTGTGACAAACTTTGGATGTAGGTATATATTATTATGTTTATTGTTTAGAATTAGAGTGAAGAATGGTGAAATGCATTGTTGTTGTAATATTATATCATGGAGTTATAAATACAGTAGTCGTACTGAAGGCGCAGGTGTGTGGTCGGGTCGGCGGTGTACAAATTAGCACTTCAAATCGGCAGACATTTTGATTGTTTACTTTGGTAGTAACAAAGGTAACCTAGGGCCGGCCTTGTATAATCTTTGCTAGGGCCTACCACAGTTCATGGTAGCAAAGATTAACCTGCAAGTAGTGGTTCAACAATCAAAATGGCGAATAGGCTCAAACAAACAAACAAACACGATCGTGGACGTGCTGTTCCATTTGAGCTAGACCTCCTGCTCATCCCACTCCATGATTATATTACCATTTAAAATATTTACTTAACTGTAGTTCATTGTTGTGTCTGCATCTATGTAATTAGATTTATTTAGTTGTCCTCATTTGAAAACCATTTTTTTAACCGAATAGGATAGACGTTAAATAAATAAAATAAAATTGCCAGGTAAACATGGATTCATTGTTCAAGGCAGAGTATTTGGGTACAGGCAGTTTAATAATTGTAGACCACCAGCAATTTCATCACCTAATGTAGAGTGATAGATGACGTCCCCCAATTAATCATCTTGCACAGGAAAACCTCAGTACTGGTTCAAAGATGTCATTGTGACACCTTCTCTATTTTGAAATCCTTAAAATGTAATCTTAAGCCAAAGTCGTGTACACAACTAATTATTTAAACTGCAGCATGCTACTTAATGTTCAGAATTTTAGGTTTAAAAGTTAAAATGTTGCAATTGAAAGTAGCATTTAGTAACTTTTAACGTGTTAAGTAATACAGTATGCTCATTTCACTTGAGAAAAGACTGAAAATGGGGATAAATACATAAATAAATTAGTATTTAGAGTCTACCCACTCAGTCACATGACATAACTAATTTCCAGTCGGGGATTTTAATTTTAAAGCAGATTAATATAGGCGCTGACACCATTGACAAATGAACAATGACTATCTAGAGAATGTATGGTGAAAACTACTTGTAGAAAAGCATTTTAATTATAGCAGTGCGGCACTGGCATATTAAAGTAGGAAACACTGATCAATCAAGTAAAAAGTTGTTTAAAAAAACACATAAAGTAATTTTGGAGTTTTAAATCTGCAAGTTTGGGCAATATAAACAATTCTAAATTAACTTTTACTTCAGACAGTTTGAAATGATATGAATATAACCTCATCCTTAATAGGGCCTACGTTGAACATTCCATTTTTGTGTTAAATATTATGTCGGATGTGAATGGTCTTTAAAGAAAGACAAGACTCCATTGAAGGCTGAACGATACAAAAGTGTACCTTAAAAGTTAAAAGTATAATAATATTAATACATAGCAAATCCAATTACATTCCATAAATAAATATTGTATTATCTTCTACAAAATATATTTCTGTAGTATTGCTTTTTTTTGTTAAACATTATATTATTATTGTATGCATACTTATTGCTTATTCAATTCTAAATCTACTATTTATATTGAAAGTGTAAACCTTGAAGAATTTTGTTTTTTAAATATAATTAATTATTATATTAACAAAAAAAGTCATATTCTTTGGTGTTTTTCTTTCATTCTAACTATAAAATTTATTTGCAAAAAACTCATATTAGGCCTAGAAATAATATTATATTTGAGTTTTGGATGATCCTTGGTCTATTGCGTTTGCGTCGTATCTACGACGATGCTCTGCTCAATGTTTTGCAACCTATGTTGGTCGCTTCTTCAAGACGGATGATGCAGGGTGTACTTACAGACCTACTGCTAGTAGAGGATCCAATCAGATGTGGGACAATATGCAAATAGGCTAGAGCCTTGCCCCCCCCCCCCCAAAAAAAAGTGTAAACTTATCTTTTTTATAAATATTTGTATGGTTGGTAAAAAATAATTTGTTGGGGTCATAGCTGGAAGCATTGATTAACAGCACTAATTTTCAGCAAAAATAGCATTTATGATTATAAGATTGCAAAATAGATAATTACCCGCTTGAAAATTCAGAGGTTTAAGTTATGACATTTCCCAAGTATAGAACAAAATTAAGTTACAAGTTTATGAGATGAGATATGAGAATTTAATACATTTTCCTAACAAATTGCTTTAATTTTGACATAATATGTCAAATTTTGGTTAAAAATAGCACCTTTTTGTGACAAAAGTGTTTAGGCTATACTTGGTAAAAACTAAAAAGCAGTTTATAGCATTAATTAACAAAAAATTAAATTTAAATGGAGCAAACCCACATGAAATGCAAACATTGATGGGAAAAAATATTTTTTCTGAATTAAAGTTTTGTAGCCAGTGTTATGCCAGATAATTGTAGCATTTATAGTTACCTATTTAAATTAATATTCCCTCCTTCCCACACATTCTGAAATATCTAGTCTAGTCTTCACTGCAATAACAGCTACCCAAGAAGAGTGTAATAATGTTTTATTTACAATGTCAATACATGTGAAAAATATAATTAACAAAATGATTAATTAGACTAGCAAGTATGCATGTAAACTTAATATAATAAGTATGAATATAAAGAAACAAGAAACCACATTTAAAAATATAATTAATAAATTAACAACTTACTAGGTTATCAGGTTTGACAAATGATTACATTGTCATTTACACATTTTAACACATAGCATATTATGTATGTGTATAGCTGCCGAATGCAAAGCATAAACATTTCTTTTACTCGCAAATACATAGTGAGTATACATATCACAAATCAGTCACAAATGTAGAATGTGCACAAGTATTTGACCAAGAATCACCACCTATCGTAAGGAAATTAGGTACAGGGCATACCAATTGACCACATAAATAGGTTTGTCAACATTTGGTCACGTCATCAGTTAGCCAAAATGGTGTTTTTTAAATTGAAAAATTTGCAAACTGAAATCTAAAAATCACAAATAGCAATTTTACAAAAACCTACACTTTTGTTCCAAAACCAAACAAAAAGTGGTGTTAGGCTGGCTGTAGGCCTACTACGTTATGCTAAAAAGTAAATATATTAGGCCCTACCAATCTCTGAAATTCTACTCGTTAGTTCGCAAGTTGTGAGTGATTTTTTATAAGCTGCGTTTGTGACCCCCCCCCCCCCAAGTGACTCATAAAATAAATAATCCTTGTCAAAATAAAACTTTTGAGTTATCAATTAATTGTAAAAGTCTATTCACGTTTCGAGATTAAATTAGTTACCTAGTAGCCTATACATTAATAAAATAATGCCATTAGTTTGTAGTTTCAAGTGAACATTTGCAATCGATCAATCACACTTAACCTAATTAGTACACTAACTACAAAATTGTAGAAACTGAAGTTACCCGACTTTTAAAGGTTATTGCAAATTTTGCAATTAGGGCACCAATTTCCACATGTCTTGTTATTTTAGGATATGTGTCACTTGCAGGGGGCGAAGCGTGAACATTTTAACAGGGAAGACACAGACGAATCATTTTTCTTTTGGTACATGTATATTCGGGGGAAAGGAACCAAGCACGGGGGGTTTGGGGGGGCAGAGCCCCCCAACATCAGCGCCGCAGGCGAAATTTTGAAAATCAAAGGGTTTAGAATGCTTTTGGTGCGTTGTAGAAAAAGTATTAGACGGAAAGCAATAACAAAATAACGTTTTTTGTACAGTGGAAACTTCAATTTTGGCGATCCTCCCTATTCTATTTTTGCAATTTTTGGGGCCCTTTCAGAATCAGAAAAATATTAAATATAACAAAACAACTCAAGCTGTTAAGGCTGTAAAAACTTATTCGAGCACGCTCGCGCGCTTATTCAAGTGTATAATTGTATCCATGCGCGCAACAATCGAAAATGCAGCCGAAAACACGAGCTGAAAGCGCGAGGAGACATGTCTCATTTGCCTATGCTACTTGCGAAGAAGGAGGGGAAGTGGAGGGGAGTGGACAAGCGCTGGGCCATAGAGTTGTGGGTGTAATAGGGGAAGGCTCGGAGACAGAATCCTAGTTGTCTCAAAAGTAGTGCATAGGCATGGAAAGAGTCCATATCCGCGCAGAAAGGTAACGCGTTCATTCGTTGCTTTGCCCGCGTACGTTTGAAAACCATTTCTCACTTGTAAAACAGCGTTTAGAATATTATTTTTTTTCGTTATTAATTTTTTGAGTAGGGTAGACACTGTCTCAATGCCTACCCCGACGCTTCGCCACTGGTCACTTGTAATGATAAAATTAATTACATCAGTATAATAGCGTTGAAACATTTTTACATTCAAGGATTGCTTACGTAATATCAGAGTTGTAACACATTATCTCATTCCATTAGTACCGTAACACACTATGCACCTTTTTTCTTTTAATCCTTATCTTGACATGTTCTACGTTGTGATCGATAACATTCTATGCATTCTACAGTAAACCCTTGTTAATTCAAATTTTTGCTTAATTCAAACAAGTGATGAAGTTCCTACAGATGCTTTGGGAAAGGCTCAGTGCTCAAAGCAAAAACAAATTAAAACTGGTATTTTTAGGGTCTCCTAGATCTTAAATTAGAAGGGAACTCCGAACTACTATGTGCATGCAATGTCTTTAATGGAGCCTTCTCTTCCCCATTCCAGCTGTCATACCTTTCTACAATAATATAATTATCTGTATCTATCCCTTTGACTGTTTCCAGTTTCCACACGTCCAGACAATGCGTAGGCCCACTACTTAGATCCGCTTGGATTTTGTTACCGATATCACAGATAATAGACTACTCTATTATCTGTGCCGATATACTTCACAAATATATATCTCTATAGGTAGGGACCCTGAAATTTTGTGAATAACTTTTTTCACTTAATGATGCTAAATATGACTGATTATTAATTAAGTAGCAAAATAAGGTAATAATCACGTTTTTCTGCTAAATTAGAGCAAAATGGGGAACTTTTCTCAATAATTCTACAAGTTTTAGCTCCAAAATATGCAATTAATTTGACAATTGGGCATTGAAATCAACATTTCTGTTTCAACGTATAGTTGGCACCATGACTAAGGTGACCATATTTTGAAAGTAACAAACCGGGACAACTAAAATGTAAGTATTAGATGTATACTCCATGAATCAGCATGGGGTCTGGGGCAAAGCCCCAGCCACCGAAGGCGGGAAAAAATCGAGATATATTCAAGTCAAAATGCCCAGAAAACAGCTTTCAGACATGAAAATATTAATGATATACTATTAGTCTGGAGGCAGACAGCAAGGAAAAAAAATTCGCTAAACTTTTTGAGTAGAAGCAGCACACTGGTATCAAAATGTTCGTATGGACGTCAGTAATTATTTCTGCCTTGTGTGCATCTCGGCATTTGTTGCGGGTGGCGCTGAGCGGAGGTCAAAGGTCACGCGGGTCACGCGCGCAGTATCACACTGTTTCGGCTATAGCTCCTGAACTAATATAGATATTAGCCTCTAGTTTGCTTAATTCAGTTGTAGAAATACCATACTATCATCTCTGCATTGTGTGCATCTCGGTATTTGGTGCAGGTGGCGGTGGATGGAGGTCAAAAGTCACGCGGGTCACACGCGCAGTATCACACTGTTTCGCATATATCTCCTGAACTAATATAGATATTAGCCTCTAGTTTGCTTGATGCAGTTATTGAATTACTACCATTACACCATCCCTGAATTGTGTACATCTCAGCATTTGGTGGATGAGGCGGTGGATGGAGATCAAAGTTCACGCGGGTCATGCGCGCAGCATCCACTGTTTTGGCTATTTCTCCTGAACTAAGAAATATATTACCCTTTTGTTTGCTTGATTCAGTTATTAAATTAACATTACATCATCTCTGTATTGTGTGCATCTCGGCATTTGGTTCAGACGGCGGTGGATGGAGGTCAAAGGTCACGCGGGTCATGCGCGCAGTTTCGCACTGTTTGGCTATATCTCCTGAACCATCAAAGATATAACCCTCTAGTTTGTTTGATTCAGTTATTGAATTGACATTCTATCACCTCTGCATTGTGTGCATCTCGGCATTTTGAGCGAGTGGCACTCACAACTAATGGGCATTATAAAACATACTACATAACAAGAAATAAAAACTTGTAATCGAGTGAAAATCCATTCCAAGTCTTTAGAGTTGGCATGAGCAATTATCTCACTATCCTGCTTATACATGGAAGGATGAACATTGAGTTGAAACACTGGTTCAGGCTTTTGATAACCCTTCTCAGAGGGTTTACCCTCGTTAACCAAGAGGGGCTATGTGTTGAGCGTTCTTTATCAAACTCGTAACATAAGGTTACCTTATCTTCTCCCGAAACACTTCTTCTGTACGCTGCAGTCTAAAAGGCATGAAACGTCCCCTTGCCCGACATGGTTTCTTCATTTATATCAATGTTGTCATTTGCGAAACGAATGCAACCTGACAATTTTGAATCAATATAGTTCGAAGGTACAATACCACCATCTTTTTCAAATCTCTACAAAATTCCATTCGCAATAGCTGAGTCAACACGTTGAACATTGTCGTAACTCATACAGTGTCGGCATTGTATAGAACATTCACTAAGCCCTTGGATCAAAATTCTTGGTGTACAGTCATTGCAAACCCTAAGAGTAAATGTTTAGGCATAAATTTTTTACCCCTAGATGCTAGAAAAACAATGTCTTGGGAAATACTAAGAATCTTGGTATGCAAATCGTTCTTTGTCGTCTCGCGTGATGGCTCATCATGTTCGTCTTCCCTACATATAAGTTTTAGTTTAGGATGTGAAGAGATTCGGGTATTATAAGTTCACAGTGCTTTTGATCGATACCTCCTACAAAGCTATGCCCAGGAGTATCTTTCAAACCAGTGCGGATTTTTAACACTTCTTTATGAACCCACTGATGCAAACAAACATGTAAAAGAGCGCTTACACTTAAAACAACTGTCTATATTGGCGAGTAATTTCGAAACCAAATAATTGCAAAAGCTCATTCATCGTTAATAGCTAATAGCCCAGTGAACAGACATCAAATGGACGGACATATACTAAACAGATTGACCCATACCCTTAAGAACAGTTATCAAATGATAATGAACTCGCCATCCGTACGGAGAAGTAAAGATAACAAAAAAGTCTGAATCACTGTCAAACTGTTTCACTCGAACACTCTTTGTCTTTACACTCGGAGATATTTAGACATTTAGACAACTTCCCTACATCGAGTTGTTGTCCGTCTGAGCACCACCACCACCCAGGATCGTGTTGAAAAAGTGAACAGCAATCCCCCCACCCCACTGTAATAGTTAGTTAATAGTTCAACAAAAAATGCCAAAATTTGGCAAAATATCTAAAAGTTTTCAGATCAGTAATAAGCCTTTGACCAGCCACCCCTAATGGATTGAGGCGTGCTGTAACGCAAGCGGCAACTGATTGTAACATTGTCGGTAATTGAGGCGGGATTTCAATATTTGAAATATGATATAGACCTACTAATTCCGAGATGCACACAAAACAGAGGTGATAGAATGGTATTTCTACAACTAAAATAAGCAAAATAGAGATTAATACCTCCATTCATTCAGCAGATATACCCAAAACAGTACGCCACCGTGCGCTTGACCCGCGTGGTGACCTTTGACCTCCGCTTTCCGCCTACCTTACCAGATACCGAGCTGCACACAAAGCCGAGGTGATGGATTGATATTTCATAACTAAATCAAGCGAAACTAGAGGGTAATAGCTCTATTAGTTCAGGAGATATATTCAAAAACCGTACGATGCGGCGCGCATCACCCGCGTGACTTTTGACCTCCATCTACCGCCTCCTGCACCAAATGCCGAAATGCACATAATACAGGGATGATGTAATGGTAAATCAGTAACTGACTCATCCAAACTGGAGGGCAATATCTCTATTAGTTCAAGAGATATAACCAAAACAGTACGATGCTGTGCGCATGACCCGCGTGACCTTTGACCTCTGCCTACCGCCACCCGCAACAAATGTCAGGATGCACACAAGGTAGATGACATTCCTGACGTTCATACGAACATTTTGATACCTGTGTGCTGCTTCTACTCAAAAAGTTTAGCAAAATCGGGTTTCTAGAGGTCTTTTTCAGGTCTGCCGCCAGACTATATGGGTTTAATGTAAACTAAAACAATTCTGTGTTTTTTTATGGTGTTATTTTAATGTTATTACTACTCTATTTATCAGAGAAGTAGATGGTTTCAAGAAAACATCCTGCCATACACGGTACAGTGTTGAATCGTTGATAGTACGGAAGGGACATGTACTACATAATTTTAAAAAATTACACATCGACTTTTTGGTTCTGCAATTGACATTGTTCAGTCATCGAGATTTCAATTTTTTTTTTGAAATACGCACTCTTTCAGCTGCCGCCGCCTTCCCGAAAAAAAAACAAACCTAAGTTGATTGCGATCGCCGGTACGGTCATATAATCATGTATATCTGCATAAAACTCACTTTTGTGTCAATTTGAATTGCGCGCTATCTCAACGCTGGTCGGCGGTCATGTAGTAAGATACATGCGTTTGCCCATCCCTAGTTGACAGAATACCGGGACACTTTGCCCCTCAAATTGCAAACCGGTACAAATATTATAAAAATTGAAACTATATAACAGGTAGTAACGTTACACATACAAATCATTAGACTTTTCACTGTTAATACTTATTTTTATTTAAAAATGTGATAATTAGACTACTTTTCAGCAGTCTTTATCAAACAATTTTTTTTATTTTCTTTTATTTAAATTACATTTTTTAAATAAAAATAAGTATTAACAGTGAAAAGTCTAATGATTTGTATGTGTAACGGTACAAATATGTCATTTTTATGAGTCTCTTGGAACACTGGTACACGTGATCTGAAAACGGTACCGGTAGTGCACTGGTCACCTCACCTTAACCATGACAGTCGAAAATATTATTATCGAACACGCCTAGCTAATTCCAATCAAGCTAACTTTATGTGTCCTAAATATTTGTTTATGTGTAATACGTGTTCATTTTGCTGAAGGGCAGTGATTGCAGTGTCATTTTTATAACAAAATGAGAACTTTTTATTTGCTATTTTTCAGGGTCCCCACCTATTGGTTATCTTATTGAGTTGAACAATGACATTAATATGTCAATGTGGGCATCATACAAGAAGATATAAATAAGATGAGGAAGTGCTGGCATTTTTATAGTTTTACGGTTTTACCTAGGCCTATCTACGTAGTAGGGATGTCAATATGCGGAAATGCCGGATAGTACATATTCGTGTTATTTTTGGGACGGGACACACAAACAGAATTGACTTCACAGCTCGCCAATGTGTTTATTACTTCAAATAAGACTTGAAAATAGAAAACAGCAGAGCAACCACATACCCAATTGTTGTACAAAGGCAATAAGGTTAAATGTGAATACCTGTGTTAAAATACCGTGTTGATGAGATACATAGTTTCACCTTGGACAAGGAACGGAACGGGTATGATGAGTAAATTGAGTATAGGAAAGTTGGAACCATACCTGCACGTACGTGGGAAACGGGCACCCATTGACATCCCTCCTAAGCAGTCATCTTACCAGTAAATATAAGCACATTGGCAAGTGGAAACATGCTCCTCTAGATAGTTTGTCCTTGTAACTAAGTTTTTATAACTTAAAAGGATAGACAATAAATAAATCACAAGTTTACACTCACTATTAAGTTTCTTAAGACCTATCACCTGGTGTGTCATGCCTTTGTAATATAGCGTCAAGCAACTGTTCAGCGGCTGATTTCGCTAGTAAACTGTCCCGAAATCAATCTGCTTTTTGAGTTGGACCTATGGAATTGCTTGCAAGAATATTATCATGCATCTTATGTTAACCGTACACCAGTATTGACTTGCTTTAAACTAACTCTAGAAACATTTTAATACAGTTCCTACCAATTGCATCACTCTTATTCATAGTTTCCCTCACCGCTTTACTTGAAATATCCCAACAACACTGTTCCTTCATCCACTAATGTAGGGCCTAGCCTAGGCCTACTCTGAACAACTTAACTTGATACAAGTCACCCCTAATGCCACACAACTATTAACCTACTATACGCGTGACCATGCAAGATTGGATTTGTTTAATAATAGGCCTTCATAAGATCACTGAACTATCAAGTCCTTGTCGTATTTGATTCAAAACAACGTGGCTTATGTTTATAACTGTACATGACCAAGTGACAAACATAAAAATTGTCTTAATATTTTAGTGCCCTTTTTGTCTTAATGAATACCAATTTAACAATGATACAATAATGTTCTTGTTACAAGTTATCAGCAAATTATTGAAGTTGTTCATTAAGGGAATGCTAGTGAAGTACCTATGTATTACATAGTAGTACATTACCATGTTTTCAAATAATGTAAATATTAATTTAAATATACAATCTGATGTAAACTAGTCGTAGGAATCAAAAGATCAGTTTAATTACATATAAATTCTGGCAAGACTTGTCAACGTTTGTTACCATAATTGACATGACAATGTTGGCTTTGCAGCATTTCTTTCTCAAACGCACATGTTTTTAATTTGCAAATAAAACTTAAATTTCCTAACTGACAGCATTAGAAAGATTTGACAATAATTCTACTTTCCCTACACTTTAAAGAAATATGTATTTAGTATAACTTCTAATCAATATCGGCATCAACCTATGTAACCCGTACATTAGTATGTACCAAGAAATTAAATAGACGTTGGTTTCTATTATACTAGTAGTAAACCAATTGGACATGCATGCAACTTAATTTATCTACTCAGTTTAGTTCACTTGCGATCCAATAATTTGATAACCTATAGGAAGCAGGACACATACCCACAATATGAGATCACAATTGTATTTAAGTAGCCTAACTCCAGTACATATATGTTCTAATTAGACAATAAAAACAAACCAAAATACAGTTTGCAATGTAGCATAAAATGTATCAACTTTAAGTTTTAAATATAGGGAGGTTGCTTCAATAGCAATGTTATGTAGGTTCTAGATGGTCTTTGCAACACTTAGAAAATATTGTATTAATAAACTTAAACCCATTGTGGTTCGAAAGTGAAGTAAACATTTAACAATGTTTTCTTGAATATTGCTTATGTGTGATAGACCGCCAAAGGTCTATTTTCTTTAAACATCATCTTTTCCAACACAATGCAACATCACATACAAGGATTGCCATAAACAAAAACAGCAATACCGGTACTTTATTTTATATTATACGCTGTAGGTATTTTGAAAGTGATTCAACGTCATAAATCATTTTTATTGTGGGGAAAGTACAAAATCCTGTTTAAAACATGTGACACTCAAACTCCGAATAAAAATCAAGAAGAAAACTCTAAACTAAAAAGATTTGCGAAAGTAGGCGTGTTCATCAACTAATCATTTAATAAAAGACATTTAGTTAAAATTTGATTCGAGTTGGTAATTTTCAATCTTATGTGATTTGTATATTTAATATTTATTCTTTACTCAGCCATGAAAAAACAAAATCCTAAACTGCAAAATAATGTAGGCCAAAGCCCCAAATTTGTGTTGCACTTGCATACATATAAACAAGTATGTATTAGTATTATACAAGTACGTATGTACTTAACTTAAGCTTTAGGATATAATATTATGCATTTGGTGTAGTGACATCCTAATTGTTTGTGTATGTTAGTTTAATGTTACAGTTGTACAACTGAACAATCAGTTACCAATTATATTTAATACGTTATGGTAACAGATATTAAATGTACATTAAGTAAGACGGTAGCAATAGGAGTGTGGGAATTCAGAAATTTCAAGAATAAGACCGGGAAATACACGTCTCAGACTCGAATAGGTTTTATTTCCGAAGAAAAAACCATTGAAAATTCTTAAACCAAAAATGTGAAGAAATAAAATCAAAATCATGACTTAACAGAGACAATCTGAATTACTTTGTCATTATTGAAGTGTCTAGCATTCATCACAGTGAAACATTGGTCCAAATAATGTAATTTGACTGAATGGTCCTTTAAAGCTTTCAGCAATCATCATATATATATACATTATACATATATATAAATGTCTGATTTATATAATTACAAAGTAAAGTAGGTACTGTAAATAAGCTAGGTACCAACAAAATCAAGTTTCGTCTCGATTCCCAAATTGATACATATTAATAAAATTATCTATCCCGCCCCGAGTCTGAAAAATCGGTTCATTCACACTCCAATTTGTCAGAGGTATGAGTTTGGAAATGCCTAATGCATATTAACACCTGGAAAATGCAACTTAATTTGAGGTGATGTGTAAGCTAGCAGTTGAATCAAGTTCAACCTTCCGTCAAACTAAGACTAAAGTAAAGCTTGAAGAACCGGTCGTATGTGTTTGCCAGTTTGCCTCTTAGTTTTTAAGGGCAAGGCAGCTGCCCTTATTATGTACTATGGTACTTTCAATAGTACTTGAATCACCAATACAAATTTAAGTGAGCAAAATTCACTTTTCTTTGGTTGGTTGGGAAACACTCCCAACGATGGAGTTTATTCAATACAACCCAGAGATTAAAAAATGTAACTGTGTAATTTCAATTTGAGCTTTAAAAACAAACTGCCATTTCCAATACTACTAATTGGTTTTGGTTTTGAGAAAATTACATTAAAAAAAATTCCTAAACAAATCGGTTCGGCTCCGCCAACAACTTGCCTTCATCATTAATTTTAAATTTAAATCTGATGTGATGGGGTTTCAAGTCTCTATAGGCCTACTAGTAGGTATTTGAATTTTTATTTGATTTACCGTAATACAAGTACTAGGAAAAGCCTGTCATTGTTTAATACATGTATTACATAAAATTAGGCAGCCCTAGCTGTGATGATGCTGTGATGAATGATGATGCTCCGGTACCATATGTATATTGTATTTAGGTTTCATAACCATGTTCTTTCTTTGCTGACTAGGTCGAAAAAAACTACTACCGTAATTCAGTAATTATACATGGTACGAAGCCAAGAAAGCTATCACAGAGATTTACACAAAATCAAACATGATACAAATTATTAAAACAATGTGAAATAAATATAAAGTACAGTAGGCCAATGAAAGAATTGCTCAACATAGAACTACTAGTAGGTTAAGGGCTAGGATATCAAAGTGGTAGCAAATACTGTGTAAGTACAATCTATACTGGCTATGTTGGAAAGTGTCACCTATCATAACAGTTCTACTAGTAATAAAACTTAGGCAAACATCGACAGAGATAGTTACAGCACAATATTCTGATTTGGGAGGTCACAGATTTGATATCCACCACTAGCAATTCTGACTGAAAGTTTTTTCCAAAGATTTCTTTCTACGTTTATTATCCTACCTAGTTAAGTCACCCAAAAAGCATAGTAAATCTAATAATGCATTACCTACAGAGGGAATTCCTTTGGAAAAGTTTGAGTTATGGATGATTTTGTATTTGTTTATTATGAGTTATGACAAATCTTAGTAAAATTGGATCTTTTAAACAGAATGTGACTGAGATGCACTCCACTTTGTGTTTTACTTTTATGATAATAATTAATCTAGTATTTTAATATGTATATTTTATTAATCTACTAGAAATTAAGATACCCTTGTGAACAGGCAAACTTTATTCCAAGGTCTCCGCTTTCAGTTAGCAGCCAAATTTTGTTGTGAATGAATGAGCCTTTAGTCTCATAATTAAAGTGCCATCCAGTACCATTATATCTTCTAGTAGATAGGTGGTGTCAGTCACACAGCACAAGATGCAAATTAACTGCATACAGCTAGGAAATAGGTAGGTGACAGCTATAAAAGTACACAACAAACTTTTGAGTTTCTACAGCCCTCTTGTACATGAAAACGATTCTTTCAGCCTGTTATTAGTGCATCGTGATAGATAAGAGTAGAAAATGACCAAATCAAAAAAATCCTCACCGATTTCGGCAAATATATCAAACTATCATCGCAAAAGTCCATCGCTATTGTCTTGTCTACCGACGTCAGTGGTGAAATATGTAAATGATAGCATTGTTTTTTTAGCAATTGTACAGGCGATCAATTTCATGACATCAGTAAACTAACAAGTACCGTACTGTATGTTTATCTAGAGAGAGGTTCTATTAATAACCTTTAAACACACTGGTCTTATATAGGGTACGTACTAGCATTTGCAATAAGCATTCAACACCTTTGTGCAAAAGGTTTACTTTAAAGCTAAACCTGAACTGATACGTACACAACCTATTTTAATTTTTAATAGCCCTACTGTTTAGTAGTACTTCAAAAAATTTAAAATATAATTATAAGTTGCAAGGAAAAGGTAAGCCAATAACAATAATAGCAGAACAGTTATTTAAATTTTGCACAAAGTAAAAACTTAAATTGGAGAAGGGTTGACAGGTTGGGAAAGCAAAGAGAACATAAATCCCAGCCTGAAGGGCTGGGAGTGACAAAACTTTTCACCTGCTGACGACAACTGCAGCTAATTTAAAGTTGTTACCTTAATTAATCCACAACGCGTTTTGCCCTTCTGGGACTCATCAGGCAGATGGTGGCCACTAAAAATCAGCTAACTACATGCAAACAAAACTCACAACACTTAACCAAACCTGTGGTAGGGCCACGAAAGAAGCAAATTCTGCATATGCATGTTGTCATCGTCAGCAAGGTTACTTCAAACACCATTCATACTGACAGCACAACCAGTAAGGGGGTTTCCCTCCCAACTCTAGTGCTCGGGAGACAAAACATCCATGACTCACCCTGGATTCGAACCAAGACGGTTGCCAGTTGTCATCAGCAGGTGAAAAGTTTTGTCGCCCCCAGCCCTTCAGGCTGGGATTTATGTTCTCTTTGCTTTCCCAACCTGTCAACCCTTCTCCAATCTAACTAGCCGATAGGCATTTTTCACACTAGAACAAAAGTAAAAATTTAGTATAATGCTGGTTAAATCTTAAGACTGCAAGTGGCTCATTGGAAGCTTGATAGTTTTTCAAAGCAAATATAATTTTTTAATGTAATTCCATTTAAACCATATCATATCATGAATCTTAAAGCAGTTCTGTTAGGGCCTACTTGGTTAATTTAATATCTGAAGATACAACACAGATTTGAGCTCCCACCAAACATCCCCACAATGTTTGTCATTTGGAACTGCAGCAAATGACAATTTACAGCTAGTACTGCAAATAGTGAAATGCAATTTATGATCCGATGTAAAAACTGTATGCAGTGCATAAATTTAACTTTAAAACATGGAAAGACAGTTAGGCCTTACTGATAGTGATGATCTCCATGTTAAAAATGCAGTCATAGTCAACAACAGTGGTTCTCAAAGAGTCCCCACCAAAGTGGGTAGCCAGTCACAATAGGCATATTCTATTAAATATTCAAAATAATAAATAATTCCAAAATAGAAAACAAAAGGTTAACAATAATATGAATTGTGTTTCAAAATTAAGCAACCACACATTAACTTAGATTTACATTTACATCATACCGCACAACAAAGACAACCACACGTGTCCTATTGGTTCCCACCAGTGCCAAGGGTGTTGCATAATATAGCATACCTGCCAAGTTTTGAATTCCTAAATTCGTAAAAGTCCCCAAACAGACTTTAAGGGGCAAATGAGGTGGCGCGGGCAACCGGGGGGTTTGGGGGGCGAGCCCCCAGCAAAGTGGGGGGTCCGGGGGGCCTGCCCCCCGGATTTTTTTTAACAATCTTGGTGCAATTTGGTGCGTTTTAGTGAGTTTTGGGGACACTTTAATCATTCTTTTTTTTCTCAGCATGTTCGATGGAGGGGGTAGGGTGGGCGGGCCGTGAGGGGGACGGGGTTACACATACCAAGGAAGGCAAGAAACGTGAAATTTACACGGCGCGCCAGTTTTAAATATAAATAACGATTTTTTGTAAAAAAAAAAAAAAAAAAAATTGAAATTTTTGAAAATTTTTGAAAATTGAAAAATTCGTAAAATTGACAGGGCAATCGTAAAATCGTAAATGACTACCATTTTTCGTAAATTTTACGAATAATTCGTAAAACTTGGCAGGTATGATATAGTATGCAGGTATTACTACTTTTTCCCATATGGTTGAATTAAAGATTTTGTTTTTATGGAATAAAGTCAATAAACCAAATCCAAACAAAGGGACAGTAATAAATAACTTATGAACATCAAATTTAAGACAACATGGGGCATACTGGCAAAGAACTAATAATACAAAGGGCGACACAATCAAAAAAGATTGAGTACCACTGGTCTACAGTCTTTACATATTTATGACCAATCAACTGAGAAAAATGTATTTCAACATTATGTATTCCACCTCACACGGCATTGCCTATTATATCTACCATAACACAGCAGAGTGAATGGGTTATTGGATTGCAGCCACTGCATGCACTTGTAACTGAAAATACTAAATGTTTAAAATAGCCAATTGTTCAATAGGTATTTAACTGCAGCATTCACTTGTAACAATGTCGAGGATTCTCTGCATATTGGTGTGTTTGAAAAACCATTTAAATTTAGCCATACCGTATTGTTTCATTAAACTGTAATAAATCACTATTTATTCATAGCATCAAGGGGCATTCGGAATAAGAAGTAAGCATCACTGTCATGATACTATCATGTATCCAACTCTTGTGGACGACAGATACGAATCTTTAAACTTAAAAGACATACGACCTGTATTGCCATCACCTTGTCTGGTAGCTGCCCTTTGCGTGTTGATGTAGACATGTGAGTTAAGACATCCGACTGCAACAGCTATTATCTCCAATTGCCGTAGTACGGCCATTAATTGTAGGGGAGTTGGCATCGTACCTTGGCAGTTCCTTACTACGAGCTTGCTAAAAATAGAGAAACACAAATACTACAGATTAACAATACTTTTAGTTTAGTAGCCCTACTATTATAGCCTAATGTAATTGAGATAGCACATAAACCAACAGACAAAATTTTCACAATGTTTAGTGGTTGTTTTCTCCATTTAATATAATATTTTTGGATGAGCGTAGCGAGCGAAGCGAAGATTCCATTTCACTACACTGGAGAAAAAATCCGGAATGTTTTTTTTTTTTTTCTGTATTTTTGTCTGTTTGTCCACACGATTCCGGCTAAACCAATACTCCAATTGCGATGAAATTTTATGGGGCCTTCGAAATCTCTGAACTTAGAACTGCCACGTTTTTGAGCGCAATCGAAAAATTATTTCTAATGAAAATCGCAAATTTACGATTTTTTTCGATTTTTAAAAAATTTCTTCGACTTATAACATCTACATGCTTAATCCGATTTTAATGATTTTTTTACAGAACCTTAATTTTATGAATTAAGATATTCGTGTGAAATTTGAGAACAATCGAAAAATTATTTCTCATGAAAATCAAAATTTTACGTTTTTTTTTCTTTTTTTTAACAATTCTTTCACTTATAACACCTACATGCTTTATCCTATTGTAATGATTTTTTTACAGAACCTTAATTTTATGAATTATTATATTCGTGTAAAATTTGAGCGCAATCGAATAATTATTTGTTATGAAAATAGCAATTTTACGATTTTTTTCTTTTTTTAAAATTACGTTTAAGAAAAAATAAAAGAATAAAGTTAATTTTTTATTTAATTTAATTTAATTTAAAAAAAATCGACTTAGTAATAATTTTTTCACAAAACAACAGAAAATCCGCATAACACATGGCAGCTCAATGCACCAATTACGCTCATCCAACAACGCGGCGGGACTTAAAGGGATCGTTCACCTCTTATGTAAAGGTGTACCCAGACGTCTATTTACCTAAGTAGACTCCATTTACAACAAATTCTTTCTCGAAAATAATCATAATCACCATATATTAATTGTTAAATATGTAATGAAATTGACTACGTTTTCGCCCACTTCGCTGTACTGGCAACAACGCACGACACGGCCTTGGCTTCCGAGTCGAGTAGCCGGGTGACGCGGCGAACTGAGTTATCGTATTGGACATTTAAAGATGCTTGGCGAGGGGGGATATGACATGTAGTCAAGTATGGCATACTCGCTTCAAATTAGGTTGAAATAAAAACGCATGCCATGTGTTATTCGGCTCAAGTGTCAAGTGTAGAGGTGTTTACGAAGTTATGTCGTTTTGACAATTGACTTCATAAGCGCACTTACTGTATACACATACAAAACCTCGTACACCTAGCTGAAATATATATTTACTGCCGATGCCAGTACGTTATTTATTCATCCTTTTGTCGAGTATGCTGTTGATGTGAATTTTTAAATCTTTGTTTGTGTTTGGAATGGTTCTTCTCTAATCTATATAGCATATTAAGCAGAGGCGTGCAGACTATGGTTCCGCGGCGCGAGCCGCGCCGGTGCCAAAGCCAAGGGGTGTACCCACCCCCTGGCTTTAGGTGACCCACCCCCACTCACCTCTAAAAAATATAACATGTTCAGGTAATACAAGATAAATTGTTATTAGTTATAACTTCACTTGGTTTGCAAGCTGGATGTAATGGTGTATAGTTGTCAGTGTTGGGTAGGAACGGAACTAAACAGTTCCAGTTCCTAGGAAATAGTTCCTTTTTAAGGAACTAAGGGAGGAACTAGTTCCTTTTTCCAGACAGGAACTAAGGGAGGAACTAGTTCCAATTTTCCAGGAACTGTAACTTATTTTCATAAGTTCCTTTTTATAACTTGACTGTACAAATTTAAGGAATGAAAGAGTCAAATCATAGTTTACTTACAAAATGAAGGGATTGTAAAATACTCCATTTCCAGGAAATCTAAAATTCGACTCTATTGTTCTAAATTCTTGTCATACCCCCATCCCTATTCCTACACTCAGTGGTCAACCCCCATCCCCCATGGGTTTCTCACCATTATTAGTCGCATTGCCAGCTAAATTTCACCCTTGAGTTTTGAATGATCTTTTGGGTTGTTGCGTTGTGTCGTGTTCACCACCCTTGTTGGTTGCGAAACGTGGAGCAGTGCATCATCAACCCAAAGATCATTCAAAATTTATTCACAAGTCGTGAAAGCCTACATACTCATCCATATATTTAATTCCTCCAAATTTCAAACAGAGTTTATGCATTCTTTGCAAATATTTGGTTTTAAGTAGAAATTTGGATACCTACATTGACCCTCTCGAGAAGATCTAAAGAAAAATGGTTATTTATAAAAAAGGAACTTTTTAGGAACTTAGTTCCATTTGGAAAGGAACTTAGGAACGCCCTAGTTCCTTTTATTTTAGAGGAACTTGGAACTGGAAAGAGTTCCTTTTTCTTATGAGGAACTTGTAACTGTAACTAGTTCCATTTTTTAAGGAACTTACCCAACTCTGATAGTTGTATAGCAATATCTTGGTAGTTATGTTTATAAAATATCGCTCACTTATCGTTTGGAGAGGCTCGGCCGATCGTAAGTGTACGCGACCAAGAATTGCGTTCAATTACATTCTGTGTTCTAATTACCTTATGATCAAACAGACCATATTTCGAAATTGTATATCCACATAATGATTTTCTCAGTATATTTTAAACATATCCACAAATTGAAAATGATAATTAGTAAATTTCGTATTAAAATTGAAATAAATAAAAAATATAGCATATATAGCAAATCCTTGGAAAGTTTCCTATAAAATATTGCAAATTTGCAATTAGTAATTTAGTGCCCTCCGTGTCTCAGATCGCACTACAAGCTATCTTAAGGGAAAAAAGGACCCAAAAATTTTTCGCCTCCGGCGGCTGGGGCTTCGCCCCAGACCCCGTGTGGCCAGCGGAAATACATTCACGGGGGTGGGTGTACCCACCAGTATGATCGCGCTCGCGCCGGTCCCTATCAAACCTCTGCACGCCACTGATATTAAGATATATTATGAGTGGGGTGTGCCTGCATACTCGAACGATATAAACAAAAAGCGATAAGCTAATGGGCCTAAGAAGGGAGAGAATAAACATTAAACACTGCCCAGAAACCTTACGCAGACCTCTTCACATCAGTTGGACACGTGCACTCGTTTCGATCAATCGTTCATGATGACATTGAGGAGTGGTGTAATAGGTGCAAAAAAATAAGAATGTTTATTATACGTTACAGGGCAAGCGAATTCTATTCAGTAGTGTTCGTGTAGAGTTTGTACACAAAATGTCAAAATGTCAAACGACAAAGAGTGAAATCGTTGCGACGAGAGTGACTTTATTAGTGAATTACTTGAACATGAGTCGGCGCAGTGTATAATAACTATGCATATAGTTGTTTTGGGCAGATGATAGTTTTCAAACGTTTTCAAAGATGTTCTCAATATTTTACGCCACGAAAAGCTTTGGAAAAAAACATCCATCAGTACAATAGAGAAACATTGATGTCTGGCGTAATAAAGTAAGCATACCTAGGCTACTCATTGTTTATGGCTATTACAAACAGAAATTGATCAAACAGGCAACATAGATTTGTTATTCATTCTGTATATACAAGAGTGGTCATAAGGCGGCTGTAAATAATAAATATACAGATTATTCCATGAGAAACTAAAATAAAATGCCGCTTGGGATAATGAAACATTGTTAATCGGTTACATGATACAATACATGATACAATACATGCATAACGCGCGAGAGTTATTCGGGAGGTCCGCGGTCGATCCTCACCACTGGCAATCCTGACATTTACAAGATTAGGAAAACTGCTGTCAGCCCATTGCGTTTGGAAATACTTTAATCATGTAATTTCACTTATTGTGGAAGAATAATTGAATTTTTGAAATGCCATAACCAAATCACTTTTATTTTTTTAAAGTGCAAGTAATTTTGTATCATGTGTGTGTTTGTGTGTGTAAGAATCGCTACCGCGTGTATTATGTTGTTGTATAGGCAATACTTATTCAACTCCACTACCTGTCCTACCTGTCATTATTGGCAACATATAACTTTATAAGAACGTGCCAATATAATATTTATTCCATTAAATTGACGACAATAACGTATGTGTTTCAAAACAGGTGTTGGTTTAACTCTAACGTATTGTTATTCAGATGATCGCAGGCCTTCCGCTTTGTTTTTAGTCGAACAGACTATCTCGACAGATAGACCGGGACCTGCCTAGCGCGTTACTCGCCGCTAGTAGCTGTGCTGTGTTGCAACACCTCGCCCGCTCCGTACCAGTGACGTCACTGACCCGAAGCGCGCCGATGAATTTAAAGACCCCTATTGACGTAGGTCTGGAAATATACACAATGAACTTAATTTTTATGTTCGTACTTGGTTTTAAGAATAACTTGTTAAAGAGGTGAACGGGCCCTTTAAAGTCGGTATATCAACTTGGAAAAACTTTTAATATGTTAAAGGTGTTGATGTTTTAGAACGTTGGTTAAAAGGGAAAAAATCCCAAAAAATTCTGCTGCGCTCGGCAGCGATTTTAGTGGTTTTCCGGCCGAACGTGGAATGACGTCATTGTACGCCCGGTTCGCTGGCTGACTTGATGAGCTTCGTATGCGCGCTCGGTCCCCCGCCCCGCATAAAGAGATAACATTGCAGTATAGTATCATCATTCAATAGTGCGGTGAAAGAATGTGCATCAGCTGAAGTAATAGTGTAATAATATCGATGCTATATTATAATGGTGTATGTTAGTCTAAATATAAAATGGTGATCAAGTGCAGGTGAATATAATAATAATAATAATAGAAAATAAATTACACAAACAGCTATCATTTCATCGGTTTCCAAACTGTGATAAGTTATCATAAGCATACCAGCAAATATTGTCATACTTGTCTTTATTTTTCATAAAAAATATTTATTTTATATTTTTCCGTGCACATTTTGTCCTAATATTGTGAGCAAATGCATGTATATGCAATAACCATCATATGTAGAATCATTCAAAATCAATGATAATAAACAGTCATTCTTTATACAAGAGCGTTGTGCGCGAGTTTCACCCAACTTAAGCCCCAAACCATCTAGCAGACAATCACATTAGAAATAGAACCTTCCTAACACGACTGTACATGACACAAGCATGCACTCACATTTATCTGAGCGGTCGTAAACACCCAGCGCGCAATCTGTGTTGTATACGTGATAAGTTATGCGATACTTGAGGATACTTCTTTCCACGCACTTACCAACGCACTCGTATTCAAACAAATACATATCATTTCTAATAAAGAAAACACAGATGACGATAGGGTGAGATGCCACCCCCCCCCCAAACACGCACAAACACACATATCACACATTCACAACATGAATATTATATTGCTGCATGAACGTACTGCTAAAACGTATATATCAATAAATGTTTCATATTTGGTACCTAGATCATAATGTAATGTGAATTTGACATACAAAATAACATGTTTTACACAGGTGCCCTAGAATCTTACCACAAAGAAAGACTCAAGTATCTTCCAAAGCGAGTTCACTATCCATACGAAGGAATAGAAGCACGTGGTATACTCGCTATACTTGATCAAAATCATCATAACTGATAATAATTCATCATCATCATCATATCATCATCTTAATCATAATTGGTGCTCTACAAACGAAACGCACAGCTGCGAGAAATCGACTGATTGGGTCTTGAAAGCCGAGTACTTCGTAACGCGAGCCGGCCGCGGACCGGCTACACGCTCGGGTCGACTCGATGAGTGGCCGTACAGTGACGTCATTTTTAGGCCACTAGTTTTCGTGCAGTGATATTTTAAAACTCTATTTACTTAGCAACCAGATGTCCGATCAAGCTGCATCTAAGATCTATTTCCGTGAAATTGAATTGTTCAAGATATGCTATGAAGTGCTACCAAGATGAGATAATTCCTTTAAGCGTTTTCCTAGTAGGACAATAATGTATTACTCGATTATAGGATGCCATCAAGTAATGGCCACACACCTATTTTCACCACTCAACTTTTAAAGAGTACCTACGCCTATGTTATACGTAAATACAAAAAAAAAACCGGCAAAGTCGTAGATAGACGAGTGAGCAAACCATGGTGTTGAGTAGCCGGGAACCAGGGTGTATTTATTTTTATTGAAAAAAATCACGATTTGTTTGATTTAACCTTTAGTTTTTAATTTTAATCATTTTTTAAAATTTAAATCAACAATATCAGTGTTATAAAACTTGTCAAGTTAGTGAGCGGATCAAATACTTTCACAAGTGTTTCAGAAAATATAATTTAAATTTTTTGCAAGGCAAACTTTGCCTAAATCGGTTAGAACTCTTGTGTTTGTTGCTCAAAATGAAGAAAACGTGCATTTAATTTAAATCAATGATTTTTATTAAATAAATCATTAGATGAACATTCCCTTTCCTTCCTCTACCTAAGGCTGGATCTAGCCAGCCAGCATGGGTCTATCCTCTCTAGCATACTACTATAGGCTTGTATATAGACTAACGCATGGCTCGTTAGTCGTTCCTCATATAGGCTATATAACTAGGAAAATGCTAAAGTCCTGTCGCGTTGTTGAGCGAGCACCGGTACGTGCAACACGACCCGAGTACGACATTCCCATAATAAGTCTTTAAGGTCTTGACCGATTTAGCTGAAAATTTGTAAAATAGGAGAGAATGGATAAAATCCACTGCCATCTAGAGGACCTTGACATCATTTCTTTGGGAAAACTATTTTAACTCTTTGATAACAAATAATACACTGCTTCCTCAATAGTATTTTGATTACTTCTAGGTGGCAGTGCATAGTGTGTGGCTCGTTGGTTTGTGTGGCTCGTTGGTCTTGTTGTTAGCGTATCTGCTTCCAATGCAGAAGGTCCAGGGTTCGATTCCCGCCATAGTCAAAATTGGACTTAAGTCCATCAGTTCTTGTCTTAGGAGTTTGTAAACGGTGACTTTGGAGCCGTCCTAGCAACGAAGCACATAATAAATTTCAGAGTTGTTCTGAATCGGCCTTGTTGATTCTGGCGTTGATTCGCGGGTGTTCGCACTGTCCATACCACTGATTGCTATATTTCCTATTAAAAATATCGATCTTTGGTTGGTTATCGCTCACTCGTCGATTGCGTCGGGGCCTGCAGGGTTGGCTTGGTCGCTTTGATTTAAAGTCCCCCACTGAAAATCAGTTATATAACTGAGTGGGTAGACTCTAAATAAAATTTATTTATTTATTTATAGTGACCAGAATTCTCGTGCGACTTTTCGTTGCCATGGTAACGTTACTTTTGTTAAAATGTAATTTCTATCTACACTACTTAAGGTCTTGACCAATTTAGCTGAAAATTTGTAAAATAGGAGAGAATGGTGTACTTATTGACCCTGCAAAATTTCATAACGATCGGAACATTTTTATTTTTTTATTTTTTATAACCAACGATCAGATTTTGTTCAAAAACTATACAGCAACCCGCATAGGTTGTATGTACATGTGTGCAAAATTTCAGGTCGATCAGAGAAACGGTGCGACCTGTACCGAAGCAGTAACAGGGGGAAAAAAAAAACAGACATTCGAGCCATAAGAGTCAAGTGGAGACGCTCGCTCAATTATCCTATATAGCAGGGCTGCCGTTTTTACGGATATTATCCTTTTTTAACGGATATTTAGAGTACTTTACTGATACCAGGATATTAAAAAAAAATTATGGATATTCTGCGATGTACTATTGCGATTTGCGATGTTTTCATAAATTTTAATTTTTGCGGTTCAAATTAAGGAAGTTTGTCATACAGATGGCGGTGTGTTCGCATTGAGATTCAACCTATCGACCTCGACTTTCGGCATAAATCGAACTCGTTCGTGACGTCAGTTAAGAATGCTTCTTGTGGCCTTTTTTTAGTCAGTGCCTATTTCTCTGAAATGGAGAGAAAGCGTAAGTTGTCGCCGCCGAACAGAAAATATGTGCAACACTACAACCGGGAGTGAGAGTTTTTGTCAAAATGGTTAAAAAAGGGAAAGACCGACAATACAGCATTCTGCAAGTATTGTAATTTGGAACTTGTGATTAGTACCGGGGGGGAAGAAAGACAGAGTGAAGGTTATGCAGCAACCGCGGGCCACTTAGGTAAAGAAAAGTCCGTGGTTGGCAGTACATTGTTGACTACTCATTTTATCAAAGAGGATAATGGGGTCGTTGATGCGGAATTACGATGGCCGGTCCAACTTTGTTTCCCGACAGCACGATTGCAGCAAATTTCCGTTGTTCTCGAACAAAAACTAGCCAGATAGTAAAACAGGCCTCAGGCGAGTTTTCCAGAAAAAACATTTAGGGCATTATGAAAACATAATTTTTTCCCATTTTTTTTTGGCATGAGAAAAAACGTGAGAAGCTTAAGAAGTGAACTGGATGTGTTTTAGTGACTTTTTCATTTTACAGGATATTTTAAGTTATTTTATAGGATTTACTTTTTTGTTTGGTGGCAGCCCTGTACTATATAGGTTAATATTGAAAGAAAAACAAGATTAATAAATAATTTCTTGCGATTAAAATTAAAGCAAGATTGGGAATAAACCAAGATTCAAACCAAGACCCCTGACAAGAAGAGCAAAGACCCCCCCGCACTTGTTCCTGGATGTGGTGCTGGTGTCACTATCCACCCTTCGTCTCATAAGAGTGAATTGATGACTGGTACTTAGCTACACTTGTTACTGGGAGTCATGGTTGAAAATTGAAATACAAAGTTAGGATGCTCAGCTGAATTTCAGTGACCACTGACCACCATCAGACGGACAGGCATACTTGGGGAAGTTCCTTTTGAAAAAGATTCAGTTCGTCAATTTAAAAAAAAACTTTTATAAAGTTCAAGTTCCTTTTTACACCCTTACCACTAAAAAGTTCAAGTTCCTCATAAAAAGAAACTAAAGTTCCTGTAAAAAGTTCACTTTAGTTTTTAAGTTTGTTTAATAATGCAACTTGCAAGCATGCGTAAAGCTGTCAAAGAGCACGGCAAGCGGTAAAGTCATGAATCGTGATGATACATAGTATATCTTGACCCCATTTCCAACATTAAAGTGGGTTGGGGGAGTAGTAGCATTGAGTAGTTCTATACTCAATGGTAGCAGCGCACTACTCCGTTTCTTGGGCTAACATCTTCGTTGCCCGTTAGCCAGGCTTGACACAAGCACGCTCTCAGCTCAGCTATATGATATGAAATTATAAATTTTACGTAACGGCAATGTTATTTACTATCAAAAAATAATGAAAAGTTGTGCTAAGTGCAAAATAGACTTACTTGATTGGAACTGGAACTTTCTACAAAAGTTCCTTGAAAATATGAACTTGATCACACTTAAAACGGTTAAAAGTTCCTCATCAATTAAAAGGATCAAGTTCCTTAAAAAGTTCCGGGAAAATGGAACTCTTCATTCAAACAGTTCTTTCCCCAAGTATGCGGACAGGTCACACACAGTAGCTGCTTGAAGCTGCAGTTATCATAAGAAGGTGACATTTGTGTTGTTCTACCTAGTCTTTGAGGCTGTGTTGTTTCATATGACTATGTACAAGGGGCGGCTCGTGAGTTATTATTGTGGGGGTGCACATAATTTTGAAGTCCTATTCTGCGGGAAACAAAGGGGCCTGGGGCGCAGCCCCAGCCGCCGGAGGCGAAAATTTTTTCAGACACTAGTAACCTGAAGTACCCGGAAAACGACTTTAGAGTATATTTTTCGAATTTATTGGTCGGGAAAAACTCCCCTGTGTGTAATTGTTAAACCACAAAAATGCAAAAACTTGCAAAAAAGGGGCCAAGCCGAAAACGAGGAAGATACAAGTGGCTCAACTGCATTAAGTGGTGAGATCTAGAAGTGTGGCCAAGCCCATTATTTTGTTTCAAATAAAAAATATATTTATTAATTATATATGTAATAAATTAATAATATATCAATATCCATATTATTATCTAACTATAATTATGAAATAAATATATAAACAAAAATAACATAAACATTAAATAAACTTATTGAAACATTTACATGTGGAAATATAAAAATTAACAGACGCCATTCAAAATTAAAAGCTTGGTCGATGAATTTTTAACTTGGTTGTCGTTACTGACTAACCAAAACATAACCAATCCAAATCCATCGAATCCATTCAAAATTAAAAGCTTGGTCGATGAATTTTTAACTTGGTTGTCGTTACTGACTAACCAAAACATAACCAATCCAAATCCATCGACCAAGCTTATTGAAGGCTTTTTAATTTTGATATTCCCACATGTAAATGTTTCAATACATTTATTTAATGTTTATGTTATTTTTGTAAATATATTTATTTCATAATTATAGTTAGATAATAATATGGATATTGATATATTATTAATTTATTATATAATTAATAAATATATTTATTATTTGAAACAAAATAATGGGCTTGGCCACACTTCTAGATCTCACCACTTTATGCAGTTGAGCCACTTGTATCTTCCTCGTTTTCGGCTTGGCCCCTTTTTTGCAAGTTTTTGCATTTTTGTGGTATATCAATATTTTTTTTAGAACATACATGGTATGGATGTTAGCATCCAAGTAGAGAAAATTACTTTATTTACAATGATTCAAAATAAAATCTCACTCTTATTGATAATTAGAAGGTTTGAGCATCGCAGTTATAAATAATTTTTTTTCCATTATCTAAGCTACCGGTCATCTAATCCAATTACCGTTTGTATAGCACATGGCCACTGAGATGACTGACATCAGTGCAAATTTTGGCTTCTCTAACATTATCCATTAAGGGCCCACAAACTGATACATAATTCGTCAGCCAGCCAGCCAGCCCAAGAAGAAAATTATTTTGAACGATCTTGATGTCTCAATAACTTCTAGACGCATCATCAGATCGGGATGAAACTTGAAATGGGTCATCTCATAGTAAAAGCCCATCGATTGAAGCAAGTTGCAGGTTTTTATCTCACATGGTTTCGCGTCGGCGACACCGTGATAAGTGCTAATGTAGGCGTGCAGTAATAGGCGCTAGTGGAAGCGGAGCCGCGCGTGGCTTGGCCCGGCACCTTGATTGTGGAAAACCCTCCAAAAAATTAATTATTATATGCTTGATTAAAATATTACATACCCGAATCACAAGACCATCCCAGTTCGCAGGATCCACAATCGACAACATACTAACCAACCGATTCTTACGAGACAAGCGTCGTGCTTAGGTCTCTCGGACCACCTTGCACGCAATCATTTATCCTCGAGCTACCCCCAATGAAGGAAACAGCCCCAACATTCGAGTACAAGCGAAAGTTTAATGATGCCACAATAGAAGAATTCCTATCTCGGTTGGCAACTGTCGACTGGTCAAACATTTACGAGTTGCCACTTAGGCCTATAGACAAAATGATGGAAGCCTTCCTAACCAAATTCCTCCACCAATTTAAGAGTGACTTCCCAATCAAGACATAAAATAAGGTCACAATCAAACAAACCTTGCTGGATCACTCCAAGCTTAAAAGCGAGAGGCCGCTACCTTCGACGCCTCCACGCAGAAATTAAATTCTCAGCAACACCAAACCCTGACGACAAAGCAAGCTACTTGTGCACTAAAAAATCTTACAGACAAGATATTGAGGATGCGAAGCGGGCTTGCAATGACAAATACATCACTGACGCCCCAAACCGAGTGAAAGCTTCAGAACACTTCAACCATTACTATAGTAATGCAGTGGCAGACCTTCAAGCAAGCCTAGGCAAGAACCCACAGCACACTCTAAACCCCAGGGACACTCCAACAATAAACAAGAACAGTATCTTCTTAGGCCCTACCGACTACAGGGAACTACGTGCTATTTTTGCCAAAATAGGGAAAAAACACTCATCCGGGCAGATGACATACCAGGCAACATTTTGGCAAAATGCTTACCATTCATCTATGAGCCTCTCAGTTATATAATCAAGTTATCAACACATCAATGCTGCAGGGCTGCTTTCCATCCCAACTAAAGCCCTAAAAAATAACACCAATCTTCAAGAAAGGATCACGTCTAGACCCAGCCAACTACAGGCCAATATCTCTAATATCATCCTTCTCAAAGATTTTTGAATCGGTGATGAATGAAAGAATAAAAAACTTTCTACTTAAATCATGCTCCATATCCCCTAACCAACACGGATTCCAACACGGGAAATCTACAACAACAGCTTGCTTTAAATTTTTATCGGCAATATATAATGCTCTTGATTCGCACAATCATTGTCTAGGGCTATTCTACGACCTCACCAAAGCCTTCGACTGTGTGGATCACAAGATCTTACTGGAGAAACTTGGCGCCCTAGGCATCCGAGGAGCAGCCCTAAACTGGATCGAGTCTTTCATATCACAACGAGAACACTATGTCGAACTGAATAATTCGAGCCACACTGGAAGTGGGGTGAAATACCGCTCCTCAATGCAAACTACCGATGTAGGCGTCCCACAAGGCTCAGTACTTAGCCCAATTTTCTTTGTAATATTCATCAATGACCAGACCTGGGTAAGTTACTTTTGAAAAGTAATGAAATTACATTACTCATTACTTCAGCCAAAATGTAACTAAATTACTATTTAGTTACTTTTCCAAGAAAGTAATGAAATTACGTTACTTTTTATGAAAAAAAGTAGTGAAATTACTTTCAAAAATTACTTTTTAATTTAAAATGTATATGACGTGCTGACGAGTATGACGCAAGTGCTTTAACTGCCGATGGCGGGTCTCAGACAGGGTGTTATCCACGTCCACACTTTAAAACCAGCGGAGGCCTATCACAGAGATATTGTAGATATCGACGTATAGATGTATAGTAAATTATTGATTACGCGGGTGACATCTATCGGCGAAATTTTGTAACTACACTACAAGTGTAACAATTCGACTATCGATTTATTTGACACAGACTTGAATGTTTGATGTCAAGTAGATAATTACGTCATCAACGGCGCTACCAAAAGTACCAAAAGTAAACATGGCTAGGTTCTGAAATAAAAACTGGGGACTCGAAATCTCTCGATCAGACCTACGAAATATCGGAAATGCTGCATGCACATTGTTCAAGCGGGCGATACGTAGAAAGGTAGCAGGTGCACTGGCACAGTGACTGATATTTGATACACAAAGGCGCGGGCCGCGCGGCAAAAGTAACGCGTTACTAACGCCAAATTTAATGATAAAAGTAGTGAAATTACTCTTCCGTTACATTGAGAAAATTGTAATTAAATTACTGGCTCGTTACTGAAAAAAGTAATTTCGTTACAGTAACGCGTTACTTCCGTTACGTTACTACCCAGGTCTGTCAATGACTTACCTGCAAACTCACCCCAAGTCTACCCAAGCACTTCAGATACCATGGTTCTATTTGCGGATGACGCTTCAAGAATCATCTCAACCCAGAAGTCTTCAGATCTTCCAACAGCAGCTAATGCAGCAGCTACCCAAATGAACCACTGGTGTGACAAAAATCAGCTACTCCTGAACCAATCAAAGACCTCTTTCCTACAGTTCCACACCTACCAGAAACATCTGTCCAGTAGCCCACTCATCCGTTTAAATGGCAAAAGTGTAGTGCAAAGTGACAACATAAAAGTACTTGGTCTACATATCAGTGACACATTGGACTGGTCAGCCCATATAAACAGTGTGGCCAACAAAATAAACAAAGGGGTCTTTATGTTAAGAGCATTAAGGAAAGCAGTCTTGCAAATCCTTATGCGTCAAACTTATTATGCTTTTGTGTTCTCCCACCTAGAATATGGGATTTTGTTCTGGGGCACCTCTACCCACCTAAATAGAATATTTATCATACAAAAAAGAGCAATCCGCACATAGTGCAACGTCAAACAACACTCATGTAAACCTCTGTTCACTAGATTGAACATCTTAACTGTGCCATCCATATTCATCTATGAAACAGCTTGCTTTGTTAAAAAATACCCAAAATCATTCATTCAAAACTCAGAAATACACAATCACTTCACCAGACAAAAGAATAACATAGCCTACACGTAATAAACCACAACCTCACATTATTTAGTAGAGGCCCTGCTTATGCTGCCACGCAAATATGGAACAAACTACCAACCCAAATAAAAAAGATCGACAATATTTCTAGATTTAAGTATGAACTGAAGAATGTATTATTAAAATACTCCTTCTATTCAGTCAAAGAGTTCCTACAATGGGAGAAAATTACGATGTAACAGCTACAGACTATTCTAGGTTTAGGTTTAGATTGTTTGAGTAAATTAGCTCATTTAGCATAGGTAGGCCTAGTTTATAGGAATACAATAATGTAGTTAAATATTAGTTATTTTATGTTAATTTTGAGAGCTTACTATAGGGTCTATATGGACATGTATATTAGCTAATAGCTTATATTATGTATACCATCAACTGACTACGAATAAATAAATAAATAAATAAATAAATAAATAATGTCCCTTCATCTCCTCAGACACGCGCCTCAAACATTTCTAATTGTTCGTCCAATGGTCGTTTTAAAAAACTGTTTATTTTTAGATCGCTTATTACCGAAGTCATATTATAATTTCACTTTATGGCACGATAATAATTTTAACACTGTTCGCTCACTTGAAAACTGCAGTTAATCTCACTTCACCAACCCTGTCGCCAACAACTTTTCACTGGCTACTGGCCGGAGTGTGGGGGTGAATGAATGGTGCGAGCAGGCGCGTAGGAACTCCTTTTCGAGTGGGGGGGGAACAACAAATCTGCTGCCAAGCACGGGGGTTTGGGGGCAGAGCCCCCAACTACAGCGCCGCAGACGAAAATTTTGAAAATGAGGTTTTTAGAGTGTGTTTGGTGCGTTCTAGAAAAAAATCGTGGGCTGAATGCAATACCAAATAAATGTATTTTTTGTACAGTAAAAACTATAAAACTATAAATAAAATTGGAATAGTTAAGAGATAGACCATGCATGCTACAACCATTGAATATGCATAGGCTTATCATTGATCACGTCGAACAATAATAGGATTGACGAAATTTTTGGTCATTACTATAAGGAGGTATAAGGTAAGGGAAAGGGAAGTGGAGAATACACTGCAGACGTGCCAAAACAAGTCATTATCAGTAAGTATAATGGATTAAAAAAATCACTTTTATTGAAAATTCGTTATTCAGAATTTGTTTCCGTGCGTATTTACGGCGAGACTGAATTTCTAAGATTCTGAAGTGGGGGGGTCACGGTAAAAAGTGGGGGGGAAACTCCCCCCATTCCCCCCCTTCCTACGCACCTGGGTGCGAGCACAATACCAAGGCGCTTGAAAGGAAGTAACGGTTTTGACCCTTGTGCACGTGCACCAAACCCAGCTATAACAGACGTTCTAATAACAAAAGACCACCTGAGGCGGGTCCTGCCGGCCGATGCGTAGAAAACCATGTAAAAATGTGTGCACATTCAGAGTGTCATCCCACAGCGGCAGCACTTACTGCAGAATGACTCCTGCCGAATATGCCTTGCTCTGGGCCGGCCGAAATATCCATACAAACAATCCAACGATTTATTGGGAATATTACGAGATTGGCTTCGAACCATAAATTTGGAATTTAGTTCGCGCAAATATTTGGGGGTGCACGTGCACCTGTGCACCCATACACGAGCCGCCCCTGCTATGTACACTATTATATTCCAATTTATGAACTCTTCTACAAGTACATTAAATATAGGCCTACCTTTAATACAGTAATACTCAATACTAGGGATGAAATTTGCAAATCAATATAGGATCTACAATTATTTTTTAAAGATCAATAATTGATTTCATTCATCCTATCAATTATCAATTGATAATGTTACGTACCTCCATCAATTCAGCTGCAATCTCCATGAATAACTTTTCCACATTCTCCGCTTCTTTGGCTGAGGTTTCTAGATAATACATGCTATGCCTTTGAGCAAAATCCTCTCCAACGTGTGTAGGAATTTCTCTGTCTTCACGATCAATTTTATTGCCCACAAGAACTCTCAACACTTTGTTGCTCGCATACTCTTCAATTTCTCTTAGCCAGTCTGGTAGACAATCAAACGTAGGCTGACAGCTAATGTCGTACACCAGGATTAATGCGTGTGCTGATCGGTAGTAGCTCTGCGTGATTGAACGGAAACGTTCCTGGCCGGCAGTGTCCCAGATTTGCAGCTATCCCATGAATAAAGAAAATGTTAGTTTACACTGACATATTAAGTTAACCAGGCTATGATCTAGATGCAATCCACATAGTTCTCTGCTCAAACTGTTTATAAGGCTTGTAGTGTTGTAGTGATCATTGCTATTTAAAAAGTTATCACAAATAAGTTAGCCAACTAGGCCTATTGAATCTAGGGACATTTAATTATGGAGATGAGATGACTCACTCAATCTTTACCTACCTATGTTTATCATGGACATTTGAAATGTTTTAAAGGACTGTTTACATAGCAATAGCAATGCATTGCCACAGTGGAGTGAAGAAGACCCCCCCTGCCCCTGAAAGACTGGGGAGGGGGTGCAAAACACACAGAACTTGTTTTAATGTCATCACATTTCATTTAAAAAAAAAATGACAAAAGAAAACATCACTTGCCCTTTTAAGTGAGAGAAAGAATGAGATAGAGGAGTTTAGAAAAGGTAAGTTAGTTAGTAAGTCACCAACCAGCAACTCCAAATGGGGGAAATGGGAAATTTGAAACTGAGCACTAAAAAAATATTACAAATTTTACATTCAGTACCAGTTTACCTTTATTTTTTCATTTTCAACCTCAACAGTCTTTATCATAAAATCCACTCCTATTGTGGCACCTTGTCCGGGAGGAAATAGTCCCTAGAATTAAAATACAAGTCAATATTAAGAAGATGCAAATAGAGTAACTGAGTAAAATCAAACAAACTACCAATAATAAGCAGTATGAGTAGAGTAGGCCCACCTAGGTTTAGAGAAGGTTTAGGTTTACCTGAGTGAAACGTCGAACCAGACACGTTTTGCCCACACCAGCATTACCAACAAGAACTACTTTGAATAAAAATTTGTAGTCCTCCATTGGATAGGAGTTGTGGATACTGGTAGGCCTCTGCCTGGTGCCTCTGCTGTAGATCTACCTAAACAAATGTCACCTAAAATAAAAAATTAACATCAGAACTTTCATGTGAAATATCGTCATCTGGGATCAACAATTAACTTGAAGGGCTACTAGAACTTGGCTGCTGGGTCATGATTTATTTGGTTAAGTAGTTTAAACGGTAACTAGAAAACGCTAAAGTCCCGCCGCGTTGATGGATGAGCTTTTTAAAGGTTTTAGTTTGCGTGAGATATCTTTACTTTTGCAAGTGCTTTGTTTTGCTGCCTACGCATTGTAGGTGAATGTTGTCAAGTTTCTTTTGTTTCTTGTCAATTGGTATTATTTACCGTAAAAAAACTTGTATTAAAAGCTTTATTTCTATGAATTCTGGCAAAATTTTCCCACTTTTTCTTTCAAAAGGTACTACATCACCATAACCTTAATGTCCATGTATAATTTGAACGTTGTAGTCCCAACCGTTTGGTCAGAATTGGCCCAAATGGCACGAAAATATCGCACAAAAAGTCAAAAAACGTATATTAAAAGCTTTATTTCTCTAAATTCTGGCTAACTTTTTCAACTTTTTCTTTCAGAAAGCAATACATCATCATTACCTTAATGTCCATGTGAAATATGAACGTTGTAGCCCCACCCGTTTGGTCAGAATTGGCCCAAATGTCACGAAAATATCACACTTTAAAATCGAAAAAAATCGTAAAAGTACGATATTCATGAGAAATATTTCTTCGATTGTACCCAAAAACGTGGCAAGTCTAAGTTCAGAGAAAACGAAGGTCGTGTCAAATTTTCATCAAGATCGCATATGCCGTTTGCCCGGTAGAGAGCGAACAAACAGACGGAAAAACAAAAAAAAAAAAAAAAAAACAAAAAAAAAAAAAAAAAAACAACGGAGCTAAATTTTTTGGGGGGTCGGTGAAATTGAAGTCTTCGCTTCGCTCATCCAATTATGATCAATTATGGCCGAATTTGAAAAAAAGAAGTAAATACATACACACCACACTGGTTGTGCTGACGGTGTGGCTCAGTATGAATGGTGTTTGAAGTAACCTTGCTGATGATGACAACATGCATGCAGAATTTGCTTCTTGCGTGGCCCTACCACAGTTGGGTTATGTGTTGTGAGTTTTGTTTGCATGTAGCTAGCTGTTTTTAGTGGCCACCATCTGCCTGACGAGTCCCAGAAGGACGAAACGCGTCGTGGATTAAGGTAACAACTTTAAATTAGCTGCAGTTGTCATCAGCAGATGAAAAGTTTTGTCGCCCCCAGCCCTTCAGGCTGGGATTTATGTTCTCTTTGCTTTCCCAACCTGTCAACTCTTCTTCAATCTAACTAGCCAATAGGCATTTTTCACACTAGAACTTATTTAGTTGGTAGTTAGTTAGTTGATAGTTGACCAAATTACAAATTATAAATCTGAAAAAGTTCATAGGGTACACAAGGTTGTGAAATTACCAAAAAAAAGATGCTACAAAACGCTTTAAAATTACACTTGAAAATGCTATACACACACCTCTAACGATATTCATGAGAAATATTTCTTTGATTGTACCCAAAAACGTGTCAGGTCTAAGTTCAGAGATTTTGAAGGTCCCCTCCAATTTTCATCAAGATCGCATATGCCGTTTGCCCGGTAGAGCGTGAACAGACGGACAGAAAAAACGAGAAAAACAAACAAAAAAACTTGAGCTAGGCCTAATTTTTTGGGGGGATTAGTGAAATTGAAGTCTTTGCTTCGCTCATCCAATTATCGTTTCAACTTTTAAGACCTGACATATTGTGAGCAGTAATCCCTACTAGGCATAGGCCTATTGATTATTATGAATTAATTGAACACACACAGTGACACCTGTTCGTAAGAGGCGTGTGGTGCACACACTCAGCGTCCAAGAGTGTAGGTAGGGCCTACTTAAGTGATTTTGGAATTAGGCCTACTTAATACATTTTATTCCTTGTAAGGGGTAGGCAACTTGTCCATTATCCGGACCCCCTAAGTTAGTTAGGTTAGGTTAGGGGGAAAGGGGGGGTTAGGTTAGGATAATAATAATAGGCCTACCAGTAATAATAAATAATAATAATAATGATGAATAGGGCCTATTAGGTTTTTAAGCATAAGCCCGCTTTAAGGACATTGTTATTGATTCATAGCAGTTGTCGTAAAAGCTTGCCCCGACTGGGGTTCAAATCCAGAACCTCCGGCTTAACGTGCCATAGCTCTACCAATTGAGCCACCGGGACAACAGAACAAACCTTTACTAAACTGCTAGTTGTTGTGAATGTTGACTTCCATGACATAAATCCAACAGAAGACTGCAATGTAGCTGTCAAATCTGAAAGATCACATGGATAAATCCAATCACATCTCATCTCCCATGAGTTGGGTAGTATGAATATAAGGTTTTTAAGCATAAGCCCGCTTTAAGGACATTGTTATTGATTCATAGCAGTTGTCATAAAAGTTTGCCCCGACTGGGGTTCAAACCCAGAACCTCCGGGTTAACGTGCCATAGCTCTACCAATTAGTCTTCTGTTGGATTTATGTCTTGGAAGTCAACATTCACAACAACTAGCAGTTTAGTAAAGGTTTGTTCTGTTGTCCCGGTGGCTCAATTGGTAGAGCTATGGCACGTTAAGCCGGAGGTTTTGGGTTCGAACCCCAGTCGGGGCAAACTTTTACGACAACTGCTATGAATCAATAACAATGTCCTTAAAGTGGGCTTATGCTTAAAAACCTTATATTCATACTAGGCCTACCCAACTCATGGGAGATGAGATGTGATTGGATTTATCCATGTGATCTTTCAGATTTGACAGAGCTACATTGCAGTCTTCTGTTGGATTTATGTCATGGAAGTCAACATTCACAACAACTAGCAGTTTAGTAAAGGTTTGTTCTGTTGTCCCGGTGGCTCAATTGGTAGAGCTATGGCACGTTAAGCCGGAGGATCTGGGTTCGAATCCAGTTGGGGCAAACTTTTACGACAACTGCTATGAATCAATAATATTAATAATAATAATAATAATAATAATAATAATAATAATAATATTAATAATAAGCCCAACCTAGCCTAACTAACTTGGGGGGTCCGGATAATGAACAAGTACCCCTGTAGGACTTGTAACAAATGGTAGGCCTACCTAGCTAGGGCCAAACATAGTAGGCCTAGGCCTAGTTATTTGTCTCACTTTTGAAAAGTCACAATTTTTTCTTGCGAGTCCTTGAAGTCTATAAACATTGTTCATTTTTGGCAGTGTTATTAAGTGTTGTAGGCCTAACATGTTACTTTTTTTAGTAGCGAGGACGGTAGTGCACTTTTTTTGAAAATGTAGGCCCTCGTAAAGTAGCGAGTAGCAAGAGCTACTATGTTAACTTACTCTTTCAGTTGGGGTGAGCCAACTGGGAAAAGCATAGGTTAGGGGGAGGGGGGGGGGGGCAAAGCGCATACATGTTTTACCATATTATTTTTATTATTATTAAAACTTAAAACATACGCGCTTTGCCCCCCCCCCCTCCCAACCTATATATATATATATATAGTTTAGATTGGAGAAGGGTTGACAGGTTGGGAAAGCATAGAGAACATAAAGCCCAGCCTTGGCTGGGGGCGACAAAACTTTTCACCTGCTGATGACAACTGTAGCTAATTTAAAGTTGTTACCTTAATCCACGACGCGTTTCGTCCTTCTGGGACTCTTCAGGCGGATGGTGGCCACTAAAAATCAGCTAACTACATGCAACCAAAACTCACAACACATAACCAAACCTGTGGTAGGGCCACGCAAGAAGTAAATTCTGCAAGCATGTTGTCATCATCAGCAAGGTTACTTCACACACCATTCATACTGGGGCACACAGTCAGCACAGACAGTAAGGGGGCTTCCCTCCCAACTCTGGTGCTCGGGAGACAAGAAATCCATGACTTACCCTGGATTCGAACCAGGACCCTTGGCAACAAGAGAAAAGCTGCCCCTCCTGCTGTTGCTGGGCAAGGGTGCCTCTTCATTCATACAAAGAGAAAAGGTTAGAGATAGGAAGGGTGGAAAGTCACAACACAGCACAACCAGTGAGGGGGCTTCCCTCCTAGACTCTGGTGCTTGGGCGACAAAAGAACCATGTCTTACCCTGGATTTGAACCAAGACCCGTGGCAACGAGAGAGGCTGCCCTACTAATTGCGACTGGGATTCGAAAACGAAAGGAAACAAGACTACAAATTGCAAGCTCTTGGCTATAGCACAGGTACACGTGCTATATTAGCTCTTGGCTGCAGATGAAGAGGTTGAAGGAAAGACGAGTAGGGTCCAACAGGTTCATCACCTGCTAGGCCCCCCAGCAGGACAAGGAGTCACACTGTTATGAACAAGGAAACACGGACCCACCAGAGGGTGTAGAGTAGGCTCGCCCATCTCGACCCCATAGGTGAAGAAAGATGGAAAGTGATAGGTGTCAAATGACTTGGTTGTTCAATTAGTTTGGAAAAGGCCAAATGGCTAGTTTAGTTTAGATTGGAGAAGGGTTGACAGGTTGGGAAAGCATAGAGAACATAAAGCCCAGCCTGAAGGGCTGGGGCGACAAAACTTTTCACCTGCTGATGACAACTGTAGCTAATTTAAAGTTGTTACCTTAATCCACGACGCGTTTCGTCCTTCTGGGACTCTTCAGGCGGATGGTGGCCACTAAAAATCAGCTAACTACATGCAACCAAAACTCACAACACATAACCAAACCTGTGGTAGGGCCACGCAAGAAGTAAATTCTGCAAGCATGTTGTCATCATCAGCAAGGTTACTTCACACACACCATTCATACTGGGGCACACAGTCAGCACAGACAGTAAGGGGGCTTCCCTCCCAACTCTGGTGCTCGGGAGACAAGAAATCCATGACTACCCTGGATTCGAACCAGGACCCTTGGCAACAAGAGAAAAGCTGCCCCTCCTGCTGTTGCTGGGCAAGGGTGCCTCTTCATTCATACAAAGAGAAAAGGTTAGAGATAGGAAGGGTGGAAAGTCACAACACAGCACAACCAGTGAGGGGGCTTCCCTCCTAGACTCTGGTGCTTGGGCGACAAAAGAACCATGTCTTACCCTGGATTTGAACCAAGACCCGTGGCAACGAGAGAGGCTGCCCTACTAATTGTGACTGGGATTCGAAAACGAAAGGAAACAAGACTACAAATTGCAAGCTCTTGGCTATAGCACAGATACACGTGCTATATTAGCTCATCACCTGCTGCAGGTGATGAACCTGTTAGACCCTACTCGTCTTTTCCTTCAACCTCTTCATCTGCAGCCAAGAGCTAATAATAGCACGTGTACCTGTGCTATAGCCAAGAGCTTGCAATTTGTAGTCTTGTTTCCTTTCGTTTTCGAATCCCAGTCGCAATTAGTAGGGCAGCCTCTCTCGTTGCCACGGGTCTTGGTTCAAATCCAGGGTAAGACATGGTTCTTTTGTCGCCCAAGCACCAGAGTCTAGGAGGGAAGCCCCCTCACTGGTTGTGCTGTGTTGTGACTTTCCACCCTTCCTATCTCTAACCTTTTCTCTTTGTATGAATGAAGAGGCACCCTTGCCCAGCAACAGCAGGAGGGGCAGCTTTTCTCTTGTTGCCAAGGGTCCTGGTTCGAATCCAGGGTAAGTCATGGATTTCTTGTCTCCCGAGCACCAGAGTTGGGAGGGAAGCCCCCTTACTGTCTGTGCTGACTGTGTGCCCCAGTATGAATGGTGTGTGAAGTAACCTTGCTGATGATGACAACATGCTTGCAGAATTTACTTCTTGCGTGGCCCTACCACAGGTTTGGTTATGTGTTGTGAGTTTTGGTTGCATGTAGTTAGCTGATTTTTAGTGGCCACCATCCGCCTGAAGAGTCCCAGAAGGACGAAACGCGTCGTGGATTAAGGTAACAACTTTAAATTAGCTACAGTTGTCATCAGCAGGTGAAAAGTTTTGTCGCCCCCAGCCCTTCAGGCTGGGCTTTATGTTCTCTATGCTTTCCCAACCTGTCAACCCTTCTCCAATCTAAACTATATATATATATATATATCTCTAATCAGGGCTGCATGCATGGCTTTACGCGCGAAGAGAAAAAAAGAGGAAAAGCTATAGCCTAGGTCTATCTGCTCATTTTTAAATTGAGTCAAATCATCATCATGCTTCTAACCATCACACATTTGCCGAGACAAATAATGCAGGCTAGGGCTAGCTCCTAGTAGGCCCTAGGCCTGCACAGTAAGGCCGCGTTCACATAACTTTGTTTTAGTCTTAAGAAATTGTTATTGTTATAAGAAATCCGGGTAGGCTAATTATGAATAATTCCGTATTATTGTCAAATTTGAAAAATAACTTCCAAAAAGGCTTTACTAAGAATCACTAGTCAACATATCACATCGACAAAACGGCGCTTACCTTAGAAATGTGTAAAAAAGTAGGAAAAACATTAGTGTCACCTGCAAGGCTGTAGGCCTATGCCCAAGTGGTGTACTAACCTCGCCACGGCGCTTCGCGCAACCCCCCCCCCCCCCACCCAAACCCCCTAACCTACTGTTCCCAGCAAAAATCCACTGGTAATTGAACAAATTAGGTACCTCAATTATAGTTGAAACTTTACAATGCCAACCCGCATAGGCGGGAATATGGAAAAATGAACACAGATTGAACACGTAAACACTCGGGACATTTCACTGTTGTTGGTTCGCCATGTTGGACATTAACATCTTGCTTTTACGTAGTACCAACCTTTTGCACTAAAATACTCAACCTACAAAACCTTCAACGTCGCTATTTTAAATATAAAGGACTTTCAACGCAAAATGACTTTCGTTTAAAATAGTGACGGGAAGGAGTGTTTGAAGGTTTTTTGGTAAAAATGCCGTATAGCGCCTCACGCAAAATACACGTGGAAAAGCTTAGGTACGCGGAAGAGGGGGGGGGGGGTGAAACGCGGGTACTTGTGTAGTTGGTGTGACCCAACTTTTCAAAAAAAAAAATTTTTTTTTACTCAATTTCGTTTAAAATAGCGAGGTTAAAGGTTTTGAAGTTTTTTTGTACTGTTACCGGTACACCAAAAACGTGATTATTCTATTTTAGATTTTTGGTGCTGGAATGTAATAAAATAGTACACAATGAGTTGTTCTTGACTTATTTCATCAATGGTGAGTGTTTATGTTGATTTTAGTTGAAAAAAACGGTATTGAAAAGTTGGGTCACACCAACTACACAAGTACCGAAACGCGTATGTTTTAATAATAGGCTACCCGTAATGCAAGACTTACGCGTTTCGCCCCCCCCCCCCCCCTTTCCCACGTACCTAAGCTTTTCGTGGAATATCACAGTGTTGAAAATAGTGTACCGGTTTATTGCGTGAGGCGCTATACGGCATAATTACCGGTTTTTTGTTCTCTAGGTAACACCAAAAACGTGATGATTCTATTATGGATTTTTAAATTATGATATTGTAAGGTAGGCCTACTTGAAGTGAGTACAACATCTCAGCACGGTAGGCCTAGGCTGCGTCACTCCTCGCCACTTTTAGTTCACGATTTTCAACTTTTTACACATTTCCAAGGTAAGTGCCGTTGTGAAACAATAATCGGAGTGGATATTCTTACGGCATGCCGTAAGAATTACTACCTACACACTATTCTTACGGCATGGAGCGAACTTTTTCGTTTGGTATGCCCAGTTTTTGATCAGTAGGTAGGGCTAGGCCTACTTTAGATTTAAAATAGCAACGCAAAAGGTTTTGTAGGTACTTTAGATTTAAAATAGCGACGTTAAAGGTTTTGTAGGTACCGGTACTTTAGATTTCAAAATGGCGACGTTAAAGGTTTTGTAGGTACTTTAGATTTAAAATAGCGACGTTAGTGAGTAGCCTACATTAGCGCTGCTTAGTGATGGTCTATTTGTAGGTCACAGGACGTTAAAATTACTATACACTATTCTAAAACTGGCGCCGCCTGTTGATGGAGTCACGCGATTAACAATAACCCAATGAAAACACATACCGTAAGAATAATTTCTAGTAATTCTTACGGTATGCCGTAAGAATATCCTCTGCCAACAATAATATGTTGACCAGTGATGCTTAGTAGGGGTAAAGCCTTTTTGAAAGTTATTTTTCAAATTTGACAATAATACGGAATTGTTCATAATTACCGAAATCCAATATCCTGATTGGTTATTAATGTTTCAGTGGCCTGTCATAATGAAGTTACTCCTTTTCATTGGTCGTCGTAAGGATTATTGACGTCTGATTGGTCCGTCTTAAGAATTTTGTTTTTGTTAAGCATCATTCACAATCAGTTCTAAGTCGTAAGGCGCAAGGCCTAAGGCGTAATATTTTGTATTGCCGAGTATGTGTTTCAATCAGAACGTTCACAACACGTCCCAAGTCGCAAGGCCTATGGTTTATGTCGTAACGAATTGCCCAAAATCCAATTCTTACGACGGTTTCTTACGACGAGCCAATCACGAACAAGGAAACTCCACAGCTGACTGTACGCGCATGCGCAATACACAGGAGCAATGAAAAATGGTATGGTTGTTGTAAACGCCTAGCATTTCTTACGACTTACGCCTTACGCCTTAGACCTTGCGCCTTATGACTTAGAACTGATTGTGAAAGATGCTTTATAACAATTTCTTAAGACTAAAACATAAACAATTTAACACGTATTTCGTATCCCCTTAACGAAACCAATTAGTGTGAACGCGGCCTAATAAAAGTGCCTAGGCCTAGGCCTAGTAGCCTAAGCCTATTGTTGTTGATGTTGTGGAGCCATTTGATCGATGGTAGGCTAGCTGGGTGGCCTGGGTCCTGGGGGCTAGTCTGATAAAAGAAGGCTTATCCCGTAAATTTTATAAACTGGGCCCTACTTAGCCCTGATTGGCCTAGGCCTGACCCGGGTGAGTAAATTTGTTCAGTCCTTGACGAATATAAATTTTCATGAGCAAGGCCAAAGGCTGGGCCTGGGCCTAGGCTCTAGCCTAGGGGCCCTGGGGGTTAAAAGACTAAAGGGTTTAGCCCCTCGTCAAAATATGTAAAATAAAATTTTATTATTCCCGGTTTAAAATCATACCTATTTACAAAAACGGTGAAAATAGTTAAAAATATAAATAATAAAAAAATATTAACTAGAACAATTACAGCATATTTTGTTTGTGATTTTTCTTCCAATAGACAGCTCCTCTTTTCCTTTCACAACACAGGCAAAGCAACTTGATACAAATGCAGAACATTCAGAACGAAACCAAAGCATTTCTTGTTCAACACAGGTGGCACTGGCATGGATAAGCCCATGAGTAGGCCCATCTTCCATTGAAATTCTTTGGAAGTGATTTCATTTTGCTTTCATCTTCCAAGAATGATTTTGATTGGTTCTCCTCACGGAACAACAACTTATTCGCCTCTCTCGGCCAATGAGAAACATTGTTAGTTAGAAGAAGTATCACACGCTACGTAAGCTTTACATTCAGCGTCATCCATTTTGTATTGCTCCGAAATATTTCTCATACACATTCTGCTGAATTTTGTAGTGCAACGGAAATTTGTTCTGTTTAGTTCAAAAGTGATTACTAATACTATCGTGTGTTCAAGAAATGAAACCATCTTACGTTAATAACAAGGTAAGCACAGATACAATTTGATTCAAGCACTATTTTGATCTTTTAAACTGATATCTCAACGAACAGCTTGCGTTTTGTGTGCAACTGCAAGCAATGGGCCAAGGCCTAGAAGCACCCTTATATTTCAAGTTTTCGGGTAGGGCTAGCCTACTAGGCCTAGGGCCTATCACAAAATTTCTTTACACAAAAAATACATCGGTTTTATAGCTTTCCCCACTTAAGCTTTTAAAGGAAGTTTTTGTAAAAATTGTTTTGCTATAGGCCCTGGGTGGGCCCCAGCCTAGGCGTGGCGCTAGGCATTGCGAAGGAGCCCTTTTAAAAACGGGAAAGAAAAAGGGTTCCTATAATTTTGGTTATCCGATAGGCCCTCCCTTAAAAAAATTTAAGGTGAGTAGGCCCTAGGCTAGGCCTACTTTCATTTTTCTGTGCAATTGTAGGCCTACGTCATTGTGTCCCCGCTTTGGTAATTATGCAGAATCACTCAGCGGACCGGAATTACTTTGGAAGGTAATTTAAATGATTAAGCGATGTTACTTACATAGTTTGTGGAGTGATTTAAGTCGGCGCACGTTGATTTGAGTATGTTTTTTGGTCATTCGGAAGGTTTGTCGTGATTGACATAATTTTAATGTTTACGTTGCGAGAGTGTGTTGTATGTCGACTGGAGCGACGTCGAGGTGGGGGAATGACGTATTGCAGTGCTGGCAACAAAAGCCTTTGTATTTGATGGGATTAAACTGGTTTTCCTGAGTTAGCGATTCATCGGAATGAGGTGTGTTTGTGGTTTTGTTGTTGGGAATGAGTTGGGTTCCAGGGGCAGAGCCCCGGTGGGGGTTGGGGGGAAACGCCCCCCATTCAGTTGTCCATCGAATTTCATTTTGCATCTCATAGTAGTTGATAGCACTGGTTTAGGCTGGATTTGAGTTTGAAGATGGTGACGTGTGGAGATCGGTGGAGTTGATGGTGGCTGTTCGTTATGTGTTGTTAGTGTATGTTGTTTTGTGTTTTATTTTGTAAACACTTGTGTGCGCCTGTTTAAAAATCACTTAAAATTACTCTGTTGTTGTTGTTCTAGTGTTAATTCAACAAAAAATGGATTAAAAACATCGCTGAGTAACCCTTCACTTTTACCCCAGCTTTTAATGCGTGGTCTCGTCAACAAATTATGAGTGAACTTTTCATGACAGATCTAGCCACTCGAAGAAAATGCTAGGCCTATGACATGTCTTTCTTGCACCGTATCATCAATGGCATTTTCCGGTCCACCAGTCTTGTCTCCACTCTCCATGTTTCCACTTTATGTTCCTAAACTTCCTTTCCTTCTTTGGATAGCCAGTGCTTTAATTACCACCCCTTTTTTTAAATATTGTTTTTGGAAGAGCGTGTACAATTTCTTATTAGCCTAATCCTGATTGCATTATTATTGTGCTAATTTGTAAGTTTTAACTTTCCCCACTTTGGACATGAGGCTCAAAATTACAACTCGATTTTTCTTCTATTGTTCTAGTAAAACGTGTATTATATACATACATATTTTTTTTTAACCAATAGGCCTCCCCCTGACAGCCCATGTGGCCCCAAGTTACAATCAGATTGGATGGACAATTTTTCATCTATCCAAGTTCCAGTTTGCATCTTTATTTTGTTCATTCAAAAAATTCCGTAATAATGAAATAATTTGTCTTAAATTGAGCAGCTTTGGGGTCCAAAATTAAAATTAAATTTTTTTGCAATTATATTTACGTAAAAAGTGACAATTTGTAACAAGTCCCGAATTAAACAAATTTTTATACTAGGAAAACGCCTAAGTCCCCCTGCGTTTATGGATGAGCTTTTTTTTTTAAATTTTAGTTTGCTGGACCCTTTTCCTTTGCAAGTGCTTTTTGAATGCATTTAGGTGATTTTTGTCAAGTTTTTTATTGTTGTCTTGTTAATTGTTATTATAAACCTAAAAACTCATATTAAAACCCTTTTTTTCATGGATTTTTTGGGTTACTTTTTCAACTTTTTCTTTCAAAAGGTACTAGGCCTACATCACCATAACCTTAATGTCCATGTGAAATATGAACGTTGTAGCCCCACCCGTTTGGTCAGAATCGGCCCAAATGTCACGAAAATATCGCACTAAAAATCGAGAAAAATCGTAAAAGTACGATATTCATGAGAAATATTTCTTTGATTGTACCCTAAAACGTGGCAAGTCTAAGTTCAGAGAAAACGAAGGTCCCCTCCAATTTTCATCAAGATCGCATTTATGCTGTTTGCCCGGAATCGTGCGAACAGACAGACAAATAAACAAACAAAAAAAAACACCCGAGCTAAATTTTTTGGGGGGTCAGTGAAATTGAAGTCTTTGCTTCGCTCATCCAGCAATTTGCACGTCGTTCTTTTATTTATTAACACAATTTCGAAAGCCCTGGGGCCCAAAGTAACCTTAAGATTTTTAAAGATGGTGTTTTTATGAAAAGCAAAAATATCCAAAAAGATTTACCATACCAAAGGAATAACTCTCGTCTCAGTTGCAATTTGTTTCTAGGCCTATATAATTTGAACTTTTTCCAACTTTGGACGGCCAGCAACGGAGCAAACAACAAAGTTAACGCCCATTTTTTGAAAGTGGTGTTTTTGTTCCAAATTTTCAATTTTTCTAGTTCCGTTTAACACCGTTCTTCTGCTTGTTCTAGCAATTTCAATTTTTCAAAACTTTGGGAAGCCCTTCCGCCCAAATTTACCGTCAATTTTGTAAGGAAATTTTGGAAAATTTCTGATTTTTCCACTAAAGAAAAATTTAGTAACACATTTTGCACTAAGCCCCTATTCTACCACTATATTGAGCTAAGATCGATCTCTCACTAAAATACACAGATATCATTCGGTAAATTGTGACCGGATGACTAAATCAGGATGTTGTCACCAGAAAACGTTTTTTCCCCAAAAAGTCAAGTAAACTTTGTTTAAAATTATAAAAACTATGGGGGGGGCTTACTTAGCCCCCCCCCCTTTGAGAGTTTTCAGAGGGGGCTCTAGCCCCCGAGCCCCCCCGTAGTCGGCGCCTATGACGACAAATATAAAATATAAATCATTTACAGTGGTTTTGCGACGTTTTTGAGAGAAAAAAAAAACAGTGGTGAAAAGTTGGCCATCCCCAACCGAAAGAGTACCGGCCTATGGTGGTGGGGGGGGGGAAGAAAAGTCCCATGCTGGTCAAAATCAGCCACAGGTAATAAGCTTAGGCCTGAGCCTAGGACCTAGGGGGATGGATACTTTTTCGGTTGGGACGGGACAAAGTGGAAAAGCCGCGGATAGTCGTACAGTCAGCCGTATTACTAGGGGCCTAGTGCAAATTTAGTCATACTGTCAATGATTTGATTGGATAAAGGCGAGCCATAATAAAAGTGTTGTTCTTCCGTCGTCCTTTTTTGCTGTTTTAAACAAAAAAAAACTTCAAGACCTTTAATGATGCTATTTTAAACAAAAGTCCTTTTTAGGCTGTCTAGTGTCTACACATTAAGGTGTAGAGATAAAGCTTTTCTTTCAAAACACTTCTAGCACTTTTTAAACACTTTTATCATCACATCTAGAATTGCGTTTGCGATGGGGCCGAATGTAGTGAAATCATTTACAGAAAAACATGGACCTAAATAGAATGGTAAAAAAACGACCTACCGGTTAACGAAGATTTGAACCGCCGACCTTTCGCATAGAATTCGGCCGCGCTACCACTCTGCCACACTGCACTGCGATGTTTGTAGCTATTGGCCTAGTTAGGTGGTATCGTCGATGACTGTACGACCAATTTTGCACTAGTAATACGGCTGACTGTACGACTATCCACTCCGAAGTGGAAAAGCTTAGGTTAGGGGGTGGGGGGCGAAGCGCGTGCCGGTGTTTTAATAATAATAATAATAATAACAATAATAATAATGATGCAAGACTTTCGCGCTTTGCCCCCACTCCCCATAACCTGAAGCCTTTCCCCTAATAGGCCTAGGGCAGGGGTATCACAGTGTTAAAAAAGTTGTCCTGTCCCAACCGAAAAAGTACCAGGGGATGAAAGGGTATTCTCATGTTGCGGACGTTGTCATCTTAAATTTGTCATCGTCTTCGGGGTGGGGGAGGTGTCCCCGACGATGATTGCCAGAGCTCGTCTCAAGTTTCAGGGAGTAAAATACTCACTTAGGCCTAGGGCCTAGGCATTGAACAAAGGCCTACCCTAGCCCTAGCTTTGTAGTTTTGAAGAGATTGGAAATACGGAGTGGATAGGCCCTAGTCGTACGGTCAGCCGTATTACTAGTGCAAAATTGGTCGTGTGGTCATCGACGATACCACCTAACTAGGCCAATAGCTTCGAACATCACAGTGCAGTGTGGCAGAGAGGTAGCACGTCCAAATTCTATGCGAAAGGTCGGCTGTTCAAATCTTCGTTAGGTCTTTTTTTTCTAATTATAATGTCATTACCTTTACGCAGGTATGAGCGAGGGTTTATTTCTCGATTTGGTTAGTCGGGAAACACTCCCGTAGGTGTAATTGTTTTTATTTACTAGGAAAACGCTTAAGTCCCGCCGCGTTGATGGATGAGCTTTTATGTAAGATTTTAGTTTGCGTAGGACCACTTTTCCTTTGCAAGTGCTTTTTGAATACATTGCAGGTGATTGCTGCAGTGGTGGTCCCCATGTGAAAAAATGTGAAAAATTTTAAAAATTAGACACTGTGCAAAAACCTGTGAAAAAAGTGCCACTTTTTGCTATTTGTGTGAAAAAATGTGAAAAATCAACCAGTAAAATATTAAATGATCCTTTAAAAATCTAATTTTCGTCATTACAAATTTTAAATGCGGTACCTAACTGTTATTATGTACATATGCCTATTTTGCCCCAACACTGCATTGTGTTTTTTTTTTAAATTTACCGCTTCTGGCTACTCACTGCCTTCTGATTTCCTATCAACTCATTGCATCCCAATACTCGTTTAATAAGTAAAAACATAATAACTGTGTGGTAATAATGTGATGATTTAAGGAAAATTTGTGTGAAAAAGTGTGAATAACTTCATTTTCCAGATGTGTAAAAATGTGAAAAATTGCAATTTTCAAATGTGAAAAATATGTGAAATTTCACAAATGGCTGGGACCACCCCTGTTGCTGTCAAGTTTCTATTGTTACTTGTTAATTGTTAGGGCCTATTATAAACCTAAAAACAAACATATTAAAACCTGTATTTATATGGTTTCTACTTTCTGGATATTTTTAAAACTTTTTCTTTCAAAAAGCAACACATCACCCTTACCTTAATGTCCATGTAAAATATGAACGTTGTAGCCCCACCCGTTTGGTCAGAATCGGCCCAAATGTCACGAGAATATCGCGCTAAAAATAAAAAAAAATCATCAAAATACGATATTCATGAGAAATATTTCTTCGATTGTACCCAAAAACAATACACCTCTAAGTTCAGAGGTTTTGAAGGTCCCCTTAAATTTTTATCAAGATTGCATAATATGCAATCTACTGCAATCTCTACTAGGCAAACGGCATATTATGCCGTTTGCTCAGTAGAGAGCGAACAAACAGACAAAAAAACTAACAAAACACTCGAGCTATTTTTCTTGAGGTAACAGAAGACAAAAAAAATATATTTTGTTATCACTTTTGGAGCCTACTCAAACACGGGCTAACAGATTAGGCAGATAATTTTCTAAAAACGCTCAATTTGGGTGGAGGTGCCGGGTCCCAGGCTGTATTAAGACATCTTGTCTGTTACACATGGTGCAAGTGCCTGGTCATTAAATGCAAGAGTGAGAATAAAACCGTTGTTAATTATTCGTCGGCCGGTCATAAGTACAAAATTACGATTTTTGTTATTAAACCTAGGCCTCTGCCTACCTAAATTTATTTATAAAAATATAAATATTTTTTTTTTGTAAATAGGGTTTAGAACGTTTAAACGTTTCAATGCGATTCGTCCAAGGGGTTAAACGTTTACGAAATTAAACGTTTTTTCCCATCCCTAGGTTCAATGTATTGAAAGGTAGTCACAGCTGTTTAAATAGTATGTCCTAGCCACCAGTGATAAATAGCTAGAAGGTTGCTTAACAAACATTTGAAGCACCAATGTCAATTCATATGTCAATCAACAACACGAATAAGTCTTGACTTTCTTTCTTTACACTGTTTTAAAAGTGAGTTTTGATTTGATTTGAATTTTGAATTTAGCCTCACCAGTAAAGTTACCCCAGAGCCGCCACTGTTCTAATCGGTATTATGGAAGGAAAATCATTGAATTCAATACCCCCCCCCCCCCTGCGCTTGTCAAAATTTTTCAATTTTGTATTTTGCCTCACCAGTAAAGTTACCCCAGAGCCCCGCCACCGTTCAAATCGGTACCATAGAAAGAAAGAATGAAACCCTGAATTCAATGGCTTGAACGAAACATTGAACCGTATAAATACAGCTTAAAGTCTCTCTCCATCATAACTTACCGGTAACATAAATTAAAATGATTCCAAATTCACATATTATGAAAAACTAATGTCACTTAATTACTTTACGAGATATTTACTATTATTATTAATATATATTAAGTATTTCCTATCTTCTATCATTGTAAGGGCACAAAAAACACTTTTGAACACCAAATGAGCTCAGTACATCCAAAATTGTAGCCTATACAAAAATACAATAAAAAATTATTTTATCTTCTTCTTTTCATATGCCTCCAATCGGCCTATTCGGCCATCATGTGTTAGTTGTTATCCAATAGAGACAGGATTCCCTTTGTACATGCGTCATGCCAACTGGCATCGGGTCAAGCTCAGGCTTAGTCCTTTCCTTTCACAACTGAAAAGATGTTGGTTTTATTCTTCCTTACCGCTCAAGCTGCATATAGGCTTATTTATTTATTATTTATTTAACGTCTATCCTATTCAGTTATAAAAACTGATTTACAAAGGAGGACAACTAAATAAATCTAATTACATAGATGCAGAAAGAACAATAAATTACATTTTTGTAAATATTTGAAATAGTAGCATTACAACAACAATGCATTTAACACAAGAATTTTGGTAACAAATTGAATGATATTATATATGCATTTAATGAATGAATCAAATATAAAAAAGGGTGGAGAATGAAAAGAAAAGAAAAGAAAATGGGGGAAAAAAAGGAAAAAAGAAAAAAGAAAAAAAAAAACATTAAAAAAGAAAAACGAAAAGAAAAAAACTGATTTATTAGACGATCCCACTCAAACGAATATGAGGTTTGCCAAAAATCAGGAACAACAAATCAGGGAGTATAATCAAACTTTCGCGGAAGAAACCACCGAACGCGAAATCTTTATTCTTGGGTTCAATCTTCATTTTTGTGTTCAAATCTTGACTCATAGGCCTATAGGCCTATATAATTATATCAGATATATAATTATTTAAAAAATTTCATGTCAAACTGATCACAGCAATGATACAGGACACCTAAATCAAGTTGCAAGCTCCATCAGTGGGCGGCAACCAGACAATCTAGGCAGAAAAATATAGTTGAAAATACATTGTTTATATCATAATCAAAGCAATAATGAACAAACAAAGAGAAAAGCAAAATCAATTATAAGAGCTTATGAAGGTAAATTAACATTACACAAACACACAGACAATAACCTACAAATAAATAGTAAAAATCAATTTTTTGCTCTTTGATGCATTATCATTGCTTCAATTTTACTTTTAAATTGTACAATTCCTAGATCAGTAAACTGGCTTCTAATATCATAAGAAATTGAATTCCAATAGGATACACCTCTGTACATAAATGACTTTCTAAATGCTTCAGAATTTAATCTAGGAACTTCCAATGAGTTTATTAAAGTAGAATTTCTATCACGATCAACAATTTTAAAAATATTGGGTAGAATACCTAAAAACATACCTTTCAATACTTTGTATGTATTTACCAGCACGCTATACTTCATCCTCTCCTCAATCGTGAAACAATCAGACTGCAAATCTTGGCTCAAGGGAAATGAATCAAACAGATGGTCAATTCTCTTCTGGAGTACAACATACTCAGTAGAAGGTCTTACTGCCCAAACCACTAAGCAATAATCAATAACAGAGTGAATATAAGAATCTACAAGTAACCTCAACATTCTCTCGGTTACAAACCTCTTCATTCTACTTATAATTCCAATTGCTGATGATACTTTATTACACACATATTCATAATGTTTCTTAAAATTTAAATTATAATCTAAGAAAATTCCAAGATATTTAAATTCATACACTCTAGAAATTAGGCTTGAATCTGTCATTCCTACTTTGTGTAAATGTTGACTCAACAAGTCATGCCCTGTGTCAAGTCTGAACTGGGCAGATGAGACCTTTCTGTTCTTATATCTGGGTGGTTTTGTCTTTCTTGATACTATACTTTGCCATGGCTTGCCCTTTCCATCTTCCTCCCACTTCCTCTGCTCCAAATTCTTAGGAGCATATTATGTTAGAATAGATGTTAGGAATAGCAGCATTGCCTTCTCCTGGTTTTGCCGATCCGTCTGTATATATAAGCCTACCATACATGTGCAGCCACTCTCTTTCAGAATATCTGCCATGTATAGAGTTATTTGTCTCAGCTCTTCTTCATTGTACGCCCTAATCTTTCTTTCGTCCACATATATCCCCTCCACCTCCAGTTGAACGTCTAAAACAGCCACCCTGATGTTAGGTTTTGGCAGCTTCATTCTGTTTTCTAGATTAACATCTCCCATATGCTCATTTCTTAATTCACTGGCTATAGTTATGAAAGTTTTTTGAGTTTTTAGTCTCTCATGTGGCTCTTTGTTCCAATATTCTTCATCCAGCCTCATTTGATGTAAGCTCCAGACCCCGGGTAGCCCACGCAAGTCCATACATACCGAAAGTACATGTATCCCGGTTTTTGCTTCTAGAATTATGGTCACCCTAACTGTACCCCGCTATCGTGGTACAGTGGTGGGTTTTATTAGGGTTACCATAATTCTGAAAGTAAAATCCGGGACACATGTACTTTCGTTGTGTATGGACTTGCGTGGGCTACCCGGGGTCTGGGGCGAAGCCCCAGCAGCCGTAGGCGAAAATTTTTTGGGCCTTTTTTTCCCCCAAGATCGCCTGTAGTGAGATCTGAGAGTGTCGGGGCAATTTTTAAATGATCTAAAATGTCTGAACGTCCACCATGCTCTATCCCGAACACACCACGTGACTGTGCAGTGAATCATTGACAACGACTGGAGGGCAAAAACATGATTTCATCAACCTCATAGCCAAAATATAAATTTAAAGCTACATACATGTGTCATACATCAAATTAAAGCTTACAGCTTATTCTTTCAGAATCGCCAAAGTTCAATGGAATGGCATTTATATATTTTATAATATGACACAAGAAGTGCAATGATGTTCTGTTAATTTTTTTTCTACATTTTACAATAGCAATTGAAAGCCAAGGAAAGTGATTAAAGAAAATTAGATTGCTGCAAAATGCATTCCTAATTTGGTTGTACATATATGCACAAACTTATTACCAGCATACTATATATCCCATCATATGCTATTAAAATATGGCAGGTCTGTATCTTTTTTGAAAATTGGATTGGTACGTCTGTTACTAAAAGTTCCTAAAGTTCTTGTTCTGAGTGACTCAACAGTTCAATAACTTCAAAAATTTGTTTTATAAGTTAGATTATGGATGTGAATTTGAAGTAATTTTTTCAATTGTCTAACTTTATGATTAGTTGATAAATTGTGGTAACAGACGTACTTTGAACGGTAACAGACGTACCATGGTACGTCTGTTACCACTGTTATTTCTCATATCCGATATTATTGTTTAAATTCTTTGTCCATAAAAGTTTGTAAAAATACCACTGGAGTGATAGGTCGAAAGCTTTCTTGTAAAAAATTGCTTCCATCAGCATGTTTTAGGTAGGCCTACAGTGTATGGTACATTATTAATTATTTCAAATTTTCTAATTAAAGGGTATCCCAATATCAAAGATTATTCCACTGGAATTGAAGTGAAGTTGGTCAAGATGTTGCACTAGAAGAATCTTAACACCTGGTAGATATTTAAATATCAGTGATGCACCAATAATTAGATTTGTGCCTTTGTAACTGTCAAATTATCATAAAATAACTTGTACGGTGGTACCTACACAACTGTTGGTAGCCAAAATTTTACAGATTATTTGGAAGCTAGAGTTGAGGGGAATTACAATTTACTTGAGAATCATATACCATAATCATAGAAGGCCTACATATTTACAGTTGAGGAGCCAGTTTCATACACGGATATTGACACCATTGTAGAAATTCTCCCCCTCCCGTGATGGATAACAGAAGTCATTGCTGTACTGCTTTAGAAATTCAATTTTACTGAATGATGGTAACAAAGTTTGATGTTTCATATCTAGGGATGTTAACTGATCAACGTAATGGAGCAGAATAAATTTATGTTATGGTTTGACCAGGTAGCAAAGGAAATGTATTAAAAAATGCAATTTTTATTCCTACAAGGTACGTCTGTTACCGCTTATTTCTTTAAGATTAGACAATATCCTCATAAATTCATATGAAATGAAGTGATTAGTATATAAGTATGAGGTAGTCCTCTATCTTGTACCTATTTTGTATTCATGAGAAAGTTTGTTCTGTTGTATTCATTCAGCAATCACATACATTTACCAATTTCTAACGTAGGCCTACCGGTAATGTCTAAACAGTTGTCAAAAAAAGAATATCTGGATGTAACTGACCAATAATGAACAGAGAAATTATATTTGAAGATTTGATTAACTGTAACCACAAAAAGAAGCATGATCTATGATATTTAGTATAAAATACCAGTTTTAATTCAGACAAGGTACGTCTGTTACCATACTTGGTACGTCTGTTACCAGCCTACTTCTTGCATAGTAGGCAACAAACTTAAAAATACACATGAAGTGACTTGTGAATCTGATTAAGTACTATCTTGTAGCTATTTTGTATGAGAAGGTTTTTTATTTTGCATGCAATAATCACAGAGTTTTAATCATTTCTAACATACTGTAAAAACACGCGTCCATTAAAAGTACGTCTGTTACCGCTTGTTGCGATCCCTGTCACGAGAAAAGTTGATATCGTACAGTAAAAATGTTTATACCATGAGAAAGCTCATCTTATTTCCTATTCATCCACATACTTACAATGTCTTTTTAATGAATGGATAACAATATAATTGGGTTTGTTAATACAAAAATGTTGTCCGAAGGTACGTCTGTTACCCGTGTTTTGTCCCTGGACTAGCCTACTAGTGGGTTGACACTGTACGTATTGTCGCCGCCCGCTGCCCTGGCCTTGAGCTCGACTCAATGACAACATTATTGGTTACATTGCGCATACATTGTGCCGTCGGTGCTTGCTACGACAATTTGGAATTGGATTTTCGATTTCCGGGACGAAATGTTTTTCGGGACACCGGGACAGCAACAAGAAAAACGGGACTGTCCCGGAAAATCCGGGACGTATGGTAACCCTAGGTTTTATGCAAGTGTGCACTTTATTTTATTTCTGCATTGTTTTCTAAAATAAGTGAAAATGTATGACTGACATTGTTTCCTCATGGTGAGAGTACCTATGTTATAAAAAATATACATTTTCATCACATGCTTTCGGAAATATTAAATACTTTACACAAATGCCCACCACTGGACCCCGTTCTCCTACGTCTGTTACGGCTTATTTCTTTAAGATTAGACAATGTCCTTTTAAATTCATATAAAGTGATTTGTAGGTACCGTATTTATTTACTACAATTTAGAAATTAAAAAAGTCCGCCCCGGCCGGGCGGTTCATCCGGGTTCAAATCCCTACACCTACGGGAGTGTTTCCAGACTAACCAACTCGAGAGATTTGTAGGTAGGCTTACTATCTAGTAGCCACGTATTTTGTATTCATGAGAAAGTTTGTTTTGTTGTATTCATGCTACAACCTACATGATGAATGTGGAACTAATTTTCTATGAGCAATTCTTTCATTTTTCGGGAAAACTACCGATAACAAAATTATATTGAGATAAAAGGCGATCAAATTCATTGGCAGCTGAATTAACCAATCCCACTCTTCCTCTCACCATTGAATCTGAGAATCAGATTTGAACGCGATAGCACACGCTCACTGCACTGTTGCCGAAATTATTGTAACGCTCGGTAGTAGAGTGTACAACGTAGGCATTGAAAGTGGAATCGAGGGGCAGCAAGATCAGTGGGCATAACATGCATCATGGCCGGCCGGAGTTGGTGTCCTTCCCCATGAAGTTCAGTGTTTAAATTGACAATTTGTATGCTGAATACGCAATCGTTGGTGAATGTAATTGTATGTGATTAGGTTGTAAATTAATGTTATAACATTAGTTAGCCTAGGCAAAATTATGAATAGGCCTAAATAAATAGAATAAATAAATTCGTATTTAGAGTCTACCCACTCATTTTCAGTGGGAGAAATTAAACCAGGAAATTATTTTACTTGCATTCGTGCAATAAGACCAGACCTACAGCCATTTCGTTAACCCATGTATTCGGAAAAGCTGGTTCCCGTAACTCGTTGGTGGTGCTATACTCGGAAACTCGCAGCTAGGGCCTAGGCAGTGGTTAATTTGGGGGCGGACGAGTCCACCCACTTCCTTTTCAAAATTTTAAAATTGTTAAGTCAATACAATCACATTAGGCCTATAGCCTACTGTTACAAAAAATGTGATTTAGACCTATGAGTTGTGGCTTCTTCCATAATAATTAGGGTAGCCTATTATGATTTATTATCTTTTAATTAAAAGAAACCATTTTTAAATGTTTTTTTTTGCTTTTAAAAGTAGCAAACGAATTTTTCAGCTTTGGCCATAATAACCATTGGCAGAACTGGAACTATCTATATTTAGAGTGTAAATTTGTTAACTTGGCATGGTTTTCCAATGTGTTACCTATGCAATGATAGGCCTATGCACTTGAAAGTGTAGGTTTTTATTCAGCTACAATGCTTTAGATAGGGGATTCTTTCTAAGTTCCAACAAACTTCAACTCGCGATATTTAAAAAAGTAATGTGGCTAGATGCATGTTTTCTTTGGGATTATTAACAAGCACAATTTAATCTTGTTACACAAGAAATTTTTAGAAAATCACATGAATGTGCAATAATGCTCACTCGACTTTAAGGCGCCATATAGGCTACACGGAATGTGGGAGACCAGTGGCTGACGTAAATGTAGCTGCTGATAAATTTGCTCAAATTTTGACACATCATATTCAAAAACATACCAAAACAACTCAACAAAAACATACCAAAACTGCTCAATTTAGCTCAGGAGAAAAGAAGTTTAGCACCCTGGATGAAGGACAAGTTGTTGAATTCAATGCAAAAAAGGGATTGGCCTGGGTTATTTAGAAGAGTAAAAAACTGAAACAACAATTTTGCGAGAATGCAAATATTCCATTTGATGACAATATTATCTTAAGTTTCAAAATGTACAGAAACATGATCAATAGGGAGATAAAACTTACCAGACTGGCTTATTACAGGGTTAAAATTCGGGAATTTCAATCAGACAATAAAAAAGCTGTGGAATGTTATTTAAATGGTATAGGCCTAACAAATTGGAAGGGAAAAAAACATGTGAATATTAATGAAAATTAACACAACCAAAACCTGTAGCAGATAGTTTTGGGGAATACTTTGCTATTGTTGGAATGGAACTGGGTCATAAATTTATTTTCACTCTCATGCAGTTCTACTGGGCCAGGAACTGGACCCAACACCCACAACTGATACAAACCCTGCTCTGTCTTACCTACACCTTGTTCTGCCACAGGTCGTGTTGATAAGTCATAAATAATTCTGCTAGTGGGCATGATAATATTGACTAAGTGTACGCACTATAACAAAATAAAGCCATTATCGTGGAACCACTGTTACATATTTTTTAATACCTACTGCACTAGAAACTGGTGTTTTTCCAGATTGTTTCAAGATGGCCATTGTAACCCCTATTTACAAAGCTAGGGACAGAACAGAAATGGTAAACTAGGCTACATAGGCCTACCTGTCTCTGAAGTGACTCGCTTTTCAAAATACTGGAAAAATGTATGTAAACAAGGCTGATGGATAGAAAACCTCTTTTATCACAAAACCAGTAGGCCTATGGTTTAAAACCAAATTTAGGCACGCAAGATGCATTATTTTAATTCCCTTAGGGTCGGGGTATTGGTACAGAAACGCCGTTACACCAAAAACTGAATTGATATTCTTTCTAAGTTATCTGAGCAGTATGGGTCTTTACACCGAATCGCCGTTACGCAGAAAATTCGGCAAAAACGTCAGTGGGGTCTTAAGCCCGAAATTCGGGCCGTTACACTGAATTGTCTCAAGTCATAAGACACACACTGACGTTCTTGCTGAATTTTCTGCTTATCGGCAATTCGGTTTCAAGACCCATACGGTCGTACTACTTTACTGTTTGGTTAGTTTCGGTGTAACGGCGTTTCTGTGCTAAGGCCCATACCGTGTGCGCCTTTGGACGAAATAAATGAAGAGTACATAGATATATTCGGTGTAACGGCTATACGGTGCAAAGGCCCACACTGTTTTCAGTTTTAAAGTAAAAACTTAGAAGAAATTGATTATTCAATTCGACATAAATCGCCTTCGAAACCATGTAAAAACCATACACACATTATATTACATTACAAAAAGACCTTTTTTTACATTTAAAAAAGGGAAGAAATTTGATTTCGAAAAGAATTTTGACGTTGAATTTTTTTCGACGTGATGTCAAAATTATTGGTTTGACATCGATAACGAATTTATAATCGAATCCCAACCCTTCAGTCAATTATAATATTCTGATAGGAAAGATGAGAGAATAGAGTATAAATGGGACTGCTTTAAACTGATTTTTTTAAATGGTAGGGTATTCACCTGCTAAACTTAAAAAAAAATCATTCAAGGCATGGCTAAAGATAGGTATTACGTAACTTAAACAAACTCTGGCCGGATAATTTGATAGTTAAAGAAACATGGTGACAACTTTTCTGAATGAAAGAGGGCCTATTTTAAACAGCAAAAAAAAATTTGGGGAGGGGGGCTATTTGACGAAAAAAATTTGGGGGGGGTGTTTCAATTGAAATTTCAACTGAAATATTTTGCACCTTGAAATATTTTCCCACAAAAATTTAAAAAGAGTTTTTATAAATATTATTTAACAATGATTTGTTGAGTTTAAATTGATTTTGAACCATGCTTAGCAACCTTGATACCATTGATGCTGGCTTGCAATCAATACTGCATCATGGATGAAGGCCACAACATTATATAAAAAAGAAGTTTGCAATCCTGTCTATTACCCGGACAAAAATGAATGTTCATACCTGCAAGTTTTACGAATTATTCGTAAAATTTACGAAAAACGGTAGTCATTTACGATTTTACGATTGCCCTGTCAATTTTACGAATTTTTCAATTTTCAAAAATTTTCAATTTTTTTTTTTTTTTTTTTTACAAAAAATCGTTATTTTATATTTAAAACTGGCGCGCCGTGTGAATTTCACGTTTCTTGCCTTCCATGGTATGTGCAACCCCCTCCCCCTCACGGCCCGCCCGCCCTACCCCCTCCCATCGAACATGCCGAGAAAAAAAAGAATGATTAAAGTGTCCCCAAAACTCACTAAAAACGCACCAAATTGCACCAAGATAGTAAAAAAAAATCCGGGGGCAAGCCCCCCGGACCCCCACTTTGCTGGGGGGCTCGCCCCCCAGACCCCCCGGTTGCCCGCGCCGCCTCGTTTGCCCCTTAAAAGTCTGTTTGGGGACTTTTATTACGAATTTGGGAATTCAAAACTTGGCAGGTATGAATGTTAATTGGTCGGAAAGAGCCACCTACTACAAAAGCTGTAAATAATGCCAAAAGGATGCTAAATAGAAGTGGAAGTTGTGATGTCTTCGGACTCACGCCGAGTCAGATCACTCAGAATTGCGCTTATTTATTTCCGATAGGTCCGATACAGATGCGGATGCATATATGCACAGTGACAAGACTAGAATCACCATTGTACTACAATAGGGCCTACTCTACTAAGTACTAACTATGATTATTTTTTGTTTACATGCGGCCTAGGCCTATGTAGGCATATATTACATTCAGTTCTTTTTATTTTTTATTTACGGTTCTCGGTCGTTATGCGAGGGAGCAAAGCAACTGAGTCTTACAAGCAACTCAACTCATTTAATAGGCCTACATCAGGATAGATAGCATTACACAACCACCATCCACCCATCTACCAGCATCTGCATAGTGCCTTGTGCGTAGGGGGTTGGGGCGTATGCTTCTAGTTCAACTAGGGACTAGTATTTATTAGTACTGACTATGTAGGCCCTACTACACCCTTAAGTACTATTGTTAACTTTCATTGTTGGTAAATAAATGCATATGATTACTCAATAATATTTTTATACGTGTAAATTATCATTCATTTATAAAATATCAATATTTCACAATATTTCAATATTTCGTGAAATATTTCATGAAAGTTTCAAAAAAATATATTTCATGAAATTTTCGATCACTAGAGGGGGTACATAACCTCACAATCGGCCATTATATAACGTTTTTTTGACAATAGAGTGGACAGCACAGCTAGTGCAAAATTAAGTTTTGAGAATTGGTTTTCTGGATATAGTTTCTAAACTCCATTAGCTTCAACTTTAGCTACAAGGACAAATAGATTTCTGAAAATATAATAGTTGGTTTACGATTTTTTTGTCAAACTGTACAAATACGAGGGTTTTTTTCGAGTTTTGTATCGTCTGGCAAAAAATTGTAAACCAACTATTATTTCGGAAATCTATTTGTCCTTATAGCTGAAGTTGAAGCTTAAGGAGTTTAGAAACTATAGGCCTATCCAGAAAACTGATTTTCAAAACTTAATTTTGCACTAGCTGTGCTGTCCACTCTATTGTCAAAAAAATGACATATAATGGACGATTGTGAGGTTATGTCCCGACCCAAAAAAATCGCTGTTTTATTAAAGGTACTCTTTCATTCAGCCAACTTTCATGGACTTTTAACCTTTTCTGTGCGGCCATCGAGTATACTCGATGCCGCCATATTGTTTCCCCAGTGCGGCCGTCGAGTATACTCGAGCTGAGGTTGTTTCGAAATGCACGCGCTTGTTGCTGCTGATGGGTATAATCGATTGTAAAAAGTCGATTTTTTTCAACTGTGCTGCACTCTATGTGCAAGCCGTTTAACCATCTTCTAGTTTGGTAGTTTGACCACAGATGCCTCTAGTTATTTCATTAGTGCAAAATTGACAGAACTACAAGTGAAGATAATAATTGCATCTGAAAAAGGTTAGGATGATAATATAATGACACAGTTATTAGTCAAAATGGGTTGTAATCACTGAGCTCTATATACTTACGTGGAGGGCGCATGCTATACTGTAACCTTGAAGCCTACATGGGCCTAAAGCGATGGACCTATTATCGACGTCCCTCGATTATATCGCGATTTTAATTGCAATTGCACCGCCGTCTAGATGTAAATCTTAACGTCAAGATGGCGGTCTGTGGCTAGCTTATTTTGAGGTTATGTTGACTAGTAGATTATTATTACAGTGGGTTATTATCAGGGTCACTCAAGATTAGTGATGTGAAATTACCGGTAATTTATAATTTGGTAAATTACCTGGTAAATTACCCGGTAATTTACCAATGGTCGGTAATTTAAAATTACAAATTGAAATAGTATAATTTAGAGTGCCTGGTTTAGGGAAAAATGTTTTTAAAATTGAGCTTTTATTCAGTAGGGCCTAGCTACTAGTAGAGTAACCGGTATTTAAGGCTGATTCATTATTTAATTACTAGGCCTATGTGCATCTACACTCACTTGTGTAGCCTATTATTTGTTTTGTAGAGTGGTGGGAACAATGCACCTAGAGGCACACACACTTTTGTTAAGTGGTAAGTGTGCCATTGGTTTGATAGTAGGCCTACCATGGTATGGAGCCACCTACTATTGAGTCAGTGGGCACAATGTATCACGAATGTGTGACTGTGACTGTACAGCCCACTCAAAGTTTTTGCCATAAAAGTAATTTTTTTAGCTACATAAATTTTAAAAAAATCGTAGTCCTTTTTTAGCAGGCCTAATACAAAATATAGGCAGCTACCTTTTTTAAACCAATGACATAACCTTAAAAAAATAATGACAATGTTTTAAAAAGATAACTAGTAGGCCTAACAAAGAAAATGTCCCTTGGGATTTTGAAGATAAAGTTTAAAGAAAAAAAGTAACGGTTTTAAAGTAAAGATTTCCAAATTTCAGTAATTTTGATTTACGGTAAATTACCGTAATTTTTGGGTAATTTACCAATTGTAATTTACCACGTAAATTACCGTAATTGTAAACGGGTAAATTACCGAGAATTGGTAATTTACCAGCGGTATTTTCCGGTAAATTCCCAAACTCACATCACTACTCAAGATGCCTAGGAATAGTGTGTACTGCAGTGTTACACCTTTATAAACTGATAAACAAGGCCAGTGACACAGGTGAACGAATCTATTATGTTAAGTTCTTTTGAATCTCTGCCGCTGATTAGGGACCTAAGAAAATGGTGGACGGCAAACTTCCGCCAACTTCACATCTCAACATTTGCCCCGTATATATCAGATCTCCACATAAGTATATATAGAGCTCAGTGGTTGTAATGAAGAGGTTTATGATCCATATTCGGACTTGTTTAGCGATCATAGACTTTGAAGTAAAGGTTGAAATAATGGAGAATTAGAGGACGTTGCCAGTAGGCCTAGGTGACAAAAATCAGCTCACACTTACGTAGGCATATGCTAGGGCAATTGTCACACGTAAATAATAGTTTTGACATTATAAAAGCAAGACAATCTAAACAAGGTTTGTAGTGTAATGAAATCTACTTCATTTCATGGAAGAGGAAACATTTTGATACGTTAAATATTACTATCAAATACAAGTGGGAGAAATGACTTTTTGCTCAAAATAACCCAGCACTGGGGTGTTGGGTGCTCCGTTCAAAACCCAGCATTGAAAAGGTTAAGGTTTTGACCCTACCCTGATTACAATAGCCTTAAGTCCACCATGACTCAAAAAAAATTATATAAACGTTATATTTTTTGAGCTGATGTTGTACTTGTACTTAATGAATGGTGTGAGTTGGTAATTTAAGTGGTAAGTTGCAATGTGGAGTGTTCAAAATCCTAAGGGACGTTTCTCCATTTACCAGTTATCTTTAACATAGGTAGGCCTACTTTTATGTCTATATTTTTAAAGAGAATGTCATTGTGGTTGATACAATACAAATGGACAATACAAATCATGTATTCAAACAACTTATTGGATGAGCTAAGCGAAGACTTCAATTTCAAGAGAAAAATAGCTTGGGTGTTTTTTTTTTACTGTTTGTTCGCTATCTACCGGGCAAACGGCATATCCGATCTTGATGAAAATATGAAGAGACCTTTGAAATCTCTGAACTTGGACCTGCCACAATTTTGGGTACAATCGAAGAAATATTTCTCAAGAATATCGTAGTTTTACGATTTTTTTCCTATTTTTAATGCAATATTTTCTCAATATTTGGGCTGATTAAAGGTAATGGTGATGTAGTGCCTTTTGAAAGAAAAAGATGAAAAAGTTAACCATAATTAATTATAGAAATAAGGGTTTTAACTAAAAAGTTCTATAGAAACTTGACAACAATCACCTACAGTGAGTACAAAAGCAAGCAAGTCTTTCGGCCTCGAGATAATACTTTACATTCTATTGTTCATTGGTAATACCATAGCAAATAATACTACATATAAAAATTATCCTAATTAACAAAAATTATTTTGAAATGGAACTGAAAAAGTAATGAGATCCCATCGCATACAAAAAACTTAGCAATAATTGGACAGAAATAGTAAACCCAAAAGCTCACCTCAAGCGAGGGGAAAAAAACGTTCGCGAAGCTTTTAAAAATGGTTTTTTGGGCAATATTTTTTTTAAAGGTCAAAATGAATTTGATAAGTAGGCCTAGTTTTTTTGGCTGTGTATTTCAAAATGTTTTAAAGGATCAATTACCATTAGCCTATGCATGTTTTACAGTTCATAGTAAGAACAAAGAAAAAAAAGAGTTTTTCCCCAAAATCAAATTTAAATATTCTAAGAAAGTCTTAAAAACATTTTAATTATCCCACCTGGACACCCCACACCCGCATACTTACATTAAAACATCCTGCATATTATCTGCTTGAGGTATGCTCAAAAAAAAATTCAGCTTTGTTGAACAAATAATTGCCTCTTAAAGTTCTCCACCAGCACTAAAAGTCTTCTTCTTCTTCTCTTATGCCCACATTGACATATCTATGTCATCATGTGTCTTGACAACCAGTAAAGATAGGACTCCTGTTCCCTCCTGTCCATACCCCTGCATTTCCCCATAGTGTCTTTTCAATGTAGGCACAAATAGGTTCTGCCCGTTTTCCCATCACCACAGAGTTTACACATGCTGCTTCCCACACCTTTCAAATAAGTGTTTTTGCTAGAATCGGGGGGGTATCTAGTCTAAATGTGCTGTTGTAGTTTTCTCCTATAATGGTTTGTCCTATCTTTCTTCTTTCCTTGTATTAATGCTCACTCCCTTTTATTCTTGCCTTTTCCTTCCAGCTTTCAGGCCCTTTTAAAATAATAAGAGAACATAGGCACACATTTTAAAGGGCGCCCCCCCCCCCCCCACGCAACTATGGAATCTAAAATTTTCGTTATGTTTATTTTTTTTGCATACATGCAAAATTTTTTTAATTTCACAAATATGTTTTTTTTTTAAATATTAGCAATTTATAATAGGTCTAGTATGTAAAGTAATTCCAGGTTTCCGTTTAATGAAACGCCGAATCGTTTGTATTGCACCCTTACGCGCTTTACCTTCGAAACCGCAACGAGTTTTAGAACCCCAGGTAATTGTAATTTTCCCGCCGATTTTACAAATTAACTACGGCAACAATGGACTCAAAATATCTCGCCAAAATTTTTATTTCAGTTGACAAGCATTTTTAATTTTGTATCAATTCTTTGCATTGTTTTGATTTGCTATAAAAGATAGAACATTAATTGTCTGTGTTTTTTGGGCGTTTCATGTTCCGAAAACCTATTGCCAGCATTTTTCCCAAACATTATATCCGTGTAGAATTGTGACTTTCCACCAAATGTTGACAATGGTAAAACATGTCCTTGGGAGGGCGAGAAAAGTACCCCGTGCGTACACAAAATTCGCCATTGACATTCTACCCATGTAACAGTTTTTTTTTTAATATCGATTTTTTTCCAGTAAAGACGAAGTGAACCGTTAAAAAACTCGTCAAAGGTTGATTAATGCTGTTTTAGCAATTAATCAAAAGAGAAATCATGATTACCCACGTCGCTAGATCTTTATTAAACAAAAAAATGTCATGCCGTTCACTTTCAGATTTTTCAACGACGTTGTGACAGTTTGAGTTTGAAGTAGACGGCTTCGTTAAATCACTTCTTGTGGAGTTCTGTCCAAATCAATGAAATCATGTACGGCGATCGACACAGTCTCACTAGATGAGTTCGGTTTACAATACCTGTGACAATGACATTGACCTGTGCTCCCTAAGCAATGCTAACGAAGGTCCTTTTCAGCATACTGTCTAACTCAAATTTTGTAGCAGTCGTGGGGGGCAGAACAAACTGCAAATGAGTGCAAAGTCAGTTTAATGCAATGTTTTGAATTAATCAATCTTGCAATCTACCAGTCATTAATTCATATATATATTTTAATTTAAGCTTACATCACGCTAAAAGACTGGGGGGCGCAGGCGCCCCCCAGTCTCTTGGCGCCCTAGGCACGTGCCTAGTGTGCCTATTGGGGGATACGGTCCTGTGCTTTCTTCACCTCCGAGTTGCTGGCTGATTTCAGATGTGATTTAGCTGATCTGTATGAAATGTTGTTAATGAATTGCCTGGTTTTACTTCCATTTTAGCGAGGAAATCAGCCTTCTCGTTTCCGTTTATGCCGCAGTGTGCCGGTATCCACTGTAGCATTACGGTGTTACCTGCATTCATCAACCTCAGGATTCTTATCTTGCAGTTTCTTATTTCTGCTTCTGTTTCTTCTCTACTCACTATACCCTGGATAGATGCTCTTGAGTCTGTTAGTATCACCACCTTCCTTTCTCTAAAGTATTCAATCTTCTCCAACGCTTTGCTTATTGCTCTCATCTCCCCATCAAAGTTACTCCCATTTGATCCTGCTGGGAATGATTCCTCAAACTCTCTACTGTGTATTCCTGCACCTGCATTCCCTTCTCCTAGTGTTGCTGATCCATCCGTGTATATATGCAGCCACTCCTTTTCTGGGTAGGCCTATTCTTTGTGAATAAATCTTAGTGCCAGACTTCTCATATGCTCCTCTTGATAGTTCTTCTTTTTTCTCTTGTATTCCTTCAAATTAGTTGATGGTTTACTTCCAATGATGACATATGAATGTTTGGGTTTCCTATTTCTTGTCTGTTTTCAGTTATCACTTCCCCCATTAACTTTCCCACTACATTTCTAGCTTCAGTATGAATGTTTTTTGTGTTTTAAGGCCTTCTTGGGGATCTCGTCCCAATAATCTACATCCAAGCGAACCATTTTTCGTACAGGCTTCCAGCTGCACATTTCTCCTTGCTTCCAGTGGTGGACTTCAGCTACTGTTTCCATTTGCGGTGATAGGTGTGTTTTTCAACTCCTCCTGTTATGATCCTCAGGGCTTTATTTTGGATAATGTTGAGCTTGTCCAAGTGTGTTTTTGAAGTGTTAATCAACATATTGGCATTTCCATATTCCAACACTGGACGTATGTACCTATGTTTTTTATGTCGTAGATAGTGTATTGACATTGGCTCCCCAAGTTACCCCTGATACTCTTTTCAGTAAGCCTAGTCTTTTATTACTTAATTGGCACATTCTGTCGATATGGCTAGACATCGTCATTTTCTTATCCATCATTACGCCAAGATAGATTGGGTCTTCTTCGTATTTTAAGCTTACTCCTTTGTATTTTAGGCTAAACTGGGGCATTGTTCTTCCTGTTGTACAATAATTGTATACTGTTTTTGTTTCATTCACTACCATCCCATTTTCCCTGGTCCATTCTTCTAATGCTTGCAATGCCTTGTTCATTTCTAACTCCATTTTCTGTACGTCTCTGTCACTACACCAAAGCACCACATCATCCGCAAATAACTTGATCTTTACCTCGCTTCTTTCCTGTATATATTGCGCCAAGTCATTTATATATATCAGGAAGTAAGTAGGGCTTGTTACTGCCCCTTGTGGTACATTTGCCTTGGTTTTTCTATACCGTGATCATTTGTTGTTGCATCTTACTCTTATATATCTCTGACTTAGAAAGTTTTTACTCCATCTGTAATTCTGTATATGTTGTGTGGTACTCCCATCTCTTTCATCTTTTTAAAAAGTATTTCTCAATCTACTATATCAAATGCAGTCTTAAAATCAACATAAACTACCAGTGTAGATAACTTCTTATTAGGGATGACTTCGGGTACCCGGAAACCGGTTCGGAACCGGTTCCATTACGATCCGGTTCCCCTTTTTCGGAACCGGTTCTATTTTTAACCTAAAAAAGTTGCCAAGGGCCTAGGCACAGACGAGAATAAATGAGCCAGAAACACACGTGGTTGCAAAATTCTTAGGCCTAGGCCTAGGCCATATGAATGTTGCGTCACAATTTTGACCTAGGCTGAGCCTAAGCCCATGTGTTGTGTTATTGCAGAACTTAAAAAAGGTGTGAAACGGGTCATTTCGCCGCGTCGCGTGTTTACACTTACTGGTGTGTGAGTTCGACGTTTCGGAACCACTGTGGGATCCATCTACATTTTAATCATATACTAATTCTATTTTTCACGTTTAACATCACATAATCCAAACTTTATGAACGAAAATGAAAGCAAACAATCTTGTAGGCCATTGTTTGTTCAACTGTTCTCACTTAGCAGTTCCTACAATGTCTGGGACACGGCTCCGCCCCCTATCGAAATTCAAATTGATTTTCGCCCCGCCCATGTTTTCAATCGAAATTAGCCCGCGCAGATTCAAATTTACGAAAATTGAGAAAGAAAAATATGTGTAGGAACCGGTTCCGGCGAGGGTGGATCCGGTTCCGGATTTTTCGACCCGAAGTCATCCCTACTTCTTAAATTAAACCCTTCCTTAATATCCTGCTGCAAGTATGCCACCTGGTCAAGTGTCCCTCTGTTCTGCCTAAAACCTGCCTGCTCCTTTGCCAACACTTCATTCGATTCTAAAAATGTTTTTAGCCTATAGTCTATAGTTGACCATATGCTCCATTGTTTTAACCATCATCGATGTTAAGGCTATTGGCCTGTAGCTTTCGACTTTTGAGCTATCCTTCCCATTTTTCAGCAGTGGTATTATCTCTGCTTTCCTCCATATATCAGGAATATTGTATTTCCAGATGTTATTCTAGAGATTTAGTATTGTACTTTTACCTTCCTTGCCAAGGTTCTTTAGAAATTCTGGGTATATCAGGTCGACTCCTGGTGATTTTTTAATTTTAAGCCTTCTTAGTGCTTCTTCCAATTCGCTCATTATAAAAGGTGGGTTATGTCATCCACAAATTTTTGAAATTCTACTTTAGTGTGCTTATTTTTCTTTGGTTTTGCTTGTTTAGCTTGAAATTCACATATCACTTCTGCTTTCCTCTTATCATCGTGTATTTCTTCTCCATTGTGTGCTAATAAAATAACTCATTTTTGTTTGATCTTTTTTCTTGGTTATTTAATTTAGAGAAGAATGTATGTGCCCTTTTCCCGTCCTTTTGGTAATCAATATTTTCTCCAAATTCTTCTAATGCCCTCTTTTTGCTCTCAAGTATGGCTCTTTTTAGTTTTGCTTGTCTTTTCCTTAGCTCTATCATCATATCTTTCATGTTTTGTGTTTTCTCAGCCTTCTTCCTTGCTTCATCTCTCTGATCTTTGAGCACTGAGAGTTCATTATTCCAAAATGGTTTGCATCCTGTATTATTTTTATTATTTGTGCATTCTCCCTATCTATGTCCTCTTCAGCCTCCCTCTCGTCAAATGCCTTTTCTGTGTCTTGTCTAAACCCTCTCCTCTTTGTTTCCCTTTTCTCTAGTGACTAATATCATTTTATGACCTGCTCCAGTAGGGGATTCCAGATTTTCTTGTTTAACCTCTTCTTGTAGATTGGCATGGGTTAAAGCTAGATCGGGTCTTGACAGGTCTCCTTTGTATGACAGAAAAGTGAATGGTTCCTCTGCATTTACCAATATTAGCGGATTGCTGTCTACATATTCTTCTAAAATAGATCCTACTCGTGTCGTTTGTTTATAATTCCAAAGTGTGTTTGGTGCGTTAAAATCCCCAATTAAAATTGCATTGCTGTCTATATCGACTAAGGTCCAGAATTTCAATGTCTAGTTAAAATTTATCTGCCAGTTAGTCCTCTCAGTAAATATTTACAAGGCTTCTGATTGGTGGTTGCCATAGTGAAAACAAGTTATGTGTCAGTTAAATTTACTTGCCACTTTAACTGGACATTGAAATACCGGGCCTAAGTCTAGTAGTTTTGTTTCATTTCTGGGTGGGTTATATACAATGATGAATTTTGTCTTGGTGCCATTTTTCCATATTTCCATTTGAACAATCTCGATTTTGTCGTTCTCCTCCATTGCGTGTATTTCTTTGAAACGGCAAGTGATCCCCAATTCCCCACCCTGACACCAACTAGGATGCCTGAAGAGATTCTCCTTTGTCTTTTTAGTTTGTACATCGTAAATCCTTGTGTATAAGCTTCGTCATTTTTATAGTCTTCAGTAATAGCACCTGCTTCCGTTATTGCGAATGCGTCCACATTTCTATCAGCGATTACTTTTTTAAATTCAACATAGGCCTACTTATCTTTGGTGATTCCACCAGCGTTCCAGAATAAGAATGTACATTTATTGCCCCTAGAGGGGCATTTTGTTCTATCCATCTTCCTATTAGACTTATCTCTCCGGTTATCAAGCGCTGGCATCCTTGTTGTCAGTCGTTTTGCATAAGCCAGGGGGCACGTGAAAGAGTTTTTAAACACTAAATACTCTTTGCGGACGCGACTGACTTCACCCCCCTAAAAGGACCACTAGAAAGACTGTAATACAATAGGTACCTTATTAATGTGGTGTTTTTCTATTGTTGCAGTGAAATGAAGAACACCCGTTTCAAGTATCATCTGTGATTGAAGGACCATAAGTCTGGGCGGGGCCTAGCCCCCCACGCTTGCAGCATGTCGATGATAGTGGCTGAGGAGTATGCGTCGTCGCTGTCCGACCTTACCGTGAACAGCAAGCCGCTCATCAACATGCTGACGATGCTCGCCGAGGAGAATATAGATCACGCTCCAGCCATTGTCCAGGCAGTTGAGAAGCATCTTCAGAATGTGAGCTTACTTCATGTCAGGTTTTTGTTTGCACAACAAATGCAAACTTATGCTTTGTTTATGTGGATAGTCCATTGAAATTTAATCATGTCACTTATTTTGATCATAATAATTTAGGTGGTAAACCCCAAGTTAGTTTAGAATACAACTTTTGCTTGGTTGCATACACATAACATATGGGTTATTTTGATTCTACAATGATTTTAGTATCAGTCCACTAACACAGTAGTGTGTAAAACAAAAAATAGGCAACAACCCTATTCATAAAGCCCGCAGAAAACACTCAAAAGTTAGAACTGCATTTGGTAATATTTAGGTAGGTATACATAATTTGAAATAATTGTATTTATGGAAGATCTACATCCATATTGAAGGTTGCAATAAAAATAAACTGTCGGTTACATTAATTTACTTGTCCTGTTTTGTCTCAAAATACTATTTTTAGTTACGACTTTACGAGGCAATAGGTTAGGTAGACCTAGATGCTAACCACAGATCTAGGCCTTTCCAATTTATTTTTCAAAAATCAAGTTCTGATTTAGCAATCAATATTATAGTGGCAAGTTATCAAACAGCCTTTAAGTCTTATTTTTGTCTAGGACATTGTGGGTTCTCTTACAATTGTTAGTTAAGAAGGACTAGGCCCGTAGTGGCCTACTGCTAGTGTATTACTAAAACCATGCAAAATCAAAAAAGGTGCTTATACATTGGTCCCCTGTATAGTTTCTTTATTAGAAGTTTAGAACTAGGCCTATATCTAGCATAATGTGTTATTCATTTTGGTTACGGATTTAATTAAATTATTTCGTTATTAATAACTTTTCGTGCAGGATATACTAACAAAATCACATGGGATCTATATAGTAACTAGTAGGTAAGTTTTTTGATTTTGCAAATTTTATTACTAAAATCAGATAATTTTGCGTGGTTCTAATACGGTAGTAGGTAGTCCTTCCTTTCAACTACCTAGGCCAAAGTTTTCCAGGCTAGAATTTTCAAGATATTAAATAGGAACATGAAATCTGCTGTACCGGTAGCCAAGATAAGCTATATTATTACCAGTACTTAGTAGGCCTATCTCTCATTAATGCCTGAATTAGATGGTTCAATGTTTTGTTTAACATTCCTTAAATTTAACAACAAAGCATTTATCAAAATGTGCAAAGATAACAAAACAAATACAAATACCACTCACACATTGATCATATTTTGTCCATGAATTCAAGGAATCTTGAACAAATCATTGAACCTGTCTCATTCAGACTTAACACTAGGCCAGTAGGTACCTAATTTGCCATCTCTAAAAACAAATGTCAACGTCACATTCTAATGTGGACATGTGCATACCAGGTGCTTGTAATACGTATTAATTTTAGAAGTGTATACCCAAGTATTTTTTTTGAAAGGGGGTGGGGGGCTTGTTAACTTGAAAATTTAATAAATCAAGTAGGGGCTAGGGTTTAGGGCCTAATCATAAGACCGTTTCATTCAATAAAGCAATTTGAGATTGGCAAAGATTGGCATGGACGGACCTAAGTTTAGAATGATTCAGAATAGCCTACACTACAATTTGTGAATCTTAAACAGTACAGTACCTAGGCCTACATTTTAGACACGGCCATAAGTTCAACAAAATAAATGTTTTGCTCAATAAGCAAGATGGTATTTTTAAATAAGCAGTTCTAGCTTAATGTTACTAAATAAATAGGTTAGGTACCACCGGTATTGCTTAGACCTGCATACTTTGATAACCTTGCACGTTTTAGTTTAGGTAGGCCTATACAAAATATGCACTGTAAGCACACAGTGTATCACAAGTAATTTGTCAACAATTGTGGCTAAAGCTGCTTTCCACACAGCAATATTTTTTAGGTGCTTATATTCTTGCAGACTTCTAAGTTCTAATTATTTACCCGTGTAACTATTTATGCCGGCTATATTGTTTTAAATGATTATTAACTAGGTACCTATGTCAATTGTCAAACCAGTACTTGTTCATTATAGGGACCCCCTAAAAAGGGAAGTAGGTTAGGGGGGTTGGGGGGGGGGGGGGGGCTCAAAGTGCCGTGGGGGGAGAGCATGAAGTGCGTTGCCGTGGTCAGCTCCCCCCACAGCGCTTCGCCCCCCCCCCAACCCCACTAACCTACTTTTCACTTTTTGGGGGGGTCCCGTTAATGAACAACAAGTACCGCCAAACGATTATAATTTTTAAACTAAATTAATTCAAACCATTTTAATTAAAAGCAAGTAGACCTACCGGCACATATGTGCCCTTCAGGTGGGCCCCTACTTGATTTTGTTATGACTTTTGATTTGATTGGCTAACCTTAAATAGGACTATACAAACTACTGTATTAAGAAAATAGCAAAATAAATTATTTTGTTTTCAGCCCAAATTGATATCGCGGACAATTGTGGTGTTCATGTTAGGTATCTATAGAATATTGCGGGGCTGACTCTCGCTGTCTCAGTTGTGGTTTCATGTCATTAGACTAGTTGTTAGAACTTGACCAAACCTTAAAAGTTAGGATTTTCTTTGGCATGCTTGGCTGTTTGTTTAGTTGATCATTCATAATCATCAACTAGTAGGTAGGTAGGTACTGTGAACTGTGATAAGCCTGATACATAATACCAATCATTTGCATTGGTTTTTCTTGAGATAGGAGCATGAAGATAATTGTCTCACAAGTATGGTAGGTAGGTCAATGTTTCAAATGAAAAATGAACATCTACGGCGGTACTGATGATGTGCTATTTATTTACAATGTGTTCAGCTCGGCCTGGTCGGTACATGCCACAGTGGGATATTAGTACTATAAAGATAAAGTCCACGGTGGGACTGGTTTAGTTAACACTTGACAGCGAGTGATTCGTGAACGAACGTACTTGCCGCGTTTGTATTTTAAGTTTATGCCTAGTTGCCTACTTTGCTTTACATCTAAATCTTATAGTGTCTTAGGTCTTGTGAGAAATGGAAATTGCATTATTATTGTTGTTCCTATTTTTATTATTACTATTATTATCATTGAGCTACGTAATATATTATATTTTGTAACAATTGGTATCTGTGCTTATTTTAGGCTAACAGGCAGATTAGCCCAATACATTGTTTTTTATTATAGCTAGGGCCTGTGTACTTCAAAGAATAATGAAAAATGGTTGTCATGCCTTATAAATTAATGCAATTGATTTGTATTTTAAAATGTGTTGCAAAATGAAGACAAAATGTGACAAAAAATGTGCATTATTACTACATGGCATATATAACAGTTGTTGGGGCAACCCCGATTACCAGCCACCTCCTACGGTCCTACCGTACCATTTATACCTACCCATTAAGTTTATATAGCCAGGCTCCTGATGACCTACAGTTCTATTATGAAACCAAGCCTGTCATATAACATCCTTGACCTTAAAATAGTGTTGTATTTGCATTTAAGTAGGCCTATAGAACATCACTCTGTTTTCAATTTATTTTAACTTGTATCTATTAGGCCTATTATTTAACATTCATTTGATTTTTTACCCAACATAACACTACAACTTTAATAAGAGTTTAATAAGAGATATTAGTAAACCACATCTCACAATAGGGTGTGATAAATCAGAACATGGCACTGTCGGGGTGTTGCTACGTCTACAAAACCTGGTAAATTCTGGAAAATAAATAAATTTAGGAAAGTCAGGTAGCCCTACCGGTGAATTGTTTTTATTTTAGGAATTTCCTTGTTTTACCTAAAAAATCTCTCATACCCAATCAATCATAACATTAAAAAACAAATTGTGGCAAGTCCCTCCCCCACCATTTTGAGGTGCCATCACTGCCTATCATAATGTTGGTAATATCAGTTACTATAGTTAGTTCCAGATAAGAATGCCACAGCCGAGGGATCGCAGCATCGGTTAAGAAATAATAACACATGACAGCTCTCTAGAACCAACAATATTTTGGCATTATAACTACTTCCAAATGTGTAAACAACTTATTTTAAGAAAATACTTCTATGACCTGGAATATTAAAAGAGTCGTGCGAGAATTGTGTCACATTACGGAAATGTATGATCACCCAAACACTAGTTTTAAGGTTGGCAACAATTGTGCGGGAAGATTTAAATAATCAATAGGCCTACCTACCGACTAGGCTACACAAAAAAAAACACTTTGAAGTGTATTATAACACATTTGTTTTAATGTATTGTTAGTAATTGCCTGCAAATATGTCTTTCTTAATCTTTTGATAACGACTTTTAGCATAAAACAAGGGATGCACATGATGATCGATATTATCAATCGATAAACAATAATGACTAACACTTGCAACACTTGAGGTTCCACTTTTAGTTCGGAACAGGCTTTGTAGGTGATATCGATATTATCGATAATATCGATTCGATAATGACATTACCATTTTGATAATCGATAATGAAAAAAGTATCGATGTGCATCCCTACATAAAACCACTTAAACAAGATGAGTTATTATTGCATCTGTGTAAATTATCAGTTGGCATACATGCTCGCAGTTCTTACATCATGTGACATTCTTATCTGGTACGGACTATATTTTATTTTAACAATCAGCCAAATTTGCAGCCAGGAAAAATATTGTTTTCATTCTGGAAAACCTTGCAATGTCAGGTTTTGTAGGCCTAGACTGAAATAATTAAGACACCCTGATCGTAGAATGCCAATGCCAGAAAGCCAGTGTTTATTACCCATTTAATGTGGCTGTTATATTTAACAATGGACACTTGAGAACACATCCAAAGGCATAGTTCCATTCTTATCACAAAACTCGGTTTGCGTACTTTGAACATAGTTTTGACAGATCAGCTGATGACTCATGTCTATGGAGTTTATGCCTGGGCATTTTGGCATAAAACAATGATCCAATTTATCTTAAAACCTGGTGTTGGCCCTTTGCTTAAACACACTGACAAGAGATGAAGTCAGGTGGTACCACGTACAGTGTACTACCAACGCCAAACACTAGTGGAAATATTGGTTTAAGAATTGAGTTATGTTCCTTGTTGTTTTGCAGAAATTGACACTAGCATAATTAGGTAGGCTAGGCTTTACGTTATTCTTAGGGTTGCCTACAATTAGTTTTCTGAAGGCCTAAATGCTTAAACGTAAGCTTTTTGGCCTAGTTTTAGAATAGGTTTTAGTTCTATCGGTTCATTTTGGTTTTTGCTAAATTAATGTTTGGCCCCAAGTCTAATAAATTTGTGCTAAAAATTTTAGGTTTTCCTCATTTGTAGCAAAATGGGACCGGACTGCTGATTTTAAATACATTAAATTTAAAATTATGTAACCGGTACCCACGTTTGTATTTACAATATACATGTTTCAATTTGGTGTTTACGGGGAAGCATTCAGATCACATTCTATGCTTGCGTAAATGTACAAAGTTTGATACCGCCATAACCTAAAGTTAAATCCAAATCAGCCTCGGTTCGGTTTACAAAATTAGGCTAGGAACTAACTGTAGGCATTGGTTTGGTATTATTTACCATGTATTTTTATACCGTCGGACCAGTTTCACAAGAAAAGAATTCCCTTGCCAGCCTAACATCGTCTCACATTAATTTTGAAGCACATGAGTAGCCTGTATTTGAAGGATGAAAAATGCTGAATGGTGTGTCATTTCACTCATTTTAATGTAGGCTAGACCTTTCTAGGCCCTTCTTGTAAAACAAATAAAGACAAAAACTCTGCAGACCAGACACATCATACAAGTACACACTACTCTCTGAGCAATCTTGGTGATATTCTTTATACGCTGGATGTAGGCTAGATTATATAATCTATTGTATGCCTATAGAGCGTTGGCTGAAGGGAAATTCATTCACAGATTACTGTCAGTCAGTCACTACCGGTACTTTTTATATAGCAACTTATTGCAAGTAGCATTATTTAGTTAATATATTTATAAAATAAAACCCAAGACATACAAAATGTTTTCAAATACATAATATTGGGCCTAATAATCAACAACCCATCAAAGGCAAACAGTGGTGTCCCCCTAAAAGTGGATTGCCATTAGTTTTACTCTCAATATTTCTTATTTTAAGTACCTATTCGTAGTGTTCAATACTAGTTTATTATAATTTATTCAAATATTGCACACCAATCCAACTTTTCATTTATTTTACAACTGCAAGTCTTGAGGAACTGACAAGAAAGCTTGCTGAAAGTGGATGACTCAATGCAACAAAGAAGCAGAAGTCCATTTGGTACAAGAGCTGTCGTTATATTTCTCCTTTTCTAAGTAATATTGTTTGAATATTATTTATCCAAATATTTGCACTATATTATATGCTGCAAGTCTTGTGGAATCACCAGAAAGCAGCGGATTGATGACTCGGTGCAATGAAGAACCAGAAGTCCATTTGTATGGAGCTGCCGTCTTAATGTACAACTTGTAATTTACCGGTAATTGGATTATAAGTATACAATCCAATATGTAATGAGTGACAATAAATGAGAAAATATTACTACTAACATGGGCTTAGCCTACACAAGCCTGGTCTAGGACTACACTTTTCTGTCAATGAATTATTGGCAACTTTAAGTGTTAGTAAACGAGAATTTTTGTAATAGGTATCACTTTAATTAAACTGTAGGCCCTACCTGTTACAACTTAATTTTTGTAATAGGTATCACCTTAATTAAACTGTAGGCCCTACCTGTTACAACTTAAGATTGCCTTATTGGAGACCTGTTGATTGGAGACCGCAGATTGTGAGGCACAACTGCTGTGTCACACTGATTGCAGTATACTATTTTCATTTAGAGTCTGGATATCTATACATATAGATATAATTTTAAAATAATATACCATTGAAGATGTGGATTCATACCACTTTATCTCACATGGATTGCTTCTTGGAAGTCTACTCCTGTGAGAACATGCATGTAGTTTATTAAGGCAAACATAGATGAGAACTGTGGGTATATTTAGTATTTACTAACTCGTAGTACGACAATAGTGAGAAGGCGCCTACAGGTAAATAAAAGAGGATAAAAGCCTTAGCATTAATAACTAGTATTGGAGTAATTTGCACTAAATGATAATAAAAATTTAATTTGTCATAGATAAAGACCTAAATAATAATGTTGGGATAAGTAAAATTTAAATTAACATCTACCTCTCGTGTCATCGTCCATTTTGCTGCTGTTATACCAACAGAGGCTAAAGCTGGCGCGGTTCGGAGCGATATTTTGATAGCTTGATACAGTACGGAACATACGCAGAGAAGAGATGACGGTAAAAATTTTGCAATGAGTGCACTTTTTACTCTTGTAAAACGTTGGGGCCAATACTATAGTTACAAGCAATATTTGACAGATACATTTAATTATTACATATTATTTATTTTGATAAATTACAATTTTGATAACCAGGCTCATATCTTGCTACAACTTGTCACTCACTGCCGGTCGACAGAAACAATTTTAATAAATAGAACCTCAGGGTTCATAATATTCTGAAGAGTATGGTGAACCCTTAGTCTGAAAGTGCTGGCACACGTTATCTACAATTATTTAAAGTTAACTACCCTCATATTCTATCATGATTCATGAACCATTTCCATTTCAATGCCTTTAACAAAGCAGACTAATGTTTATGCCATTGTTAGACTACAATACTGTGCTGATATAAGATGTTTATGAAAGTTTTGCTTATGTCAAGAGTTCTTGACAACCGGACTACGATTTATTGAAACTTACGACTAGTCTCTTCAAAGGCCACGTTTATATTCATCCAAAGCATCCAATTGACCACAGTGAAAACAAGAAGATTGTGTACAGCCGGCCTACCTCGAGTCAACAATGAAAGCAGTAATTGTCATATGTTTAGTTATTATTTATATATATATTAATATTATTATTTAAATGAAGATGTCATGTCCCTTCTACATGAGACCGTCCATTTCTTGTGAGTTTAACTTCGCTTAAAAACCTTCGTCTTCATAATTAAAATAGAACATGAGTCTTTTCTGGTGCTCCCACATTTCCTTGCCACATTTCCTTTCCCACTTTTTCTCCATACTGATAAATGTAATTCATTGTATCTGTGTCACAACTCTACTATCCATTTGACAGTATTGAAGGAAGATGCAGGTGAAATTCCTCAAGTCTGAAGTAATGGTGCAACATACCTAAAAATTGGTGTTAATAAGTTTAAAATGTTGTACTTGTCTTGTCGATTGAGGTTCTTTGAATCTTTGACTACATTTTTAGGGTGTACGGACAAAGTGAAATTATTTAAGTTCATACGTAGGCCTACACGGTACACAGTACTGGTGTTTGATATAGGCTACTATCAATTGTCCATATCATTCAAAGAGGATATTTTTTAATTAGGTATGTTTTAAGAATGTGCCTATAAATATTACTACTTATGGGACACCCAATGATATCGATACCTATACATAGTACTAAATATTTTTTAGGCCTAGGTATATCAATATTTTTATTCTGCATAACAATATTTCATGAAAATTAAAAATTAAGTTTAAACACGTGAAAATTTGTGATTTTGCGTAGCTTTCTGCATCGAGTGATTCTGCAGTATTTAGACGAATCGTTAGCCCGTTTTTACACTTGTCCGGGGGGAGTGGGGTAACCTTCAAGAAAGGATGTTCGAAATTTTGAGGGGAGCATAGTGACCTACCATCTTTTGGAGTAATAAATCGAGGCTCCTAGTGCCGGTCAGTCAGTGTGTACCATGTGGTTAGTCGCTGTGTGACAGGCTGTTGTTTTGTGTTAAATCAGTAAAAAACGCGTATGTTACAGCTGTTTTTATTGGCCAATTTTTGAGTGGATATTGATGTGTTAAAGTCTGAGGGAAAATATCGATATCGTTTGGCTATTTTTCGGCGATATCGATAATGGATTTAGATATTGTTGGGCATCCCTATATTACTACATTAAATGTGTATTTCTTTTCAATGAGTAAGATATTCTAAGTATCAAAAAAGCTAAAACGGATGATTAGGTGGTTTCTAAATAAGTTGTTGCCGAGGTGTTTTTTTTTCGAGCATAAGTTGTAATCGGAAAAACTATCGCTGGAAATTTATAAAAGTACATCAAAATTTTGTTGTACATGTCTAGAAAACAAATCACACTTTTGTATTATACATTTTTTTTATTTCTAAAACAAATTTGTTAATACAAATGATGGACAATTTTACAAAAAATATGATAAATTTTGAGGTGAATTGTAAATTAGTCTGATTTCACATGTGTCTTCCCTATTACATACTTATAATTTAGTTATGAATAATTATGTAAGGCAGTATTTTATATTCTAAATATTGCATAGTGTTTTTTTATATAACACTGATAGTCAATGGAGCACCTATCCAATGCGGCTAATAATTTGGCAAATATATAAAATTATGTATGTAGGCCTACATATATATTTTCGTGTAATAGTAGGTAATAATTGTTGAAAATTACAAGATTACGTTGTCCCGCAACTACAGTATGTATCTTCAAGGCTTTGTGGTATTATATTAGTGACTAAGCCTGTGAAAATAACTAGTATTACAGACCTCTAGATCCCTAGGATAGGATAGGCTTACAAGTGCTTATGTTTCTAAAGGCAAAATAATAATAATATTAATAATAATAATTGTTTACTGTTCACCATTGCACACGACGCTGTAGGGGCGGCAGCCAATGGTATTGTTTGCATTGTCTCGGTTACTGCTGCACACTAGCAATTTAGCATCGCATGAAATGCCGAACAGTAAATGCACCTTAATTGTGAAGCTAAGGCAATTATCCAATTTCCTGAGAACATTAATAAATAAAGTTAATAAACAATTGAGTTGTGCCGACAAACCTTTCTATATCAATTCATCCACTTTGCATTACATATTAGTGAAACTTAAAAATTTACTTGATTTTCGTGAACTTTTTTTTATGTTTACAAACAAATTTATGCACATGACTTTTGTAGTTTAAAAAATGAATTACTTATCTTGTATTTTTAGTCCAATGTTAAAAGGTTTAATGGGACTTGTTCGTGTTCTAGGCACAGTAATTTATTTTACTTTCGTAGCTGATACCTTACTCTGACTCCTGAAGGTGCATTCCTTGCGCCTTGGTGGAAATAACAAGAGAAAGTTCCTCCATTAAGAGTCTTCACCACTTCACGAGACAGGCATGTACACGGCACGCTCGTAAGCACTCAAATAAAGATGTACAATGGTGCTCTGGAGAAAAATTGAAACTACATACGTGAATTCTAAAATGCACATGACTTAGATATTTTTATGCAGAACAACATTCAACAAACAGAATTGGTTTATGTAATAAACCATCCATACTACACACTATGGTTACACGTCAAGTCAATGCAATGGGAACAAGAAAAAGTTTCTCCCGTCGCGTGGACTTGACGCTTATCCATGTGGTGTATAGTAGGATTTATTACATAAAGCAATTTTGTTGTTTCTATGTTCTGCATTAAAATATCTGAGTCATGTGCATTTTAGACTTCATGTATGTGGTTTCAATTTTTCTCCAGTGCGTTGTATATCTTAATTCTCAATTTGAGTGTTTAGGAGCGTACCCTGTACATGCCTGTCTCGTGAAGACTTTTCTCTTTTTTTAACCACGATAGGGTTTAAAAAATAGTGAACCTGAGCACTTGCAATCGACTCTGCGCTCGCATTAATATTTCCCCGTTTGAAAATTACAATTTTTCTCTTGTAAACTATCGTTACCTTCGTTGTTGAAATCAGTCTGATATGTTACCTACCATACCTAGGGTGTCCATATTTTCAAACTAAAAAAGCGGGACAAATTTCCGGTGGTTGTAGCTGGGGTCTGGGGCAAAGCCCCAGCCGCCGGAGGCTTTTTCGCCGAAGGCTTCAAAAATTTTCACCATACTACAATTATTTTGTCGTGTTTTAACTGAAAAATGGCAACTCGGGGGATTACCTTAATGGATAATTACTATAGAAAATCTTGCTTTGCAGATCGCACAAAACACTTTGTCATTATCAGTCTCGTGTTTAACAAGATAAGGAAAGTCCTTCTTAACATCGTCATTGAAAACGCACGTTCAGGCGGCGGCATTTTACACGCTCACGCGTACGAGACAAAAAAAACATCTCGTAAAAGTGAGGTTATGAAGTAAAAATATGTTTTCAAATCAAAATTAGCTTCCCCACATTTAATTGCTGCTAATAATAATTAAATATCGAATTGCAGGCGAAGTAGGCTTGCAATCATACTAATTTTTTTTTATATTTATTTCCTCACGACAGCATTCCACTTTGTCACCCGAAAACCCCTGTTTTAGGAACGAAAACTCGTTTTTTATAGCGTCTGTAAACTTACACTTACGTTTCGGCATTCTGATCGCTGGACGCTCGATCGAGATCGACAAGAACGGAAACGATTCGCGTATCATGTTGCTCGGCTGCAAAACCACAGCAACTTTGTTGGGGCTCGGGACAATTCGTGTTACTGATGCCGTCAACCAACCCCACCCCCCTCTACACTCCGCCTGCTGATAACGCATTCATTCGTGCAAAGTCAAGGCCAGCAGAAAAGTGTATACAGAATACGCGAAGAGTATGTAAATTTACAGCAGACGAGCCACGAGCTACACGTGAAATCGGTATATTTACAAAAACGGGACAAAACAGCGTCCCGTGAACAGTTGTCGGGACACCGGGACAGGTCCCTAAAAAACGGGACTAATGGACACCCTAACCATACCATGCTCCCTACTTTTCTTCAATAGCTCTAAATGTTTTCTTAGCGAGATGGATCTCTTGGCAAACAGCGGTGGTACCGGTATGTCAACCCCTAGGGCATGGCTTTTTTTTATTGTCTAGGTGCAGTGTGACATCAAACTCCCTGTTCTCTATCTCATCGATTCCATTGTCAAAAATGTTGGTGGGGCCTACATTTCTCTCTTCATGCAGAATATTGTGGCATCATTCTGCAGTGTTTTTGAAAAGGTAAGAGTAAGCCATCTACATAATGTGTGTGTTGTACTTGTTTAAAAGTTAAAATTTTAAGTTCAAACAAAAGAAATTAAGTGTTCCATGAACTTGCAATTAAAAATGAAAATCACACTGCTTCATAAATTAAGATCACAAAAAAATTATATGAAATTACCAAATATACAAATCAACTAATGAAAACAAAGAAAAATGCTTGAACCCTCTCTGAAAGCAACACTTCATTAAAGAATAATAAGATCCACAAGCAATTTATGAGAAAGAAACGAGCTATGAAATATAATATTTTGTTCTGAGGCAGTGTGCCCGTAACGTTGAGTCCGTGTTTGTAATGTCTCGTGTGAATAAAGCTGCTGCATTTCTCGGAATATGGGTAGTAATTGTCATGAACCCTCTCTGAAAGCAACACTTCATTAAAGAATAATAAGATCCACAAGCAATTTATGAGAAAGAAACGAGCTATGAAATATAATATTTTGTTCTGAGGCAGTGTGCCCGTAACGTTGAGTCCGTGTTTGTAATGTCTCGTGTGAATAAAGCTGCTGCATTTCTCGGAATATGGGCAGTAATTGTCAAGTTTGACAGTTTAATCATTTTTTTCCTTCAGACTACATTTAAGATACAAATATGTGTCTGGTTTCTTTATGGTATCACTACTATGTTGGATTGTGTTCAACACGTTAGTGCACAGCAATAACTAATATTGCCCTTTTCACCTTGAATACCTGGTGATCTGTAACATTAAACAGGAAATCCACATGAGAAAGAAGTACAAACTCTTTTTGTTCTTTTGTAGATATCCCATCTTCAATATATTGCACTCATAACATGAACATTTTGTTGGATGAGCAAAGCAAAGACTTCAATTTCACTGACCCCCCAAAAAAATTAGCTCAAGTGTTTTTTTTTTGTCTGTTCGCTATCTACCGGGAAAACGTCATATGCGATCTTGACCTCCAAAATCTATTTTATGAGACTTAGACCTGCCACGTTTTTGGGTACAATCGAAGAAATATTTCTCATGAATATCGTACTTTTACGATTTTATTTTTATTTTTAGTGCAATATTTTCGTGACATTTGGGCCGATTCTGACCAAACGGGTGGGCATACAACGTTCATATATTTTTTTTTAAGTTGGAAAAGTTAGCCAGAATCCATAGAAAAAAAGGTTTTAATATAAGTTTTTTGAGATATAATAACAATTAATAAGTAGCAATAGAAACTTGACAACAATCACATACAATACGTTCAAAAAGCACTTGCAAAAGTAAAGAGATCCCACGCAAACTAAAAACTTCAAAAAAGCTCATCCATCAACGCGACTAAAAAAAGTGTTCGCGAAGCGGCCTAGTTAATACATAAGTAGAGTACAACCACTCAATTACAGAACTAATTTTTGTGGTGAAGGAATTTTATTTATGGTTGAAGCGGTCCGAACCAACTCTGTAGGCGCCTAAGTCACCCACTCTTGAATAATGCCCACCCAGCCGTTGGTAAATTAAATCGGTGCTTGCTGGTTGGCCATGATTCGCCCACACACGACGAGAGTGCCAATTTTTTACAATTTATTATATGCTTCAACACTTTTCCTTTGCTAAAAGCTTGTCTTGTACCTTCTGTGAACTTTTGGTAAATATATTATTATTAAATATATTTTAAGTATTGTCTTAACACAAATTACTTTGTAGGTTGACGAGCGAACTCGTTCACAAATGTACAAGCTCCGTCAAACATGGAATGACCATTTCTCTGCCAAGAAGTTGTATGCTGTGGATGTCCGTGTACATTCCATTGACCCAGCGTGGCCAATCACTGCTCCAATGCCAACTTGCCCAACCAGTATTCATGTAAACCCCAGATTCTTCAAGACTCAAGTAAGTGCTCTACATACTTAAATATATTATATTTTGGTATTATTTCTGCACCATTAGATATAAGATAATGGCTAATTCAATGTTGTATTATTATGTATTATTATTATTATTAATTATTATTGTTAGGTATATTATTTGTGTTCTCGTCTCTATTTATGATTTTCTGTACATAAAACACGCAAAAATGATTCATTCCGAGTGCATTTTGTAAACATTTTGAAATGTATTGAATAATCGCATTCAATGTCGGTGCTGAAAGGATTATATTATTTTCTTGAGTGAAACTAATGTTTGGTACCATCCATTTTGTTTTGCAAAAATAACATCATTTGCTTGATTCTTGTATATCAGGCAGGGGTCAGGAACTTTTTTGTCTTAGGATCCAATTTTATAGAAAATTTGAAAGTGATTGCTAGTTGGAGCCATAGAAGAATATTGAAAAATAATTACCGTATTATCCTGAATATAGTGCGATGTTGTTTTTCCAAAAATACAATCTTAAAAACAGCAAGAGCTCACGTTATTTTCGTGCTCTTACATTTGAAATAGTGCCTGAACATAGGCCACCCGCAATACAACTCCTGCGCATCGGCTGTTTTGTCGTTCCGTGACGTCATTACGGGCTCCGTGGAATATCTCTGTATCACAGGTTCTGTGGAAAATGACCACCAAAATAACTGTGCGTACAATTATAAAGTTTTTTCCTTTGGAATCAATTACTATTTTTTGGAATTGATGTCATTCATCCCTTAATCAGACTGGTGAACTGTGTTTGGCCCTACACTGTTAAAAAACGTAGGTCAGGCCCTAACATTGTTCAAAATGTTTTGTTGTAAGAGTGATATTTTAGGCTATTCATTCATTGTATTGTAAATAAAAATGCTTGTTGTACACCGGCGTCAGAAGTAAATCAAGGGGTCTGGTTGTATCTACAATACCCAGCCCTTGATTTACTTCTGACGCCGGGTGTGCATTTCAATTTTCTTTCATTTCCAATTTTTCTTGAAATGATTTTGAAAAATTGGGGTACGTAAGTTTTATTTTTATAGGGTACAAATGTATAACATAATGTTTTAAGATTTCATGTATTATAGTGAGTTGTTCAAGCAATGTTAATTTTGTTTCGTATTGTAACTCATTACTCCGCAATGGTTACAATTGTATTTTTATTTTTTATTGTTTGACAGTTGTGTTGTGTTAGGAGCTGAATTGCCAAGTTCATCTATTGACTTGTCGTCATACGGAATCATTTCATTTCATTTTATTCAGCAGTTTTACATAGTATACATTTTGCTATATTTTTACATAGCAGGGTTGCCTCCAAGAAAAAATAAAAATCCTGTTTGAGCACATCAAAAATCCTTAGAAATCCTTGAATGAAACACTTAATTCCTTGAAAATCCTTTTAATGCCTTTACCAATTTTGATATGATTGTCAAAATTTTATTGTTGTAAAAAAAAAAATGAAAACAGTATGCCTGCCTATTTTTAATGATTTGAGGCCAAATAGGGTTGATAGTATCACCATAAACGCACAATTTTTATTATCTCATAATCGCATTTTATGACCCGTCACCTCCACCATGTACCAGCCAGGATTAATTTAATTTCGACTACCTACCCGGTCCTCCACCAAAATTATGAAATTTAGCGTTTTTTTTGTAAATTGTGATATTTCGATATCGAAAATGTTCCCACTTATCAATATCACATTTCTAGTTGAAATCTTTTTTTTCCCGTAAATTAGAATAAAAATCCGTCGATCCGATACATTAATCCAATTAATATAGGTAGTACTTCCATCAGTTATATCTATGAAGTCCTTCCTATGGGGCCTAGGGCTGGTTCCACCAAATGAATTTAATCTTGATATTAACTAACTCCCAGTTGTTAAGAGGAAGGACTGTTGATTTTGTAGTGGTAAAGTAAATTGTATATAACTATTAGACCAATAGATCAATACCGATGATTTTTTTTCTCGTACAGAGAACTTCTGTCAAAAGAGTGTGTATTGTTCAGATTTCTTAAAATCTCGTTGGCTTATCAGCAAATAATTTTTAAAAACAACTTTTTAATGGGACCAAATACTAACAAAAATTCAAAGGGCATCTATTCAGGGGTTAATTCTAATTAGAAAGTATTACGAATTTCGTAGCCGTAACTTAATTAGATAAGCGATAATCTTAAATGTAAAATTGGATAAAATTTGGTGCGAAAGTTGTGCCCTCTATAGCAATGTCTCTGAACTACCACAACAGTCTGCATGTTTCTTGGGCGCGCTAGCGAGAAGCATGGGCAGAGAGAGAGTGAGAGAGACCATTCATTCCACAAGAAAGGGTGGGGCTAGCTTGCAGATTTGTAAACATTATACCTGCTATTCAACAATCATGCAGGACTTGAAACTTGAAAGAAACAAACCTTGTTCTGAACCACGCCTGAAGTCTTGAACCAAGTTCACAAGTCGATGAGCGTTGTATGGTTATGTGGTGTGGTCTGGGGTATCGGGGGAGGGGGGGTGGGGTGGAGTTGATTTGGTACCAACAAAATTTATATCGTAAATAATCCTGCCTCTCTCTCTCTCTCTCTCTCTATATATATATATATATATATATATATATAGTCCCAGAAGGACGAAACGCGTCGTGGATTAAGGTAACAACTTTAAATTAGCTGCAGTTGTCATCAGCAGGTGAAAAGTTTTGTCGCCCCCAGCCCTTCAGGCTGGGCTTTATGTTCTCTATGCTTTCCCAACCTGTCAACCCTTCTTTAATCTAAACTATATATATATATATATAAATAAATAAATACCGGTAGTAACAATTGTATTTGTCCCGGAGTTTACGCATTGCATATGGCGTATTTATCAGTTTAAATATTTTTTTGAGATTTGTTCTAACTTGTAGTCAATTACGAAATTAAATCCCCTGATGTTTGCTTTTTTATAATTAATTACAATAAAAGTATAGTCACAGATAAAGAATTACAAGAAATTGATTGTAATGAATTTCATTCCAATTACCTATTAACCAACTCATTCACTCTTTGTGATGACTTTGATAATATTTCGGCGTTGCGTCTCATATTTTGGCAACGGTGCTAATCGAGACATGAGGGTGATGCATGGAGATAAAACAACACTAAACACTCTCTGTGTGCATTTTTCCTTCCTCAATTCCCCCCCACACTCTACTGTAAATGCATATTGAAGGGTTGTCGCGTGTAGTCGTAAAATAGACCATCCTAGAAGCTGAGGGTTTTATACCTGCTGTATTCTCTTCCTGTTCTATTGTTCTATTTATTTTTTTATATTTTTTGTTTAATTGCAAATATCTAATAATGTTGTTAAAATATTAAGCGCGTGTCTTGAATTTCATTTTTTTGGACGAAATTCTATGATAAAAACTGACTATGCTTCTATAATATATTTTAATAATAAAAAAGTAATCTTTATATATTTCGTCAGTTTTGATCGTAGACACTAGGGAAAAAAATGCATTTCATAACTCAAGCTACACATTTGAACCACGTTATTAAATATTTGCAATTATAAAAAAAATATTTCACTGAATAAATTATTTCCATCACAATAGATTTGAAATGGGTGAAGGCGCTCCTCTTTATTTAGCAGGGTCCAGTGTGTTTTTGTTATCTATGGGTGGAATCTTTGGAGGAAGTTCTCAGAAAGCTGGGATTTTTCGACCTGCTGTCTTCTCTTCCAGTTCTATTGTTCTATTTATACATTTATGTATTGATTTTTTTTTGTTTAATTGCAAATATCTAATAGCGTTGTTAAAATATTAAGCGTGTATCTTGAATTTCATTTTTTTGAACGAAATTCTACGATAAAAACTGACTTGAGTTACGGCTAATGCTTCTATAATATATTTTAATAATAAAAAAGTAATCTTTATATATTTCAGTCAGTTTTGATCGTAGACACTAGGGAAAAAAAACGCATTTCAAAACTCAAGCTACTCATTTGAACCACGTTATTAAATATTGGCAATTATAAAAAAAATATTTCGCTGAATAAATTATTTTCATCACAATAGATTTGAAATGGGTGAAGACGCTCCCGAAGCAGATCAGGTACATTGAGGCTATTGTGTTCATAATAGGCTGAGAGTGACAGACTTGGAGTTCCACAAAATTGGTTGCAAACCCTCGACTAACGGTCCAGCTAGCTGAATAGCTCACTGCTTGTCAATAAATATTTGAAATAACAAAAGACTACTGCACAGAAACTAGAAACCTACCCATGATTGGCCCAAAACTTGCTGACGTAGGAGCAAAAGTACGGTCCTACTTTCACACCCCCTGTCAATCAAAATCCCAGCGACGAAACGTGTTCTCTGTCATCTTCATTCTTAAAGGGGCTAAAAACCTCAAAAATTATTTTTTACCACGTGATCTATAGCACAATACTGCACTTAAATGACCGTTTAAAAAATTATATCTTGTAACTGTGATTTAACACGAATCTTTTAATTTTTTTGATCCAGAAATTGGCGAAAATTGGTGTTTTGGAAAATTTCCTAAATCGGCTTTAACCTGCTTCTTTTTTGGTCCACATAGATACTAGAGCATAGTACCAATCTAAAATGCCCCTTTATAACATCGTGTCTTGAAACTGTGCCCAAATATACCCTCAAACACGCAAAAATATGCATTCCAAAATCACACCCCATCTTGGTAATCAGCATATTTTGACCGAACTACTTGCTCAAATTACAAAACAAAATAAAGAGAATTTACAGAAAAGGATGTTGAGTACGTCCATAATGGCCAATATTTTTTTGGATCAAAATCCTCCAAGGTCACGGGGCATAAAGATCGTCCCCATGTTATTTCTTATGGGAGATTTTTGCTGATGGGACCTAGCTCGAAAAATGTCATGTTTGACAATTTTTTGGGAGGTCATGGTGGCCCCAATAATTTTTCTGTTGATTGCTAAATTCATTACTAGTTAGCCTGAATGAAATATATTTTTTGAGTTTAGCGGTTAAATACCCCTTTAAGAGGGAGGACTACCACCAACATTTAAACCACCCGAAATAACTTTATTTTAGTAATAATTCGCATAACGTTACACAAAAACAATAAAGTGGATACTAGGTCCCATGTGGCTTCGTTAGAACTATATCTGGCATAAAACCTTTATCAAATATTGTAACCAGTAATGATTTTAATCAAATTAAATTAATGTAACGGTATTCCGTAATTAAAAACGCTTCTGATTACAATATTTGAATTTTCATGTAGGGTGTAGTTCTAACGAAACTGCGCGAGACCTAGTAGCCCTTTTTTGATTTTACGTTCAGGTTTGAGAGATATTACTAAAATAGGGTTATTTCGCATGGTTTTAATCATGGTGGTGATCCCCTTAGAAATATTTCGTATATAAATTGGTGTCTAACCAGGATTTAAAGTCCAGATTTAAGTTATTGGCAAATATAACTGGAACTTATTATTTGGTGGAACCGGCCCTTAAGAGTCTTCACTAGACAATTACTGTATGACCTTGGCCTGCCCGTAAGCACTCAAATTCAAATGTGCAACGCTCTGGAGAAAAATTGAATCGACATACATGAATTCTAAAATGCACAAAACACAGATATTTTTATGCAGAAGAACATACAACAAACAGAATTGCTTTTTGTAATAAACTCTACTATTCACCATTGTTAAAGCGTAAAGTCAACGCGGCAGAAAAAAAAACTCTTCTTTTTCCCGTTGCGTCGACTTTATGCTTACAATGGTATATAGTAGGGTTTATTTCATGCATCAATTCTGTTTGTTGTATGATCATCTGCATAAAAATATCTGTGCCTTGTGTATTTTAGAATTCTCGTATGTCGTTTAAATTTTTCTCTAGAGCGTTGTACATCTGAATTTGAGTACTTTCAAGCGTGCCGTGTACATGTTTGTCTCGTGAACACTTAAGACAGATAATATTGACAAAAAGTATAAAATAAATAATATAGTTACATTAACTACCCACTACTTACATGCTAATGGTCCTATATACCTATTAACAAAATGTGTCCAATTACAAAGCTTATAATAATCATCCATTGCCGTTTCCCACTTCTGGCATGGTCAGCTTGGGTTTTATAACCAAATTTTTCCACTTTCTATCCACCCACAATCGTATCTCTTCCACATCTTTCCAACTTTCTTCTCTTACATATGTCTCTTTCAATGGTATCCTTTCATTTCTACCTTGGCCTTCCCGGTTTCTTCTTCTAATGAGCGTCTCTAAAGAGTTATATTGTACGCACATTAATAATATTACCTCTTGTCAACAGTCACCGTCTCCTTCAGCTATTACTGCTCCTGTATCATCAATTACTTTGGACCTGGAGACTCAATGTGTAAGTGACGTTACAATGAGGGATGAACTACTTCGTAAACGGAAGGAATTAATAGAGCTTCAACAGAAGAAACTGGAACTTGAACTAATGCAGACCAAAGCAAAGCTGGAAGAACAACAGAAACAGTTGGACCAACAGACCGGAAGTATGCAAGCTAAACAAGTGCAGGCAAGTCATTACTCTGTTTGTGTAGCAAGCTTCCCACCCTTTCCAATAAATGCAAAGCATGTACACCTACAGGCAGGAGTTTTCATCATATTGTGTATTCACATTACATATTTAGGAAAGCCGTTTCACTTACATTTTATATGTGCAAGCCACGCAATTCAATGCAAGTGTTCATTGTGTATGATATTTTATAATAATAAATAATAGGGGTGTCAACGATTACGATTAAATCGATTCGATTTTTTAAAAAAAAATAGATTTTAAATTTTCGCGCTTTTTTAAATTTAGTTTTCAAGATCCGCCGCCTATTACCCGCGAGAAACGTTCCCGTACGTTACGTTTTCCCGCCAAATACGCCGTGATAACCGCCGATTTAATGTCTTGCTCGCCCGTGAGATACGTTTCCATCAATTTCTAGCACGCGAGATTGTTCCCGATCCACATTTGATTGAAGCGACGTCGCAAAATACATCGTTCGTACCAGCCTTGCCTTGTCATCATATGCGCATGCGCTGGCCGTGCAAGGTCGGAAGGAGTGTGCGGAGTTAAAGCTGCATTACTGTTCGAGCGTTCCACGCGGCGTAGTTGGCGCGGCAGCCAATAAACACAGTAAACACATTGACGCACTCAACGCGCCTTCTCGCCTGAAACGCCGAGCAGTAAATGCACCTTTACGTAACATGGCGTCTTGAGTGGAGCGTAATATTGTGACAAAAGTGATTGCTCTAGTGTTGTGTTTCAACCTAGGCCAAGTGTTTTCGACAACATGGCATCAAACAATTGAATTTGATCACCGTATTAATGTCAATTTCATCTCGTATGCTTTATCTACCCCTCCCCTTCCTCTTGATTATGCTCCCGACTCTCTTCTTCGAGATTGTTATACCGTAGTCTGCCACACACTCCGTGCGAACTCGTGGCTTGCGTGGGAGATTCAAACTAACCGAAACCAGACCGAAGTTTGAAAGAAACTTGCTACTATACAGACATTGTACAAAATGATTAAAATCGATTAATAATCGACTATGGAGGTGAAAGTGAATTCGATTATCGATTATTAAGCGAGCGAAGCGAGCGTTTCCATTTGACTCTGCCGGAAAAAATAGTCACTGGTTTTGTTTTTTTTTGTTTTTTTGTTTTTTTTGTATGTCTCGCCATAACGTTCGAACGGAGGCTCGGATCGAGTTGAAATTTTGACCATCGGCAAGCTTTGTTCCCGATTGAATGCCATTAGTTTTGTGGCAAAATCGTTCAAAAAGTTAAAAAGTTACATTAAAGTTAATCGAAAGTTTTTTTTTCAAACTAAACGGCGACAAAATCTGAGGTGGCCAAATCATTTAGAATGTCCGTCCGGTCATGAATATGTTAATTTTATTTTGATCCGATAAGTAATGTAGATGGAAATTACATTGTAACAAAATAACGTTACCATGGCAACGAAAACTCGCACGAGGTTCACACTATGCACTGCCACCTAGAAGTAATCAAAATACTATCGAGGAAGCAGTGTATTATTTGTTACGTTTTCCCAAAGAAATGATGTCAAGGTCCTCTAGATGGCGGTGGATTTTATCCACAAATTAAAGGTTTACCCAAATAGACCTTGGCAATAATAAATAATATTGGAAACATGGCCCCGTGGACAGCGAACGTCGCAAATTTTACAATTTTAATAAATTGCAATGTGGGTCTAGCTATAGCACATGCTCGCTTAACAACGCGTCCAACAGAGCGTTTCCTAGTAATAATTTAATCATTTGACATCCCTAATAAATAATAAATGAACACCCGGTTCCAACATAAGTCAGGGGGGGGGAGGGGGGGTACATAGACATATCACCAGTTTCTCGAGCTATGTATTTTCAGTGCTTGCTAGCCAGGCTCAGCACATCTTCTTCTTCGATATCTTCTATGACAGGCATTTCTACCAGTTCTCTTCATTTCTTTCTATCCCATGATTTCCCTCTTTCTTCAATGTTCCATTTTATTTGGTCCCTCCATCTCTTCTTATTCCCCCCCCCCCCCCCCCCCCCTCCCCCAATGTGCGTTCGAATTCTCTTCTTGGGACTCTATCTTGCTTCATTCTTTGCACGTGCCCATACCATCATAGTCTTTCTATTCCTATTTTATTTTGGAGACTTTCCACTCCTAGTTTGTTTCTTAAAGTATTGTTTTGCTCTGTACCTAGTCTATTTTTTTTGTTAAGACTACAGAACTTCTTAAAAATCTTAAAAACTTCTTCTTAAAAATTCATCTCTGCTGCTTGTAATCTGCTGTCTTCCTTTCCTCCTCCTATTGTCCATGTCACTGATGCATATGATATTATTTGGAGGAAATACATTTTGTATAATAGCATCTTACACCTCTACCTCTCTTTTCACACCGCTCTTTTCACTGCTTATTCTCATGTTAAACTTCAGTGTTTCCTCATTCCATCTATCTGTGCTCTTCTGGACTTCTTCGATTAAATCTCCCTATCTTACTATATCATCTGCAAATATCATCGTTTTAGACGTTTCACTTTCCGTGGATTCAACTTTACTACGCATTTTAAGTAAAAAAATTGTGTTATGCCTCCACCACTTATCTTCGTTTTCTCGGATCAATTAGGTGCTATGTACATTTGAACTTTAAAAAATTCATCTAGTCTAAATTCTAATCAGTTGCTACTTGCTAGACATAACTAAATTGACAACAGTTATAAATTATCATTTATTTGCACATGGCGAGACTGAGCGTCTGCATGCATAAACCAGCTAACATTTTGCTTTATAGGCTCCAAAAATGTTTTTTTAGTCTGCAGGGAAAACGTTTTTTGGGAAATGTTTTTATTAAAGGAACACAATTGTATTTCTAAAAGAGGTGTTTTAGAAGAAGAAAAACTCTGGGAAATTTTCAGGTAAAGCTAATTTTTCAAAATCACGTTTGTCAGTAAGCTGGTTTATGCATGCAATATACAGTACAACCTTGCTATAACGACCCTTATTAAAACGACGATCGCAATTGAACGACATTTTTTGGACATTGCTACAAATTCCCATAAGGTTCTATGTATTTCACTTTTAATATTACGTTGCATCATAACGGGACACTCTCATTACAACGTCGTTGAATGGGTCCGCTAAGCAACAAAAACCTTTGAAAAACTCGTAGCTCACAAAAACTTTATTTACTATTCACTCATAAATTGTTTAGAGCACGGAAAACGGTGATTTCAAGGGTCTACCCATAAACACCCCCCCCCGACCGCCCGACCGCCCAGCGTAGCAGGTCGCTTCCTTTGTGTTTGTTCCCGCCACTTGAAACACGAGCCGAGCCGATCCCGATGGTAGAGAGCTGGCTTTGTTAGTCATGATGAACACGACGAAGACATTGATGACGACAATTCTTATGACATTGACGATGTTGTTATTGACATTGATTCCGAGACTTGGGAAAACATGGGCGGTACAGGCACTGTGGAACAGTACATGCAAGCTGACGAGAATCTCATCACAGGCCAGCTGTTGTCTATTGATGACATTGTCGATGACATGATGGCGGTGCCGGATGCAGATAGTGATGTTGACGATCAAGGCAGCGACGCCGATATCGAAGACAACTTACCAGTGCCAAAGTTCATTGACGCGATGTTGGCATTTGAAGTCGTAGAAAGATACGTGAACGCTCATAAAGTTAATGACGAGGTACAAAGGATCGTGACCTCCATGCTTGCCGCATTGATCAAAATAAACAAGAAAGGTGCAAAGCAGTCAAAAATATCGGATTTCTTTAAACGCAAGAAGTGAAGTGTAGGCGACGGCCCGCGACAGATGTGTACAATGACGCAGAGTCATTACGATCACTTAAATCATAAATTCCTTTCACACACGACGTAAACATTCAGCCGGGCCAGATGGATCGATCGCGCACTTGGGTGTGCGCATTTCGTCCCACTCCACTCCTTTCAGTCAGTCATCACAACACGTGCACAATCAGCTGTGAAGTGGATCGTATGCGCGCTGGTGTCTGCGCACATCCTTCCTCACCCCTCAGCCGGCCGGCCGGCCCAGCTACGACAAGTTACATCTCCGCAGCTCTCTCTCTCCCACTCATACACTTAGGCGCTGTCACTCTGACGCTGGCAATGAATGGCACTTGACTTTTGTAAATATTTATGTCCCGTTACGTAGCATGTTTAGTTTTATCATAAACATTTATAAAACAGTAATACATATATTATTAATTATTATTTATGGCATTTGTACTGATATTTGTGTGTTTTTACCATTAAAGCTGTATTGCTTAATCACAGTAATCTATAAATAGAATTTTCAATTTATATTTTAATAGTACGACGATCGTGATATAACGACGTTTTGCCTGTCTCTCCTGATCGTCGTACTATCAAGGTTGTACTGTAAATATTAGGGCTGTGCGAACGGGGAATTTTACTCGAGTTCAGTAAAATGTTTGAACCAAGTTCAAATGGAGTTTATTTCCAAATTGAGAAAATGTTTTCTCCATTTCAGACTTTCTTCCATGCCTAGGCCTATCAAACAAATTCTTCAGTTTTAAAGCCTAGGCCTATCCTGGGTCAAATATTTTTGGTTATGGAGGGTGCCATAGGCTAGGTCTAGGCCTATTGTAGGGCCTACAGACCTAGGTCTAGTGCTGGGTGCATTTTGGTATCGCGATGTAGGTTTGTAGGCCTAGCTAGGGCCTAAGATCGGTAAAATATACTAGGCCTAATCTTGGCCAGTGCTCAGACCTAAGAGATCCTGGCAACTAGCTAGGCGTGTGTTCTTTGATTGTTAACCTGCATTGTGACAAGTGTTCATCTCATGAATATTATTTCTAAATTGTATTCCATGCTAGGCCTATGCTTTAGAGAAGAAATTACGCTTAAGCCTAGTCCGCCGCATATTTTTGCGAATCATCTGGCTCGTGCTCTCGTCTCGTGGCCATTTTACTTTCGTAGCAAACACAACTAGCAGTGTCGACAACATCGCGGATACAAAAGTGGTGATACACGGTAGACGTGAATGATTTCACAAAAACTGACAGCCAATCAACACTCGTATGTGACGTCATGTCTAGCTCCAATTGGATCTCGCAAAGTTCAGCCGGCCAATCATAACGAGTTTCATGTCAGAAGGAGTTCGACCTGTCGTGTATCACGAACTTTGCCGCGTGTGCTGCTATCTAACGGAGGAAACACATTACTTTTGACTGGTCGGTAAATGAAAATGCTGTTTTTTTCCCGACACTCGAATATTCGAGTTCAAAATAAATGAAACTCGAATTTGTTCGAACTCGCCATGAACTCGACTCGTACTCGAAAATTCAAGTACTCGCTCAGCCCTAATAAATATAAATATATAAATAATTGTGCTAAGTCTTTTTGCATATCAGACGTTACCTTTTTATTAAATTGATACTTCATTTATTGTATTATTTAAAATTTAAATGTATTTTTTCTTTTCTTTTAGCAACTGTTTTACCCAGCACCTCAGGGCATTGGTGGTAACAACTCGGCTGTGCAGAAGATCATTGAGGTTTCATCATTGCCTTCCATTTCCTTGTCACACAGTCGACAGGTACGTTCCTTCAATAGCTTGAGAATCAAATTCTTGTACACAGACTCCAAAAGTTAAAACTCAATGCTCCAATAAGTTGAAATGAAATTTAAAAGTGAGGAGGAAAATTATATGTGGTGAATTATTTTAACAATCCTTCTAATAGTTCATATAGTGAAATGAACACTACTTGTGGAAAAACAAGCATGTGTCAAGCAAATAAGTACATAATGATGGGTTGTACTCTGTTTAAAACTGTTGGTGTGGGAAAAACAATTAGTTTGTGGGTGTAATAATTGGGGTTTTAATATTGTACAATACAACCCACCATTTCTCTCCAATCTCTACTTTAGTATGTGTCTACAGCCATTTTTATAAAATATAATTATATTTGCTTACAGTCCTCCATGAATTCGACAGTGACGAACGTGTCTTCGAGCACAAAGTTGCAAGCTCTAACCAAGCCAACTGTCCGGGCCAGAGACCCTCGTCTTGCTGCCCGCGCCCAGCAAAACGCGGCTCCAACACTCCTACCCACGCACCAAGAGAAAAGCGAGAGCACTTTTGATTCCCTTCTTAAAGCAGATACTAAATTAGATTGCCTTGATAAAAACATTGTCCAAAATAAAGACCCGAAGGGCATAAATAAACCTAAAGTTCGCAATAGTAGTAAAAGTTCTTCGCCAAGCACCGCTGGTAAAAGTCAAGATGTTGTAAGTAAACCCAAACCATCCTCTCCTTTACCTACTACAATGAAACGAATTCCAAAATTAAAAACTGCATCTAAATCAATCAAAATTGATCTAACTGTTAGCGATGAACCAAAGAATGATATGGACGTAGGTAAAGAGAAAGAAAGTAGTTTGTCCAACAAATCGTCTCCCATACGGAAAAGTTCATCTCCTCGAAAAAAGAAACCCCCTCCAGTTGAAAAGGATAAATTGTCTTCTAATGACAAGGAGAAAAATAGTAATGTTAATAATAATAAGCAGAAAAGTAGAGACCGATCAATTTCACCTAAGAAAAAACTTTCTGGCAGTAAAAGTGGTGATTCTAGTACTAGTTTAGATCAAGGTAAGAATCCTTTTAAATCTAAAAATCGTACCGTTGAGCATGGGAAATACCTCTTCGATGCATATGCTCCCTTTGTTCACTCTGATGGAGACTCTCCTTCTCCACCTCCTCCTCCCGTCATCAGCGAAGTGAAGATTCAAGAAGACTGTGGCAAGTTCAAAGAAGTCAAGATATCGGCCAAACGAAGACACTACGTAAGAAGAAATCGAGAGTCCAGAAGTCGGAGCAAAAGCCCCCTCAAGTCTGATGTGGATTTACGGGTAATTGGCCCGCCAGACAAACAACAAAAGCTCATGCCAACTGTCAACCTGAATCAAAGTAAGAATATTATTTTATGTTCTATTATAGCAGAAATAAACATATTTCAATTTATTAACCTGTGTATACTTAAAAAGTTACATGAAATATTTTATACTTCTCATTATTTGATCCAATATCCTCTTCAACATTATTCAATAGCCTACTGGCAGATTTCTTGTAGCATCAACATTGGGTACCTACGGACATCTGAGTCACTTTTGTTTAAGAAAATAATTGAAATCACGTTTAAAATAAATCATCACTCATCACTCAGTCATCATATTATTATGTTTTCCAAAACAAAACATAATTTTCATTTAGTAATGCCGTTATTGGCCTGTTTATTATATAAATAACTACATACAGTATTCATTAAAAGTTAAATAACCCAACACATCTAGTATGTGGGAAATTGTTTCGTGTTCAATAAATTGATTTTTATTTGACGAATAATAAATAATCCATGATAGTACTACTTACTTACGTATATTGAAAATATATTGCCTTTGTCTGTTTAACAATATTTACGTGAGGAACAGACGCAATGCGATTATATTGGCGTCAACTGTGATTTGTACATGCTAATTTTAAAACCGGGCTTGAGAGGCTACTCTTCCTCCTAATATTAAGTTGGGAGAAGACATAATCGTTATGATAGATGATGAAGAATTTGGGCGACCTGGCTGGTATGCAATATGCATACTATCAAGGCCGGCATTGATAATTTAAATCAACCCAATGTTGTCGCCCAATAATTTGTCGTCGTGTAAAATAAACATTCGTGCCATGGTGCCAACCTGTCATATCCAGTACAAAACTGATTTTCATAGTTCCAAAATGTAGTCTCGTGAAGAGTTCTTATTTCAATTACAAATTTTTAATTTTTCCCGGTGCACTATTTATATACATATAAAGTCATCAGATGGTCATCAGTGCATATTTATTTCTGTGTTTTGTCTACAATATTTCAATATATAACAGCTTGTTTCATTGACTCCGCGGAAATAGTCCACCAAAATAACGGTGCGTACAAATCTTTATTTTTTGTTGGGAATAGATTCTTGGGTCACAATGATCGATTCTAACTTTTTGGATGAGCGTAGCGAGCGAGCGAAGCGAAGATTCCATTTCACTACACTGGAGAAAAAAATCTGGATTTTTTTTTTCTTTTTTCTTTTTTTTTGTATTTTTGGCTGTTTGTTAACACGATTCCGGCTAAACCGATACTCCAATCCACTCCTTCGAAATCTCTGCTGCTACGTTTTTGAGCGCAATCAAAAAATTATTTCTCATGAAAATCGCAATTTTACGATTTTTTTTGATTTTGTACTAATTTCTTCGACTTAATATAACACCTACATGCTTTATCCAAATTTAATGATTTTTTCACAGAACCATAATTTCATGAATTAAGATATTCGTGTGAAATTTAAGCGCAATCGAATAATTATTTCTTATGAAAATCGAAATTTTACGATTTTTTTCTTTTTTAAAATTACGATTAATTAAAAAAATTAAAAATTAATATTTATTTTTAATTTAATTTAAATTAATTTAAAAAAATCTTCAACTCAGTAATGATTTTTTCACAGAAGAACAGAAAATCCGCATAACACATGGCAGCTCAATGCACCAATTACGCCCATCCAACAACGCGCCTGAAAAAGCTTTTGCAAAGCTTCCTATGTAAAGGATAGAGCCACATTATTGTTATACCATGAATGAATGTCACACTGCTGACCTAGTGCAACTTTTACACTCGAGTGTCAGGGCGGTGTACGCTGTGCTAAATTAAAAGCACTATACTTATTAGGATTGTCATAGGTTACCCGAATCCGTTGTTGTTCAAGCAACTTCCAAGTTGCGATGACGTCACGGAAGAGGACATGGCGGAATGGGTGGCCGCCGACCGCTAGGTTTTGTCTCACAACAGTAGAAGATAAGCTTATCGCTGCCGGGTATCTTTTTGTAGACGCTTCCGAACGACCTTCAACCGCTCGCGGGGGGGGGGGGGGCGATAAAATGACGTAATTTAGGGCTTAGGCTTTCAAGATTCGGGTAACCCGATTCCTGGAAGGTCAGGAACCTAGGGTTACCATACGTCCCGGATTTTCCGGGACAGTCCCGTTTTTCTTGTTGCTGTCCCGGTGTCCCGAAAAACATTTTCGGGACGCCAAATTGTCCCGGAAATCGAAAATCCAATTCCAAATTGTCGTAGAAAATTTCTGCTTTCAAATATTTCGCGGCACCGACGGTGGCTGGGCCGGGACGCGGGGATGCGCAATGTAACCAATAATGTTGTCATTGAGTCGAGCTCAAGGCCAGGGCAGCGGGCGGCGACAGTACGTACAGTGTCAACCCACTAGTAGGCTAGTCCAGTCGTTGTCAATGATTCACTGCACAGTCTGCAGTCACCGTTGTGTAATTAGTAGGGTTGCGTTATGATAATTAAATTCATATCGATAATCGCCATTTTTCCAAAAATATATCGCGATACATCGCGATAATATCGTCCGCGTTCATTTTTATCGCGATACGATAATTATCGAAAATATCGTGATAATATCGGCAATATCGAAAAATCGCGCGCAAAAGAGACATTTTGTAAATTGTGTAAAATAATCTCAAAAAGGTCAAAACAAATCTATGTTTTTTGTCATAAAAACATTCACTATCGCTCTCGTCGCAAGATAAACCTGGGAAATAAGATAAGCCCAGGAACAACAATCCTATGCACTGTGATAGCGGATTACGTAAATCGGTAGAAACATAATATTATTTACATTACACATTCTTTTCCGACGCGTACTGGCCGGGCAGCTGTGAGTTGGATAGAACGCGTATCTTATTCTCAGATGACACCGCTCTGCTACGAGATAATTTATTTCCGCATCTGTCTCGCTCGCACTCGTAGGCATGGACGCTATCGCTTGCAGCCGGGCTTATCAAACACGATCAAAGACAACTCAACAGCAACACGTTCGTCCGATCATCCATGGTCCGATTGCCGTCAGTGTTGATACAGGCACATTCCTCGCGAGCATTAGTGCCACAGAGCCGTGGCGTGGGAAGATCGCGCTCTATGACGCCCCCCCCCCCACCACCACCAAACCCTGCTACTGGACCAGCGCTATAGCCCCAGAGCACAAATTTCATAATTATTATTGCAACTTCTTTGAGAAATGCCTATCTCCGAGCTACGTGTGCGTAATAATATAGTTTTGAAATTTAATCTGAGTCGTATTGTTCATATCATATTATTATCGTAAATCAATTCCAAACATTTTGTTACCGAAAACAAGAAAACAACAGCTGTGAATAGTTTTCCCTGGTGGCTAGCATATTTTTATCTTGCGACTGTATTATAAATTATAATGACATGGCTCAAGTAGCAGCATGCAATCTTGTAGATAAGATAAGACCGGCATGTGGATGTTTCAAGGTCACACGTCACGTGACCCCAGACAGCAGCTAGTCGGTTGCGCAAGCAACATGCACATGCCAGCTCATCAGTTTAGCACGGGAAGGCAAGCAAGGTCCCAGCTGAACACTTCCAGTGTTTATACTCTTGACACTAGGGCTCCATTCCGATAATGAAAATTACATGTTGGTACTCGACAGTAGATTACTCGTTTGACACCAGAAGCATATCAAAGAATTAATCATCATCTGGAGATAAATATAGTTTTGTAGCTCACTCCTTACTATGTACATACCTGCCAAGTTTTACGAATTATTCGTAAAATTTACGAAAAAAACGGTAGTCATTTACGATTTTACGATTGCCCTGTCAATTTTACAAATTTTTCAATTTTCAAAAATTTTCAATTTTTTTTTTTTTTTTTTTTTTTTTTATTGTTATTTTATATTAAAAACTGGCGCGCCGTGTGAATTTCACGTTTCTTGCCTTCCTTGGTATGTGCAACCCCCTCCCCCTCACGGCCCGCCCGCCCTACCCCCTCCATCGAACATGCCGAGAAAAAAGAATGATTAAAGGGTCCCCAAAACTCACTAAAACGCACCAAATTGCACCAAGATTGTAAAAAAAAATCCGGGGGGCAAGCCCCCCGCACCCCCCACTTTGCTGGGGGGCTCGCCCCCCAGACCCCCCGGTTGCCCGCGCCGCCTCGTTTGCCCCTTAAAAGTCTGTTTGGGGACTTTTATTACGAATTTGGGAATTCAAAACTTGGCTGGTATGTATGTAGGATGTGGGGGGGGGGGGGGAGCTCTAATTGCTTTGATATGTGGGTGTCTTCAAGTACCCATATCAGTGTTGGTGCAGACAGTTTTGAATTTGAATTTATACTTCCTTGTACCTTGTAAAATAGTAGGCCTAATGGTGAATTACCTAATGCATAATATTAATTTAATTTGGTAATTAGATTGCATATTCGGACCTACATACATATGAAAACAACTTATAGATTTGAAGACTTTTGTTTACTACTCAATTCGACGTCAAAATGCACTCTCCGCCGACCCACACCACACAAACAAGGCCGACGACCTTGAAGCGACCACTACATCACTGACGCACTTCTCTCGCATCTGGCCTGTCCCCCCCGCCCCCTTGAGGGGTAAGCCTAGTGTGAGATGACATAATGGCTGCAGTAAAGTACCCATACAGATAACAAACACTTGAGAAATGCCACGGGCTGGTCGGTCGGCTAACATCAATAGAAAATCACGCCAAATTGTCAAATGACGATAACGAGACGACGGTTTATGGATTTATCACGATATTCAGTGCAAAATAATATCGTACGATTATCGCGATATGACGTCGCATATCGTATCGATATACGATATTATCGATATATATCGATATACGATTATCGTTCGCAATACTAGTAATTAGTGAGTGTTGAGTTCGCGTTGTGACATTGCTAAGCTTACAGACTGTGCCAGTGGTGTGCGTGTGTGGCAAAATACAATGGCCAAACGCAAGTGTCGTTTTTCAGACAAACTGAAAGACGAATATCCGTTCTTGTCTAGAAATACGCAAATCGAAGGAAAAGTTGATTGTTCTGTGTGCCGTGGTGTGTTCGGGATAGAGCATGGTGGACGTTCAGACATTTTAGATCATTTAAAAATTGTTCCGACACTCAGATCTCACTACAGGCGATCTTGGGGGAAAAAAAGGCCCAAAAAATTTTCGACTCCGGCGGCTGGGGCTTCGCCCCAGACCCCGGGTAGCCCACGCAAGTCCATACACAACGAAAGTACATGTGTCCCGGATTTTACTTTCAGAATTATGGTAACCCTACAGGAACCGGATCCTAATTTTACTACCCTATGACATCCCTAAAACCTATTCGTTATACGTATATTTGCAAAGCCAACGAACAGTAATTGCGTCTCACCTAGCGGGCATTGCAGGAAAGATAGAACCAATCCATTCAACTTTGGTAGGCCTTCTTGTAGATGGAGTACCACTACGACTAGGCCTAGACTGACATGGCTGTGCTCACATAACTGTCTTATAAAACGAGCCGTGATCATGGCTCAACGTTTGAAATGGCAACAACGTAGGCCTATAAACTCGACTGGACTCGTTCATTTGTAATTTTTAGCAAAAGATTTGTGAAACTAGACCTAACGGAAGTAAAGCAATTGTGCACAATTTCATTTAATTGTTGCACCTGCTACAATCCAGCATCGATTTATTTGCAAATTGTGCTACATTAATGATTTTTCATTCCCAATACAATATTCTTGGCCAATATATACATTATTATTATATATACTATATATATATTTAAACTTGGCTTTATAGTAGGCGACTATGACGCTGTTATGTTAGTACTTTAGGCAGAAATTAAAAAAGTGACTACACCGGTGTAGTCACTTTTTTAATTTTTTAATTATATATATAGTATATATATATATATAGTGTACATATAGGAATTGCTGTGGACATTGAAATAAGGTACTGTAAAAGAATATTGTTTGTAATGTGTCACCTTGATTGGAAACCGGGAACATACCATCTTTGTTCTTGTACAGTATACGTACTCGTATGTACTTTACAAAGGGTTAGGATTAATAGCAGTCAAATTATAACAATACATTGTAGTGAAGTACAGTAATATGCAGTACAAGAACATGTAGATGGAGGTGAGCAAGAACTATTATTGTCAGGATGGGATAAGAATACCTGTGGTGCTCATTTGCAATAAGGATTCCCTTATTCCTTGATGAGGTAATGTCATGAAGGTGTTATTTTTGGGTGTTTTGTGAAGGGGGGGGGGGGGTCAAATAGTGATTTGTAAGGTTCTCATCAAATATTTGATGATTAAATAAAAGTTTGTATATCGAATCCTTTTTTTTTTTTTTTACTGAATAGTTAACAATTACCATACTTGATTGTAGGTTGCACTTAAATAAATTAAGAGGCATAAAACTGGGGTTGAAACCACAATTGGCCTGAAAAAAGGTGTTTTTATAGATTTTCAATAGATACGGGTAATTGTGTTCCTAAATTTGACTTGTTCACCCTGTAAAATTTCATAGCTGTAGCTAGATTACAGCAGGCGAAGAAACAATTGCCAAACTCTGCTGCCTGTCGAACTGGCACCACCACAGATTCAAAATTACATAACAAACTTATGTAGGCCCTACCACGTATGTGTAGTTGTGTACTATTATGTACCAGTACTATTTAGGTCAGGGGTCGGCAACTAGATTGTGTATGGGGCCACTTACCAGTACTGCTTGACATGTGAGGGGCCATAGGTCATCTTGGGTCCGGTGATTTTGTTAGTGCGAGAAATTACACCTTCTCTCTTGAGCTAGTTTCTTAAAATTCGGCTCGCGATTGGTACAGGAAATCCGTAATACGTCTTCCAGGTGCTTGTCAGTGATTTTGGACCTTAGTTTATTTTTTACACTGTTCATTCTTGAAAACGATGCTTCGCAGATGTATGTTGATCTGAACATTACGCACATGTGGATCGCAATCTTTCACAGTCCTGGGGATTTGTCGTTCGAAACGTATTTTGCCCAGGATACTTGTGTGGGCGTGTCGGGCGGTAAAGATTTAAGTGACGTGTCCTCTTGGAAGTCAATAATTTCTAGCTGAAGTTTCCCTTGTGATACGTGGAATAAACTTGCAGCTACCTTGCTCCACTCCCCTGTTGGACTCAAAGAAAAGAGATGTTTCAAGATGTGAGCCAATTGCTCAATTAAATCAAAATCGCAAAATCTTGTTTCAAATTCACTTTTTAGTTTTGCAATAAAATCACAGAATTCAGATACATCTGCATCTGACTCGCAGTCAAGTTTGTACTCGGACAATGTTGGAAAATGAAGAAGTTCACCTGTGAGATCCATTTCAAAGATGGTTAATTTGCGCTTGAACGATTTAACATTCTGAATCAGGTCACAAATTAACTTGTCTCTACCTTATAGATTTGTGTTGAGTGTTCAGGTGGCCCAAAATGTCGTTTAAGAAAGCCAACGCTAGCATTTCTGATTCGTTTTGAAGAAATGCGTGAAAGTCATTGGCAACCGGGGTATTGAAATTTTCCAAAAATGTTGAAATTTCTTTTCTGAGTGCCCAGAATCTCTGTAATACGTTACCCTTACTTAGCCAACGTACGTTGATGCAGCAGCAAATCATTGTAATGCGCCTGAACTTCATCCAAGAACTCTTTGAACTCTCTGTGTTGTAGAGACGAACGTGCTATTATAAAATTAATTAATTTTATCAACTATCCATAGTTACCTTCAGCACATTACTAAGCTTTGCACAAAGTACAGACTGGTGAATAATACAACATGGTATGAAATAAGATTTGCATTATTTTCTTTCACTCGCTTTGCTAACCTCTTCTCTTTAGCAGTCATAGCCGGTGCACCATCTGTAGTTTGTGAAACTATCTTGGCATAATTCAGATTCGACATTTTCATAAATTCATCAATTGCCTCAAATAAATCTTCACCGCGAGTTGTTGATTTGAGAGGCAAAATTGTCAAAAGGTCTTCATAAAACGTATTTTTCTCTTCAACAAAATAACGAACAAAAACTGTCATTTGCTCTGTGTCCACAATGTCGCATGACTCATCTACTGCGATCCCATGACAAGGAGACTTATTTATTAGTTGAATTAACTCTTCTTTGTTATCATCGACAAGAATTTTGGTTCTTCTCGTGTTACTCCTTGCCGAGAGGGGAACGCCCGTTATAGCTTCGGCAACATATTTATTGTCATCAAACAGTGCTGAAGCTACTTCTAACATGCATTCCTTGATCACTTCTGAGTCGGTGAATGGTTTCTGATGCTTAAAAATGTTTTGAAAAAAATTAAAAGTAGGAGAAATAAATAGTAATTTTTGTGTTAGTCATATATTACGGGGGGGGGGGGGGGGGGGCACAAAAATTAGGCCGCCTGTTGCCGACCCCTGATTTAGATAGTACTATTCTTTCCCAACCTGTCAACCCTTCTCCAATGTAAACCATAGTGTTTCATGTTATCATCAATCAATACACATAACATGTGAACTTCCTGGATTGGCTCTTCATTAAACAAGCTTTCATTTCTTTTTTACATTTTCTAAGAGTAGTATAGACTACCACTTTGTACATTCCCTAACTGTTCAAGCTGGAATATGTTATTTACTAATGCCTCCAAATATTTGACTTACCATATTCTGTGTACATTGTCTTGCATTTCCATGTGTGTGCTTGCTCAGGGCTGAAATTGCCAATAATGCATTACATTTAGACAAAAATACAATGTGTTGTATCAGTAATGTGTGGGGTGGTGAACAGTGGTGGCGTAGGTCCTATGAGACTTGCCTGCTATGCTATGACAAGATATCCATCTCCTTTTCCCACTTCTTGCAGGGTCAGCTTGGGTTTTCCAATCAAATTCTTCCTCTTCTTTCTATCATACCACGGTTTTAATGATGGTTAAAGCCCAAGCACAGAATAAAACGTGCTCAAACACAACTATCGTGCTGATGGAACACTTCAAAGTGCATGATTCTCCAATTTCACAACTTTCATACAATAGTGTGCAGCTTGCAAGCTTTTAGTAGGTGAAATATTTTATGTTCTGTTCTTTCCTAGCTTTTAGCCTCTTCTTCAAATCAAGCAAATAATTTGTGATTTTGTATCTGTCAAGAGCTAACATGCTTTTCAATTCTCCATCCACTACACAATTACAGAAAAAGCTTTTCCGCTTGTCAGTTTTGATTCAAGTTAGCTTACATCAGGACTGCTATGTATTTAGCCTACTACCATAGACATCCCATATAATTGGCTAGACTAGCAGTCAGCGGTCCACTTCCGGGACAATAGGGAATATTCCAGTTTATATTTTATATTTTATTTTAATTCTTATTCATGTCTTAATAGTCACTGCACTTTTTTTTATTTAAAAAAAATGTTTTTTGTGTAATTTAAACGAGAAGTAAATTGGACCCCCAGTTTGCGCGCCAAAAACGAGCGTGCGCCATCTTTGGACGGTACTACGTCATAACTGTGCTGAGTCAAGGCCAATTGGAAACTAAATGTACGTATATTTGTACATATTTACATACAGACGGCGGTGCTCGCCCATCCGCTCAACACAAACAACTCCACAAGGATGTACATTTTCACCGTCTTTTGTTTTTCTTTTTCGTATGTGACAGGAGATTTCGCGAGATCATTGTGATAAAGAATAACGAGCATTTGGTATTGAATTTTTGCATAACCTAGGACTATTGGTATTCTTTATCTACAATAGGCTTTAATTAGTCATCAAAGTAAGGTTTTTGAGCGGGGTGTGTGTCAGAACACGAAAGTGCAGGTTAGGGTCGGCAAGTTAAGCCTAGGGCTTGTCAAGTGAGAAATTTTAGTATTCACATACCAATGACTATATCCTACAGGAACGATTGGCCTAGACTGTTGTATAAGAAATAATTTTCTACGTCTAGGCCTAGACCTAGGACTGTTTCAGTTTTGTTTTTTGATTGCAATGTCAACTTTTCTCGTTTTCTGGCTAGGCGTTAAATGTAAAATGTCCGCCATCTGTTTACATTACTGTAGGCTACGCTAGGCGCTGCTTTGTTCAAAACACCGCCGTCTTGATGTATATCTCGATCCTACTATAATACTATTCCAACATCTTTGGTCTGGATGTATGTTTATCCAGACGGCGTTGGATCAACACAGTTCTGACGTCACAGTCGTTTTTGCCGCTTTAAAAAACTGCTGCTTTTAACCCATCGGCGTTCTATTTAAAATCTCGCCGCCTGGCCCCTGAATTCCATTTATTTTTTACGAAATGGGGTTGCGGAGCGCACCCCAGCAAAAAATTCACTGTTACAACAAAAATAACCCGATTTACTTGAAATAAAAACTAAAATGTAGCCTAAATAAATGTCTAGGGTGTATGATCTTTCCTTTGATTTTTCTTGGTGTCAAAATATCACACCCCTCATCTTCGTCATATCCTTCAAAATATTGCAATAAGCTGTAGCCGCCATAGCGCGCGCGCCGCCATACCGCCTACGAATGCAAACATAATCTTTCTTTCAAGCTTAGACAGGCTAAAACTTGACCGAGTGACGAGCCAAACACATCGTTGGATGCAGCGAAATGCGTAGAGTACATTGAGCGCGATCTCTTGGTGATTGGACGAACCATTCTCATACAACGACCGATAATGTAGCGCGCTGTTCCCTTGCTGTTTTCAGCCCGTCGATCCGATGGCCAGGTATGTCGGCGCGCATTTGAAACAGCCCGTCGATTCGACCGGCGAAAACGCCGATGGGTTAAAACGGCTATAAATCACTGGATTATTATTTCACGGAAAAACAAAGTACATATTTGTAATCGGGACGAAATACTTCTTCTAAAAAATCTATTCGTACAGTATTTGGCGGAAGTGGAATATTCCCTATTGGAAGCCATCTTGAATGGGTGAGTTTTCATGTTAATTAGATGGGAGCGATTAATCGAAAAAATATTTTTAAAGATGGCCACCAGTTTGGCAGGTGAGCATATCAGACTTTAACACCAAATGATTACTAAATTCCCGTATGCAATAACTTTGCATTGTTTCTGTTTGTTCAATACCATGCTGCACAATCTAAAACCATATCAAACAATCCAGTAAAATACTTTATTGCATTAAAAAAGCATAAATTAAAACGCCAAACCGCCATCTTGAACGGGTGAGATTGACGCTTCAATTTGGTACACTCGCGCCTGTGTGGATGTTTTGGAGACTGCGTATCTAGCCTACTATAGGTGTTAAGATATCTATGCCTACTACATATTTTCAAAACAAACAAAAACGACTATGAATAGTCTTGATGACATTGAAAATTGTATTGGAGAGTTGAACTAAAGGTTTGTTTATTTTTCCCGTCTGAAACCGTTTACAAGCCGTTTTGAGCTCAGTATCATAAAAGTTACATGCAGTTGGGGATTAAGAGTGCATGAAAAGGGAAACACAAAAACATATGTTCTGTTCTGACCTTGACCACTCAATGTCACCTATTTTTAATTGAAAAATATTAATAACCTAAATCCTCATTTCTTTGCAATTTATGGCTATCAAAATGACCATTTTCAGTACCTTTACTCGCTTATAGGCCGCCCTCGAGTAAAGGCCGCACCCTTATTTTGACCACTCATATTTTAAAGATTTGGATATAAATACTATTGATAAATGGGTTCACATAATGTCCGCACCCCACTTTTTGAACTTGACAATTTCAAATATACCCGAGGCCTATACTCGCATAAATACAGTATGTCAACAAATTACTAATTAATAATTATGTTGACATAACCTTATTTTCATCCATGATAATTAAAATTCACACATGCAGGCCTACAGTTGACAGTTCTACCCTCTCATGTCTCTTCAAACATGTTCGGCCTGTTGTGGAACAGGTTTCTGGAAAAAGACGATCGGCTCAACGCCCACGGAACAGATGTTTTGTACAGATGAATAACCATTTTCATGTTCAGACATTTTCAAATGGACAAATAAACCAACCTTTTGATTTGGATACTAGTATTGTGCACATTTATTTTATAACTAGTCTCATTCACATAAAACATACCTACACAAGCAGTGCATAGCTACTGTATTGTAAGCTTCTTCGTTGATTGAAAAACAAACTTACACAAAACCCTTTTTGTATAGGCCTAGTTATCTCTAGGTTATATGGTATTTAAATTGATGTGCATTCGTCGCATGTGCATGTTGTTTTTTCCTCCTTGTTTACAACATACAGTACTTTCTACGTAATAGTGATAATCTAAATGCTCTGCAATGTGTTGGTAAGTAGCTGGTAAGTAGCTTAACTTTGTGTAACGGATGTTTGATCAGTGGCGTAACTCCCTATGGTGCAATTGGTAAGCGGTGCTTACGGTCCCCGCAACCTAGGCCCCCGCGACCACCACCCGGTATTACGCCAAACAAAAATGGGCTATTTCACTGTCATTTGGGATACAAAGTCGCCTTGAAATGCGTTTTAGGCCATCAAATATTATAATGTAGGCTAAAAAAAAATTGCCCGAGGCAAAAATGGCTCCGCCGGCTGGGGCTTCACCCCAGACCCCGGCCATACCGCGCAACCATACTTTGACCCGGAAGTAGGGGTCCCGAAATCTAACTTGCATACGGGCCCCACTATTTTTAGTTGACCTACGCCACTGTGTTTGATTGTTATATGGGGAGCTAATATGTAGTATTGATTCATGGTACCATATTAAATGTTTTCAGTTCTGGTGTTACAATTCAGTAGCTACACCACCTTCATGACATAATCTGTTAGGGGTGACCGTCAGCCAATGTGTCACTGACATCCACTCCTATCCTGGCGGTATTCCTAGCTTGTGAACATTTTGTGCAATTATTTATGTCAGGCTATTTGTGACCCTGTATTGGATCTTAATATTCCAATAAGTACAAACTTCAATTCTAGAAGAAATCGCAGGTTGGGAATGAACACGCAAGTACCTATTCAGTTGCCTGATGATTGCAGATAATTTAAAGATCCTAACCCCCTACACATTTTGTCCTTTGGACTTGTAAAATATCAGCTAACTACATGGTTTGTGAGTGGATAGCTGATTTTTAGTAGACCATCATACGCATGATAAATTCCAAAGAGACGAAACCCGTCTGGGGTTCCACGTAGGCTCACCATATGAGAACAGTGTTTCTCTCACCCGCTGAATCTGGAGTTGCGTAAATGACTTCAGTATAAGACGTGTGCAAACATCAGTGCGAATAGCCTATTAATTAGGAAGTTACAGCGGCTCAAAGTTTGGTTGGCGAACAGCCACTCTCACTTTTACCAGTTTGCCTCACTACAGATATAAGCCACCTGGCCTGATGCACAGAGACTCACCTTTTTTTCATATAGAAGGTGTTCATAGTGAATAAAGAATTTTTGTACATCTTAAAATCATAATAATCATAATAAATCATAATATGTGATGATTGGTTCACTTATTACTTTTTGTATTGATTTTTGTGGAGTTTCTCAACAAGATGTGTGTAAATGGTGAACAAATTTCATATGGTTACCTACAGTAAGCCTACCTGTAGTTTAACTTTTAATTAGTTGCAGCCATTAATAGTAGTCATGTATAGTGTGTTTTACCTATTCTTCCCAACCAGTGATCCCTTCACTAATTCAAATTACAGTTAATTAACCTCCTAGCACTAGGTTCCTTTTTATATCAGTTTGCTACTTTCTTTCTACAATTAATGTCTTCAACAAAAAATATATTTCTAGGATTTTAGAGAAATGTGATAGCTTGCATTAAATACAAAATTTTGTCATATTTTGTTTTGTTTTACAAGACATTGATTAGCATGCACACAGTGTTGTCTTCTGTAAGATAGCAGGAGGGTGGAAGCCTATGTTGTAATCTGCTTGGTATGTACTTGCTTGCTCGTAGTAATATCATATCATTGTGTTTACTAGGGTTGTGCAAACCTGGATTTTTAATTTTAACCAACCAAACTTTTGGAGGGGTGTCCACCGAACTTCTATAAAATTCAGAACCGAATCCGAAATGGACTTGAACCAAACTTAAAGAGACATCAGTAGGTAAAATAGTGATAAGTCTGGACCGGCACCTCCACCAAGAAAGTATGTAACTTCTGGACTGGTCCCTCCACCATCTTCATAGTTCTTTGTCACAGCAGTGTGAATCATCTAGAATGGGCTGGTACATTTGTATCTGGGAATTGGGAATCTTCAGTGTTGGAGAAGGAACTTTTAAAAAGTTAATCTTTTTTTTAAAACTTTTCAGTGAACTTACTCTTTTTTAAATGAATGAACTTGAACTTTTAAAAGTTTTTTCCGAGAAGGAATTTTTCTGTTTTAGAAAGTTCACTTGAAAGTTCTTTCCGTGCGTCGAACAGCCGCCGACTCGCCGCCGTCGACGCTTAAAAAAAATAACAAATCGTTGTTCCATCGTAGGCCTACGTTGACGCACGTTCAGCTGTTTTTGACAAGGTCACGCACGATTCACGAAGTTAAAACGATGCACGCCAACTAATTCGGAAAAAAATCTTGGAAGCCTAAAATGCTAAGTATCTTTAGATGAGCAAAGCAAAGACTTCAATTTCACTGACCCCTCAAAAAATTTAGCTCCAATGATTTTTTGTTTGTTTGAATGTTGTTTTTTTTTCTGTCTGTTTGTTCGCACGATTCCGGGCAAACAGCATTTGCGATCTTGATGAAAATTAGAGGGGACCTTTGAAATCTCTGAACTTAGACCTGCCATGTTTTTGGGTACAATCGAAGAAATATTTCTCATGAATATCGTACTTTTACGATGTTTTTTCTATTTTTAGTGTGATATTTTCGTGACATTTGGGCCGACTGACCAAACGGGTGGGGCTACAACGTTCATATTTTACATGGACATTAAGGTAATGGTGATGTATTGCTTTTTGAAAGAAAAAGTTCAAAAAGTTAGCCAGAATCCATAGAATAAAGGTTTTAATGAGTTTTTTTTTAGGTTTATAATAACAATTAACAAGTAACAATAGAAACTTGACAACAATCACCTACAGTGCATTCAAAAAGCACTTGAACAGATACGGTTGAAACGCCATAAGAAAAATTATTAAAAAAATTGAAATTTAAAAATTCGCGCCTAAAAGAAAATTTAGAAAACTATTCAGAGATTGAATATTGATGAAAATAATTCCTCGGGGTAGAATTATCTTCGGATGCCTCGGACTAAACTCAAATCGGATCGCGGATGGTCGAGAAAGGTGTCAAAAATTATAAAAAAATACCACAATCCAAATTTATCAAGAACAAAATTAATTTTTAATTTGTCGAAAATTACTGAAGTTAAATTAAATAGATTATGGAACACACAAGTCAAAGAATCAAATTGTAAAAAGGGTCACTCAATAGTACACAGACTCCAAGGTCTAGGCAGGGCTTCACATTTATAAACGCAAGAGAAAGGGTTATTTAGTAATAAATAATAATTTATATTACTACTTTTACTAAATATAGGTTAAATAACAGTTCACCTACGCTACGCAGTGTAGCCACACAGTTTACTTACTTTATCGTTGATAGTTTGTTCCCTTGTGTCACGGCTGTTAACCCTACGGTATTGGATTATCTGTCAAAATTGGGGGTTACTCTTCACTTTCAAGTCAATGAATTATGGGCCAAATTGGGATAAAAGTCAACAAAAATGATGCTTTAGGAGCTGAAGTTAATATGATAATAGGTAGGAACAATAATAATAATAATAATAATACTAATAATAATAATAATAATAATAATAATAATGTACTTTTTAAGGTAATATGTTGAATCTAAATAACAATAATAGTAAACAAAAGTATGAATCATCCACTTAGGTTTTTTATGTAGTCACATATCTGTACAAAGAATATCAAGGTGTACAAAAATGGTTCACTCTCAATTGCCTACCTAGCTGATCAGCTGTTTGAATTTCTTAAGCCTGGTTGTTGATTACAATTATTTTTTAAATTACAGATGGTTACATATTTAAATTTAGTACAAAGAACTTCAGATACTCATCGTTCCGTTGTTGCTGCGACCAAGTATTTGAAAGGGTGGGATCCTGTGTCGGATTGTCCTAGGTTTAAGATCCCGTCAAAGCTCTCTCACGAATTACTCGAAAGGTTTCATCATCCGAATCTTGACCAAAGGACTCGCTAGCGCCATCTGTCGGTCTCTCCGTGGGTTTTGACGTTCGCTGGTGGCGACTCCTGACCTCGGTCAACCTCGTCTGGCTGATGTAATCGTGGATAAAACACATAGCAATCACGGCTCGGTAAAATGACTTTGCAAACGTAAAAAGAATAGTTTTGAATGCAGCCTGGAATTCTTACAAAATCAGGTCTTGTGTTCTCACTCGTACAGCGTTTGATGATCCCCAAAAGTTCCTACAACTCCGGTTTTCTTTAGTAAAACCCTCGGTACTAGTTCTTCGATTAGCAATCCTTACTCCAAAAATGTTCTAAATGCAGTTGGTTATACGGCGGCTGACGCTAGGCCCTACAATGCTCCTTGACAAACTCTCTCTTTGTCTCTAACTTAGCTCTACACTCGCGTAGTATGCAAATACGTGAAATCACTAGGCCTGTCTTGTTGTATCAAAGTAGCCTCTTAGGCCCTCAATACCGCTTAAACTTGTCTAAAAAGAATCTTACAGCGACCACAAATCGTGCTACTGCTTAATAAAGTTCCAAAATGAACCCACAACGACCTATTGTAGGCTCCCGGCGTAAAAAAGACGACTTCCAATTTTCAAATACACGTGGTGTTTCGAACGGTTCACAGTTCAATGCTGAATAAAACAGACGCTAAATTGGCAAAACTTAATCTCGGGAAATATCGGAAATCTACGAACCAATTTCTATGATTTATACTTCAAAATCAATATGTACTCACTGGCAACAATAAGCCATACTTATTACGGCGGATACCTCTCCTAAACATGGAATTTTGCTAAAAATGAAGTGAAGCTTTCCTCGGCCCACCCTAGCGTCGTAACCTCGCTATCCAAGTTATGCAGGCTTCAACAAGTGTTGCAACTTGACTTCCGTCTGTTCCCTAAGGCAATCGACCCAAGACGTTCCGTGTTCCCCCGCTCGACCAATCACAGTGCCGCAACCCTTCAAATACTTGACGACTGTTGTTTATAACTAAGGAACGTAATCAGAATGGGACCATTCCAGCCCGCTACAAACATGACATTGAAATACACAAAATTATACAGAATTATATAAAGAGTTCTGATAAGAGAGTTAGGTTGCTAATTATTAGAGAGTAATATCAGATGAAATACGTTATTTAAAGTTATTTTTGAAAGGTAAATTCAAGACTGTTTCTAAGGAAAATCATTTTCGTAATGGCTACCTGGATGTCCTCTATCTGCTGAAAAGTGAAAAGCATTACTTCCGGTAATATAATTATGCAAAAATGAGATCGCTGAAGGCTAATTAAGTAATTCACTTATACAAACTCATTAGTTCGATGGAAATACATATAAATAAAATTAGCATTTTTAATTCAATAGATTATAATAAAACAATAAATTTCGATGAGGCAGTGAATTTTCATAGATATTATTTGAAAAAATAGGCAGCAAGGTTGGTTCAGCTACACACTTGATACCACACAAACTAAAAACTTACAAAAAAGCTCATCCATCAACGCGGCGGGACTTAATTAAGCGTTTTCCTAGTTTTACAAGCTGGTCGACGAGAATGTAGTACAAACAAATCATCAACACGGTCATAGACAGCTCAACACTCTCGAAACTAACGAGTAGTTTGGTACTCGAACACTCCTAATGTTTTTCCTCGTGTTTTTCTTCATTTTACGCCAGCCTTTAATAAAATAGTGATTTTTTTTTTTTAAAAGAACTTTTAAAAGAACTTATGGCGTTTTCCACTGGCCGCACTGATGCGCACTGAGTGCAAGTAGCATATTCCACTGGTAGCTGAAAATCGCACTCGTGCAAAAATATCGTATTCCACTGGGCGAATTGCACTCGCTCTGTGCACTCGCAGTGCGCACTGAACCGCACTGACTCCGAGGGTCAGGGCAATCTTTCCAGTGCAACCGTAGACCCGCGAAATTTGGTTGTGTTGTTAGATTTGATCGACTTTTCGTTGGATAGCAGCGACGATGAGTTGATCAATTCATTATCAGAATTGTCTCAGAGTAATCACAAACTACGTAGATGTTGTCCACATGTATTCTGACATAGAGGTAAGATTTGCATAACATTTTAGTTTGAGGTTATGAAAATTGTTTACTGTTCAGTCCAGTTGGGAACGGCTATAATATGCATTGGCCATTGCTTTAGACTTTTTCCCCATTCTCATCCACCACAATTGCTTCGAAAGCGTATGAAGACATATTGACAGTGAGGATTGCCAGTTGCCACTCAATATTATGCACTGAAAAAATAATCGTATTCCACTGACAGTTGCACTCAGGGCAGCACTGGTGCCGTGCATCACGTGACCGTGACGTTTCAGTGCGCACTGACGTCGCACTCAGTGCGGCCCAGTGGAAAACGCCATTAGTTTCATATTTTAGACGAACTTGAACTTTCCAAAATTTTAGGTTTTAAAAGAACTTGAACTTTTTAAAAGTTCATTATTTGAGCTGTGAACTGAACTTTTTAAAGTTCATTTTAAAAAAGAACTGACCCCAACACTGAGAATCTTCTTTTGACCATGACCACACCACTAGAAATTAGGTAGTTTTTTTCAAACAAAAAAATCCAACAAAGAACTTTTTTCCGCTGGAACTTGATGTAGTTTGAATTGTGTTTGCACATCCCTAGTATTTACTCGATTGTAGGTCGCACATATAATTAAAAGTTTGAAGGCTTAAATTTTACCTGCAACTTAAAATTGCATACAATATTTTTTTTAATAAATTACCAAAGCCAATATGACATAAAACTTGATAACTGGCACAATTTGTTGAACCTTGTAAATTATATTTGCCAATCAATCTTTTGACCAACACCTCACTTTCTCACAAGTTTCTTTGCTTTTGTTTTCCTACAATCTCATGGCCTCATTTAATGGTCACAGCTGCAGCTACATATTATTACATTGAGACCTAAATTTGCATGCAAACCAGCTTTTTGAATTAAGACATCTGAAAACTGAGGTGTGGCCAACATTTGTATGCGACCTACCGCTGTTTACACAGTCTAAACAAAAAATATTTGAGAAGAAAAGAAGATAGACAGACTGCAGCCCATGCCCCCATGATGAATCAACTTATTTCATGAGAATATTCATTAAAATATATAAATCTCTCATGGTACAACCGATGTAGAAGAAGTAGGCTAAGAAAAACACAGAGAGACCACCTTAAAATAGCTTTACTATTATTATACTTTATATTTTGTTTTATGTCAAAATAATGAAAATATAATTTCTGGCTTTAGGCCTGTGAATATTGTATTGGAAATGGTAAAGAAGCTTGCTGCTTTCTATTCGGGAAATAATAACTAGAATTACTTAAAGCAGGTGTTGATGGTATTTTTTACCTTTCCAGTGGAAATAGAATCCCACTAAATATGTAGGAGTATATAATGTATTTGCTTGCTCTACATAATATCATAATAGCCTAAGTGTGTAGTAAATGAATTTTGTATTTTAATATGAGTATGGATGGTATAGTTTGTTTTTGTATACATTTTAGTTGGTATATTGTGGAACATTATGTTTCCCATTTTTGAAAAGTACTATTCATCAAACTAACAATGGAGGTAAAATGTATGTCGTCTTTGGTGTCTTTGTCTTCTGGCTTGGGAAATAGTAAGTAAAATAATTTGCATGTCATCACGATCCATCAGTATTGTATGTTTATAGCAAACATTTTAAACTTATGGTCCAACTGCAATTTTGTCAAACCATAGGTCAGATACTATATCGCAGCACTGTCGCCCACGTACAATGGCCACAGGATTGAAAAAAGTAAATAAAGTAACGGGTCTCTAAAACTGCTGTTGAAAAAAAATACGACTATTTTAAAGCCAAGCCTTGCCCAATATATCCTAAAATAAAGTATTTATGAAGTGTACGAATAAAATCATGATATTTTGATGCTCCTAAACATTGACATCACATCTGGCAAGGTTGGCATTATAACAGCTGGAACTTTAGGAGCACCATTACCAACAAGGCAACAAAAAACTTTCGTAATCGTGATTTCTAAAATAATTATTTCATTAGAATACTGACTGTGGGATTAACTACTTTATTCACAGCTTATAAATTGTTGATTTATATGATAATAAATCGCAATAATATAACTAAATATGGTAGGCCCTAGCTAATGTCAGTTGTGTGTAAATTGTAAACATTGGCGTGCGTGGACGCCAGGTTATCTGTTCCAGCCTATAGTAACCAAGGAACCCTGAAACCTCATGTTGAAATTTAAAAAAATAAACTGAAAGAAAAACAACTAATGTTTTAACTTTTAATCACTAGTTTCAATTAAACACAATTTTGAATGACATGGGGTTTTATTATGCTATAGTTGGTTCTTTCTGTAGTATGAACAGACTCAATACCAGTTGTACCTTGGTTTTATAGAAGCAAGTTTTTTTAAATGTGTAGCTTTACATGCATGTGCTTATCTTATGATCTTTTTTTGCATTTTCCCGTACACTGAGAGTATTTGTACCGGTAAATACAAAAGATCGTACAGCACAAGATAATAATATTAAATGTCCCAGTTACAAGTAAGCTATGGTAAGAATATTCGCCATCTAACTCTCGTACTTTATGATAAAATGATCCACAATAATGCTTTTAAAAAGCCGCAATACTGGGATTACGCCTATGCATCAACGGAAAAAATGTTAAAAATAGTTATGGTCTTCTCAAAATACTATTTATGATTTAAAATATGGCGCCAACTCATTAACCCGGATATATATTATAAAAATCACACACTGAACTATAACCTGGGTTACTATTTATGATGTTCTTACTCCAAAACTACTGTTTTATTCATATTTTGGAAAACGTATTTTTGTGCCCGCACAGTCTTCCCCATTAATAGAGATAGTATGTTGAATTAGTGTCTGCTTATTTATTGTATTGAAATTATGATAGAAACCAAAAATGAACACAATTGATTATACATCTGGGAGCGGGTTAACGTTGACTTTGCCAGAACATTTTGCTCATCCATTACACTGTTTTCTAGTCGGCTTATGGCATCACATATGCATATGGGCATAAATGGGTATATGTGTTTTATTATTAGATATATAGATGTTTTATTTCCTTATCAACTAAGATTTATATTGTTTGTCCGTCTTCAGTTTGACCATCTTCATCACGATACAATCATGTGATATTCGTAGAGATCAACGCTCCCCTATATGAGTCACTTTTCTGTCCGTCGGTGTCTAAAAACAGAACTTGACTTCCGATTGACGTGTGCTTTTCAATTACATTGCCCTTCAATGAGGTTGATAGAATGTTTTATTGACCCTTAGGGTCAGGGAAGTGGAACTATCCCCCCCAAAATGGCCAATTCAATCAAACCAGCATCTACACCAACAGGATTTGAATACAGCAGGAAATTTGATTTGTTGATACAATACTTTTTGACAATCTGTGCAGTAGGCAGCTTTGCTCCCTATTTGAGATACGGGAATACCCGATAGCGGGAGTGCTTGTTTGTACTCGCTATGCATTTTCTTCCCACACCCTTTTAACTCTGGGGTTAAGCGGAGTTGGCAGGGTTTAGGATTAAGATGTCATATCTGTTTTCTTTACAATTATACCTAGAAGGGTTGATTTTAAAGGATACCAAAACTAACAAAACATCACAAAATAGCCACTGCCACCTAGATATTCCTTCTATGAGCAATGATTTTGTAGTTGCTGTCATCAAATTTTTTTTGGATGAGCGTAGCGAGCGAAGCGAAGATTCCATTTCACTACACTGGAGAAAAAAATCCGGAATGTTTTTTTTTTTTTTTTTTGTATTTTTGTCTGTCTGTTAACACGATTCCGGCTAAACCAATACTCCGATTGCGATGAAATTTTATGTAGGCCTTCGAAATCTCTGAACTAAGAACTGCCACGTTTTTGAGCGCAATCAAAAAATCATTTCTCATGAAAATCGCAATTTTACGATTTTTTTAATTTCTTCTGCTTATAACACCTACATGCTTTATCCGATTATAATGATTTTTTCACAGAGCCTTAATTTTAAGAATTAATATATTCGTGTAAAATTTGTGCGTAATCGAATAATTATTTCTTATGAAAATTTCAATATTACGATTTTTTCCTTTTTTAAAATTACGATTAATTAAAAAAAAAAAGTTAATTTTTTATTTAATTTGATTTAATTTAAAAAAATTTCAACAAAGTTCTGATTTTTTCACAGAACAACAGAAAATCCGCAAAACACATGGCAGCTCAATTCACCAATTACGCTCATCCAACAACGCGGCAGGACTTAAGCGTTTTCCTAGTCATAACATAAGTTACCTTTATTAGGAGTCATTCCAATACACAAAGTGTTATCTGGATGGCATAAATTGTCTTCTGACGTTTTAACGATTGGGTATACTCCGTTATTTCTGTAGAGTGCTAGCGGTTCGTTTCAAATCTTCTTGAATAGAAGTCCCTGTCAAAGCTACAATAAGGCAAATGATTGCTTTTGCTGCCGTCAAGAATTTAGGGTTTTCCTACTAAAGACGCTGAAAACATCATTTCAATCCTAAGGTCACAACTAAGATAGACCATGTCAGATGATGCTTTGTTTGTGTGTTGGGGGATGCATTGATGGACTGGTCGATGTTTTTGTCCCGTTTGGTGACAGTAGTAGGACCTGTGTCTGTGTGCCCACTGAGAAGTTCTTTTCTTTTGAGGAAGTTGAGTGGGCGTGTAATCCTACAGCGCTGTAGAACATGCACATCAGAAATAACAAACTATTGAGACGTATTTTGTTTGGTTTTTATAAGTTCATAGTTATTCGAAATATTGTGTACTAGTTTCAACATTATTCAAACAAAGTTTAACAGTAGGTGTAGTGTGTGTGGCTCGTTGGTGCATTACGGAGAAGGCTGTGGCTCATATCCCAGTTACGGCAAAAGCTTTATAAGTTCCGAAATGTACTTAGATTCATAAATGTTACATCGTGGTATACATAGGCGATTGAGTAAGTAGTCTTAAATCACTTCCGAGAAATTGACCGCGGTAGAAACCATTTTTCATGCAAATAAATAATAAATAAATAAATTGTATTTAGTGTCTACCCACTCAGTTATATAACTGATTTTCAGTGGGGGACAGTAAATCAAAGCGACCAAGCCAACCCTGTAGGCCCCGACGCAATCGACGAGTGAGCGATAACAAAGATCAATATTTTATTAATAGGAAATATAGCAATCAGTGGTATGGACAGTGCGAACACCCGCGGATCAACGCCAGGATCAACAAGGCCGATTCAGAACAACTCTGAATTTACTATGTGCTTCGTTGCTAGGATATCTTCTCATGGTGCTCTCAAGCGCCATAATGAACACTGTTACCTCAAGCTGACTGGTGATTGGTTGAGATTTGGGATTTACTTGGAGTTAATGGTTACGGGTTAAGACCTAAAATCAGGTAGAAGAATTAGGGACCTGGGTAACTCGCGCGAGCTAAACTACAAGTAGGGCTTCACTTGTTTAACAGTAACTCTCCATCACACGGTCGAGCCAGCTTGCGCGAGTCATGATAAATATCCAACTTGTTCCCCCCTCCTAGTGAGTAAATTAGCGAGAGCCAATCAAATCCCACAATTATAACATGTGACTCGTAAGAATCTATAACTTCAACTTTGATTCACGTTTAATCACCAATCGACTATTTGTATTTTCCTGCGAAATGTAAACATTACAATAACCAACCATAAAATCGATCTAATTGACAATGACATCGATGTTGAAGGCTGTAGTTACCGCGGCAAATGTAGCAAGATTAATTATAATGTGATGTAGAAAAACACGAAAATCATGAGGAACCAAATGCCTAGTTGACAGTGAAAAAAAGGTATTAAAGCTCAATTTTTGGCGGCTGATCTTGTAACTACTCCGTTTTGTAGTTGCCACCAGTAGGTGACGCTGGCGGTGCTTTATCGTTTTTTGTTGTGTAACGAGGCTGGTAATAAAGTCGAGCGACTTTTAAGGGCTGTTTCTGAGATTGCTTGCTTGCCGGGACAAGTATTTCACCACTTATTGCAAAAAACTTGTTTTTAGTGTTCATAATTAACTTAAGTAATCAATAATGTTAAATATGCTGATAAACATTTACTATAGATGCTCCCTCAAAAGAATGCAGATGCTAGCGGTATCGGCGGGGCGTAACTAGCGATCAGTATTTTAAATTAGGAGCCGCTGATTGGCTGGAACTAACCCGCTGATGACGTCACCATCTGCAAACTTCCGATGGAGCAGCTTTACTGCTACTCAGCTTGGAAAACTGGTAAATATCAGTTATTATTCCATTAATTTTTGATGGAACAGAAACATCCATTAATAGTAGAGCTGTGGATATTTGTACAGTCAAAAGATTTGATTGGTTGCAGACCTGCCATAATAATAGTGTAAAGAAATTTGTACGGTCACTGATGATGGGTGACGATCAGTTGTTTCTATTAAGATTTAATTATTTGAAATAAAGAAAGGCACTATTTCGGATAGGCCGATTCAATTCAAGTGCTGACTACATACCTAGCCTAGGCCCACTGCTGAACGCTGACTGACGGATCATAAGCCAATATCACACACGGACAATTATTATGTTTTTTTTTATGTTACTTCAATTCTTTTATGTTATGTTCAAAATTAATCATGAAATACAATAGATTGGTTTATTTTATTAAGCAGCACTCGACGCAAGTGTTGGTATGGTGTCACTGTTAATCACGTGTTATTAATCAATAGGCCTAGGAATTTTTCATGGCACTTTTCACAAGTTTTTAAAGGGTATAATCGACGTAGAATTGTGTGTGTGGCCTCGACGACACCGAATATAATGAAATCCATTGCTGAACGATACAAAGAATAAGTCTTGAATGGTAAAAGAAAATTACCCTGATGGAGATTTGAACCAACGCCATACTGAAATCGCACCTTCTTCCACTCGGCCACACCGCACTGTAGTTGTCGAGCGTTTATAAACATTGTTGGTGGTGTTGACGATGACTGTACAATTACCCACTGCATAATATTTCGGTCTGAAAGCATCAAGTTTGAAATATTAAATATGTTTTCGAGAATATTGTTTTTGATATTTATTTTCCAAACACATGGTTTAAAGACATATTGGATGCTAATTACTTGGCTCAATATTATTATTTATTTTGTATCTAATTTACTTATAAATTAGTTTATTCTTGTATTCTTGGCTGTGTAGATTAAAATATGTTATGCCCTGAAATGATTAGGATGCTTTCTCAAAGCTAACTACTGTTCTGATAAAGTGTTGTTGGAGGCAAGTTGTCTTTCTACTCCAGAGTTCAGAAGTCTTAAGGACGCACTGTGCATTCAAGGGAATGTATAATGGCGACAACAGATAAGCCTAATGTTATTCAAGCCTTGAGTTTCCGCTGAAGAAGCAATTGAGAGTCGAGCCAAACTGCCGCACTTCCACTAAATTAATTTGATAGCTGTTTTCAGTGCATCCATGTTTTATGGATGTACATAGAAAGTTACATGTCCCAAGATGCCTTGTACATCAATAGACGATTTTACCTCGAGCATTGCCTGGTACTTGTGTTTCTTCCATAGCCGTCTGAATGGTAAAGCCACTCTAGGCGGCTGTGGTTCCTCCAATGTAAACGATTGCCTTTGCTGAAAATGTAAGCTTGTATCCTTGCGGATTAGGAGTTTTAATCCATTGAAACATAATATTCAACATAGTGTAATATATACTAAAAAACATGAAATCAACATTGTTGGATGAGCGAAGCGAAGACTTCAATTTCACCGACTCCAAAAAAAATTTAGCTCGGGTGTTTTTTTGTTTGTTTTTTGTTTGTTTTTCTGTCTGTTCGCTCTCTACCGGGCAAACGGCATAATGCGATCTTGATGAAAATTGGAGGGGACCTTCGTTTTCTCTGAACTTAGACTTGCCACGTTTTTGGGTACAATCGAAGAAATATTTCTCATGAATATCGTACTTATACGATTTTTTTCGATTTTTAGTGCGATATTTTCGTGACATTTGGACCGATTCTGACCAAAAGGGGGGGCCACAACGTTCATATTTCACATGCACATTAAGGTAACAGTGATGTATTGACGTTGGAAAGAAAAAGTTGAAAAAGTTAGCCAGAATCTATAGAAATAAAGGTTTTAGTTTCAGTTTTTTGAGGTGTTAAATATTTGTTCAACGTAACGTTCATATTTCACATGCACATTAAGGTAACGGTGATGTATTGACGTTTGAAAGAAAAAGTTGAAAAAGTTAGCCAAAATCTATAGAAATAAAGGTTTTAATTTCAGTTTTTTGAGGTGTTAAATATTAAAACCTTTATTTCTATAGATTCTGGCTAACTTTTTCAACTTTTTCTTTCAAAAGTCAATACATCACCCTTACCTTAATGTCCATGTGAAAGATGAACGTTGTAGCCCCACCCGTTTGGTCAGAATTCGCCCAAATAGCACGAAAATATAGATAGATTTTTAGACCTTTCTCACAGCCTTGTATGAAAACTTCACAGGAGATTTTATACCTTACTCACAGCCTTGTTACAAACAACCAAAGATCCAACAGACCTAATGATTGCTTTGTATGGGCCGTGTTAATATGTTGTTATTATTTTAAATTAATATTAACATTTTATTATTAAAAAGCTCATCCATCAACGCGACTAAAAAAAGTGTTTGTAAAGCTTCCTAGTTTTATTAACATTATTACTTCTTTTGTAACTTTAAACTTGCATTAGACTACAAATTTAAACACTTCTTGTTTGTGTAGGAGCTAGGCCTAGACATCAAGCGTTTAGGTTATTTTGTTTTCTTCTACAATTGTGTTAGCATGTTCATAAAGAGTAAAATGCCAAAATACTGAATCAGAATGTAATCTTGGAGCTGTCTCAATGTCAGTCTTGCAACCACAGCCTTCTGGATGGTAAATGGGTAAATTACCCATTTATCATCAATACAGCTTTTTGCATCACGTTACCCAGTAGGGTTGGGATTCGATTATAAATTCGCAATCGATGTCAAGTTGAGATTTTTCAACATTGAATTTTGGGAAATTTTTTTGAAAAATAAAAAAGTGGAACTTTTTATGTTTAAAATTCCAAATATACAATAGAAAGAATAATATACACAAAATAAAACATTTGAATTTTGAAATGTTTAGGGATTCACACGATAATCGATAACCAAAATTCATTATCAATTGAAAATATCGAATAATTGGTCAATAGTGGCACGAACCAAATTCTAAAGACGTGAGATTATCTCACGTTGTGCCATGCACTGGCTGGGCTGATGGTGTCATACTCGAGATTTATGTTTGAAAATGATCTATCAGTCGATATTGAAGCCAAATACATGACATCGAAGGCAGCAAGGCAGCAAACTGAACGCGATTGTATTGTTTCGACTTACACTTGCCACACTTGAGGTTCCTCTTATAGGTCGGAACAGGCTTTGTTGGTGATGATCGATATTATCAATAATGACATTTTAGCATTTTGATAATCGGATCATGAAAAAAGTATCGATGTGCATCCCTAGAAATGTTGTTTTATAAAAGGTTATTTTAAAATGCAATATTTATTTGTAACACACCAGTTTCAATAGGTTTGTTTGGTTTACCTAGTGTAGTGTAGGTGTAGGCCTTCAAATCAAATTACACTACACTTTACCCAGGATAACCAAACGTTTTTTAAGCTACACTCTACACTAGATACGCTCACATCAAACTGTCAAACCACTAAAACATAATAAAACATCTAACAACAAACAGTATGATGAAAAGTTATATGGAACATAAACTTCATTAGTGCTTATCCTTTTTGATGCTAGAGTACCCTATGCATTTGTCATCACAAAATATATAAAATAAAATAAATATATATAAAATACTCTGAATCGGTTTACAATTTGTTTTGACATCGATGTTGAATCAAATAATCGATGTCTAGTCACAACCCTATTGCCCAGAGGCAGAACCCCTTGTGAAATTCACGCATGCGCAGAAACTTTACAAAATCGTCTATTGTCATTGTTGACATATTCTTGGCTTAAAATGTAACTTTGGCATATGTTGTAATTGTTTATAAATCATTTTGTTTTTATAAAAGTGTGTGTATCAATAACAGCACCTTCCCTTTCACAACATACAAGGGCAACACAGAAAAACTTGTTTTTGAATTAAGATCAATTGTAAACTTCACCAGACATTACCTAAAAAATGCTAAATGGCACCATTCTTAAATACACCACAGTCTTATCTATCCATTCCCCAAATCACCAAAAACAACCCACTCTAGAATATCGCAACACATCCTTGATTTCAATCAAGGTCAATTAAGATGAAAGCAGATACATAGTAACATACACAAATCATTACATTGTGCCACAACCAGAGCATCGAACGATTTTTTTTTTCGGTTTGGTTTTCGGTTCGACCTTAAAAAATAATGGTTCAATACCTTTTACATTTTGTGAGGCAGAAAATATCAATAAAACAGACATAAGTTTTTTTAAAGATTTATACAAATAGGGTTATAGTAATATTGAGCAAAACATGTCCACAGCTATCTAAACCAGAAAATCAAACTTTTTTGTTCAAATTTTCGCGATTTGGTGATTTTTAGACTGTTCTGAAACTGATCTGTTTTTGGTTCAGGCACTTTCTTAGAACGGTTTTTGGTTCAAGAAAATTATTTTATTTTTTTGGTTTTCGGTTCGATGCCCTGGTCACAGCCTGCATTATTCTCTGTGTTACCCATTAACATTTTAGACTTTTAGTTACAGGATTGATGCTCCAATATTAGTACATAAATTTTAAAATTATATTCCTGAAATGCCTATATTGGTACTACTGCAATTGTGCTTTTTCTGACAATCTCTTATTGAAGCAATATGATAGTGAATTAGTTCATAATGTTTAGTAGGCCTATGTGTCAACAATAAAATAAAACTTGAGTCTGCATGTGGTTCAGGAGAAATGCAATTCTTATCGTTCACAGTTTCTCCACCATTACCTGTGTTACGTTGCTGTACGTACAATGGAATCGTCGTGTAATTTAATTGTTTTTATTCTTTCATGTTGAGACAAATAATCTCCATTTTGATCTCTGCACACATTTCGTGACGGCACTTTGTAACAGGTTAAATAGCTCGAGTAAAGAAGCTCCTGTGTAGAGATTTGTAAAAATCGTAATAGCAAAATTCACCAGATGGTAGAGAGATGACCCAACAGCTTACCTGGTTGATGACTGCAGGGATCTCATAGATAGAAACAAGTAAATATGTATCTTAGGGCCTTGTTCATTTGACGAGTGCGGAGAGATGACTCAAATTTCGTGAATTTGTTGAAAATGATTGTATTATGCCAATTGTTACTTGAAACCATAAATCTATGGCAAACCTAAATAAAATAGTAAATTCCAAAATGCTGATTTAGTCATTATTTTGAACTTGATTTCTTTTATTTTAAAGACTGAAATAGGTTAAATAAAATTTGGTGTAAATTTAAATCTTAAATCAACTTTCAATTTTGTAATTTGAAATAAAAAAGTACTAGACATATTATTATTGTCTTGGAAAAAATTTAGTGGGGATGTGAAAATGATTAATTTTCCCCTCCCACATCCACTTTAAAATTGAAGTAATCAATTAAAAATTTCCAACATTGATCGATGATTGTTAATTGATTTGATTATTTGGCATTTTAGTATTCTTTCCAATATTTATCAAATACCTAAATAAAAAGTATGAATAAAAATTGATTTTAAATAATGTATTAATCAGTATTTTTACTCTTTTTATCTATCCCTGTCACACTTAACTAATAAAGTATATTTACTGTAATACCTTGATAATACCATGCACTAGTTAACAATCATTGTTCAATTAATTCATTTGTAGGTGTTTCGATCTATGATCGATAATCATTTTACATCCCCAATCTTTCGTGTAGTGTAGACTTGCCATTTTTGTGTGTAAGTGTTTAACTTAACTGTATCAAATTTATGGGTTTTCCTAGATTGTGATATAAAATGATTTTCTCCTATAGACTCCTATGACTAATGAATTTTGTTACATGTCCATTAGAAAACATTAGCCTAAATAATCATAATTTTTAAAGTGTCCATTCAGTCTGTTCAATGTTGACCAGTGCTCTTTTTTTGTTGTTCATTCTTTGTGATCTCGTTTTTAAATGTATTTTTCAACTCGTGATGTTGATGTTTTTTAAATTGGTTTTACATCTAGAAGCCAGCCACAAGTCTTTCACTTTGATTACTATGTGTAGGGCTATAAAGCTATGTACAAATATTTTTATTGTTCTTAACACTCTTACTTATTCGTATTCAAATATAAAATATTTTAAGATGTGCTTTGGTACGACCTAAGAATGATTGTATTTTCGTATCAATGTATCAACATTACGTGGTTTAATTGCATTTTTACGACACTTCAAGCACAGTCACCATCGTCTACAATCAAAATCCCTCTGATCTTCAGACATCATGAGGAATCTTTCACTTTACGAATAAAGTTATCCAACTTTGCAGGAGTTTTTGGAGGATTGTGCTTGGTAACCACTTGACCTCGATAAGCTTATATTACGTTGCTAGTGTGCATGAATAATTTTGAGTGATTATTTCAGAAGCACCAGTAGATGAGGCTGTAGTTACAGTGATTGCGGAAGTTGCAAAGGACGTTGATTTGCGTCAATTGCCTGGAACCGGGTCTCGATCTTCTCCAGCCAGAAAGCGAGGTTCTCCAGAGAAGGACGTACCGGATCAGCCACCGATCAAAAAGAGTAAAGCTGAAATGTACGATGTGTAAGTATATTTACTAGCAGTTATCACTAATCTTTCAAATTTCTTAACAATTGTATTGTCTATAGAGTGACAATAATTTAAAATAATTTTCTCATGGAAAGAAAAATTATATTTTAAATTGTCTTATAGAATAGAGGGTACCTACCTATTTACTTCATGTCATCACTCTCAGAAAAGAAAAAAAAAGCTTGCACGCTTTAATGTGTGCCAATTTTTTATTTGTTTTCTATGTGAGATGATTATGTTATTCTTTTCAGCCTCTTTGGTAATGAGGACGTAGATCTCCGTCAGTTACCATCTGTCTCCGTGGTGCAAGCCCCTTCACGACCTTCCCCTCCTCCCCCGCCAACAATCTCGCACACATCTCCTCCAAGAATTTCATCATCAAAATCAAAGGAAGTGGCTACAATGTCATCCAAAGAAGATGGCAAGAAATTTGCCATCAAGGGAAAGTCATCAGATGGGCATATTAAGGGGAATGGAGAAGTAAACCCACGTGATTGGGCCAAGTAAGTAGCATCCTAACTGAATTAGCTTTACTATTTTACATAATTTGTTGTTTACCATGCTGATTTCAATTATTTCTTGTAATTAGATTCAAAGGTCCGACCATCCCTTCACCGTATCGCAGCAGAACGTGGCACAAAACACCCCCAAACAAAGTGGACAGGCTTGGGCGTCCAACGCTTTTCAATAGAACAGGTTGGTGACTTGCTTTATTATCTATACTATCATTACTATCATTATTGTATATTTTCTGTTAGAACAATTACATAGTCACAGGTTACCTTAAAAATATACTTTTAATAAGATAAGATACTTTTAATAGGTTACGAGTGTCAAGCGCGCGAGTGACCCATAAATAATCATCGGCAAATAAAATCTCATATTTATCAGTTGTCTGTGAGACAGGACACTACATACGTGGTAGCATGCTCTTTCTCTCTCCCACACCTGTTACATAAAAAGATATAATGGTGTGGGAGAAGGGTCAAAGTGAACAGTTTGTGGTGATATTAATTGACATACTATCTGGAAATGTGGTCCGATCAAACTAAAAAACTTGTTTGAACATGCTTAGACTTTAAAAAATGGCAACAAGTTTTTAACTTTGACCCAGACCCCTTTCTATCCCACGCAAGTAGGTAACTAATCAATTGGTTTATTCTTAGCTTTAGAGAAATACATAGCAACAAAGGTATATATTATGTCATTATCATCATCATTATCTGTTGCCACATCCAGCTCTGCGTTGGGTCGTCATTGAAGACAGGCTTCTCTATCTTCTTCTGTCCTGCCACCACATTCCAGTCTCCTCCACTTTGTTCTTCATCTTTTCTCACACTATTCTGCCATTATTGTCGTGGTCTGCCCCTTGGTCTCCTACCTGGAATTTCCAATTCCGTCATCCTTCTCGGTAATCTTGATCTTTCCATCCTTTTGACATGTCCGAACCACTTTAATCTTCTCTCTCCAATTCGCTCCATTAAATTCCTCACGCCTACTTGATCTCGGATATCCTCATTTCGTATTCGGTCCCATCTAGTCTTACCTACAATGCTTCTCAAAACCTTCATATCTACAGCCTGCTCAAGGCTCTCATCCACTGTTGTTATATTCCAAGTCTCTGCTGCATATGTCAGTATTGGAACAAAGAAGGTCTGGTAGATGGTAACCTAGCACTTCTTTGGTACTTCTCTGTTCCATATGAGATCTTGAATAGATTGGAATATCCCAACAGCTTGCTGCATCCTTGTTCCTATCTCTGGTTGAATCCTTCCATCGCATGCTACTATACTCCCCACATACTTAAAATTCTCCACTTGCTTTAAAATCTGTCCTAGTAGAATCCTGACATTCTTCGCTTTATCTCGTGTCATCAGCATTGTTTCACTCTTGTCACTTCCAAACACCAGACCATATTCTCCTGCCACCACACTCCACACATCAACTTGAGATTGCACCTCCTCTTCTTCCTCTCCCCACACCAAAAGATTGTCTGCAAATAACATTATATCAGGGGTGGCTCGTGAGTTATTATTGCGGGAGTGCACATAATTTCGAAGTCTTATTCTGCGGGAAACAAAGGGGTCTGGGGCACAGCCCCAGCCGCCGGAGGCGAAAAAATGACACTAGTGGTCTGAAGTACCCGGAAAACGACTTTAGAGTATATTTTTCGAATTTATTGGTCGGGAAAAACTCCCCTATGTGTAATTGTTAATTGTGGAAAACCCTCCAAAAAATTAATTATTATATGCTTGATTAAAATATTACATACCCGAATAATGTCCCTTCATCTCCTCCGACACGCGCCTCAAACATTTCTAATTGTTCGTCCAATGGTCGTTTTAAAAAACTGTTTATTTTTAGATCACTTATTACCGAAGTCATATTATAATTTCACTTTACGGCACGATAATAATTTTAACACTGTTCGCTCACTTGAAAACTGCAGTTTATCTCACTTCACCAACCCTGTCGCCAACAACTTTCACTGGCTACTGGCCGGAGTGTGGGGGTGAATGAATGGTGCGAGCACAATACCAAGGCGCTTGAATGGGTGTAACGGTTTTGACCCTTGTGCACGTGCACCAAACCCAGCTATACCAGACGTTCTAATAACAAAAGACCACCTGAAGCGGGTCCTGCCGGCCGATGCGTAGAAAACCATGTAAAAATGTGTGCACATTCAGAGTGTCATCCCACAGCGGCAGCACTTACTGCAGAATGACTCCTGCCGAATATGCCTTGCTCTGGGCTGGCCGAAATATCCATACAAACAATCCAACGATTTATTGGGAATATTACGAGATTGGCTTCAAACCTTAAATTTGGAATTTTGTTCGCGCAAATATTTGGAGGTGCACCTGTGCACCTATACACGAGCCGCCCCTGCATTATATTCATACATTCTTCTCCGATTCTCTCTGCAACTTTCCTAGTGATTTCGTCCATGACAATAATGAACAATAGTGGTGACAGTACACTATGTCAAACCCACAGGCGTGCGCAGGGGGGGGCCAAGGCCCCCCCATTAGACCTAGTTTTTTTTTTAAATGCGTTTTTAGTTGAATTGGGTGTGATTTGAAAAATTTAAAAAATTTAAATTTTTATTTTTTATTTTTAAGTATTTAAAAGTATTATTTTTTTTAATTTTATTTGAATTATTAAAAGTTTGATTTTCAAAGTTTCACCTTGTGGTTTATAAAAAATTCAAAATATTGGTAGAATCGACTATTTTGCCTTTCACTTCTACATCTTATACTAGCACTCGCCCCTGCGCGCTTATACACGCACTGGACACCGCGGCAAATGTTCGAACTGTACGACACGAACAAGCCTTCCCAAGGGCAAGGGCACCACTGAACCTCGTCGCATCTCTCTCACGCTCTCCTTGGCCAGGGCGCTAATGAGAAGAGGGAGAGAGAGGATTAGAGCTAGCCGAGACTAACTAAGAGACTGAGAGACAGCATTGTTTTTGACTTTTTTGGTATTGTTCAACTAACATACAACTTCATTGAGGGCAGTCCAGTGCGACATGGCGTACTGGAAGATATCATGACTCGAGAAGGCAAAACTTTTCGTTCATTAAAATCTCTTTCTACGACAAGGTGGACATGTAGAGCCGAAGCAGTTGCATCTATTAAAAATAATTACAACGAGATCGTTAATGCTATTACAACAATAGTGGACAGTACAAAACTGGCAGAAACAAAAGCTAAAGGCAAGGGGCTGTTGATGCAACTGCAATCATTTAATTTTATCTTGTGTTTATACATGATGAGTCCAATCTTGAACATAATTTTGATTGTCAGCAAAACTCTACAAGCCAAAGATCTCAATTTGCTATCTGCTATGTATGCTGTTAATTCATTAAAAGAGTCTATGAAAAAAATGCGAAATGATGATTCATTCGGCGACGTGTTTCAAGAATGTACTCTTATCTGTGAATCAATGAATATTGATATTCCACCTGTAAAGAAAAGGAAGATAAGCAGACGCATTGATCATGCACTCGAAAATCAACACTTCTTTAGAAACAAAGAATGAATGGTATGAGACGCGTACAACAAACAGTGTTTCTACCAGTCATAGATAGCCTTATATTAGGCATGGAAGAAAGGTTCAGTCAAGAAACAGTGTCTTTAATAGAATTTGTGGGGAGACTTATTTCCTTCAACACTTTAACGTGTGACGTTCGTTTATTGTCTCATGCATTTAATGTGGATAATGATGAACTGAGGGCAGAGATAAGACTTGTTTCGTGTGACTCTTCAATCCCTAAAGAAAGAGATCTTCATTCTTTACTTCAATGGTTAAGGGCCACTGGGAAAGAAACCATCATAAAATCTTTTACTAAAGTATTAAAAGAGTTTTCCGTTATTCCTGTAACTAGTTGTTCATGTGAAAGAGTTTTTTCGAAACTAGCGCAAGTTTTAACAAAACTACAAAGTACTACGCGGCAGGATCGCCTGCAAAACCTTTTACAAGATCTCGCTGTGTCTCTGTCAGAAGAGGATATTATAGATAATTTCAAAGTCCTGACATCAGCAGAAAGACGCCTCTGTTCGTAATGTTATACAGTTATCATCATTGTCATAATGTTATCATATCTCATAAATACGATGAGAATTCACTAAAAGTTATTTAAAAATATCTACTAAGTTTTCCGAATCATTTACCCACCTTTTTCTCTCGTCATCTCACTTTAAAATAGTTTTATTTTAAGGTATTAAGTCTCATAGTAGTAGGGTCATAGTATAGTCATTCTTACTCTGAAATACGTTTTAAAGCCCTCCCCCAAAAAAGTTAACCCCAAAAAAAATTCGACTCCGGCGGCTGGGGCTGCGCCCCAGACCCCGTCCATGCGCCGCCACAGTACAGCGAGCTGTGGCCCCCCCATAACAAAATCTCTGCGCACGCCTATGGTCAAACCACTCTGTAATTCCACCTCTTGTCTTTACTGCACTTCTAGATATCAAGTACATCTCTTTCACTCTTGTTATTATTCCTTTAACTCCTATATTTTGCATTGCATCCCAAACCTTCATTTGGACACATCAAGCTAAAATGTCACGCCTAGACCAAAGATCTTGACAAATAAATAATAATTTTAAGGGGCAAGGTAAATTGAAAGGTTTTGGGAGCGTTGTTCATAAGTCTTGAAGTATGAAGATATGTCTTGCGTAATCTGAAATGTTCACTTGTCTGCCTAAATGTAAGCGTTTAGGCCGTGTGTTTTCCAGCTACTTTCTTGATTTATTTTGTAGACAATTTACTCACATTGTTGTTATTTGTTATTAGATAATACACCTGGAAGACGTCGTGTCACATCGTCTATGGATAATTCAGGGGAAGACACTGACATGCGTATGTACTTAAACAACGAAGACTCTTTGGATGATGTAAATATGAACATCAGCATAATCGTATCACAAGCCGAGGAGCAACTTAAGTCTGGCCAACTTAGCTACCCCCAGTATAATACATTACTCAGACAGGTATGTGAAAAATTAAGCAGTCGACTCGTTCATGTATGGATCTGGTTTTTATTACGAGCATTTTGTGCGGTGATTTTTTTTAAATGTACAGAGTTTCAATGAGATTGGAATTTCAACTCGCGCAAAAACTCATAACTTTTGACATATTATGGTGTGCTGTCTGGTTACAACTTACAAGTAATGTCAACAAACATTGTTGTGTTGTTATTTACGTGTTTAGTAGGGCCTAGCCCAATTCTTGCAGATCCATATTGACACAATAAATGCCCACAACTTTACTTCAGATCAATGATGACCACCCATTGCTTATTTTGTTGCCATTATTGATGAGCTTATGTCAAAACGTTTCACTGGTCATTTTTTACAGTAAAATTTTTTTACAGTTAAAAAAATGGGCACAAACCAAAATTAGCTAGTATTTAAGATCTTTATCATTTTTAAGTAATTTATAATAGATTAATAGGTATAATGCTTAATTTATATAAAGTTGAACAGTACCGTATCTTCACAGTTTTCAATAAAAAAATTACAAGAAATTCATACGGAGTAGGCTTTAGTACAATTTTTTACGATTGCCATCGTAGGCCTATGCACACAATCACACACTTGTTCAACAATATGACTAGTCCAATGTTGAACAATGATTAAAACTTACTAAATAGATGTTCTGAAGCACACTGCTGATAACGCTGTTATTGAAAAAAGATGACCAACCCTTCAATCCTGGCTGCAACACATCTCGTAGGTTGGGGACCCCAATTCTTGGCTCCCAACAGTGCAGCCAAGAGCAACGAGATACGATAAATGGTTGCGTGCCACCCCTTAAAAGAATCGCGAAAAACATAAAAAAAATAGGATCTCACATAACTAAACACATGTATTTACAGGATTATTACATCGGTGAATGGATGTCAATGGGCTATCTTAATTTTTACAAGTATATTTTCTTCATTTTGTAGGTGATCCAACTAAATGAGAAAAACAAGTTACGAGAGGCCCAGAGAAGAGACATGAGTTCAGAACACCAGAACAAACGAAGCCATCGCATGGACTTATCACCAGTCAGTGATGATAGTAGCTTAGGTAATATAATTTGGTATATTAAGCAGTGCATAATATAACACTACAGTACATTTGATTTTATAGTCTCTTCACTCTTGGAAGTATCACCTAATCATATCAACAGTAGTTTTAGATCATTGATTCATTGTTGAAGAAGTTATCACTGTTATGAAATTTTAAATTTTAAAATAGTCACTTCCAGGTTTTAAGTTCTTGCTCCTCATCACCAAAAGACGCATCTAGACTAGGGGTGGCAGCATAATTGCTACGAGTCTGTACATTATTCAAAAAGTATTTTTCTAATCAGAATCAAAATTAAGTCTTTCCAGCGGTTATACTGCCCATTTTTAACATGCTTTTATTGATTTAAATAAAAATTCAATTTGATAAATATTTGCCCCTGATCCTATATTATTAAAATATGGGCTGGCATCATTCATGGAAAATTATATTGTATTTTGTCTTTTGATTTTTATTAGTTTGTTGTCATTTGACTCTGGTAGTTTTTCATAAAACAGGAATATCAATGGTGTAAATAAGAAATATATGTGTATGAATGGTATAATTTACACTGTTATTCAACAGACATGAATTTCATAGAGAAAATTAAATTAAATTTATTATACACGTAGTATTGTTACAATGTGCATAAAACATTAAACATAGTTTAAAGTTAGTCTTGGGGAGTAGCGCGCTACAGTAGCGCGCTACATGTAGCATGCTACTTTAAAGTGTAACAGAGCCAGAAGCGCGCTACTTTATTAAGGGGGCATATTGTAGCAGTAGTTTGCTACAATTTTTGTAGCGTTAGCGTGATATTTGCGCTACTTTCTAAGTTTCGGCGCCAGCAGTTCCAGTACCACGTAAAGTCAAAGTCGGCAATGCAAACTAACTTGTAACGCCCGCCGCGCCACGTCATGTGCTCGCCATGTAGACCGGCCCGTAATCTCGTCTCACTTGCACACCATCTCCCTCGCTCTCGAGCCTCTCGCTCTCTCTCTGCGTCGTCCGAAGGATGCGAGCGATCGCCGATCTGTCACATCGTGTGAGCTGACTTTACCAAAATATTGCAGTGATTATTAAATTGCGTGGAGCATCTTGAGTGCTATTTCAGGGTCGTAAACAAAGATGTATCCACGATAATTAGAAGTCGGATTAATGATTTAGAGCATAAGCCGCTCAATAATTACGCCAATCGTCTGAATTGAATATTAAAATGAAGTGATTAGTGTCATATATCTCCCCTCCCTTGGGACATTCCGGGCTTTATCGCTATTGTACGGCACCAATAGGCCTATTCCGAACTTTGTTTGTCGCATTCTTCTGCAGTGATTCCGCGAAAAACACGTTGTTGAAAATAAGAAATGCAATATGAATGTTGATCACTAGCCTAGCCTAAACGTTAAAAGAACGCCTTCTATCACAATGGAAACCGAAACTATGTGCTTTTGATGATAGATCACGATCGAGTTGACATAAATGTAGTTAAAAATCATCGCGGCACGACGTCAAAAGGCTTTAAAAACGGGATAATGTGAGATCTCGACACCCCCTGATTAAACGTGAACATGTAGCGGAAAAGTAGCGCGCTATATTTCATGTGTAGCGCGAATGTAGCGTCGCTACATCTCAAAAAAGTAGCGAAAAGTAGCGAAGCTACTTTTTCGGGGCATGTAGCGTTAGCGATAGCATGCTACTTTATTAAAAGTAGCGACCCCAACACAGTTTAAAGTTAGTCTTTATGACTAAGGCAACATATGCAGACAATACATTTACATTTGGCAAAGATAGTGTCAGTGTCAAAATTTTCCAGATTTATTTTGTTTGTTTACATTCATTGTCTACTATGGGTACGTTCCGAATGATGCTAACTTGCAGCCTTGGGCGTGCCCAAAGCATTCCGTAAACACCGCCTCCATCACAACGCCCGTAACGCCCAATGTTAAACCTCGGGCATCTTGGGCATGTCCGGATGTTGTGGGTGCGTAGGAGCATCATTCGGAACGTACCCTATGGCTGAGGTCATACAGCGTTGCCACTTTTTCTGGCCATTTATACTTTTATTGCAAGTTTTACCAACTTTGGTCTATACTATCTTTTTAGTGAGGTGCCTTTTTTAAAAGGTTGTGTATAAAATGTGTTTAATAATGAATAAAACAATACTTTTTAAAAATTATTTGTGTGATTAGAAAATAGGAAATGCAAAAATTAGTTTGATGACATGATTTTTTAAATCAGTTATAAAAAAGCACACTTTCAAGAATGACATGACATAGGTATAAATTCTGAGCAGATTTGAGAAAAGTGCTAGGTAGTTATGATTGAAAGACTTCAAAAATGTAAGTTTTCCAATTCCTTTAGTTTGTATATATTTACAGCAGATACAAGTGGAGCATACAGTCCATCCCAAGAAGTTGATAACGATGAACGAGAATTGGACAGACGATTTGGTGACATTGACGATCGCTATAATTCTTCTCCCACTTCTCGTCGAGGAAGCCGTCTTAGGCGTGGAATGCTGCCTAGGCCCGACAGACCACTTAGAACATACAATTCATCAAGACCTGGAATGCATTTGCGACCCAATACCAGTATGCCTTTGAGAACCGACATGCCAACAATGAGACCTGATATGCCTGGACGGCCAGATATGGCTGGTAGATCCGAAATACCTGGACGACCAGATTTGGGTGGTAGACCCGATATGCCTGGACGGATCGAAATGGGTGGTAGATCCGATATGCCTGGACGGCCAGATATGGGTGGTAGACCCGATATGCCTGGACGTCCGGAAATGGCTGGCCGACCAGATGTGACTGGATGGCCTGATATGGTTGGAAGACCCGAAGTTACTTGCAGACCTGATATGCCTGGATGGCCCGAAATGACTGGCAGACCCGAAATTGCTGGTAGACCTGATATGACTGTTAGACCGGATATGCTGGGAAGACCAGACTTACAAGGAAGACCTGAAATGCTTCCCGGAAGAACTGATATGATTCCTGGAAGACCCGATATGACTGGGCGACCTATTATTAGAAGTAGGGGTCCTGGCCACTTGCTCAACAGACCTGACGGAATTGGGGCTAACATGCTCGCAGGGTAAGTAACATTCATATCTACCTACCTATTAAATAAGTGCATTATTTAGATACGTCATCATAGTATTATTAATTATTTCATACTAGTGATGACATTGGGTAGTAAATATTGGAGTCGACTCCGGAGCCTTGGGAACCGGGTAGGAGTCGACTCCCCAATCCGCAATTTAAAAAAAATTTGAATTTTTTTATGCAAAAGTTATTTTTAGCTCACTACTCTAGTTTAATAAATAACAAATAAATAAATTGTATGAGTCTACCCACTCAGTTATATAACTGATTTTCAGTGGGGTTGCACAACGATGTCCGGCCATTCCCCCTCCCCCACCCTCCACCCGCTTCGTATCGCTTGCTTGTCTCTTGGCCCGGCCAAGACTCTCGGTGATTTGTTATGTTTACGTTTTGAGATAAGATAACGACGAACGAGACAACAAGTGCAATCTCATTCAATTTATCATCAAAAAAAAATTCCCCCCCCCCCCCCCCCCCCCCCCGACTCCTTGAAAATGGAGTCGACTCCGACGGGAGTCGGGTACCCGAGTACCCGATGTCATCCCTATTTCATACTATAATAAGCTGTCACAGCCTGAAATATAGAGAAATTGTTAGATGATAATGTGCTCAGTGCAGTCATATTGAATATAAAAACTAACTAAATAACTGTAAATGACCCGTCAAATATATGATTTCTCTATTTTTATTGGCTAGGCATTTGACATAAATAAGAAATAAAAATAAGCCAAGAGTGTGCTTCACAAGAATAGGAAAATGCAGTAGGATGGTTACATGCAGGGCTTAGTCTTTAAAAAAAATTAAATTAAACTCTTTGTTGTAAATTTTGGTGGAAATTCATTATTTTATCAGTCTCTTTCAATAATAATTGCAAATTCAAATGTGATATTTTATTAGGTTCTTTTGGAATTAGATGTAAAGGGGGACTACTATAGTATTAAATACTTGTACCATATGGTGCTTGTATAAGCCACAAGCCAGCCCATTTACAGTAATAGCCTAAAAGAAAGTTGTCATCATTCATTATCCATAACAGTTTCCTACTTCTGGCAGGGTCAGCTTGGGTTTAGCAACCAAATTTTTCCACTTCTTTCTATCCTTCCACAATCATATCTCTTCCTCATCTTCCCAGCTCTCTTCTGCCTTTTAACTCTCCTGCTATATTGTTCTTCCATCTCTTCCTTGGCCTCCCCCGTCTTTTTCTTCCTTCTTCAATCTGCCTTTCATACATTCTCTTGGGCATCTTAAGGTTGCACAGGAGTAGCTATAATATCGGTGCGATGCAGTGTCCAGCATTTCAGTTAGAACTCGGCCCACAAACTGTCATATCGGCATAATTTTTTTTTTATTCTATTCACGATAAAATTTACTAGGACTTATGTTTTGTCGATTTTCGAAATGTACAAAATATGGTCTTATAAAAAATTGCGAACTTGGTCAATATTTTGAAAATTTACCTTCACTTTAGAGCTTAATAAAAAAATTACATTTTTTTATGGAAAAAGTACAAAACATAAGTTCGAATTTCAACAATTATCTTCAAATTTAAAAAAAAATTATTAAAAATCGTATATGTAGTTACCGCTAAACTACTGAACTACGAATGCATGTTTGCAGCTATTTTAGGCCTTTTCTGCCCCAGCAAGTGGCGCACTCTGGCGATACGACTTTTTGAGTGACAGGGGGGTTATTTATGTTCGAAAAAACGATTTCATTGGCCATGAATGAAATTGTTTAACTAATGCAGAACACCACACAATGCATAGGCCTATAATTCGTATTTGTTATAGAACACGGTAACAGTTTAAGACATATTGAGTTATGTGTGCAAGGTTTGCTTCAATCAACAGGTTAATATTAATTTTGTTAAGGATGAGCCCAATGAGAAACACGTACATTGCAAAATCATAATAGGTCATATATATCTTCGATGAAAAGCAATGCTAAAATATGGTAGTATGATTTACAATGGCCATCTGTTCATAATTAGATCACGCCGCACACATGATGTGAAAATATAGTTACTGTAAAGAATGTATCGCAATCTTGTGAATATGGTACGGTACTAAACAAATTATAACTATTCAAAGAATCGAATTGAAAATGCCTCGTTTTGGCTCGAACCGGATCATTTGGTTCTATAGGAGCGTTCTTTATTAGTCTGTTGGATGAGCCACGTCACAAAAACTCGTTTATTATGCGCAGAGCGCAAGGCAATCTAAAAATTTAAATATTGTTCCGTGGTGGTATAATATGTAATGTTTATTTGTAACAAGTCATTTTAATCGATTTAAAGTTCCTGAGTTTTAGCATTTGATAACGGTAACATAATATAGAAATTGTATCAACTGAGGATAGAACCCCAGTCTTCCGCTGTCTGAGCTGATGCTCCAACCATCTGAGATTTGGATATGGCGTTATTAATTCGGTCTACTAGGTACTTCTATTTTATTATTGGTGTGTGATAGCGTTGATATAATCAATAATCATAGACAAACAGTGAAAACAAAACGGGACTGTGTGCATACCCAGAAATAATAAAATCTATAAGTAAGGACTACATCCAAGCTATAAATTAAAATCCGTACGCTGTACAAGCAGTATTCGCATTGGCTTATTCACTGTCCGCATTATTTGAGTTGTTCGAGATTTAGAAAAGTAATGATCGCTGCATCACAGATCACAGATAATCACAGATAAACGCATTGAATCTAATAGTCCCTCCTCCCCACGACTCGAGCCCAAATCTCGCCGATGAGACAGTCTCAAGGCCGTGCATCGCGCGTTTTTTTAATCACTCCCGACGTGTGTAAATGACAAATCATTGCTTATATTTTACGTATTTTCCAATCACTCACTAATTATAAAGTGTTTATAATGTTTATTGTGTCATGCAATTATACATAACAAATTCTGTAAACAACAACCATATAAAGAACAACAAACTCTGTCCGTTCTGTAGTTTTGCACACATCATTTGAACACATATTATATTTAGCCTAGATTATACAAGAAACAGACAAAGACACCTAAATTTTTTGGAGCATATGAAAACTTTAAAATACACTTTGTTTACTGCTCTCTTGAACTTGAACTCATTGAAATGGTGTTCCACTGCACAACGTCATGCAGTGGCGGGTTGTGCATTGCAGGGCGTTGATTATGAACTATACAGAATTTCATTGTTCGAGCCCTCATCACGTTATGTATATGAGAGCAAACTTTAGGCTTTTACCACATTGACCGTGTGAGTGGCCGCATATGGGTGTTTTTAACTTTTTGAAATCAAGTTACACATCATTGTCATTCTTCAAAAGTAGTCCATTCAGATAATATTAGATGCAAATCTCCAAACAAAAATACACAATAAAAAAAAACAATTCCGAAACAGAAAATATTTCTCGCCAATTTGAGTAAATAACGTATTTACTTGGAATCGGTACTATTACGCACGGATATCTAGAATAAGGTATTCCGCATCCGGGAGGACGGTGCAGCATTGTAGACAAGTTTAGTAGTGGTTAGTTGCGTCGGTCCATCATGCTTGGTTGACCAATAATGCAGTGTTTATTTTTACATAGCAGTTAATAGTTAACATGAGAACATGTATAATTTTTGGTAAAATGTTAATTTATTGTATGCATTCACTAAACAGATTTTGAATCTTGAAACTTGATAATTGATTAATTTCAAGGGAATGAACGTGTATAGGCTATCACAAAGCGTACACACTTGTACGCCTATCTACAAAAACAATACAATCTAGAGGCATTGTGATCTCAAAGAAGGGCCAAGCTTCTGATTATTCTACTTGTGCTCAATATAAAAACATAACTTCACTTTGTCCCGTTACTTCATCGTTGCACAAGCTAGTCAAAATGTTCATTGCAACAATTGTTTTAATTGCGTGCAAATTCATAATGCCGAGCTATATGCAACGATGCGGTCACGGGGCAAAGTGAATTTATGTATTTATAGTGTGGAAGTGAGATTTACAGATTATAATGAATGACGAAGAAGCGATTAAAATAAAGCAACACCCTCCTAACATTTAGTTTTCATAACGCATAAAATGGAGCTTCATATAAATAATCTATAATATGTTATTATATAAACAAACTATATTTTATAGCATTATATGTTTACACACATTGTAGAAGATTGTTTTTTAGTTTCTATAGTTACATTTAAAAAAAACTTGATCAACTTTTTCTATCACTATTACGTGCACGTTAAATTTGAACGTTGTAGACCTACCCGTCCAGTCAGTGACGAATAGGGTCTATTATATTTGGATGAGCGTAGCGAGCGGAAGCGAAGACTTCAATTTCACTGACCCCCAAAAAAAATTAGCTCGGGTTTTTTTTTTTTTTTTTTTTGAATGTTTGTTCGCTTCTTACCGGGCAAACGGCATATGCGATCTTGATGAAAATTCTAGGGGACCTTCGTTTTCTCTGAACTTAGAGGTGTATTGTTTTTGGGTAAAATCGAAGAAATATTTCTCATGAATATCGTACTTTTACGATTTTTTTTTTCGATTTTAGTGCGATATTTCGTCACATTTGGCCGGATTCTGACCAAACGGGTGGGGCTACAACGTTCATATTTCACATGTACATTAAGATTATGGTGATGTAGTACCTTTTGAAAGCAAAAGTTGAAAAAGTTAGCTAGAATCCATAGAAATAAAGGTTTTAATATTAGTTTTTCAATTTTAGTGCGATATTTTCGTCACATTTGGGCCGATTTTGACCAAACGGGTGGGGCTACAACGTTCAGATTTCACATGGACATTAAGGTTATGGTGATGTAGTACCTTTTTAAAGAAAAAGTTGAAAAAGTAAGCCAGAATCCACAGAAATAAAGGTTTAATATGAGTTTTTGAAGTTTATAATACCAATTAACAAGTAACAATAGAAACTTGACAATCACCTACAATGCATTCAAAAAGCACTTGCAAAGGAAAAGTGCGAACAAACGCACAAAACGCAAACAAAAAACTTACAAAAAACGCTCATCCATCAACGCGGCGGGACTTTAGCGTTTTCCTAGTTACTAGTAATATCAGTCCGAATGTTAGCACACCACTGCTTGGCTGCGGCGC